>CM050323.1:116309289-116809289 GCA_027475135.1 Bactrocera correcta
ACAAGAGTTGCTAAAAATCTTGATTATTAAGTGGTTCAATAAGTTTAAAAATGTCGGTTCACCGCAAGCGTAATCTAAGCAAGATCTAAACGTTCATACTGTTAAATTTGTATTTACTTGTGATTTCAGAAAATATGTATTAGGAAGCGTTGTAACCGCTGTTGTTACGTTCTTCCTGACAAAAGGCACCACAGTCATTTTGCGTATCGATTTGAAGAACTGTTACCAGAAGCAAACGAGATCATTATGTATTCAAGATTATGACAACACTGTCCTTAATAATAGACATATCAGCATGCTGGACTTTATCAGTACCATTTAAAAAATGTTTAATAATCTTAGTAGAATTATACGTAAAGTGATTCCGGCTCCACAGTGTTCCATACTACTAACCGCAGCCCAGTCCAAGGCTCAGACTTTTTGAAAAAAAAAAAGAAACAAAAAAAATCGTATCGCTGAAAATTTAGTTCTCTATGCATTAATTAAGATTTAAGTGCCCTTTAATACTTTTTATTTTATGGATTTTCAGTACTGGTTTTCAAGTTAGTATCATATTCAAAAATGTCACGCATACGCCATGTATACAACGAAGTCATGCGGGATGTAGTATATCAAATTTTTACATTGAATTTCGCACTTATTTGTTGTCTTTCTAGTTGCCTATTATTTATGTATATATATTTTAAATTGGTCTATCTATTATACAAGTAGCGTTCCAAAGTAAACAGGACTTAAAAAAACAGGACAAGTATTTCTTCGGCAAAATCAATTTATTTTATTCCAAATAGTCTCTTTCTGCTTCAAAACAGCTTCTTGCACGGTCCAAAAGCATGTCGAATGAGTGTTACAGCTCGTTGGCCGGTACCGCCAGTATGTCGATGCAAGCATTTTGAATGGCCCCTATGTCTGCATAACGCTTTCCTTTCATGGGAAAATGCATTTTTCTGAAAAGGAAGAAGTCGCAAATACGGGGAGTGGTTCATTTTTAAAATATGATTTTTGGTCAAATAATCGTCATTCGAATGTTGGATTCTAGCAATTTTTGGTCGTCAGTCAATTTTTGTGAAACAAACCTTTCACACACCTTTCGTAAGCCCAAATGTTCGCTCAAAATGCGATAAATCGATGTTTTCGAGATCTTCATTCTATTTGATGAATGATTTTTGATGAATTCACACACAGTTTCGATGGAGTTTCTCGTGATCACGGATTTTGATTGGCTGAGATATTGATGGTCATTTATGTTCTCACAACCACTTTAAAAACGTTGAAGCCACTCGTACACTCTGCTACGGGATATACAATCATCGCCATTAACTTGCTTTATCAATGGAAACATTTTCGTAAATGTTTTACCAATTCTAAAACAAAATTTAATGTTGGCTCTTTCTTCGAAGCTCATTTTCGCACGGATAACACAAACATGCTGACACTTAAAACGCAATAACTTCACTTCCAATCAATGAAGTGTCATGAAATTCTTGTTGGACAATCGATAACATTAACAGATTCTAACGCACTACCACCAGCGGGCGCTAGATTCAAAAAGTCCTGTTTACTTTTGAACCCACCTTGTTAGCTAGGCCAATCTAGAATTTTCAAAGCATCGAAAAGTTTCTAAGCTAAGCAAACATTTTGGGTTTTTAGTTAATTTCTTGAACTACCCCAGTAATTATGGTAGTGGTATTAGTTTTAGGTTCTTCAATAAGTTTTGTCGTTCGATAAGAGAGCGTGCTGTTTCGTTGGTCCAGTCTTCATATGAACGTATGTGAAAGTATTGAAGTTTCATTTCAATTTGTCAATTCATTCTTTGTTACAATTTACTGTCACCGTTTCACAGTAGTTTTTTACAATAGAACAAATTTAATATTGTGCAATGATAAAATTCTTATTTTTGAAAGGTGTAATACTGAAAGAAATTTACGAACGAATATTAAAAGTGTGTACTGATTGTTCACCTAGAATTAGAACAGTAGAAAGATGAGTTGAAGACGATTCACGTGAAGGACGTTCAAAAAGCGCATCAACACCAGCAATCATAGCCAAAATACAGGATATGGTTTGGGAAGATCGTCGATTGACTGAGAGAGATTTACTTAGTAGAGAATTAGAGGCACTAAACATCTCATTAGGCAGTGTGAGCCAATTAAAATATTGAAATTTTGGGCTTTAGAAAGTTGTGTGCCGCATTTGCTAACAACGGAACAGAAACGCATTCGAACGCAACTTTCTCAGCAACACTTGGAGGGTTAAAAAAAGATAAATTTGATTTTGTGCGTTAATTCATGACTATGGATGAGACTTGGGTCTATCACCATTCTCCTGAATTAACGGAAGAGCCTAAGAGTGGAGTGAATTTGGTTGTTCAGCTTCGAAACGAGTTCGTGTCTGGAAATTGACCAAGAAGGTTATGGCATCAGTTTTTTGGGATGCGATTGGAATTTTGTTTCTGGATTACTTGCAAACTGGTAAACCAATTGATTCTGAATATATTTGCAACCTTCTAGACCAGTTGAAAAAAAAATCGTGAAAAAACCCGGTTTGCAGAAGAAAAAAATCTTTTTTCATCAGGACAATGCATCGTATTTTAAGAGCATTTCGACAATGGCTAAAATCCATGAATTAAAGTTCGAATTGTTAGAGCAGCCACTGTATTCACCAGATTCGACCCCCAGCGACTTCCATTTGTTTCCAAATATCAAAAAATTTATGCGTTGCAAGCGTTTTTCATCAAACTAAGAGGTCATAACGGCTGTTGAAGCTTATTTTGCAGACTTTCCGGATTCCCATTTTAGGGATGAGATCTACATATTGGAGGATCCTTGGAATAAGTGTATTAATTTTCAGGGAGATTATACTGAATAATAAAGTGTATTTTGAGTCATAACATTTTATTTTTCTTATCAAACGACAAAACTTATCGAACAAAAGGTACTTTCCTGACTTTAGTCCTATGATATTTTCGTTTATACCCCAACTTTGACCTTCCTTACTTGTTTTAAATATTTATTTTATTGCAAATCCATAAGCGTAAATTCGACATACGAATTGCAATTTCTCGCTAGCGGACACATGCGTAGAGCTCAACGGACTGACATGAACTATAGCCGCTAGCGTCCAAACAACACCTTGCTGTGAGTAAACAAACCAGCCGCCGCGAAGAAACGGATTGTGCAAAAGTTGTGTGCTTGTTGCCTACTAACTGCTGCTGATGTTATTTCTGCTGCTACCGTTTAGCTTTGCATGCCGCGAGTAATATCGTAAACGTGATTTGTGAGTTCGAAAATGCAATGCGCAAGCGTTCAATATGCGCCTTCGACGGCGGAGCGTTATCTTAGTGCTACAGGAAGGTTGACGTTCATTTCGAAAACACATGGTGGCCGTGTCAAGAGAGGCGTAACAGCGTGTTGGTATGGGTAATGTTTTGATTGTATACGCATGTGCTCTGTTTAGGGCTACTAATTCTTGTTGTTACTTTTCAGCACTCTCGTATACTCGCTCAGAATGGGCTTATACTGTCAGCAAAATCCACTCCCCGAATGTGCTGAATTCCTTTGCATTGCTTGAGTTAGCCTTGAAATTACGACCAGCTTGTAGACAGGTGTGCATTTATTTATGTATTTGAAAGTACATATTTATTACTTTTATTTGCAAACTGCTGTGTGCAACAATTGGCAAATCGATAAGCGTGACAGCACTGATGCATTGTCGGTCAGGTGTGCTCACAATGGCAAAAACGAAAGAGACTTGCTTTACCACGACAACAACTGGTGGGAAATACAAGGGTAGCTTGAGAAGAATGTAGGTTAAAGTAAAGAACCATAATTGCTGATTGTATAACTATGCAGTACAAATTTTCGGGCGAAGTTACTATGGATCACCTTAAAGAGGTAATACAGTCTAGAGCCCTCAAACAGCTGTATTTTTCGTAATTTATTCTAGTAGAATTTGGGGTACTGGAAAAAAAAAATTCTATTCTTCAAGCTATGAGATATACAGTTCGACACTACCGCGTATTAGACCAGAAATAAATTTTTTTTGTTTTGTGAGACTGAGTTGTAACTTGAGCCAAAAAAACAAATTCAAGACGATCATTTCATACTTTTACCACTCTGTAAGGCTTGATGAATAAATATAGCAAATAAGAACTATTTTTTGAAACTTTGTAAGCAATCAGATTTATTCAGTTACCTTCGTAAGTTTGCAACCATTTCTTATATAATTTTTCCTTCTATTGCCGATTCTCTTCACACTGACTTTTTTTCCTTCGACACTGTGTTGTAGTTTTATTTAATTTTTCTTCGCTCCGTTGAGTATTGCACGATTGCCCTCTTCTGTATTATTGTAGTTCTTTTTTCATTTCATACTCATTTAGTAGTTATCAGGCCACAAACCGCATGTAGCGGTAAAGTGCTTGCCATTTCCTGCTCATAGCCACAACCACATGTACAAATATTCAAGTTTTCAAAAGCTCAAGTGCTTGTAATTAAAGGATTATTGAGAAGCTAATAACACTTTGAGCTTCAAGTGTGGTTCACAACAAAGTACTTTGTGCAAGTGTGTGTGTTTATACATGAGATATGTATGTATATAAGTTAATTTTATAATGAAGGTACTTTACATTACATTAAGGATACTTATATATCTTGGATAATCATCTAAAGACTTAAGCCAGTTCTGGACTTTCAAAATATCTAAAACTGATTTTGGCTGAAAGGTCTTTTTAGGGTCTTAAAAACAATACTCTATTGGTAGGATAAAGAAAACAAAGTTTTGTTTCTGTCTAATGGGCTGTAGTACTGAAGTTTAAGGATCAGTCAGCTTTAGGACTGCACTTACTAGAAAAACGTATAGATATGAAGATCCTGTTCGTCTGTTTTATCTTAAATAGAGCTTCCATAACCCTCGTCCAAATGGGCAACTGAAATCATAGTTTTTATAGATTGTAGTTAAGTAGCCGCCACCATACATACTATACATACTTACTAAGGCCTGAAGGAGGAAAATTTAACAGTCATGGCCCTGAGATAGTTTACTATTACAACAAGAAAAACTGTTAATGCGAAATGCTCGTAAATTAACAAAGGTACGGATGTATTTCCCGAGAGCCTAATCTCCCGTTTTGGCGATTTGCACTGGCCAGCCAGATCGCCTGATTTGACCGCTCCAGACTTCTTTTTGCGGGGCTTTTTGAAGTCGCAGGTTTATGTCAACAAGCCCCAGACGCTTCTAAAGGCAATATCCTTCAAGAATGTGAAGACCTATCGCCGGAACTTCTGGCCAAAGTTATAGAAAATGCCATAAAAAGGGCTCAAATGACAATCAACAGTGGCGGCGGCCATTTACACGATATTATATTCTCGACATGATGTAAAAAAATTAAAAAGAAAAACAAATAAAAGCAATCCACAAGCAAAATCAAAGTTTTTTGTTTTCCAAAAAACATCGGTAGGTTATTTTTGCGACACCTGTTATAATGAGAATGTGTTTCCCGTTATTATAAAGTGGCATATGCAGAGCCGTTATACCCACCACCGGTTGCTGATTTTTATGCCTCTTGCTAGGTTCACAGCTGAATTTATTTTTTCTTCTGCAGTGCTTTATGAGATATTTGTTATTTGTATGTAGTAAATATTGTATGCATATGTTATGTAGAAGGCATTTGTGCAACTGACCATAGCAATTTCGTAAGAGACCATAGCGAATAAGAACGAAAGGCAGCAGCGAAAGGGCATCAAATGGGATTTAAAAGAAAAATGCAAGAAAATTGGTATCCTGTAGTATTAAGCAGAATATCTCTAAATACACATGTGGCTTGCGAATTATAGGGAGCAACTAACGAGATTCGAATATATCGATCTTTATTTATCTGCTGCTTTTCGTATAAAAATTCATACAATGGGATAATGGTAGAGCAATTTTGCGAAAAATTTCAAAGAACTGCGAATAAAATTAAGTTTGTGCATCATAATTTATATTAAAAATTCATAGAGACTACTAAATACACACATACACATCGCATACATACGCTAGCGCCAAACATATAACAATGCTCATACGCTCTGTATCACCCAACAAGACCATGACAAGCCATTTAGAAAACACACAAAGTCGGTGTCTTAAATCGGCGGTAAAGCGTCGTTTCACAATAAAAATAACCTTCAGACGGACGGATATATGTACTCGTAAACAAACGCACACATGCATTTTTGCTTCATTAAACTTTTATCTTCTGGTTCACTGAAAAAGGATTGTTATAAAATTGCAGGCGGCGCTCTTATTTATATGTATGGATGCGCGTGCATTTTTTACGTTTTATTGTTAAATTTCCGAAAGCCGGCAAGTCACAGGAACTCTGGTTGTCATAAACATGTGGTAAAGCACGGCTATCTGCGTGATAGCTTCGCAATGTACATATGTATATTGTCTCAGACGTTTAGGCATTGATCTACTGTATATTTGATAAAGATTTTAAATTTCTGTATTTACACTTTCCAATTTGTGCCGTTCTCACTCTTCCACAAAAAAAACGGGAAAACGTTTTTGCTTTTTTGAGTAATTTTTTCCGAGAAATGTTAGAGTTCCGGTGAATGGTGTCCACCTGCTTTTCATCCGATGGAACAGCCTTAGATTTTCTTGGGGAAGAATCGCCTGAGATCCACTATTTTGACCGCTTCTGCTTGTTGTTTGTTGGATTACTAGCTGTTTCCTGCTTCATCCGCGTCCATGAAACTACGCAAAAACGAATTGAAATCAATCAGCGAAAAAGACTGCTGAAAAATTATTTTCAGCAAAATCTGTTATCTCGCGTTTTGCATTCCATCAACAGCTAGACAGTACGAGATCGTGAATCTTCATAATGCTATCTTCCGTTTCATTTGCCGGACACCTTGATATGGCTCATCCACACTCGTAGATGTGTACTTTTATAGAAGTAGAAACTAATACAGAACAAACAAGCAAGGAAGCGTTAATGTCGGGTGCAACCAAACATATTATACTCTTGCAACTTGGAGGAATCAATGCCTGGAAATTGGGATTCAAGCAATTTTATTTACACATATACTATAATAACTCATACACTGCCTAATATATCGGATATTACATATATAGTTGAAAATGCTCTGTGGTTCAGTGGAGCTCACGGTAAGTACTTCTGCGCATCCCAACGAACTGTTGTGTAAATGTGAAACGATTTTGATAGTTTTGATGCTACGCGAGCGCTATTCCTGTTGTTTACAGTAACTTAAAATATTCTTCTCGACCAAAAAAATGGAAGTAAATCGCGAAAATTTTCGTTCGTGTCAATTGATTGAAAGAAATGTTAATAAAACACGGGAGTGGTTCTACGAAATTCGTCTATGACACGGTAACAGGTGTTGATGCATACACCCAAAACATCCATTGTATGAGTCGTCTACCGTGTAATTCTGCCTTGGCACCGAATTACTGCTTTGTTATTCGCGTTTGAAGAAATAAACTAAGAAGTCAACAATTTTCGACACCTGAAGAGACGGTTGATGCGTTCAAAAGGCATGTTTTAACGATTTTCGATGATTAAAAGTTGTTTTTTTTTTTTTTTGTGTGTTTTGAATTCCGAAATATAAAAGACAAGTTATGTTTGTGAAATGTGCGCTCATATATATTTATATACATAAATGCACATTTGATGGCTAATATTGTTAAAAACATAAACATTAGAAATGTTAAGATTTTTTTTGACTTTAGATATTGTGGTTTCTATTAAAATCTCAAGTGTACTTTGTCAATATTTTACAACTAAATTTCTTTAAAGATTCGTATACGTCACGTTACGTGTTAAGCGACAGGTGGTTAATGGGTTTGCTCATTATAGTTTCTAAAACCGTATAAGTCCCAATTATTGAATAAAGTTCACCTCAAATAGCTGTAATAATTTAATGTGTAGTTATAGTTCCCAAATATCGGAAATGTAGACTCTTGTATCTACAGTTGACTTTTGACCGAAAATATCGATCAATGTATGGTATACACAATTAAAATTCAGAGGAAATCTTCTGCTGATAATCGTATCTCTACGTATCATTATTATGTTGAATCGGGTCAATACTTCTCTGAGTTTTATATGTATACCTAATATAAAGATTTTCGAACTTTCAAAAAATTTGGTAAAATCGGTATTTTCCTGAAGTAATTTCTCGGATTTTGATTTAGAAAGTGCAAGGGTATAAAATGTTCAGTTAGACCCGAACTTAGCATTTCCTTACTTGTATGTTACTTCATTTCACAACTTTCATTATTTGAGGAAGGCAAATCCTCTAAAACAGAGACTAAAGAAAACGAGCCGTGTTTGTATAGAAATTCGTAATTGGTTAGCTCGCTTTCGCTTCTAATTGTACACATACAATTTAAAATGGCTGTGGCAGTTGCAAAAGAGTATTAAAAGTAGGCCATGTTTACTATGAAAGACAACAAGTACAATAAGAGGCAACCACAAATGAGGCGCCTAATTATTTAATTAGCCGAAATGAGTTAGTTTCGGTAGCCGACAAGAAGTGTTTTTGATTTCTTGGCTATGAAAGCGGAGTAAAATTTATAAATACGAAAGCAAACAGAAGTAAAGACATGTGTATATATGTATAGCTGAATCATAGCTGAATCAGAAATAGAACAGCGATCGTCTATATCTATTTAATGAGATATTCAGTATTTTAAAAGCAAAAATGATTAAACTTACTTATAAAATGACATAACATATACATCGATATTTCCTTTTCTCTATGAACTTCGCACTAACTCCTCTTAACATTGCAACATAGTAACTTTTCGCCATTAGCTAATTGAAAGCTCTTCAAAACTGGCAAATGTGCATTATTAATAGCATTAGAACTCGCGCCTACTGCATAGGTATAATTAAGAGGACCTTAAGTGGTTGGTATTCAATATAGTTACAATATTTCGTATCTTTTTGCTTAACGAATTATCTGTCATAGAGTGGGTGCAAATAAGTTTTTTGGGTTATCACACTTTCAAAGATTTTTTATTTTTAAATAGCGCTTTCTAGTTCTCAGGGAGTGGAGTTTGACAGTTTGGAAACGGTGTGATATTAGTGTCCTTTTTTAAATTATAGAAACTTCAGAAATACCAATTGGGAGCTTTTAGCTCTGTTTGTAGGACTGCTTTTAAAAGCAGAAAACTCAGAAAGACAAAGGGACACTCTTCAGTGGACAACGGAGCTAACGGAGTTGAAATCTTTGAGCAGAATAATCGTACAAAGCCCGTAGAAGCTGCACTATCGACAATTCGGCGTTTTATTAGGCAGGATTGGTTATACACAAATCCGTGTTAAAGAAAGCCACGAGAGTGTTGAGGGCTGCCACGAGTCCTCACGCTTTAAGCGCATTCTAGCAAAAAGTCCTAAACCAATTTGTTATTCGAGGAATGCGGATTGTGGTTGAACCGTGAGCAGCGAAGAGTCTTTGAAACTCCTCTTAGATGCTCACTTTCCATTGAACCATTCACTGAAGAAGAGCCACAGAGGAAGCTTCAATCCCTCTTGCAACTTTTAGATAAACATCACCTTGCCCGGATGATGAATTCATACTAAGCTTTCAAATCCCCGGGTCCTGATGGAGAAAATGGATAACGGATAAATTGATAAAAAGGAAGAGAATAATGTATAACCATTCAAGGGTACTGAATATATTTAATGACCAGGGTTAGTTAAATGCAAATCAAATTCACTTTTTTATGAGACAAATTGGCAAAATGGGAGAAATGGTGGAAAATGAATTTAGAGATTATTTATTTTTTTTTTGACAACGAGTAACTTTTATTAGATAATATTTATAAACAAAACAAAGATTTGCTGTGATGTCCTGTTAATTTTTGTACAAATTGACGAGTGTGCTCCGATAGTTTTCTCCCTCATGTGGCACGGTACTCGACCATGCCTTCGAGCAAGAGAAACCATTTATTCAAAGTTTTGCATATCCAATTACACTTTTAATTTGTCAAACCGAAAAGCAATCATTGCACAAAGTGTCTGCTGTAAATTGAAGTAAGCGCATCGAACACGTATCACATAATTGGATAGCTTTTGCTGTCATAATAGATTTCTATTCTACTCCTGGTATACGCAAAAAATTTTAAAACTGGTGAATTCATCTCACTTTCTGTTGTGCAACTGATTGCATTTCAGCACAGAGGACAATACGGTTGGCTATCATTCAAACTGTTATAAGTGCTTGAAAGCCTTTTTCCGCGTTGTTTGTTTCACTGTTAAATGGCTGTTCGACCAGCTGCTACTCTGGCCAATTTATTGATTGCTTTGTAGCGTTAGTAATCGGTGATTGATTTGTTATTAGATTAGAAACGGATTAAGTGTTGGTAATGAACCGCTGCTTACTCTTGCTGCCGCTGCTAATTGCCGCTTCGGAGCATTAATTATTTTGCAAAATGCCGACACTTAGCATAAATTCGATTCGCATGCGCTCCTTTCTGTAGCAATTATTGTTTGGGCTATTTCATTGAGTGAATGATGGGAAAACAAACACAAACAATTCATTGTCAAGGAAAAAAAGTAAGAAATCGTATAACCGCTGTGAGGTAGGTCTTAGTAAGAGCTGCTGCCAGACATTGGTACAATTTCTGCTATCTTACAATGCAATGACAAATCTCCGAATTTATTTCTGCAACAAAAAAATCTTTTCGTAAAACATGTCATTAATTTAGAGGCGAACAAAAGCTGGTTTGAACGATTTTGTGGGGTGACATATTAGTAAAAGGAAATATGAATTTAATATTTGTCCTGAGGTATAGATTTATTTAATTGATAATATTGGGTAGTCGAAAAAGTCTTTTTGTATTTTTAATCAAATTTTAACTTAAATTGCGAAATTCTTCATTATTTTCACTCATTTTTGTACAGCTGTAACTTTGTTTCAATTTCCCCGAATTTATTTTTTTTTGATTAATGAAGGTTAAGATCTCAACTTTCCAACACTATATGATGTGATACAATGTGAGTAGTAGCCCTGCGACTGCAACGACATCTGTTGACAAAATACGAAAATACTTTTTCGACTACCGATATATGTTCCATTGCCCTCCAAGCTGATGTTTGCTATCCAGATGTCCAGGGTAACAATCTACTTTATTGTCAACACGTAATTTTAGTACCAGTGATAGAATATATAGCTGTTTTTTTGGATACCATATTTTAGTGTAGTGGCACTTTTTTCGAAACTTTAAAAATGCACTTGTAAATGGAATGCATTTTATTGGTGTTGCCCCAATCTTCAGCTTACGTGTATTCATCGCCATTTCGTCATCTTCTGTATTGCAGTCGTTTTTCCATGTTTGCCAGAAGCAAGTACAGCTTTTGGTGACTTTCGGTAGTAACATTATCATCAGTGCCACCGCAAATTGATAGCCAGCAAGGACATCAACTTCGGTATAACATTTAAGAAATCTGAAATGCAAAAGAAGCAACGGAACGGAATTTTGCAACATATTTACTGAAACTTGGCTGTGTGTGCCCAAATATTTGCCTGAATTGTGTGTAACCGAAAATGTGAGTGTAACTCTTTGCTTGGGAAAATTAAATTACGAAGTGTTGTGTAGACAATTAAGTTCTATGTTGCATGATAATTGAATTCGGTTGCAGGTACGACGCAGCAGTAAGCAATCAAATCGTGTTGATTTTCTGTTGGCGCAGGTTACTTATTTGCTGAAATAATGTATTCTGTCACAAATATATCGTTTAACTATATGCATATACCATCGAAATCAAAATTTTTGAAGTGCTTTGAGCGTTTCATAATTTCGGTCGAAATAGTGTTTAAGATTCCTGCTAATAGACGTTTTAAAGATTTGATAGACTCTTCAATATTAAGTGTATATTTCTCACAATGAAATCGCATAGCTTTGCAGAGTCATCTTAAAACGTATGCGATCCAGACTTAGATAAAAATAACATTAATTTATTTTCTATAAAGTACAATGTCATCGATGGCTTTCTGAAGAACAGTGTAAATGAACTGCATCCGACCTTATCTATGTTAGAGTTTTAGGGAAAATAGAAGATCGAATCGGTCCTAAAAAATCCGATTACCTCATCATAGAACATACGATACTGGATATTGTTTTTATAAAATTTTTAAGTCTTAAACAGTTGGTAATATACAACACAGAATCTTGTTGCTTCAGCGTTTATTATTCAACTTTCTGAGTATATCTTCAAACTCTGACTTAAAAAGCAAATTTAAAAATTTTCTAGGTATGCTGAAAGCAATAATATTGAAAATAGTTAGGCTAGTTAATATTATATCCCATAATTTAGTTTTAGGAAATTTGAAACTGCCTTCTATGTTCTCATGTAAAAAAAGTTGTCAAAAGAGACACTTCTTAAACTTATATTCTCTTATATTCACACATAAATATGTAACACCGTATTCCAAGTTAGATGGTTATAAACAAAATCTGTACTAAAATTCAAGAGGTTTCTTTTTAAATTAATGGTTTCCTTGATTTTGTAGATATATATATAGTTTTGACTATGCAAAAAAATCGGCAAAATCATTAAAAATATTTACAATTTTGAAAAAAATATATAACGATTTCGTGAACGTCAATGACAATTGCTTTTTTGGTAAATAACGTTCCATTGTCCAGACTAATTTTCTGCTACTGTGAAGGAGATGGCAGAGGATCTTACACACTAGGCAACGGATAGCTTTTATAAAACAGTATTGTCTTCAACAATGTAGATATTTTAGGCCTAGATTTTTTCTTCTCGTGCTTCACATTATATTACTCAATAATTTTTTATAAAATTTTGTTAACAAGACTTAGCCTTCGTTAACAAATAATTTACAAACAACCAAAAAAATGTGACTTTTCAGAGTTCTCTTTCAGAGCGGAAAACCTGTTGGAACAGTATCTTTAATTTAAGAAAAGTATCGTAACACGTATTTTTTTAATAGTTTTTCATAGAATTCTGTGTACAATAACACACTGTGCATAAAATTTTATACTTGCAATACGTAGAAAAATAGTTTGTAGAGTATGGAGAGCTGAGGTTTAACATAGTTAGCCCGAACCCCACAAGCACTACGGTTAAAAGCAATTGCTACACAGTGCATTACCGATAAAAGCTGTAGGTTGATTTGTGGCATATCGGGACCAGCGTGATAAATGAAGTTACAATTTGACTCTGCCACCTCTCATCAATGGAGCGAGTGAAATTACTTTGCATATAAAATCCCAACACGAAGGTAATAGGATTGACGAAACGTAAGTGTGTGTTGCTGTGCAAAAGTACTGGAAATATTGCTAATTAATGAAAATTTACGCTAAGTTGGCGAGTGGTATCGGTAGCTGACGGATGTAGGTTGATGTACTAATCTCTTACATTACTTGTGCCTCACTCTCGTATGCATCTAATGTGAGTGGCAATAAATGCTAGTTGAAGTAGGCAATAATTTTTTTTGCCATAAAATGGTGTGAGCACAAAATACTTTTCTTGAAAATTAATTTTGGAAAAATACTGAACTAAACTTACTTGGGCTCTTTGTGGTTTGCGAAAAGTTGTTCTTCTGTGGAACCTTCTATGGAGCTGCAATTTGCTTTCAATATCTTACCTGGTTAAATAAAGGGAAACATTATTTGTATTTTAGGCGATTTGTGAAATATTATTGACGTTCGCCTTGGCGTAAAGAGAGAAATCAAGCTTTTATATATGTAGATATGTGCTGTTTTGATGACATGGAATGAGTATTTCAATCAGCTGTGATTTGCAAATTTCTCAAAAATCTGCAATCAGATAATAGTATAAATAAAGAAAAAATTGGTAAAGAGGAATGAACCGCCGTGTCTTCGATTTTCACATCTTCGCTCCTGGGGAAGCTGGTAACACATAATAACAACTGCAGTTGAACATTTTCGGAGAGTACACTTGGGTTCTATAGGTCATAAAAATTACTGCATAGATTTTGATACACATTTTGTAAAGGGTTGTTGTGGGTAAACATTACATTAAAATTAGTTGATCGAAAAAAATTCTGTACTAAGTTTCTAAGACGATTATTCTTATTACCTTGCCATATTTTTAACACAGCAAAAATAAATTCATTTATGTAATTGCTTTTAAAAATTGCATATGAGACTCAGTCAATTTGAACAGCGATATGTCGAAAAACCAGGAAGTACTAATATCATGAGATATGCCTTTGGCGCTAATTTGTTCCGAGTTTGAAGAGTATAGATATTAAACCAAACTAGGCAACACCTGCGAAACAAGATTGTAATAGTATTTTGTTCAAATTCTATTTCAAATTTATAAAAATGTCAAAGATAATTGTAAGTGCATATAAAGTTATGTTGTTATATATTAATATCTAAAGTAATGTGGGATACGAAACCAAACCAGCTGAGTTCTTTAAACGCGAAACGCGTTAATAAATATAATTGCATTATTTGGTGAATCGTAAAGAAGTGTCATTAGATGCAATTAATAATGTTTCTAGTATTTTACTGATACTTTTTGTGATTTTTAAAGATATCCTACTCCACTATAGTTCAATTTTATGGGAAGTCACATAAACCAATTGTTTCACATGTGGATTTTCCAGCAATCGACATAAGCCACTGGGGAAAAGGCGAGGAGAAAATGCACCGTGAAAGAGAAGAAAGAAAATCGCTTTAAATAAAAATTCAGACATTTATAGCAGAAACACATTTGTATATATGTAGTTATATACATATGTAGCGTCGTTATGAAAAGAGCCGACGTCTAACTCACATTGGTACATATGTGTCTGCGCAAATAGGCTCTTATGATTTTGTATGTTTGTGTATTCGTCTACATTTTTTGCGCTTTTCAAGTTGTTTGTCAATGTGTTTTGAAACATTTGTGAGTGTACATATTCTCTGGGGTACATTTTGTAGATGAAATAGCGAAACATAAAAGTTGTTGGTATTTTTATTTATTATTCACATTTTTAACATAAAAAATTGCTTTCCGTTTTTCAATATGTCGAAAGGCATTTCCTCATTTAGTACACTTTTAGAATATGCCACTTTATGACCGAAAATTGTTTAAATACAACCAACACTGTTGAAGCCTTTAAATACCGGAAATGTGGACCCCAGTATCTATAGTTGGTTTTTAACCGAGAATATCAGTCAGTGTATGGTATAAACAATTGAAAATCAGAGATAATCTTTTCATTATAATATTGTAAAATGGTTTGAATCGAATCGATGCTTTCTAGAGTTCCCAAATATTATCGTATTTCCTGATGACTTTATACCACATTTATCGGTCAATATCTGAGTTATCTCAATTGAAATGAGACAGTGTGTTTTTCTATCTTTGGGCTTAAAATACTAATACAACTAAAAACTAATAATTAATATCAGGATTTTCGAATTTTCGGCTGACTATGATGCATAGGATTGGTGATTGTATGTAATTTCTGCAGTATGTGGTATTCTCAAAAATAAAAAAAAATTTCATCGATACTACCCCAAAACAAATATACAGACGAAGCTAATAAAATCTTTACAAAATATAAAGCACGAAGGGAAAAGCACTGCGCGAAATCTAATTTGTTGTAATTTTTTAAGTAACAAAGAAGATTAAATTGAAACAGCGTATTCAAAAACCAGAAAAGTTTTCAAAATGAATTCTAAAGTTATTTTAACAAAATCCAAAGCCTGCTCTCATACACTGGGTTCGACGCAAAAACTTTGCTCATGCAATAACAAAACGTTCAAACTGGCAAATTCCATAGATAAAGAATATGCGAGAAGAACACGCAACTATGAAAAAGTCAATTGGTAAGAGCCCAAAAAAATCAGAAAAGGTTGCAAAAAATACAATTTTACACTCGATTTGTATGCCATCGAAGCAAATCGCATGGAAATTCCAAAGCATAAATTGGCAATGCACTCCGCTATGCTGTGGAAAAATATGAATACAAATGTGCTTGTATGAATTTAGATACAGAAATTCTTGTATGTGATACTTTTCAATGTAGCTGGAGGATTTATGTACATACATAGATATGTATATCTGATGTGTAGTCATAAGTATTGAAATTTTTGCTCGCGTGAATTTCAAAACTGAACAAACTGAAATGAATACGCGCCTTTCAAGTGCAATCCAGTCAACGAGTGCGTGATACATATGTCAGGTCTTTTATCAGATTTTGTTGTTTCGGTTGTATAAATATAACCTTGTATGGTTGCTCTGTATTCCACCTAGACACAAAGGCACAAAATATATATTTGTTTGGGTTCTAACTATCTCCCACTTTTCGCTCTCCATTTCCAGAGCTCATTCGCTAGGGGAATTCTTCGGATGAAAATGTGCGAAGCCGTTACTGTGAGGATAATATTATATTTTCAATTTGAATCATTTTTAGGCAGAAACTAGTTTGAAAATATATGCCTGGTGACCTTATAGCCTGGATAGAGTCCTCGTTGGATCTTTTATTTTTTGAAGACGCGAACTAATCTATCCAAGACTAAATGCATTATATATATTACTCTGTCGTGTTTGAAATATTTCATTTCGCGTTTTAAAAGTTTAAGGGGTTAGTGGGGTGATCTCGGCTGTTTTTTTTTAATTTTTTTTCATAGAAAATTTTATTCTACAATAGAACTTTTTTCACATATCATGAGGTATACGAGGAGTGTATAAACAAATTTCTTCGGAATTTTATAAATAAATTATAAAAATTATAGAGATGATAACCAGGCGTTTTGTAGAAAAAAACAATTAAGCAAATCGGTTGAGTAGTTCGACAGGAATCATGTTCGCCAGTTTAAAAAAGTGTGTTTTGAGAAAAACGCGCTTAAAGTTTGAGATGTGCACTCCGAGCGCTCCAAACTTCGAGCGGTATTATTATTGTTGAACCTTTTTCGAAACCTTCCAATGGTAAAGTGGGTTTCTACATTAAGGGGCTATACCAGTGTGACGCATGAAAAATTAGGCGATTTTCGTAAATTTTTTTAAAAGAAAATATTAGATTGAATGTTTCGCCATTCTATGGACGTAATAAAGTATATTTTTAGCTATATTAAAAATTCTTGTTTTTACAAAAATATTGAAAAGTAACGAAGTTATATTCTGTCTGCGGAAGCGCCGAAAAAAAGTGCCTCAACTACTGGCATGATTCCGGTCGAATGAGTAGCTGAAACAAAAAAATTCAAATTGTTTATTCAACTTAAATATATTTCCGTAATTTTGAAAAAAAAAATCGTTTTTTTTACGAAAAAAGGTCGTTTATTTAATGCCAAATTAACAATTTTCAACCAATCAAAAAGATCGTAGTCCATTGTATAGCAAATGTATTCAGCTATACCCAGTTTTAATTTGAAGTCGATCCGTCAATTTCTCGATGAGTTATGATGTCAGCAATTTTGAAAAATGTCATTTCGAGAAAAACGCGTTTAAAGTTGCACTTCTGAGCAGTCGCTGTTTAGAACGCTGCCATTCAGAAACTATTCAAGATACGACCTTGCCGTTTTCAAACGATATTTTCGAATATATAAACTATCGAATAAACAAAAAAAAAATTTTTAAAGTGTCACACTGGTATAACTACTTAATTCTAAGGGTATGAAGGAGCAGAAATTTCAAAAAAAAAAAATTTTTTTTTGAAAAAAGATTGCCCTACTGACCCCTTAAAAATAATCAGGCATGTTTTGCTTGTCGCTCACTCATTTATTGTGATAAATTGTATAAATACCAAGATTAATATTAAAAAATTACTTCAAATGAATTAAAGATGGGACTGATAGGTATAAAGGATATGCGAAAACGCTAGAATTTATATAAAAAATTCGGAGAAGTAAAGTGTTTTCTATCAGTGCAAAAAAATCCATTGCTTCAACACATACAATACCCTCAAAAAACTTTTATGGTTAGTCGAGAAAAAAAACTTTGCAACATGTTGCTGTCATTTGCAACAAAAAGATATGATTAGCCAAAAGCGGAATCACTGAGTAGCGTTGAAAATGCAAAAACCCTGAAAAAATTACCGAAAGCTAAGCTGAGTTAAGTGACGGCTAACCGAAAGTGTGAATATCAGTGTATTATAAATATCAAGTTCATTACATAAGTAGAAGTAGAATGCATGTGTTTGCATTGTATACTTTTTTTGGTAAAGGGTATAATAAAGCACATATGGCGATGATGCTATTAACTTGAATATTATATATTCTTTTTATCAATACAAACACAAGCTCAACGATAAACAAATGACTTCGAAAGCCAATTTATGGGTGTAATTTAGCGAACAATAATTTGATAAATAAAACATTGAGCATTAAGGTGATTCAAAAAAAGTTTTTTTTTATCGTTTGGAAAAATAGGTTCCCAGACACCTCTAAGAAAGCCTCTTCAAGCATGAGTTCATAATTGTAACGGGAAGGTCCTCCTACATACAGTTTTCTATTTTTTTTTTATTATCAGATAGAAAAATTTATATTTCGCTTTCAACTACTTGATTTTGTAGGAAATTGTATCCTCTACCAAAAAGGTCGCCACGATTTTTTCGTAAACCCAAACGATATTAACGGTTGAAATTTGATTATTTTTGGAAACATTTTTTATTTCTTATGTATACTTCAATGAAAAAAATCATTATGAATGATGAAACTCATAAGTTTTGGAGAGGCTTTCTTAGAGGTATCTAGGGACCTATTTTTCCGAATACCAAACGAAAAAAAATTTTTTTCTTTTGAATCACCCAATTGAGCATCCTATTAGGCGCTGCGGCATATCTGCATTTATAGCCCTGTTTTTTGAATGGAAATTATTTGGATTTTTTCGTTTACATATTTCATATAATGCATAAGCATCGTTAAAACAAACGACTTTTCTTTATATTTTATCATTATTCGGTTGAAATTTTCTTCGTGTAATCGTTTTAGTTACATTATTTGTTATTAAAAGTGCAATTTTTCAATAATTTTTGGAAAACTGTCAGTTTTCACCAAGGAACTGTAGTTGCTCCAAAAATTTATATTTAGACGCCGCCTTGAATGTGATGGGAAGCCTTAGGTTGACAGCCTTTGACTTAACTACTACTATTTAACTATTTCTTTACTCTTTCGTAGAAATGATCGAAGTTGATATATTTGTTCGCGCTAATTTTTTTCAAATTCAGTGCAACAGATGCCACGGTCCAGATCTATTTGACGGTTAGTTGCGACATTTTCCAAATGTCTAACCAATGGTGTTGCGCCTTTTCGCTGTTATTGATGCCACAGCCGGGATTAATGGGTTCCACGTTATTAGATCATAGACAAACATATTTTTCAACGGTTCCAAATCTGAAGAGTGACATCTGCGCATCGTTCGTTCTTCATTTTATTTATATTTTTTGTTGTTATGCAAATGCTTCTGGTTTTTTGCGTATGCTATTGTTTGCCTAATTCCCACCAAGGCATATGCCATTCGCTTTAATGTAATTTCATTATTTTCATTATTTTTCATTTGCGTTCACTCGCTTGTCTGTTCACAGCCTTTAACAAATTCTGATTTAAGCCATTCGTTTGGGTTGGTTAGATTTGGCTGTAGCTTGCGGTGGGCGGAAACATGCTGAATCAACATGTATATGCGATAACAGCTTGTTATTGAGCGTGTTTTTGTGATAATGAATGATAATGAATTCTCATTTTCATGTCGATTTTGCTTCTGTTTCGAGGCTTATTTGTTATTATTATTTAATGCGACAGAAAAGTGAATCACCTCTTTTCCTTTTTTTTTTATTTAATAATATCTAGTTTTTTAAACCAAAGCTGAATCTTACTTATAGGAAAGTAATAATGTTTTATAGATGATGAGAGGAGTTGAAATCTGGGTGACTGTCTGTCTGTCCGTCCATCCGTTCATCTGTCAAGCTGCTTTGTACGAACAGGAGTGGCAAAAATGTTACCGCCCAATATTAGGTAATATAACATATCTCAGGAGCCACCTAACCAATTAAAAATATTTCCCTTCCCTAAATGTTTTTTTTGTGTTAGACGATGTTTTTTGCTAAAAAGCGCAAAATTTGGTCATTACGAGAAATGCTAGACTTATCCATGCATGTTTAAAGCTCTGTTCGTCTGGGCGTATGAGTAATATCAGACTACGGATTACTTAACTAAATTTTTGTTAGAAATTTATGATAAAAATAAAGTTTATAACCAAAAAGTATGTCCATTTTAATATAAAATATAATAGGCCTACTGTGCGTACTCTATCCAACAAAATCACCTTGAGTTTAGTTCGGCGATGAGGTCCATGTAAACAAGCAAAATTGCATGTGGGAAGAAGAGCAACCAAAACGTTTGATGTAGTTTGGAAGCCGATAAAATAATCGGTTAATGCCGCTAATGTAATGGTTATAGAAAAAGGTTGCCTAATGGAAGAATTCGCTTAACTAATGCTATAAAATGTGATAACGTGACGAAGGAAATCGAATATTCACGTGATGATCACAAAAGACGAGGCGAAAGTGTGCGTTGAAGTATGATACTGAGATAGGATTGTTTAGCGGGAATTAAATTTCGGAAATTCATAAAAATAAGAACAATACGTGGGCACGAAAGTTAAACGAAAGCGAGAAGAATTTAACCGAATGCCACATCGAAAGCAACAAAAGCACTGGAAGTCAACAACTGTGTATACCTGATCTTGGTGCGGGGAATAAAGGGATAGCCGGCAATAAGATGGGCAGCAAACTAGCCCGCTCTGCGGCATTTTCCATAATGAACTATACATTTCGGTGGGGCCCACACCATGAAAAAGTTGCTCCTCACGGAGGGGAGATTGAGGAAGGAACGGCACTGGCATCACGCAACAGGAGTTCACCATGCGAAGTTACTGTTAGGAGGTTACAACCCAGCAAGTTTTAAAGTGTGATCAATCACTCCCGAGACAAATTCCGTCTTCTTGTCACATTTTCCACTGGGCACTGCAGGCTCGAGAAATACTAGTACTACATGGGCATAGTCATTTGCGCAAACTACCGGTTTTTCGATATGGAAGCGGAAGCTCATAAACACCTGACTCTAGATTGCCCAGAAATTAGTACAAGCAGGCTCACGCCCGTTGAAACTATCCACGTGGACAATAGTATACCATACATCGCAGTGCAAAGTCTTAATTATTTCCTATCTGTCTAACTCTTTTTAAAATACCCTTTACTTTTAGGTTTTCATTCTATAAATTATACATTTGACCTAAAACTGATCGACATCGGTCTTCTCATCCTTTTAGCGCTCGTATACTGATTGGGAAGATATTCAACCCCAGCAGTTGACTTTATGCGAAGTATCTTAATAACTCCAAGAGTTCAAAATGTTCAATAGTTTTGGCATGGAATTCAACATCAGTTATTCAGTATAAAGGGTGTGCTTATATAGCGCATTGAAGTATTATTTATTTATTTATTTATAAAACGTGAAACAATAATACAATTACTTTTCCACGAAAAAAGGAGCACAGGCTGCCAGGACCTTCGGCTCGTTGATCAAGCATTGAAGTATATTTTGGGATCCCTAGTATCCAGAACATATTGGTAAATCGTTAGATAAAGTAATAATGTTGGGACACTTGGTGTCCCACGAATATAAATCAAACGAACAAGCTATAAAACGCGTGAAGGAATTTCTTTGTTGGAACAAATTGAAATCCAAGAATCTGTGCAGGTACTGAATTATTTAAAAGTTACAAAATACTAAATCCTTTGCCGAGAATCACACTATATTACATGAACTTTATATTTTGAAATATCATCCTTGTTCATTCAATCTTTGAAAAGCATAATAAACACACCGAATTTAACAGTTACTTTCGAACTTCGTTAAAATTTATTTATGTAAAAGTATGCAAACGAAATGCATAGAAAAGCAACTTGTCAGGTATTCCGCAGTCTAACAGAGAAACTTAATTCAGCATCTTCACTTTCAAGTTAACTTAGTTAGCATTGGCTGCTTCTATTTCGCTCCTTAAGAACTTCGGTACGCCGACTAAATAATAGAAGAAAAATCGCAGCGAAAATTTAAAATTTTTTATCTTTTCTTTCTCTTTCTGCCTTTGCTTTGCATTTTGTCTTGCTAATTTCGCCATCCACTTGTCCTTCGAAAGTCCACACTCAATAAAGGCACGAATTTTATTTGCTATTTCACAGCAAACAGATTGAAGTGCGACGTTACTGGCGAAAACGTGACAGCACTAATGAGCGTGTTAAAATACAGGAAAATGAGTGCGAAGTAGAAAAAAAGCGCGGAAGCAATAAAATTTTATTTTTGGCCGATAAGGACTAGGCTTCCGCAGTATTGTTGATTATCAGGGTCGTGGCGAACATACTTTTCCGTCTCTTTTGATTTCTTCTGGCACTTCGTCCCCAACTTTGCATATACTTGTCAATTTTTGTCATTGCCACTTTAGTAAATGGTTGTTGCAGTCAGTTGATGTTGTAGTTGTTGCAGCTGTTGTTTTCGTGAACGTGTTGTTTTGCCTGTTTGTGGAAAAATGTAAATTAATATTCATTTGATTGAGTGAATGGCGGCAATAACAATCCCTGGACAGTCTGTCAATATTAAGGCAATGTGGCGTCTTTACAACAATTGACATTTGCGTAATTGTCAATTTAACACAATATAAATCTTTTTGACTTCCAAATTTAATTTCTGTTTTTCGTATCGGTCTTTTCTTTCTAAGAGTGCAGATGGCAATGGAGTAGAGGTTCATTACTCAGAAGGGGAATTTTAACTTATATTTTTCAGATATATAGTTTCTTAAGTAGAAGTTAAAGATGCACATCGCCACTACGCAGGATTACTTAAGCTTGATTCCAGTTTCTGTTTAGCTTCACAAAGTCTTATTGTACAATGATAGAAACTTTGAAGTTAAAGGCAAGCCTCATTGTGTCTTTAAGCCAGGAAAAGACTTCTTGTAAAATAACATATGGAGACATATGCTGGCTTAAAAAATGGTTTTCATTTGAATTATGATTAATGATAAAATATATAATAACAATGTTATATTTATTATTGCTTTAATGCACTGACAATGATAAAATTTAGTTCCTTCTCGGTGCTTTATGATGGTATATCTCAGTCGAAACATAAGTGCTTCTATATTTACTAACAGACGGTCTGTATGATAAATTTCGAGGGCAACGCTTAGAACCTATTGTTAATAAAAAAATGGCCATAAGGTAATGGAAGTGGTGATTAGAAGTGAGAGGAATGAAAATGTGGAACAAAAATGATGTAATTTAGTGCAGATGGCGCTGCTATCAGATCTATTATTATCACATTTTTCTGAGCAAGAGTACTAATCCAAACATATTATGCAGATTACTGATAATGAATCTCCTTAAATGTAACTTAAAGAAAAAATATTTAAATATGTAGGATATTCGTATGTTTAATCTTTCACATATGAGCAGCTGGCATGAAAATGTAAGGATTTTTTTCAAGATTTTATCCGCATATATACATAAAAGATATGTAAATTTAAGCAAGCTATAGATTGAGATATCACCTGGTCTATTAGGGAGGACGAGTTCATAGATGGGCGTAATCGGGTCACTACTACGACCACACAACTGTAAGTACCGTAGATATATGCCCGATGCCGTCACAGTTGCAAGGTAAAGGCATACACGCAGTTGCGAGCGCTGACCCCACGGCGCCGAAAGATATCGTGTTGCGAATTGCATACACTCCCTGATATTATGATGCCCTATCTATATTCCAAGCGGGATATCACCTTAACATTCCTCAAACTAATCCAAATAAAAAGGTAACCTCGGACTCTTACTCTTTCCATATTTTGGTTCGCGAAAGCAATATTCATTTGTTACTAAGCTGTGAGACAGTACTATCTTAATTTTTGGTGGATATGTATGTAAAGATGGCGTAGGGCGCCTCAAGAAGGGGGACTTGTTTACAAGCACTCACAATCGTCGATGAGTAGGAAAAAGCCACTTTCGGAGAAGTGTGTGAGGCGATGTGCCTTCTTGAAGAAGACAGCCACTGGGGCGCAGCGACATGTTCGTCGGTCAATGACTACATCAGTATTGCAAAGCAAGCGATTGGAACACTGGATCTTAGCTTTCAAATCATGCGCCAAGGCTTCACAGTTGTGGGCTAAGGCGGTTGCAACAAAATGTTAACATGATGGTCCAGATCTTCAGGAGATAATCAGGAGATTGCAGTCTTCACAAAAACGATTCTAGAGGATATTCGACGTTCGCCTGCCAACGAATACTAACGGCCAAAAAACCTTTGCCAGCCAATTTAGCAATGTCCTTAGCTCGAGTAGACATTTTTATTGAGGTTACAAGAAAACATAGCTAACGAGATGTGGTTGTGCGAAAGAGCTATTATGGTGCTCAACAACGAATTGATAGAAAAAAATAAAAAAGCTCCTGGTGAGGTGAGGATAAATATCTCAATAGAAACGGAACTATATATGTACTCTGTAGAGTTCTTGAATTCCCTTTACCTTTTAGGGGCACCCTCGAACAATTTGAAACTCAAAGTTGGTGTACCTGTCATATTGATGCCTGAATGCGTCCATACTCTGCAATGGCTCTAGCTTACGCATTACAGAGTTAAGACCTCTCAACGTCCAGCGCTCCATTCCCACTGGAGAAGCCAAAAGTGAAAGAGTATTGATGTCCATAATTTGTTTATTTATGGTGATCCGTTGTAATAGATCTGTCGCGAGCAACTCAGTTTGTAGTTAAAAACTCGTTAATATTCCACCAGGTTTACCCATATTGACGAATGTAAATTTCAACTACGGACTTCAGAATTTTGTTGACATTTTACAAGATAAATCCATAGCAATCATAATCGAAATCTTAAACGGTGAATACTTTACTGTATATTGAAACCATATGAAACCAATCGCCAATACTTAATTTGGACAAAACACTGAATCCATAGGCTATACAAAATGACACATCTAAAATTCTATATATACACCCGATGCAAAAAGGTTAAGCACAAACATTATTGAAATATTACGATAGGATTTGCGTTCAAAATGCAATGCTACATAAACTTCGCCCAATTCAAAATTTTCATTAGCAATACATTAAAGAAAAAAAGTTATGTTCCAAAACGGGCACAAGGAAACATTATACTCAAATTAAAATACATAAACCCGCACGTGCTCATAGAGTGATTATTAATTATTTAACATAAATTTCGCATACGAAATGCTTAAGAGACCAATGAGATTTCAGCAAACTGTTCTCATGGCGTTACAATGCCAACACCCTTCGTAAATCAAGCCTTGGTAGTGGATGTGTGAAATTTTAGATATTGCCGACAGACGTGCGAGGTTGCTAAATATTTAATCTTGATAAAACTTTTAAGTTTATGACCGCACGTGCGCAATTTAATGGCTGGCGGAGAGGAGAGTGCTATCATTAAAATTGTTGCATGGAAGTTATTATTAGCTCTAGAGCGCTTATAACCTTAGTTACTTTGAATGGACAACGTAAGTATGTAAGTTTTAGTGCGCTGTATATTTTTGGCTATAACAGTTAACTTCAACGTATACTTTTTCTGTGCCTATAGGTTAATTGTACTAAGGGGTTAGGGTTAGTCAGAGGCACGGAAAAATGAGAATTTTTAGTATTTTTTTTTGTTATTAAATCGTGTTATTTTACAAAAGTAGTAATATGGCATTATTATACAATGTGTTGACTTGAAGTCACGAAAATTTCAAAAAGAAAAAAAAATTAATTGCCAAAGTTATAGTTGTTGTGTTGCCCCAGTTCCAAAGAAAGGTACTTGCGGTGACAACTATAAGCTCTTGGAGATTCATCTAAAATCAGTCGGACAAAATTAGTTTTATAAATAGATAAACTCGCGTCTGATCGAAGGCTTTTTTTTCAAAAATTAACGAAATGGTGGCCTCCGGAAATTTTCATCTAAATTTTAAATTAAAAATCGAAATTTTTGAAAAACAGAAAACCCGAGTTTATTATGTATTCTAAAAGCTGTATTAATTTCATTAAAATCTACTAAGCGGTTTTCGAGTTGCAGTTTTCACCAGTTCAAAAAATATAGTTTTGAGAAAAACGCCTTTTTGCTTTGAAGTGCCCGAGCTCACTTTGTTATTTGTCGAATAACTCAAAAACTAATTATCGGATCAACGTGAGATTTTCAGAGAATATTTTTAAGATATTATACTTAACGAAAATGCAAAATTATCAATTGCAATGCAATTAATTTTTTGAAAATTCTTACTACCCCTTACCCCTTAACTAACATATTCATGTACGTGTTCTAACTAGCTGATTGAGTTGGACGTGGGTATGGCACACACAACAACATCTACAACAACTACAATAAAACAGAATTTTAAATTCCATGAGCCCATTTCTCGTAAAATGTCGAAATGAAATATTACCCAAATAGCGAAAGCATGCAGTTCACTATCTTTTAAGCCCTCATAAGCCGAATGTTAGAACCACAGTTTTAAAAACCATCTTTGTCTGATAAAACTTTCTCGCTTGGATCAAAATACATGAAATTCGCCTCAATATAAATAGGTAATAGGTGATATAATGTTCACAACAACGTAAAATAGGGTTATCTTAATTCAATAAAGTTGAAATACTTGCCATAGAGGATCTCTATTTCCTTTTTCTTCCTAGAGTAATACATAGATCTTAAGTAGCGATTTCAAGCAATCTAAAGAACTGCTTGCTTATTTTTTTCGCGGATATTCAATAAGGGCTATGCCATTCCAACATATATGAATATCTTCGAGTTGTTGAAACTATTTATTTTAATAAAGCTGTAACATTAAGACACTTTCTTATATATGTACCTCAGCTCAAAAATTTTAATTTTATTTTCATTTCGGTTATTACACTGGAACATATCCACTAATTTCAACATATACACGCACATTAAAAAAATCTGGTTGCCTTTACTAGATTCACTTGGAAATCCACAATCCGGCAGGCCATCCGCAACTAGGTGTGTCACTGAAAAATCTGCAACATCAGCAAGCACTTCCCAAAAATTAAATAGGCAATAACTTGCAGCTGTGCGTAAAATATATATTCAACTTAGTTGAGTTAATTAATTAATAAATGGCTTGGGTGTTGCTGCTGTCAACACCGTTACTACATATATGTACAAGTATTTCATGTACTTGTATTTTACGTTTGTGACAAGTCTTGGTTTTTCTAATAACCCAGTGCTCAAAACTTGTGTTTTATGTTTGAGAAGATTGGTTTAAAACCTAAATTCTTGATATGATACAATACAGTGATTCACTTAAGTCGGGATGAGTCGAAAAATAATGTATCTCATATCCACCAAAATCATTCTAACGCATTCGTGAGTGAAGTCGAGCACTGTTGCCATCCCGTTAACACTTGCTTGATGATTTTCAAGCACCATTTTCTTCACTTTTCTTCAATCAGTTGAAAAGGGCGAAGGTCGTCCAGAACGAGGCATGTCTTCATTGATCTCTCGACCGTCTTTGATGACTTTGTACCACTTGTGCACTTGTGTTTTTGACAACACTGGGTCATAAGGCTCTTCCCACACTCGTTTTTTTTTATAAGTAATGTGTAAAATTGCGATTATTCGATATAAAAGATTTTTAATGTATACTATACTTATATACCCTAGTCTACAAACAATTAGTGCTTCTTGAAATTACTGCTTTCGTACAGCTTTATAACTGTACTTTTGGTAAAGCTTTTTAGTCTTGAAATGAGCCTTTTTTAGGAAACTTTTCTGACTGTAAAAGTCTTATTCGCCAGCTTGACATTATTACTATGATCAGAACTCTATACCCATTATCTGTGTATGTACAAGGTGGCTGATGAATTTTGCTACATTAAGAAACTCAACTAATTTTGAAAATAATGGAATTTAAATGCCCCCCCCTGCTCGTTGATGCATGTGCGGCATCTTACCAAAAAGTTGTTCATTACTGCTTGGAGAGTTGAGACAGGAATAGCCGCAATTGTTTCTCGAATGGATTGCCTTAGTTCATTCAAATTTGTTGGTTTTGCTTTGTAGACTTCCTGTTTGCAATAACCCCACAAGAAAAAGTCAGGTGCAGTAAGTTCAGGCGACCTGGGTGGCCAACGGAATGTGGAGTTTCTGGATATCAGCTTATTGGGACATTTTTGTCGCAATTCTGTCATAACTGGTTGGGCTATGTGAGGAGCTGCACCATCTTGCTGAAACCACACAGAGTTGAAAGAAATTCTCTAACTAATTCCTCTAACGCCTAGGGCCCGACAATGGGTCGATGGTAAGGTCTTCAGTTGACTGTCTCATGCTCGGCAAAATTGTTTACAAGTCTCATTATGGTCCATCTGCTCGGATGAACCGAAAATACGGAGTCCAGTGAGTGATAGCGGCGGACAATCCAAATTCTTGTTTCAGTGTCCCAGTTATCCATTTCTGTTAAATGTAAAAGTCAATCTGCAAAGTAAAACAAAATTAACCAGATTCATTAAATAGAAAAAATTAATTTAATTTTTTTTTTGGTAGTGGCTTTTATCAGCCACCCTATATTCAGAAATTTGATTAAATAAGGAAATCTTCGTATGTGAAATTTTTCGTATATATATGTATCTAGAAACATACTTGAATGATGTTGTAAATTTTGGTAACACGCAAACACAAGTTGCATTATAAATAAAATTAAAATTAAAATTTCCTAAGGTTTTCCACAGAAAAGAAGTGTTGAGGCTGGATAAGCCAATCTCATATCAAAATGTGTGGCTATATACATTCCTATTTGCATACACATGTGCGCACTGAGTTAAGTTACTTATGTTTGCAACAACTGTACATATTTTAATTGATGCCGCTTAAGAGCCGGCTATTTGAGTAAAACGTGACCAAAGCAAGCTAATTCGGTAGGATCAACTTTGCATGCAAAGTGCTTAGGCATGAAGAGTGTCACGTTAGCTCACATCGGACAGCACATGCAACCGATAGCCTACTTTACAGCATTATTGGACGCTATTTAAGTACAAACCAAATAAATTTCTGAGTCGTTTCATGAACGTTGACGAAACAGGAATACACTCATGCATACCGGTGACGAAGGAACAGATCTCAAGGCGTAGGCTGTTCTAAAAGCTAGTTTATCGTCGTTTTTTGGGCTTTTCACCAAGAAGGATACTTTGAAAGGTCATAGAACTCTATTATGTTAATTCTTTGCCAAACTGTAGAAAAAATGGCGCCAATAGGCGGAGACCCGCATAATATAAACCGGCGGCTCACATACAATTTCTTCTTCACGATACTCTATGGACTTAAAATATATTGTGCCAACGCACTATATTGCTAAAATGGAAATACGAATTCATTGCGACTAATGTTATCTCTTAAAATTTATTATCATGCAATTTCATTATCCACCTGGAGAAAAAATTCCATTGGCGAAAACCAGGAAGTGCACAATAAATTGCAGCTGAAACCTGCAAATGCCACTAAAACAAAAGCAAATTGAACCGCTACATTTATTTATATACTCGTTTTTATTCGCATTTTATACGAGAGTATTTATTGTAGTTTGTCATCAAGATATTTCAATTTTTGCTGAAGTTACAACTTGTATGGACGGACAGACAAAGGGTCACCCGAATTTCAACTCGTCTCTTTATCCGGATTATGTATATATATATAGTTATATATGTATATGTCGATTAGATTAGGTGAACAAAACTATAATACTCTGTAGAAACATCTTCCAAGAGTATAAAAATTAATAAAAACATTCCAATTTCCACGCATATTACTCATACGCCCCGACAAACAGCTTCCTTAGTTGTCAAGTTGTCATCCGATATTAGCGAAAGGTAGAAATTTAAATGAAACTTTTTCCAAACATGAAATATTGGAGATATATTACTTCAACGACATCTATTGACAAAATACCAAAAGTCTTTTCGACTACCCAATATATTTCTTCCACACAATGCACTCAATTAAGCAAGAATAAAGTCAAAATTTCAACCATATATTACGAAGGCTTTGGGCTACCGTATTTGGATTAGCAGATAAACTAATGACTTAATATAATTATTTGTAGGCTCTTCTTTAATCCTCCACAGCAAAGCTGAGATATATGAGATTCAGCTACGAGGCAGCTTGAGCGTACTCATGGATTATGCCTCTTCGATCTTTAAGCGTTTCCTTGTAAATGTGTTCTGCCTTATTTCGATAAGATAAGATTAGTCGTCAATATTGAAATGGTGTTTTCGATACTAAATCTTATATACAAATATCTGGAACCACTTAGAATAGTCTCTTTCGTCAAGGTGTATCTGAGTTCATATTAAAAAATCTTCTTTGTCTCTATTTTCGAAAAGAATGTCGTCAAATTCTGTTAGTCCTTTACTAAGAAATGTTTTTAGACCTCTAAATTAACTAATTTTCTACTCTCAAGTGATCTCTAAAAAGTCACTATAGAAGCATAAACTCTTACCCAATTTCATGTTAAGCCAATCTCCAAGAGTAGATTAATTCCTTAAATTAAATTAAATCTTAAATTCTTGCAATTGATTGCCACATCACATTAACTACAACCTGCCTTAGCAGCAGGAAAGCAAACTCCTCTATTAAAAAAGTAAAACTTTGAGTTTTTTTGCCCTCACCCACCCTTGGCAACTGCCAAAAAAAACTAATCCTATATAATAGCAATAAAAACGAAATTTACAGCGCGCATATTTAATGAGACGTTGGAAGTGTTTGAGCAGCAAAATGAGCTCATCAAGCGGGAGCACGTGTCGGCGCAGCACGGTTGCTTAAAACCCACGCCAAGCTGTTTGCTGTTGAGCGGGAGTTTGCGAGTTCCAACATCAACTGTTTCTATTATTATTATTAAAGTTTTGTTGTTTGTTTTTGTAGTGGGTTGTTATTGACACTAAAGGTGCTGTTATTGCTTGTATTATTGTAGTTGTTCGCAACTTTGTTTGTAGTTCGAAGTTTTTCTTGAAGCTCCGCACAATGACCCTTAATGCCCTTTGCTTGCTTTCTGCTGATATGTTAAGGCATATTGCTGCTCGACTGCTTGCTATAATTGGCGTCGCCGACTTCTGCATGTGTGTGTGTATATAGGATTATGCGCGTGCACACGAACCACTCTATTTGTTCTAGGCTTTAATTTCAATTGGAATTTTATTCTCTAGCTTCGTCTAAATACGCTCACATCGAAATCGCTGGAAACTGCAAGCTGGTTAGGGGGGCACCCTTTCCCTTTTTCATATGTTTGGAGTCGAGCTGGTTTTCCGATGTCTGCTTGTGTTTTCGCGTTTGACCTTTGGATCTCTAGTTAGTCCATCGGGTGCTATTTAAAGACCAAATTTTGTGCGACTGCGAGATCCATTTGGCACAGGGTAAACCGTGAGGGATAAGCTGACGGTTTACACATCGGACGCTCTTTGCAAAATTGTATGGGGAAAGGAGTTGTTTTCATGTGTCACACTCTTAACAAAGCTAGTGAAGTTGCTGAGATATCACAAAACTCTTCGTCGATTGATAAAGATCTGGAAATCCATTTTAGGTACAAACATTTGTCCAAGTGAGATACATCGAATCAACCCTCCGATTTAACCCCACCTTAGTAATAAAAAATATACTTATAAACTTTAAAAATATTTTTAAAATATTTTGTGAAATAGTTTTCGAACTGGATAGAGAGCTGAGAGAAGATGACATGCTTAATTCGTCATTTCATCAAAAAAGTCGAGAGGAGCTGTTAGGTAAAGTAGGCCAATATCCTGCAAATATAATATTATGGCTACCTGATGAAGCTTTAATTATAAATACCATTGCAGATTAATTTTCGCTTACATTATTTGCAACTGTAGATTAACATTATTACTCAGAACACCATGGCGTATGAGTAAAATAAAAAAATTTTTATAAAATATTAGGTCTACATAACCTAAGTGTACACGCGTTTTTTTTTCCAATGACTGTCACTTCACACCATATTCCAATACATATTTTGCAAAAACAACAACAAAAATTTGTAAATGTGCTCATTACATTCCTTATTTATCTATCAACATAAACACCGCCATATTTGTATTCAAATACGTCCAAGTATTGTTAGCAATGAACATAACTTCATTAAGTGAGAAACATTTTCTTTTCTTTCGATAAGCCACATTTCTATGTTGAAGAACCAAAACGCAAAGCTCCATTATTTCTTCAAAGGTGACTTTGGGCATTTAAAAGCTTTCAAGGAAGATACGAAGAAGTAGAAAAAGCACGCTATTCAGTGTTTCTTAATTAATAGCACAGTTTTTTTGGCATTTCATGGACAACCTAACACATTATTTGCGAAGATATTTCTAATTCGTGAATTGGCTTTTAGTCACCGTTTTTTAGTACATAAAAATATTTTCTTATCCACCTTTTCTGGGCGCTTTGTTGTACAAAAACGTCGCACGTGTCATTGCATTTTTTGTTTGTGCTTAATATTTTTTCCTTTTTCATTCCCCTCTTTTCATTCATTTCTCAAAATTTGCGTGCTTGAAATGACAATCGCGATACATTTGTTTACATCAAGTTACGTATACGCCGTGGTTAACCAACAGAGGTGACTTTGTTGCCACGCGCTGGTCGTCAGCATTATGTGTAAACGAATAAATCAGGACTGTGGTAAATTAAAGCATTCATCAAAATCGGCGTACAAGCCTTGATGCTTGCTGCCACCGCAGGACATAAGTTACACGGTTGCGAGTAGCGCGTGTTTGGCATTGATGGAGTATGAGTAGTACATATATTTGTTGGATGCTATATATTTTTCCAAATCGATTTTATGTTGAATTACATTTATTGATTATCTCATCTACGAAATTGCGATTATCATGGATGTAGACTCAAATTAAGTGCGTCCATGCCGTGCTATGCGCAAAAGCATACAGTATCTGTACACATATATAGTGGTTGCTTGCCTCACTAAATCGTCGAAGCCATGAGTTTCATATGCTGCGTGACTACGGAGGATGTTGTTTGCTCATGTAAAGCGTGTGTATGTATGTATGAACTTGATGTTCCCCACTTGTGTGGTCAGTTAGTGTTCTCCTACAAAAATGCAGAGACTGCAAAATATACGCGCTTGTATTCAGATGGAATTTTATGTATTGTTTGTCTTCGCATTTTAAAATATGGCATATACAATTTCTAAATTTCATAAAAAGAGGTTAAATAATGGGTATTCGAAGTTAAAGGACACCTCAGTGGTCCAAAAGGAATTTTATTTGCACATCAGAATTGCATGGAATACGTTATGATCCAAGCGTGGTGAAGCTCAACAAACGGTCGCAAAGCCAGGATTGACGGCTCGAAAGGTTATGTCGAGTGGTTGGTGGAATTGGAAATGAATCATCCACTATAAGCTGCTCCAGCCTGGTCGAGGGATTGATTCTACATTTGATGAGATTGAAGCAAGCAATCGAAAAAAACCGGCCAGAACTGATAAACAGAAATAGCTTTCATCAGGAAACGCTATACCACACACATCTTTAATGACTCGGCAAAATCTAGAAGAGCTTGACTGGGAAATTTTGATGCATCCACTTTATTGCCTTGACCTTGCACCATCGGACTACCATTTTTTCGGTGAATGCAGAACTCCCTTAATTAAGAAAAGTTGGCTTTAAGAGAAGCCAGTTTATGCACCATATTTGGCTCATTAAAGTTCATTATAAATATAAGAAAAAATAAGTTGAAGTTTGATTAGAAATACAAAAAGACTTTTTAGACTCTCAATAAATAACCATGTATCTGTTTAGATTAGTTTTATGTTAAAAAATAATATACTCTGTGGCAACATGTTGGAATGTATAAAAATATTCCTTAATAAAATAAATAATTTTTTCACAATATTTTATTTTTATGCTTTTATTTTATATATGGCTTATATAGTATTATTTTTTTTGGCCCCGATATGAAGAACTCCTGTTTTGTTTTATCTTAGATGGCACGATTTTACTGAATTCCAGTCTGCGTTTAATTAAAAAATCACATTCCAGAAATTGGCTCAGTAGTCGCCACTTAAATACACACGTGAGTTTAAAGTAGTTAATCACTAGAACACATACTCTTATACGACAAAAATTCTCTGTGCTGCCTTCCATTACTCAAGTTCCCATTTTTATGGAATCACAAGCAGCAGAAAGAGCAACAGCTGAGTCAGAGTAATTTTACTATTGCACAGTGTTGCATGCAATACTTTGGAATCTTGAAACGCCGAATTTGTCTTTTTTACGAGAACCGTGAATAGTACGACGTCTACAGAGCCGTTATACCCGCACTTTGCAAACTTGTAGGACGCTTGCTGAAAATTATTTTATGAGATTTCTTCACAAGGCTTCCGACATTTTTTCGTTTTTATGTAATGTTTGGCCGCAGAAATAAAGCAGGAATGAAACTGACCAGATCAATTTCGAATAAGTTATTGTTGCAACCAGCGAGATACTTTTATGTTGGTCTTTATTTAACTGCTGCGAAACATATACAACTCTACTACTCTTTGAGAAAATAATTCGGGTTACAGAACTAAATAGATAATTTACCATTTACCATCTTCTATAAAAGTGAACAGTTGCTGGCGTATGCTGCTGATATTGATATCATTGGCCTTAACAGCGAAGAAAATAGGTCGGGTTGTTAACGGGGAAAAACGAAACGAAAATGTCATCAAAAACAGTCGTTACATTCAAGACTTGGATGCCACGTCACTGTTGACAGTCATAACTTCGAAGTCGTAGATAATTTCGTCTATCGTGGAACCAGCATTAACACCAACAACAACGTCAGCTTCGAAATCCAACGGACTGAGTAAGCAATGCAGAAGTAAAGTCCTCTTTCGACGCACAAAGTTCAAGCTCTACAAATCACTCATCATCCCCGTCCTGCTATACGGTGCAAAGGCGTGGACAATGATAACAACTGATGAGTCCTTTGCGCATTGGCAACGGCGAATATAGCATTCGATGGAAGGATGATCTATGTCAGTAAAAAGAAGAAGACCATTCAGAACTTAATTGCATTGATCGTACTTAATCTTAAATAAAAATTAAAAAACATTTTCTTAACATTTAGTGTGTGAGTGTTTTTTAAAGAAATCGTATAATTTTTATTGGAAAACCTCCTATATAAACCTACTTTTAGGAGATACACACATCCGTTAGCAACATGTTGCAACAGTATAAAAATGAGTAAGCTAAACTTGTTATATAATGCCGAATGCTGCAACCAACTAACTTCCTCAGTAAAAGGAAAAAAACTAAGTGGCTTCTTTATTGTGAGTCTAGGAAACGGAAATGCCTATTTCCTTTCAATCGTTATTGTTAGTAAATAAAATAAAAGCAGAAAGCTAGTTGTCGCACTGTTAACTACATATAAATATATGTACGCATATAAATATGTGTATTTTATACTGCCTTCAGTATTATTCTCTCTACGATAGGCACTTCTACATACATATATATGTATATATACATATATATATGAATAATATAGACTTATGATTATATTAAGATAGAAGTTATAGAAGGGAACATGTGCTCATAATTCACCGGTACACATTGACATTGCCTTCTCATAGATAATCATAACTTTACTGGTGGCGCGGACGCAAATGCACAGAGCACTGAAAATCCTAACTGGTTATGGTCGACGGGAAGAAGATGCACATTTAATGTCTGGCAACAGCTTCAATGATAAAGCAGATTTGCTGTTACTGTTTTTGTTGAATGATGCTGCCTAGAAAACAAGGGCATTAAAATGAGATGTTGTCCAAATGGCAAGCGGCGACATCGGTGCTGAGTGCCGCTAGTAATGGCGATCATATAATGACAGTATATGTCAGCACAATAATGGCTGTCTAAGCATCTCCGCCAGGCAAAAGTGCCCCGCTGAAACGCTAAATGGTCATATTGCTGACAATTCGTCGCGTTTATTTGTTTGCGACAACTGGGAAAAGAGAGCAGCGAGTTTGCCTAAAGGCGGTTAAGCATACAATAAACGTAACAAACAATAGCAAGAATAGTTTTTGAATACAGTACACTTCACATTGCTGTAAAATCATGATTTCTTTGACAACAGTTTTAAATCATTTAAATACTTCTACCGAGACAAAGGCCTTATTCATAACCAATACTATTATTATTCTGCATATCCAATCACACATAAAATTGTCAAATTGAAAACCATTGCCCAAAGCGTGTGCTGCAAATTGAAATAAGCACATTGAACACTTTAACATAATTGGATAGTTTATTTTTGAGCTCTACCAAGCTAAATATCCGTAAAGGCTTTGCCCTTTGTTTCTGATATACAAAGTTTTCATGTTGTCCATGTTGCAGGTTTCTAACAGTTTGCGGAGGTCAATGGAACGAAAGACCGTCGATGGACTTGCCTCATGGCAATTTTTAACCTCACTTGTATTTAATTTTCTAATGAACACATGTTTTAGCTTCTTTAGTGCTAACTATGTACACATGTTGATACGACAATGATGATTAGTATTAGCGCTCAGTTCAATGTAGTCAATTTGATACAGGCTGCATTTTCTAATTGTTAAAAATAAAAAGTAAACACATTCAGACATCCTTTTGTTACAATATATTCATGATTAATAGGTTCATCGGTATTCTATGTTTTGTCTTTATCCAAATCTAAATCAAATCTATAAACTAAAGAGCTTTTTGTCAGTTTTAGTAATTTATTTTTAAATCACTTATATTACAAGTATATCGATATTAGCATATACATGCTCAGCTCCTCATTCTCGCCGATGGAAATTTAATAAAATTGCGTTGCCTCCAGTATGCTCTTACTTTCGGCATACTTGACTAAGCTTGGTCGAGTAAATATGATCCATTTATTGGTGGTGCCGCCAATCACCAGCTTGTTCGTGTCCTCACTAAATGTAGGCGTCGTCATTTTCTCATCCTCTGTATGCAACGCTGATTGATTGCGAGCAGTGTGGTCGTCGTATGTGCCATATTTATACTCCAGTAACTTTTCGTTGTTAGCCAAAAGTAAGTGCAGCTTTTGCCGGCTTCCGGTGGTAACATTATTATCAGTGCAACCGCAAAGTGCTAGCCAGCAAGGACATCTACTTCGGTATTAAAGTTTATAAATCCAAAATGCAAAAGAAACAAAGGTGAATTTAGCTATGTACATATGTGCTGAACTTAATATTTGCTTTAATTGTGTGTAACCAAAAATATGGAAGCAACTCTCAGCTGGGGAAAATTAGATTACAGTGTGTTTTAAGTTGACTTTCAAATTTTGCAAACAAATTAGTTCTATGTTGCATAATAATTTAATTCAGCTTGCAGCCATCACGCAACAGCTACAAGAGCTTTTTCAGTTTTTGTTGGCGCACTTTACTTATTTGCTCGAATATTCTGTTACAAACTAAATCATTTCACTAAATGCATATCCCATCAATCTAGAAGCTGCCACAGAGCTTGTAGCGTTTCACATGTTCACAGATTTCTGAAATAAATTTATGAGATAGTGTAGTCGAAAGGGTTATTCCTAAAAATTCCGGGTATATTTCTCGGAAGAAAAACACATAGCTCTGCAGTGGCATCTTAAAACAAATGCTTTTTTACTTTCGTCCAGACATAGATAAAAATAATATTCATCTATTTTATTTAAGGTGCATAGGCATCGACCGACTTTCTCAATAAGGGCATTTATGAACTTTATCTCACCCTATCTAGATCAAAGGTTAGAGGAAAATGCAAGATCGAATCGTCCTATAAAATCTTTTAATAATATCATAGAATATACAGCAAAACTGAAAATTGTTTTTAAAAATTTTTATTTTTAAGTTTTTGGTGATATTCAACACAGAAAGTTGTTATTTCAGTGCATATTTTTCAATTTTCTGAGTTCCACACTGATTAAAAAAAATAAATTGGAAACTATATTTTCGGTAAAAGTTATGTTACTTAACAAGAAATCTCTTTATTTAGATTTTTCTCAGCAGTTTTAAAAAAATTTAGAAAATTACATTTCAGATAAAGACAAAGATACCTCTTTTCTCAGTATACTAATCCAGGTGCTTTTATTTATCTCATATTGACACGCATTGAATTATAAGTATACACGCACTATACACGTACGCATACAAATGCAGTAAATTTTCAACTCGCTCAGTTACTACCACAAGTCGACATCCATCGACAGCTGCACATTAGTCAGCATATCACACGTACATACATTCTAGAGCTTATGTTTTGATATGTGGTTCATTTATAATGTAATTTACAAGTTTTCCCTTAGGCAGGTAATAGTTTTCTGAGACATTATGCAAAGTGAAAGTTGTAATTCTGTTTGGACTCGCTACTCGTGAACTATTTTGACAACTGAGAGATATAAAGGGTAGTGGAAAAAGTCTTTTCGCATTTCTAATCAAACTTCAACTTTTTTTTTATATTTATGCTAATAAATATATAAACCAGTATGTAGCATCTTGGTGGATTTCTTTTCGCTATTTTTCAGCTAGAGACATTATTCCATTCGTGTGAATCGAAATTTCGAAATTTCCAGAATGGAAGCGACCAAAACATTGTTGAGCTACACAATCCGGTACAGTATCGTCTCGTAAACCTCAAAAATTTCATTGGTGCCTTGCGTGGAATTTTTCCCTTTTTTATACAAAAATTTCAAATTATAGCAAATTTCTTCATTATTTTCACTAATTTTTGAACAGCTGAAACTTTTTTTCTATATCTCCGAGTTTAATTTTTTTTGTTGAGTGAAGCTTAAAATCTCATATTTCCAACATTATATGGTGTGACGCAATATGATTGGTGGCAGTGGAGATATACGACTTCAAAGACATCTATTGACAAAATTCGAAAAGACTACCAATACAAGTATTTCGATAACTTAGAATCTGCGAAGTGATCAGTATGTGATAAGTATGTATAAAAATTGTTTAGGCTTCAAACTATTTGATCAATATATATATAAATTCTTGTTTAATTTGTAGTAATAAAAGATCAAAATGTTCAAAAGGGATTTTATTCAAACTGAAATTCTCTCAAATGCACAAATACATATGTAACATAATTTCTCAAGTTAAGTACAATATTTATGAACCAAATCTGTCGTATAGTTCAAGATATTTTTTTAAATCATATTTTTTTGATTTTATTTAAGGATTTAGCTTTAAAAATGCAGAAAAGCACTTTCAAGTTTTTGAGAAATATCGCTAAGTTCAAGAATGAATTTGTGAATAGCAATTGCAACTGCCGATACACTGTCTAGAGTACTTTGCCGCTATTCTCTGGACTCGTAAGAAAAAAGAGTGATTTCTGTTAGACTTTCAGCCAATGTTGTAAATGAAATAAACATCGTCAATATGGCCGAATATCGTTGAACCATTTACAACATCGCTTTAGTTCCACTTTATGCAAAGCGATCTTACAAAAGAAGTGATGGAGAAGGACGCCCTTAGCAACAGAACCATTTATATCATTGATTTATGGCTATGTTTTTCTTCTCTTCCCCCATATTACATTATATAATACTTTGTAATAAATTTTTGTGAACACAACCTGAGCCTCAAATAGTTGACAAACCATGAATTCAATGCAAACAAAAAATTGGGATGTTCATGTTCCATTTCAGAGTGGTCAGTCTCTTTGAACAACTTAATGTGTTCCATTCGCTACTTTCTAATATGCAACTATATTTTATTAACCCGATATTTTCATATAACTTTACAATATGCAAATTTCAAAAACAAAATTTAGGCGTTTAAAAAATGTACGATTAGTAATCTCACCCGTATTTATTTATAAAAAAGTACTTTTCCAACGGTTTTTGTAGACAATAACATACTAGGCACAAAAATAGTTGGCCAACCGTAAAGAGCTGAGGGTTGACATAGTTAGCCCAAGCCCCGCAAGCAGCTCCATTTAAAATAATTGCTCCGCAGTGCATTACCTATAAAAATTGTCTACTGATTTGCATCTTATCACGACAAGTGTGACAAATAAAGTTACACCTTGATTCTGCCACCCCTTTTCGATGGTGTGAGTGAAATTACTTTGCACGTCAAGTTCCAAACCGAACGGAATAGACGTAATGTAGAGACACTGGAAACATTAGAAGTAGCTGTTGGCTGAGTTGAAGTTACACTTTACTATTACTTTTTTTGCGCTGTGTATGGTGCTTTTAAAGTACTCCTTTTTCACCACAGTTCCATTTTATGAGAAGCCATATAAATCAGTTATTTAGGTATCAGTTTTCCAGCAATTGACATGAGCCAGTGGGGCAGGGAAAAATAAGTCGAAAAAGAGATGAAAGAAAATCGCTTTAAATAAAAACTCAGACATTTATAGCAGAAAACGTATGTACGTACAGATAACAGTCGTTACGAGAAGAGCAGAGGATCTACCTACAATGATATGTGACTGCTTAAATATGCTCTTGTGGCTTTATATGTGTCTGTATTTTTTGCGCTTTTCAATTTATTTATCAATGTGTTTTGAAACATTTGTGCGTGTGCGCATTCTCTGGGATGCATTCTTGTGGATGAAATAGCGAAACATAAAATTTATTGGTATTTTTATTTATTATTCACATTGTTGAGAATTGCTTTTAGTTTTTAAATAAAGCGAAAGGCATTTCCAAAGTCAATTGGTAAAAGCCTAAAAATCAGAAAAAGTCGCAAAAATTCAATTTTACACACGAACGAAGCGAAACGCATGGATATTTTACGGCATCAAATGGCAATACACCCTGTTATGTTGTGGGAAAATATTAAATATTAATACAAATTTAGATACAGAGCTTTTCGTATGTTTTTCTTTTCTATTTTGCTGGAGGAAATGCATATGTATATCTGATGTGTGCTCACAAATATTGAAATTTTTGTTTACGTGAATTTCAAAACTTAACAAATTGGAATGAACACGTGCCTTTTTACCAAAATACGACTATCAGCATTGGTGTTATGTGTTTGACCGAGGAGTTATGGGGAAAAATATATAGGTCATTATTGTTGCTATCGAGTGCACTGATACACTGATTATTACCACCTCTCACTATTCGATCTCCATTTCTAGAGGTCATTCGATGGAGGTCTTCTGAGTGCAAGCAACCACCGAAGTCTCCCAATTTGCTAAATACTGTGTATATAGAAGTAACTCGAAGAAAAATTTTTTTTATAAAGCGCTACTTTCTTCTTTGTTAGAAGGAATGAATGATTTTTTTTTAATAAAATGCTGAACAAACATAACATAGTCAAGCAATATGAGGTGGCTTGGATAGTTAGAATATACATTTGTATATAGATAAAAAGGAAGCAATGTTCCAACTAAAATATCGTAAGATAATACTAATTGGATATAGTGAGAACGTAAGCGTCAATGGCGAACGTTATCACGCCATGATAAACGACTATTTGATGCCTGAGTTTGAAGCTCGTGATCTCGGCGACATTTGGTTTCAACAAGACGTGGCAAACAATGCATTAATCAATGGATTTATTGAGAGATCACTTCGGTGTGCTGACAATTTTACGTTTTGGGTGGGTCAATTGGCCACCAAGATCGTGTGTTATCAAACTGTATGACTTTTTCCTGTGAGGATATCTAAAGTCTAAAGCGTGTGCGAACAAACCCGCTTCGATTCAGGCTTTGGAGCAAAACATCAAATTCAAATATGAAATTAAAGAAGCAGTTTTCAACTATGTCTTCCCCAGAAGCTGGCTTTGGTAGCATTTGGTATGTCTTTAATAAAAATTTTTAGATGGTGGAATGGTTTGGACCTGAAATCGCGCAGTTAGAGGTTTGTTTGTATTCTGTGAAGCTTTCATTTATGCAAAACAGTGCATTTTCTCATTTTTGCTTTATATAAAAGAAAAGCCAGTCCTCTGGAGATTTATAACAAATTGAGAGCTTTGCTACAGTGTTTAATCCTACGAGATTTTGCTTATTACATTTTTCGGTGTCATATATTTATTTTTACTTATCATCGGAGTTTAAAAAATATTAACTCTACTTACATGTATCTTTTTTAAAGCACATAACTCTAATTACGCCCCACTTTCGGTTGGCCTTTGCTTACCCAGATTTTGGTGTTTTTGCATGGTTTTCACATTTTAATTACGCCAGTCTCTGACTGCGCTTTTGGCTTATCAGTGCCTGTTAATATGGTAAAATGAGACATGCAAATGAAAATGTATATTAGTGTGTGCATATACTCAAGCAAATGAACACACTTTACGAGGCACTCGGCCATGTAAGCTTAATTCAGCAACAAAGGCACTGCTTACCGTCCGATTTGGGTTTACGCCGAGATAAAAAAAACCTCAAACTGCCCGTACTGCAACAAAATGCAAACAATAACATCCAACGGTATGTGTTGCGCGACAGCTGCCCAAGCAAAGAAAAACAATTTTTTCGCCGTTCGCAGGTTTCGCCTGTTTCATTACAATCCCCCGCAATTCTGGCGGAACTTTTTCCAACGCACACACAATTATGCATAGAGGCGTTGCCTATTTGTTGCAAGTGACAGCAGCATGTTGCAAACTTATGTTTTCATGCCATTTTCCGCAATTTTTTTTCGACTAGCTTTAAAAGTTTTTTGATTGCTACTCGGTGTGTTTTTGAATTTTTTTCCGCAAGTCCTTAATGAATTTTTTCGCACTGATTGCAAGCATTTCATTTCGGTGAATTATTTATTTAAATTCGTTGGCATTTCACATACTCATTACACAGACCTGACTGAACTTTAGTTGATATGGTGAATATACGTTAGTTTTTAATATAAAGTATACATTATATTAATAAGGAAGGGGTTCCCTTTCAAAAATAAAAGGGAATGTTTATTTTAAAATTGGCCAATTTCCGTTGACTCGTTCGAGTGCTTCGATTGCTAACTGGCGAATTACTTCGGATGTGAATTAAAACAGATCAATCTTATCGAATAAACGTGCAGAAAACTTCGTCCGATTTCACCTACTTAATGTATTTTTTTCTCTCCGTTAACAAAAATGGTTGAAACTGAGACAATTTTTCACATTAATGTGTTTTGATTTTTTGCCTCCACGCCAGTGAAAAATCTGACACTGTCCAGATCCATTTAGGGGATAGTTTGTGGCACTGTCAGTAAAAATGGCTAACCAAAGCTGTTGCGCCTTTTTGTTGTTATTGATGCTACAGGCGAGTTCGATGGGTTCAACTTTATTAGATCAAAGGCAAATATGCTTTTTAGCCGTTTCGCTCTCCACTGATGATATTTGCGCTCTCTTCGCTATGTGAGTGTTATTGTTGTTATGTAATGGTTCTGGTTTTCAGCATGTTCTGTGGTTTGCTTAGATCCAAAAGCATGTGCCTTCGGCTTTTCTACCATTTTTCCGTACAGTCGCTTGCTTTCCAGAAGCGGTAGCCGCATAAACCACCACTTCGCGCTTCATTTTACACATTTTTTTTACATCTGTGTGGATTAAGGAGAGTCACCTGTAGCCTGAGGTTTACGCAAACATGTCCGAGCCCCATGTACACGCGATAAAAGCTTGTAATTGAGCGTGTTTATGTGTAAATGAATTTTACTATTTTACGTTGATTTAGTTTTTGTTTGGAGACATGTTTTATAGGTGAAAACAATGAGTGAATTTAGACTAGGATAGCCTCAGCCATGTCTTTTGGAAAGAAAGGAAATCAACTTTGAAAAGTAATTTTGAGTAACTTATTTTGTTAACTGACCTTCAAAAGTGCAAATAAGTGTTACAAACTTGAAGAATGTTATTGAAACAAGAAATAAATAATGTTGAGCCTGATATGTAATCCATCATATCTGTGAATTTGTGGGCATCGTCACGATCCGATTATAATCCAGGTAGCAACTTGATACCAAAAGTTCATTAGTAGTTCATTAAACAGACCTCTGGTCGATTCAGATTGTAGAAGCGATATAAGGAGACCGACAGCATGTTTGAAAACATAAAAGCAATATGGAAAAGTTCAAAATAACTTTCACATTCTCTGTCATTGTTTGCAAACGAGCCATTCCTCGCTCAGACGGCAAGTCATCTGCAATGCCTCACCTTGCAGCGCCGATTTGTTGTCAGTCTGCCTGTCACTGTGTCATCACGTGTGCCATACACATTCTTTATTTTACCTGGCTCGCTCCTTATTTATATTCTCTACATTGCTTCTATATACTTTTGTTTCAATTTCATTTCCTTTAAGCGCTTAGGTGACTGCCTCATTAACAGTGTCATTTGCTTTGCGGCAGGGCGCTTTAGAAGTCTTTTTATTATATTTGTTGGTTTTGTTGTCATTCGAGCATATTGTCATGCAAAAATATGCATTTTTGTTCTGCTTTTTGTTTTTTTGGTTTTTTTTGTTTTTTTGTTCTTACAACTGGTTTCGCACACAATGCGCGACCGTAACGCTTGCTAGCGGCATAGTGCCGCTAAAGTCATTCTTGCAGCTTTTATGTTTTGTTTGTTGCAACAAACGCGAGGCTCTATAAATATAAGAAATTATTAGCTCATCTATGCATCATTAAAGCGATGTTCGTCGTGGCGTATGAGTAATATCAGTTACTTATGAGAATGGCTAAAAGTTTATGACAGAAACATAGTTTCTTAGCACATTGTATGTCATAAAATTACCTAAATCTTCAGCATAAATATATTTGATTATGAAGTAGAAAGATTCTGTCGTTGACCATCTTTCATCTAAAGAGCTTCAAAAAACGGACTTCTTTATTTGAAACACGAAAAATTACAATCAGACATTCAAGTCGTCACAGCAATTTAGTTCGAGAGATATTTGATTTTAGCTGGAAAAGAATACACAAAATTGCCCAGATCTGGAGTTCAACGAAATTAGCGTATGCCAGCCGCGTCAGTGAATTTAGCCGCTATCAAACCGGTATTGAAACAATGCTGTAAGAGTTCAACGCTTTAGCAGGAAAAGCATTAATTTTTTGAATAAAATTATAAGCAAAATCTAAAGTTCTTCTTCGAATCATCCACTTTGATTACAAGCCCCCCTTTACAGTGCAATTCCTAAAACTCAATATTTCGCATAAAGCCAGTCGTTTCGATGGATTATTTTATTAATTATAAATTTGTTTTCAACGAGTTGACAATTTCAGTATTTTACCAAATTAAAAATTTGTGGAAACACTGGCAGTTTTGCGCAACATGCATGAGTGGATGTTTGCTTACCTTCGAAACACCAAAATACCGATAAGGATATTGAAGTAAATGTGAATATTAATAACAAAACTGGTATATGCGGAACGCTAACGAGAGGCGGGCACACATACGACATGGAGTACATAGAATCATATGTGAACAACAGTAGTAACACCTTCATGTATTAAGAAGCTGAAAATGAATGGGCTCACCTATGATTCAAGTGTTATTCTTAAATAGACTCATGAAATATTCGCCAAAAACAATACTATAACAAAGCCAAGGCCTCCATATTCCAAACATAGCTCTTTTTTTCTATTACCAAAAAAAGAGAACCTTAGAGGGCTGCCGTTAAAAATAAGTGTGCGAACTGTTTTGATGATAGGAAGAAGTGCTGGCATAAACGAATAATATCGAATGCGGACTATTTTTAAGATGATAATATTTATGACAAATGAATAATTTCCCTTTTCCAAAAAATTAAAACTCGCGCTTTTTCGAAGAAAATTTGCATTTTCCGACTTTAATTCACTGCGCAATAGAGACTGTAGAATCCAACAAACTTCTTTAAACCGACCACCAGCAATCGATCTTGTACTAAAAAGAAAACTTGTTAGCATTGCGTTACTGATGTATTGGAATAACTCTTATAGCAAATTTAACTTACTTAATATTTGGTTTTATATGTCAGTTTTTGTCAAGAGAATGAGCATGGATGTGACGAATTGGCGACAACTATTATAGGTATTAAATGTAGTAAATATTTATTTCACGTTTCAAAATCAATTTTTTGTAAATTGTGAAATCTTTCCTAATATTTGGAACCTATGAAGAATTTTTCAACAAAATTCTTAAAACCAACCTCCTCTTTCTTAAGCCAGATATCTTTCACGGAGTGGACATTTTAATCAAAATAGCAATCTTAAATATATGCAAAAATTTTTAAACGTTAATAGATGTACATAAAATGGAATATATATATATTTTGCGCTGCAAATTGCATGTGAAAATCTGCACTTCAGCTTAAGTCTCTCATTAAAAACCTTGTGAAGTCATTGAGTAAACCATTAAACTACCAACAAACGTCCACAGACAACCTGGCCCTTGATACTGTTTTCTGGTTATGCTACCTTTGTTGTTTTTGCTTCGCTTTTTTATTTACTTGTTTTCTTTGCATTTGTCTTGTTGTTTTTAAAAGTATTGTTATTTTTATTGTATTGTTGTTTTTATTTTTGCCACTCCAACTGAAATTGTTTTGAAGCGTTTCCATTTACTCTCACAAAAGTAGAGAACACATATCGTCACCTGAAATGCAAAATAACATAACAAAATTTTCGAAAATTTACGGTGGCATGAATGAAACACGAAATAAAATAGAACATGAGCGAAACAAAATTTTAACATTGGTTAAAACTGCTTTATATCTGACCGCAGAACCTGAAAATATATTGTAAAAATGTTCTTGGTTTATTGTATTGAAAGTGTAAAGCTTCGAATTCAAGGAAAGTGAGTGCACCAAATGACATACATAACTTTTCAGTACACCCAAATGCGCCTCAGTGTTCTTGAAGGCGCTGAGCTGTTTCCGGCATTTGAAATGAGCGGCTGCTTCCAAAGTGAAGGAAATGCAACAGTTGAAGGTATATGAAAGTGCAGACGTAAATGAGGAAGTGAAAAGGTGAATGTCATAATGTATGTTTGAGTAAATGTACTTTTTTGTGTATTTGGATTAATTTGTGCGATCATTTCTGCAACTGCATCCTTGTCATTATACGGAAACTAGGCAAACTATTTCGCAGCAAACTTTGTGGTAGACGAAAGGAGAAACATTTATACTAAGCAATACACATGCACATACATATATACTGTCAAACATACTTCTATGATCGATAAGGTTTGCATCAAATTGCATTCATTTGATACTAAAATATATATTATTATGTGTCCTTTCGGACCACTGGAGAGTGAGTGGGTAAGCTGTTTGTATTTTTGCTGTCGAGCATCCTTACAAAATAACCGAAATAGTCAGTCGAATTTTAGTTATACACCAGGAATATATTTTTTTGGAGGTTACACAGTCTCCCTCGTGATACAGAGTTTTTAATTAAGACACCAATAACTCTGACTGGGCCGGCAGTAACTAATGTGCTAGACAGAATTTCTGAAATAATTTATTATTTTTCAATTTACTGCTACAACAACAATGCCAACAAAATTAACTAAAAAAGTTTCCAATATTTCACTAACATTAAATTAATTGTAAATATAATACAGCAACCTTGTAACTGTAACAGCTCAAAGCGTGGTCGAAGGCTAGGAAAGCCTTAAATTTGATCTGAAGTTTCGTAGCTTTGCAAACACTTTACAAATAAAATTTCGTTCACTACATTTGCAACACATCTATACTTTCCTTCTTTTATGCGGGTACAGTACACCACGTCGTATGATCGACACACAATTTATATGACTTTTGTTTGTAAGAAAGGTCAAACAATGCTTGCTGGTAAGTATTTTAGCAATAATGAAGATACTCAGACAGTTTGTTTTTTTTTTTTTTTGATAGCCGGCATGAGTTTAAATAAAAGTAACTAGCAAGTAATTTTCGCATAAACTTTAATCAGAAATTTTTGAAATCGAGAGTGTTAACGCCTTTTTACTAATAGTTCCTGCACGTGACGATGATTGGAATTATTTTCATCAATTTCATACATTTCATTTTATCATGCTCTGCACACGTGACCGGTAACTATAGCTGAACATTATAAATATCTTCACAAAAGGAACTGATAACGAACCCTAGCGACTTAACACAATGATGGAAGAAAGTAAGCGAACAAAAGCTTGTTTTTATTATGAGTAAAGAAACGAAACGAAAAGAAGAAAAAAATAAAAAATGAAAAGGCTTTCAATAAATAAGAAAATCCGATAATAATGCAGCCATGTATATAGAGCGTAAATTATTAAAAATGAAAGTGAAGCGAGAATTAGGAGTAATAGAAAAATAATTGAATACAAACCCGCGAAATCTTAACAACAAAAGACGTAGAATGTGATAACGAATCGATAGAAATCAAAGATTCGTGGGTTGAACAAAAGACGAGCCAAAAGTGTGCGTTCAAGTATGAAGCTGAGCGATACGAACTTAAAATCGGAGCGAAATTAGGAAAATTCGTAAAATTAACAACAGTAATAATTGTCACTAAGCGGTTGTTAACTCGGCTATAATCGCGTAAGCGATGTCTACGCCAATTAAGAAGAAGTATAATTGTCACTACAAGTATCCCAATGCCACGATGCGAAGGAAGAAAGTTAAACGCAACATCGGAAGCAACACTTTTGAGACTTGGACGCAAGAACTCAAGGAGCAAAGTTGCCGGCTGACATGTCAAGCTTTGGGTCATACTTGTAATTACATGACTACATGCAGGGCACTTGTACACGCTTCAAACTTGAGGCTAATGCTGCTCGGCAATGTCATCAAGTGTGTCATCGTTAAAACGCGAAACCGAAGGAGCACAAATACACAAGGACACTCACATATGAATCGACTTGCGATACTTGCGGAAAAGCACAATTAAACTTTTTGTCGTGCTCTGCCGTTAAATCGTTTTAAGTGAAGAAAACGAGGGTTGCGGGAAATGAAAATAATCAAAAAACGGTACATATTGCACAAGCGGAGTGTGACATACCAAACTTTTGCCGACATTAAAGATGATTAATGATGCTTTGCTGGTGTTACTAAGCTTATTAAAATAGCTGTTTGCTATTGTAATTTTTGTTGTTGTATTAAATTGGTTTCTCACCGTCTTTTGCTCTCTGAAAATGTGTTATCAAATTTGCCACCTTATTGTTATTATGATGACATTGGTTGTGATACATAACACAGCATGAGTGTTAAATGAAAAAAGGCAAAAAAGAAAGATGACCTTGATAAACATTTGTGAAAGTCTCGAAAAACAGGGAAAACCACAAGAAAATTATTTAACTCAATAAATAAGAAGAGCAAACTTGAGAATCTTATGGAAGGAATAAATCAAGGTAAGATAAAGGCGATGAATTCGAAACGCATTTTTGATAGAAGATGCTAATTTTTACCTTTCAGACCATTGACTGCATAGCTAATTTTTGTTGTAGTTTATTGTTTTGTTTTTATTGTAATACAACAGTTTAACCAGTTACATCGAAGGATGACTTCTATTGCGTTGTCCTCGATGCCAATAATATGTTCGTAATACTGAAAACTTAAGGCTAATAAATATAGCAATTTTAATTAATTTACATGCTAGTTAGATCATTTTCATGATCAATAACACTGTTATTATATTTTCAAATTATTTCATCAGAGAAAGTGAATATGAGATTTGAAAGTAAATCATGTACACTCACACCACTATTAGCAAAATCTATGTCGTCCCCTCGAAGTGATCTCCCTGGTCCCCTATACACTTGTGCCAAAGTTGTTTTCCAGCTTCGAAAGAGTTGTTAAATCAATTTTTAGAATGACCATCAATGCGCCTAATGAATTATGTTTATTGTCTTCAATTGACTCACTCATTTACGTTTGTTGATTGAGTGATTTTATGAACTTTTTTTAGATCCAAAAGATATTTCAAAAAATATCAAATCCTTTTGATATTCCAACGATGCCGATAAGATGTCTGACAATTAATCATCGATTCTCAAGCACCAATTCTTTTATTTAATTGACATGTTGATCTTCAGTTGTTGCTGATGTCCTTCCTGACACCTTTGGAATATTATATATAATCAAAAACACTTGCTCGCGACAAACAAGTATCATCGAGACCTTTTCCAACATTATGGACGTTTCGGCACCAGAAATTCGATTCCATACGCAAAACATCAGAAAGACACAAAACACTTATGATTGCTTTCATGTGGCATTTCTCTCAAATGTCAGTGACGAAGAGTTGAGTACCTGCAACATATCTTATATGTTATGAACACTTTCCTGAGCCGAGTTTTTTAAAGCTCCATTACCAAAAGATGGCTTCATAGCTTCTGTTCATTAGTGCACTGAGTTATCAAATTACTCTCGTAATTTTAAATTGAATACAAAAATGTATCAGCTCTTGTTTTTATTCAACGATTTCAACCAAATTTTCCATTTTCCGCAATTTTATAGCGAAAATCGAATTTCCTAACTAAAACGAAAGGAATTTCTGCAGAACCTGTCATAAAAATTAAAACTTTGGGCACAACCAATTTGGTATGCCAGTCCACCTCCTGTGTTCATAAGCAGTTGCAACAGAAATGACTAAAACCACAAGTGAATTCTTTCTACTTTCGCTATTACCTCTGTATTCGTTTCTACTACAACTGCAGCTAGTGAATCCTTATTACTGATATACAGAATAAATTTCTTTGCAAGGATTCGCAGCCCAGTTGCAATGAGAGCATGATCCATTTGGTTGCCAATTGTATTATGGCTATATATATGATATATTTTACCATATAATTTAGGTATGTTTATGCTGCAACTAGTTGTTTTTTTTAGAACATGGATGTCACTTGTTAGGGTTTTGAGTCTTTCTTTTGTTGAAAGGATGAAACGGGCTCATTGCTTTAGCTCATATGTTACGAACTCTGGTTTTACCTTTGCACAGTATTGTTCATTCAAGCGGATTTACTTTGGTTAATTGAGTTGAATGCAAACTAAAAAAAATTAATAAATAAAACCTTTACATCCTCACGTTTAAACAACTAGTAGGTTGTGGTTTGTTTACGTATCTTAATAGTTAAGTCCACCTACATTTAGTAGACCAAAAATACAACGAGTTTCTTTTGAAAATATTTTTTCTTCTCTGATAAAATATGTAAATGAGTGTTACTGTTTTGTATATCTGACGGTTGCTTATAAGTCCAAAGTGTTTTTTCTGTATTTTTACTGTACAAGAGATTCTTCGTGATCTTCTTGGAGGGATCAGCTCGGTAACTTAAGCCAACACCTAAAATTAATCTAGATTTATGCATGTAACTTGAGCCAAAAATGATATATCTCGATTAATGTGATCATTAACTTGGATTTGTTTTTTAAAAACATAGAAAAATCAAACGAAGACAATGCTTACTTCATAGTTAAAGTGCGTTAACCATCAAAAGTACTTTGAAATAAAATAAAAACATTAAAATTAACGATAAGAGGTAGCAGGCAATCGGCTACCTGGCAATTACTAGATTAATTTGCAAAACTTGGTCAAAGCAAGAGGATTTTCGCCTATGAAGGCATACCATACTGAAACATACCAAAATCGGGATTTTCATTTAAGCACTTCTTATAGTATGTTCACCTAACGATTATACGTATCACCTAACTATAGATATAGATATAAGGTTATATTATCGATTTCAACTTATTTCGTACATAACATTCCTCTCACATTCTGATATTATAACAGCCGTGTATATAAAACAATCTTCAATTACATTTGAAACTTTCACTTTCCAGTATACTATACCGGCTAATATGTGGCACATACAATTGCATTTTAGAGAGAATCTTTTCTGAGATATAGCATCTCTTTGTATCAATAATGGGTTGAATAGGGTCAATACTTCTCTTAGCTTTCTTATACCTAATTTAAAGATTTTTAAACTTCCGGGTGACTTCATACCGCTTATATCGGACAATATGTGAGTAATTTTTATTAAATTGAGAGTGCGTGTTTTACTTATAACGGTGCATGTTTCTACTTAGAATAAAAAAATCGGGTGAAAACTCGCCCTAGACCCAGTACCTGAAGGTACTTCCCTGACTTTAATGCTTGCAAGTTGCAAGGATATGACATGTTTCTTCCTTCAAAAGATCTAATAACCTTTTGTTAAAGTGGCTGTTGATGGTTCTTCCTTTTTCAAGGTAGTCAATGAAATTTATTTCTTTGGACTAATACAAATTGATGTCTTCAAACTTGCCGCTAACACTTTGAATCTTTCCCCTGATAAAACAAAGGTCTGCCAAATAAATTATCTCTCCTCCTTATCAGTCAAAAGACTAACATCGCTTTTTCGTAATGAATCTTCCTATTTTCTCACAGTGAGATCAGCAGTATTGTTATGACAAAGCGTCAACTGCTGTCAGATTAAATAAAGTGGAAAACAAAATATCAAGATTAACAAGCGGGAAGATTTAAGGAATTTCATAAATTTACTCTTTCCGAGTGTGTAAATTAATGTGAAAATAATTTTTTTTTAGTATTTTTACACCCTTGCAAGATGTTGCTACGGAAAACACCTTAACAGCTTATAAAGAGCATAACTAAGCAATAAAATAAGATAAGACATCTAAATTTGGCACTGGGATCGCAGTTGCAAGAGGCACTCGTTTAAAAATTGGACGTGGTCTAGCCTTCTAATAAGATTAGCCATTAAAGCTACAAGAACTAAATTTGCCTAGCACAAATACTATAAGAGTTCCATCCGACACTGTGAAGATGAAATCGGACTGCAACCATGACTACTTCCCATACAAGAAGATGGTAGAATTAAGCGTCTGGCAGTATGAGAGCAGCTCATAGAGGATGATTCCCTCCCAATCCCACTAAACACACAGAAAAACCTTCCTGACCGCCAATCTCGGCTTAGCCATTGTTTGAGACGGTTCACCGGCTTTTGACCCCGACCGTTTTCATTTGATATTGTCGTGTGTGATCCATTTTTCGTCGCCAGTCACCATCGGCTTCAAAAATGGGTCGAGTTCGTTCTGTTTCAGCAGCATATCGCAGGCATTTATTAAGGTATTTTCCTTGCTCTGATTCTTGTGTGTTGCAAGAGTATAAAATGTTCAGTTGCACTTTAACTTAACCCTGCCCTATATTTTCAATCCAATCCTTCATCACTGCGTATCCAGTGCCTTCCCAACTTTTTCACCCAGCCAATGGCTTTTGGTGAATTTATTTGGCAACACCAGCTTGCTACAATTTGTTCATTATTTACCGTTGCCGACTGCTTAGGTAATATTTCTTCAACTGGCTCTTATCCATCTGTGACTGCTTCACTGTCATACTTCGAGTATTACTTCAATGCGTGCAGGAACTTGCATTTTGGCGATTTCAGCATTTTCGGTACTCCTTCATTTTTCACGTATTCTTCGACGTGCATTTTGCTGTTTAATCTCCTTTTACAAACACACATATACAACAAATATTGTTGTAAATTGAAATGAGATGTTTATCAATGAGAATGACTCCAAATTTTAAAACCCTCCCGCTATAACAGCTCTTTTAACACCTTGGTTTGTACTACGCTCTAGCATTCAGTACCATTAATGATGATATTAAAGGCAAGCACACTCAACTCGAACGAACATTAACCGATAGTCTTATGTTGCTCGTGCCGGGAACGCCGTTCTCGCTTCGCAGCTGGAAATATTCTTAAACACTCACATAGATACATTATGTAAGAATTGTGTAGCAGCGAAGTTTGTTTATATTTGGTTGCATGCCACAGCGCCGGAAGGGTGCGACCCAGAAAAAGCCGCCAGCCAACGCAGTCGGAAATGCCACATACCATGCGGCTGCCGGTGGTGAAAGTGTTTGCGGCGAGCATCAGGCAGCGATTACACAAGCATTTTCACGCAGCAAAGAAATAAGTTCGGTGGTGTATAGAGGGCGGTTAGCGATTTGTTGTTAAATATTTACACGCAACATTCGAGGAAAAAGGTGCATAACATAAATACTTTTATAGATTAGATTTTCGACTGTCTTCGTGTGACTAGTTATGTTAAAGCGAGGCAAACAGTTGAGGCTTTGGTTAGTGGAGGTGCCAATTGAAATGTTGGGTGGCCAAGCAATCCAGTTGAAAGCTCGATTGCTTTATGCCTACTACTATGTAATGATTATACATTGTCACTTTAGACACAATAAATTGTGGCCGTAGGCGTGTCTGTCGCTGTGTAAAAGCCAGCGAGTGGCTCTTAATATTTCATAAGACCTGTGGACACGCCAACATTTTAGATATATAGTATTACTTGCAGTCAAATTCAAATGGGTTTATAGAAAAGACTAAAAGGAGCGGATACTTTTGCCAATCAATAAGTACGAAAAACAAGTGAGCAAGGCCTGAGGACCACAAAAAGGACTTTTGAAAGCCTACACGTCTCTTTAAATATTTTCACTTCAATTCAATATTCTCCGTAGTTTGAAAGCTCAAACTGATGTTTGAAAATCAGCAGAATCCTTAAGCAGGGCAAATTATCAAAAATTTATTTAAAATTTCAAAACAAGTAACAAACCAAAACAAAATTTATCAAACTTCATCAATTTTTGAAATAACTGATTGAGATATTATTTTTAAATGTATATTTACTAAGAAAATATGTTATTCATGAAGACGTTCTGCATATTTCACATTTCTTATGTTGTTTAATGTTTCTTCGCTTTTTCACTTTCCCTGTTTCTTTGGTTTCTCAAAATTTTCGTGCTTGAAATGACAATCGCGATGTCATCTAACAGAAAGCGCATCACTGCATTGGCTCACTTTAGGTTACGTATACGCCATGTCTAACCAATTGTGACAATTGGGCTGTCACAGGCAGACCGTCTGGTGTACCTGTTATCGAATAAATTAAGGATGTTGCAAATTAAAGCATTCATCACGACTTCTTACCAGCCTTTGAACCACCAGCATAAAAATGCAGGCTGCGAGTAGCACGAGTGTGGCGTTGATGGAGTATGAAATGGTATAATGTTGGCATGGGGAATATGAAAATATATTTATCTATGGATATCGATTTAATTTTGAATCACATTTATTGATTATCTCCTCTGCGAAATTACGCGTGCATAAACCCAGACTCAAGTTAACTGCGTCCATGTCGTGCTATGCGCACAAAATCACATAAAATATGGGTTTAATGAGCTGCGAGGCTGCTGACTGTGTTGTTTACTCATGTATACTAACTCGCAAGCGTATGTATATATGTGCTTGATGTTCCCACTTGTGTAGCTGGTAAGCATATGTTCCCCAACATAAATGAAGAGACAGCAAAATGTACGCACTTGTATTTAGATGGAATTGTATGTATTAAGGGTTAGAACTTTGCCTTCGCATTTTGAAATATGCCACATACAATTTTAAAATTTCATATAAAGGGATCAAAATATGGGTATCCGAAGTTTAAGGACACCTTAGTGGTGCCAAAGAAATTTCTGAACACATTTGCATATCAACATTGCATGGAAAGTTTTATCATAATACAAAAGTCAGTTCAGGAGTTTGGAAAATCCATTTGCAAAAGTATTATTCATTTTTTTAAAGCAAATTAAATATTATAAACAAATTTATTTAAAAAAAAATTATAATTATTAATTAAAACCTCCCCTTCAACCGGAATTAAACTTACCAGTATAAAGAGTTTTTATAAAATTACAACTATTTTATTTATCATAGTTGAGCTTATGAGTTTGATATATTATAATATATAAGATGAAAAGTATTATTTTTTTAATTTTGTTAAACTTTTTGCTTTTTATTATAATTTCTTTTTGAAAAATTACATTTGATTTAAAAATTTTTATTACAAAAGTGAATAGTAAGCGCTTTTTCTTAAGTAATAAAATTTTTTATAAAAAAATTGCCATGACATACTAAAAATTTACAACCATACTGCGAGCCAAAATCGCTACTGAATGCGTTGTGCAGCACAAAAGTCTCAAATTGGTTTTTCGTCTTTCCATTTTTCTTTTCTTCTTCTTTTTACCTCTGCGCATAAATATGTCCCAACGTCTCAATCAATGTCTGTGCTTTTTATTTGAAATTTTCCGGTGCATTAAGTCGTTTGTACGAAGCAATAACCTTACATTAGCATTTGCCCTGCCATTTCAACAACAATAAAATGAAATAGAAAAACAAGTCAGCTGCATATATCCATTTACATGCATGTATAGAGTTATGTGGCACTTGTATAACAAGAATTACTACATATACGCAGATTTCCCTTTGTGCTCAATTATGCCCACTTTTATCTTTTTGGGTACACATTAAACAACCAAATTGATTAAAAAGTTGCAAGTTTACCTTGAATACACAAGAATTTGGAGGTCACCTGTACAAGGTCAGCAGATTTCACGGCATCAAAGCAGCGGCTATTTAGGGATTTAGCAAAAATCCGCATTTCATTCAGCGTCATTTAATGTAATAACCATAGTGTTCTATAAAGAGATTTGACTGTTCGTTTTGCTTTTCTGTTTTCAGTTTTTGAAATGAAAACCTTGTAGTCGGAGCGTATTCACCATACCGAAATCTTAGCAAAACATATTGCAAAGCGAGAGTGAATGGAATTAAGTTTTTGATGCGGTCTTCTTCACTCTCTTGTGAAATTCTTTGTGTGTTTTTGTAAGGGATGCAAGATTGAAAGGCATAAATTTATATTTATGCAGAGCGCTCGTTCATAATTTGAAGTTAATGAAGATTTGATTAAAAGACACGAAAAGCAGCCACACGGACAATACCTGAAGTGGGGAATATGAAAATATTGAAAGTGGGGTATATTTAAGTAAATAATTAGAACGAACGCAGAATCAAATTTTAAAATTATGGAAATATGGTCAGAATGTTTTCTTATTACAAATAGTCACATGCTTACGAGTTTTGTTTGTTTTTGTAGATATTATGTCCTAAGGAATAATTCAAACCTTAATGATTTATACTTGTAGTATATTATTCTTTACAGGGTTATACTTATATGTACCACTAAATTGGCAGAATTTTCTAACGCAACTCTGAAATACTTTAATTTAAAATTCTGTTAAGGAAAACGACAAAATATATTAATATTACATCTTCTTAAAAGGTGACAAGGTAGAATCATTCGTTTAGTCAATTTTGGTTTTATGTCAACAAAACTAATGGTTAAGGAATCATATACTACTGTGATCAAATTTAAGGGTGAATTCTGCTCATTTCATCTTCATAACACTTGGAAAAATCTTCCATCGTAATGATCTGATGGTCATTCCATGGTCTTCTTCTAATCAGATTTTATATCCTCAATTGAGTCAAAACGGTGTCCTTGGAGTGGTCATGTGAATTTGTGAATTGTGAAGTTACGCGAAGGTAAATCAGGTGATTACGGCAAGATATTAGTTGACAATGTGGTGAAATGATCACGAGTAATCAATGCTGTATGAGATGGTGCAGACATAGTAAAAAGCGAAGAATTCAGTTCTAGATTATGTTTTGACGTGAAATTTCGCATAGATGTCACCAACAGTACTACCTTACAGAAAATAAGTAAAATCAAAATTCTCCTTTCAATTTGATCGCAGTAGTAATTGCATAGTAACTTAAGGGGCACACCTAGTGTAATGGCCAAAAAAAAAGGTGAACTTTAAGTATATATTTATATATGTTTCAAGAATATACTGTGAAATTTTTGAAGAAAAAAATTAAATATTTTTTAAGTTATAGTTGATCTCCAACGGCGCGAAAAAATGGTCCTTCACTGCTGCAGTGATTCCGGCTTTCTCCGTGGATGAAAAAAAAAAATTTCGTTAAACTAGATAATATTGTCTGTACAATGACCTGCGATAAAAAAATCAAAAATTTACATAATGGCGGCGTTTAAAAAAAAAAATAGTCGAATTTTATCCAAAATTTTGGTCGTTTTTGACCCGCCGATCACATAAAAAATTACATAAAAAATCGATAGGTCATTGTACTTAGAACTATATATAGAATATGTAAAAAAATTCGATAGTCATCAGATCATTGGATTTTGAGTAAACACTGCAGCAAATTCGGAAAATGCTGTTTCGAGAAAAACGCGCTTAAAAATAAAATGATCGTTATCTACATAACTGCCGAGCGGCTACTTTATTAAATGGCTGTAACTCAGAAACTGTTTCAGATATCGATTTGAATTTTAGTATGTTATTTTTAAAGGAACTATGTTATTTTTAAAGGTATAACCTATCGATATATGAAAAAAAAAAAATAAAAATCGATTTTTTGAAAATTTCACACCAGGTGTGCAATAAAATTAGAAGGAAATTTTCAACTTTTTCTGTTTTGAACTATTTTTGAAACAAAAATTTATTTTAAATGATTTATATTAAAATTTAAAATAAGAATTTTAAATATCCGTTGAAAATACTCCCCCTATACAATCAATAGAATTTATTCACGGCATATTTTATTAATATACTTTTATTATACTATAATTTGCTAATATATTATATTTTTTTTTAAGAGTTATTTTGTTCAAAATTCATAAACGTAAATTCTGTGAAATATTTTTTTCAAGTCACTCGTCCATTAATGACAAAGCTGTATTACAAACGGCGCGCATTTTCACGCTAGCGAGCCCCACTAGGTCATTTTGCTTTGATTTTTTAAAATTTGATTCATACTATACATATACATAAGTTTCAGAGGTCTGATTATTTTCGCAAAAAGCTAAATCACACCAAACTACACACAAGAATGTTACAGAAGTCGGCACGTGTTTATAGTCCAACGGACGAACATGGACTATGCTAGCTGCTAGTGCCTGAAGGACAACTTTGCTGTGGACGCTTAAAAACCCAACCAGCTGCCAGGAAGAAATGCTTTCTTCTGCAATTACTGTTCTTATATGTGTTAGCTGCTATTGTTAATATCGTAAACGTGATTTGTGAGTTCGAAAATGCACTGCGCAAACGCTTTCGACAGCAGAACACGTAAATATGTGTATGAGTGCTTCTCGTGCAACAAGAAGCTTGATTTTCATTTCGAAAACATTGCCAACAATACCGAGACGCAGCAACATGTTGGTGTGAGTAGTGTTTTGATTGCGTAAGCACGTGCTCTGTTGCAGTGTTAGCGTGCTGTTGTTGTTGTTTTTAGCAACATTTAGCATATACAAACGCTAATTGTTACTCTTTCTTTTCTAATGGCTTGCCTTCAGCTGGCGCTCTTGTAAACTGTTGCAACTCGATTGTGCTGCATGGATTCAATTGTTGTGCCTGTCGATGTGTCGCAACTGCGCGTTGCATGATTCGCATCAAGGAAATCGGCAAAATCCACTTCTCTTCCTACGAATATGCAGACTTCCCTTGCATTGCTTGAGTTAGCCTTCAAATTACTATGCGGTTTTACACAGGTATATATGTTTATATATATGTACTTGTATGTACATATATATTGCATGAGTGCTATTATTTTTTTCATTTTCAAACTGCTGTGTGCAACAATTAACAAATCGATAAGCGTGTCTGCACTGACGCTTTATCAGTTAGGTGTACCGACAATAGCAAAAGCAAAATCAATTTGCTTTAAGACGATGCCGATTGGTAGCAAATACGAGGGTGGCTCAAGACATAAAGTGGACGAAATTATTATTATTATATTATTTGATATGACGATCCAGCATAAATAAATTGTATCGAAGCCTTGACATCTTAGATAAGGAGTAATTTGACAATTCATTCTGTGTGTAATGAAAAATAAATCGAATTTCTCTCTCTCTAAAGCTTTGTGAAATATTTATTTGAGAGTTTAAAAAATGTGAAAATTGAAATTATGAAAATAAAAAATAGAAAACGCGACTTCAATCTACAGAAAATTTGCTAATGCAGTACGAAATTTTTGAACTTGTCATAATATTTTTCAAAAATACTTGGAAAAGTTAGAAAATGGGCGCAGTGAGCTCTTTCTCAGAGTTCGAGGCAAAGTTTGCAAGAGAAGTAAAAAAGATAATAAATCATGAAAAATTTAGCAGTTGGCTATGACAATAAAAAAATCTGATTCTTCATTTTCTAAAATAAAGGTTAGAAGAGTGCAAAATGTCATAAGTTATGACTCTTTAAGGGGGTATTCTAGTTTAGAAATTACAAAAAAACCTATTTTTTTTTAATTTTCAAAGTTTCACTATTCAAGAATATGTGTACAAGAAGATTTTTCAAAATTCAAGTTATTTTCGGAGATATAGGCATTTTCCTGACTCGGCATCCAAACTGGTTCGGCCGGAACGCCAAACTTTAAACGCGTTTTTCTCAAAACTGACTTTTTCGGAACGACACCCACGATTTCTCAGGTTTTACTGGACCAATTTACTTGAAATTTTTATTCTTCTTTATAGGCTTGTCTATGGTTTGAACTAGCTCCATCCCTCAATTTTTATTTTTATTATTTTTAAAAAATTCGAAATAATCAGAAAAAATGATCCAAAAAACTTTTTTTAGGCAGTCGCCATTTTGTGAAAAATTTTTTTTCCCACTTTTCCTTAGTTCCGGCCATTGCGACATTATTCCAGATTAATAATCTTTTTTCTTTTTGGTTGAAAATAACTAGGATGGTTGAAATCATGGGTATGTTCCCGTGGAAATTTTTTGAGACCCCCCACTTCGTCAGCTCATAATTTTTGAAATTTTTTACTTTTTTTAGTTTTTAATTTTTTTCTCTACTCTTCTGAAATTAACAAATAACTAATAAAAAAATGGACAGTAAAATTATTAGTTGCCTTTTTTTTTACAACACGTTAATTAATTTAATTACCTGAAATTCATATTTCTAGACTAGAATACCCCCTTAATGACAAAATATACATACATGTGAATTTATTTTAGTACTTTTTACAATTTAGAATATAATTTTTGTTACGCTTCGTTAAGGGATCATTCTTAGACAAAATTGCATATATATTTATTAAATTTCTTTATAAAGAAGCTCACTAATATAGTACTGAATTATATATAAAGCTTATGTGGAACTCACCTGAGCAATTTCGAAAGAGTTATTGCTACAAATAGGAGTGCGAGGTGTTACTGAAAAGTAAGCATAGCGGGATTTAAAACGACGAAAGCCAAATTTTTTCTTGTTGTTTTAAACACAGTATCTCTGAGTCATTTATGTCGGTCTTTATCTAACTGCTGCTCTTCGTGTACAAATTACAAACAACCGTTTAACCATAAAGCAAATTTCGAAAAGAACAACAGTAAAAGGTATTTCTAAATAAAAATATATGTATACCCAAAATTTATAGCGTACTTAAAGACATGTACATACACACGATGTAGCAGTACTCATACGCTCTGTAGCACGCAGCGAAGCAACACGACTTAACATTAAAGCATGCCACCTCAAGTCACAGTTGCTCTCCATTCACTGGATAAGAAACCGACGAAAAAGCCAGTAAGAAAAAACACAAAGTCGAGGCGACTTAAGGCGCGTATAAATTCTATGTGCGGCATACGCCCATACAAATTCACATTTTTATTAAAACATTATACTATTCTACTTCTTCTGCATAGAAAACGAGAAAACAGTTTGCTTTTGCAAAGGCAGTCCAATAAGTACTTAGCCTACAAAAAAGTGAAAATTGTAATAAATTGAGATTTATTTTTCAAGATATTGTTCTTTTAGTTCGATAACTCGTGCTAGCAAAGCTTCAATTTTTTTAAATCGTTTGAAAACTAAGTTTTGTGGAGATATCCGAATTACTTATCTCTGGCTGCGATAATCTCTTCTATGTTTAATTTTATTTTCTTTTTATATCACTTCTGTTTATTTCTTGCTTTATTTTACTGGATTTCGACACAGAAATTGGCCAAAGTGATGGAAATGCCATAAAAAGGGCTCTAATGACAATCAACTATGGCGGCGACCAATTACATGATATCCTATCTCGACTTGATGTAAAAAAAATTAAAAAAAAAAAACAGATAAAAATAATCCATAAGCAGAATCAAAGTTTTCCATTTTTTAGAAAAGCTTTTCATTTTCCAAAAAACATCGGAAGGTTATTTTTGCGCCACCTGCTATAATTATCGGCGAATAATAAATGTATGCAGTTACGCAAGCGCTGAGTAACTTTGCAACCGAAACAGCAACATTTTTCTTTAAAATACTTTTACTAATTTTCCGTTTCAAAGTTGAACTTGTTTTCTGCAAAAAAATAAATACATTGATTTTTCGTATTGTCTCAATAAGCTTGCCGGTAAGCACTTTCAGTTAAAAGAACTCCACGAAAAGTTCGCCACTAACCACAAAAGGATCAAAATCAGTGTTCGACATCATCGTGTCAAAATGCATTTTAACTTGCTTGCAATTAATTATTAGATTTCTTTTATTAAATTTGAGGAATGCATACTAAAAGCGCTGCCATATTTTTCTACTCATAATACTGGACTTCAGATCAATGAACTATTGCATCAATTTATGGTCGACATGTATGCAAAAATTGAAAGTGAATTTTCTTTATTCGATTGAATCAACGAAAGCTACGTGCCGTGGAATATATTCGTGATGCGATTAATAATGATGGAAATGCTGCAAATATTGGCCAAATGATGATTTTGCCAGCAACGTACCGGCAGTCCTCGACATATGAACGAGTACGCTCAAGATGCTATGACTTACGTGCGCAAGTACGGACGACCGGATCTCTTCGTTACTTTCACGTGCTATCCATCTTGGAAAGACTTCAGTGACCTGTTAGACACCAATCAAAATTCAGCACATAGACACTATCTCCTTGCACGAGTATTTAAACAAAATAGCAAAATCTAGTACTCTATATAACTTATACACTGACCGGCATATTCGATATAAGGTTTGCTAGAAAAACGGAAATCATTTTATGTAGTACTCGTATACAGGTATGTGAGTTGGAAAAGTATGAATCCAATTTTAATTATTATCATGCCTCGTACTGTAAAAATGTTTTCTGGGTTTCACCAAAATACCTCACATACAATCACCAATGGAGAAAGGTCAGCCAGATGTTCAAAAATCCTGATATTAGTTATATATAGGCTAGGTCAAGTTCTCGCCGAATTTTATTTATTTTAGGCAAAATGATGCACTATTATGAGTAAAACATGCTCTCTCTTTTCATTGAAATAACTCAGATTTCAACCGATGTACACATGTGGCATAAAGTCACCCGGAAGTAAGAAGATTTTTATATTAGGTATATGAGTGCTCTGTCGGAGGTAACCACTTGATTATCAGTTCTCTGTGAATTTTAATTGTATGTCCTATATATTGACCGATATTTTCGGAATAATATCAATAATGGATACTGGAGGTGACATTCCCGGTATTTGCGGGTTTGAATAGTACTTCAAAAAAATTATTGGTGCAAATTTGTATCCCATTATTCGCACTTTTTCACACTGCGACTTAGGAATATAAAATTAGTCAAACTCGATAGGTCGGGCCCCGAAATATTCCTGACAATTTCCTCAAAAAGATGGCGGTGTCAAGTCCAATGAAGGTAAAAAATGCATCCAATCAATTTTTTTTTATAAAAAGACATGGGCACAGACAGCAATGAATATAAATGATTTGACGTCTCTATGACCGATTTCGTGAACTATACGAAACTTGTAAGAAAAGTGTTACCTCTTCGAACTTTACATTTCGGCCCTGGTATCCAAGTTGAATATCGTAACTCAGTAGCTTCAAAAACCAATATATGTTTTAATATACCTTTTGCCAGGAAATTCAAAAGTAAATTTCTATTACGAGAAACAAAACTGATTCTCCTGAGCCTCTTATCTATTGAGCGGATGGATGTGACTTCTATTTTATACCTTCAATTTTATGTTTTCTTCCACGGTCGCTACTGCACATTTGCAGAATAATATATTTCTATAAATAAAAATATCCAAAGAGGATGTTCGCTCATAATTCATTGATACATACTGATATGCATGCCCTATAAGGCAATATATACTCACAGATATCGTCACACTCTTCATCATCATTACTGCGTCGGTCCAAAGGAACGCCACACCCAGTCGAGGCTGGTTATGGCAGAGGTGCAGTTCAACTTTTAATGCCTTGCAACTGCTTCAATGACAGAGCAGATTTGCTTTTATTGTGTTTGTTGTGTAATTTTGCTTAGAAAACACGCGTATAAAAATGAGATAATGCTCAAGTGGCAAGCGACGACATCGACATCGGCGTTGAGTGCCGCTAGCAATGGCGATCATACAACGGCAGCTTGGTTACAATGGCGGCCCAACAATGGCTGTCTCTGCATCTCCGCCAGGCAAAAGTGCCACGCTGAATGGCTCGATTGTTGTGGACATGACGCTTCTATTTGTTTGCGCCAATGGGGAAAAGACAGCAGTGAGTTTGCCTAACGGTAGTTAAGCTCTTCACATACAATAGATGTAACAAGCAACAGCAACAAACCACACGGAAGTGAGAACAATAGCAGGAACAAACGTTGGCAGTTAAAAATTATTTTTTGAAAAGGAAATCGTTGTATATATAGATATATGCTTTGTATATATGTGTCATATATGTTGTGTGTTTATTAAAATTTATTTTACATAAGTTTATTAACAAAATAACTAAGCATCGAAAATATTGCGTATCAATCTTTGCCTTATACAATACAGAGATATTTAAAAAATATTTAATGTACATGATCCGCCACTCCAGCACTTCGTACAAAGTACAAAATGTGTGAAAACAATCAAAAATTCAGGACCAATTCACTTTTTACTACCTTTTGCCTTAACTATGGCCTTGAGACTGTCAAAAAACGAATAGCAAGCTGTCCGACTCACGGACAATGGCTTTCTTCGGCATCTGGTGACTGGTGTATTTTTTATTTCGGTCCTTGCTCTCCCAGCCCAGAGAGACTAATCCATTGGATTCGCATCTGGTGAATTCGAGAGCCTTTGTGTGGTCGTAATGAAGTTCAGAACGTTGTTTTCCAGCCATTTTTGGTTCACTTGCGCTTTGTGAGTCGGTGCTGAGTCTTGTTGAAACGTCCATGGTTTGCGACCGAAATATTTGTGTGCACAGGGCTTCAAAGCAGCCTCCAGAATACTTTCCTGGTAACATGTCGTATTTACTTTGACGCCAGGCTCGACGAAAACAATTGGCAAGCGCCCAATTGCGGTGACAGCGGCCCAAACCATTATTTGGGGCGGGGGCTGCCTCCTGGTGGCCAACCGACGACTTAGATTCTCGTATGAACGGTCGCTCAAGTAAACCTAAACTATCGTTTTGAGAGTTTACGAATTGCTCAATTAGAAAAATTATTTCGTCAGAAAACACAATGTTCGGAATTTGACCACTTGACTTTGAGCTCATTTTTCAATATGCAACGGATGCTGCGGTCGGATATTTTCAGTTCTTTAGCCATTTGATTGACACTTCGTCGTGGATTTCGCTCAAGTCGCTTCTTCATTTTCCGAACCATCTCGCTTGACCGCAACTTTTGATAACCACCTCCATGGCGTTTTGCGATGCTACCAGTATCAGTGTAACGAGTGATGGTGCAATAAACAAAAACTTTATTCACATTAAAGTGTTTGAGCTCACGAACAATTGCTGGTTGTGATTTTCCAGCTAAATATAAAGCCAAATCTGATCCGTTTTTTTGCGTTCACTTTTTGCAAAACGCTTTTGTACACTAGTGAACAATACTCCAAACTGTCATTCAGAAAATTTATAAACTGCTGATATCAGTGCGACAGCTGCGCGAATGGTGTGAAGTTGGTTACACTCGAGTGCCGAACCCTCTGAGCTATAATATACGTGAAGGGAGATAATAATATCTTATATGTACCAGCATGCTCCCGGTTTGAGTTCTTGCGAAGGAATGGTCAATCTTTCTTTAATTCGTTTAAATTGTAGCCACGACGTGATCACTGACAGTACAGGTGTAGCATAGTTCTTGTTTTGGGCGAAAACCAACATTTTGACTCTATTAGCAGATCCACCGTCTTTTTTATCACACTTCGTTCTCATATGACCATTATTTATGATTTCGAATATACTTTTGCACAAAAAAATTTAATACTGTGAGAACTAAGCAAACCACTTTAATTTTAAATCATATATAAATGATATACAGGTAACGAGTTTGAGGAACCCATCTGCCTATAAGGGGATTAATTTTTAGTAAGCTCTTGCAATAAAATAGTTGTCAGTTTGTATAACAACGCAAACGATATCTCCCTTAACCTCACTTCAACTCTTTATATGCACATATAGCTGTCATAATCCAATTCTATGCTACTCATAGTTTACCATTTTTATCAGTTTCATAATTCAGTTGCCTGTCATAACATACTATAATGCCGTTGCCTATCATTCAATCCATTTTAAGTCCTTGAAAGCTTTTTCCCAATTTGTTTGCTTAACTGTTGACTAACTGTTCGTCCAGCTATTGCTGCGGCCAATTTAGAGATTGCTTTATGGGGTTTGTGGTGATTGCCTTGTTCCGGTTATTGTTGCTGCCGCTGCTAATGCCACTTCGGTACATTAATTAATTTGCAGATTGCCGACTTAGCCATAACTTCGATTTGCATGCACTACCAAAATAGCTTGCGAGCAGTATAGCATTCTGAAAACATTTTGACCAATAATTCGCCAATTTGTTGAATACTAAATATTTTCTGTAGAGTCAATATCTTCGAGGAAAATGTAAAATTTAATTTTGACTAAGAACTAAATTTCGATTTATTACCGTTAAACTATAATCAGAACAAAGCGGGATCTCGATAGTAATATAAGTCTTCGCTAGTCATATAAAAAATTTATAATGTGATGTTATTGGTAATAAGAGCCACTTCGTATAACCTCAGATATTCCCCTTTTCGAAGGCAATGACAAAATTAAAATTTTTTGTCTAAAACGAAAAAAGCTTCTTATTAAATCCGGCAGTCAAACTGGAGCGACTCAAAGCTTGTTTGTCCAAAACAACCGCAATCGAGTCAGTGAACTTCAAATAAACTAAAGTAATTTTTAGTTGTAATTAAATAAATCCACACAAGTTGGAAATCAATATTACCTCACCCGCTCGCAATAACGACGGTTTCAGCTTCCGTCAATTCGGCATTTATTACTGTCTTGACTTCGTTCATACCCGCTTTTGCCCTCACTATAAATCTACTGGCTTCGTGTCTGCACCGCATGCGGTAATATCACTCATGCCTTCGGTTAACTTGTTGCATATTGCACTTTGCACGAACGTCATTTTATAGTCAAACCGCGGTTTTGTATGTCAGTATGGTTGTTTTTGCAGCCAATAAGTGCCGCGGATGTGGGAATCGAAAATACGAGAGAAAAAATTAATTGCATTTATGCTCAGCAAATTGGATAAAGTAAATTGAAGCAACTACTAGTACAAGCACATATCTGTTAATTTATAATTCACCAATCCTCCGCTGAAGGTATTTTAAAACTCATATCAGCACACAATGTTTACCCTGCTCTTAATTGTCTGTGAGGATGTATAGGGTTTACCAATAGGGATGATTTTATCTCTAAGAGTCGTTGCGATAGCTTTTATTATGTTATTATCTGTAATTTTTTTTTAATGATAATCAGTAATGTTTACAATTTCGTTATGGGAAGATAAATGCAAGAACAAAGTTTACAAATTATTCAATTTTATTATCAAAATATCCGTTCTCCAATTGCATTTATGGTCGTAATAATCGTCCACTTGTGTGTCAATTCTTGTGTAAAGAAAATCCACAAGTAATTCTAGAACAACCATTACATTCACCTCAATTGACAGTTTAGTGTGGTTTTTGGTCTGGTGGAATCATCGGTCCTAATTTCTTTATGACCGAAATTGGAAGAAGTTGATCTTAAGAACATCTGGTTCGAACAAGACGGGGTTACATGCCACACAGCACGTGCAACAACCGAATTATTGCGAGAAAAGTGTTTGGTGATTTGATTGTTTCATGAAATCGTCACATCGTGTGATGTCGAGTTATTTGAAGTCATTAATAATTTAAAAATATTTTTTTAATTTAAAAAAATTAAAATTTAATTTTGAATGTAAAATCTTTTACCCAAACGATTCGCAAACCTATTCGTCACCCATTATTGCAGCTAAGAAAATTTTTAGAGATTTTAAAGATTATTTATATATTAAAGAGACACGCTCTTTACCGAACTTTATGCCCATATATTATTATTAATTTGGATATTTGTGTGATTCTAGCGATTGTTTGGAAAGTAAATATTGTTGGTTTTTTTAAATGTGCTCAGCAAATGCCATGTGAATTCTATGTTACTCATCCGACACGGTGTACTGTATGACCTTTTAGTATAATCTACACATAAATATTTTAAAAGTTATAGTTTGTTTGTCTTGCAATGGACCAAAAAATGCAATACATAAAAGAGAGTTACTTTTTAAAGGTGACTATTTTTTTAGGGCAAAAACTGAAATTTTAGGAGAAGTCTGCAGAAATATCTGCTCGGGAAATGATGGACATCCTAAGTAATATAAATTAAATATCATATAATTTGAGCAAAGGCGTCGTATTACTGGCTGTCAAAGACCACTGCCTGGGAACTAAGGATAAGGAAGAAAACTCTTAGGAATTTCATTTGCAAGCTTTAATAAGGTTTCAATAAAACTAATGACAAATAGCTTTTCGACTTATACCGTAATTGTGTATTAACATTAAGGGGAGACGGTTTAGAGGCTTCAAAAAATCTATTTTTATGGAGGATTTTTTTTGGGAAGGAAAGAAATAATTGATTAAAGTGAAATTTTTAGGTTTTATAGCTATATAACGGGTGATTTTTTAAGAGCTTGATAACTTTTTTTAAAAAAAAAAAACGCATAAAATTTGCAAAATCTCATCGGTTCTTTATTTGAAACGTTAGATTGGTTCATGACATTTACTTTTTGAAGATAATTTCATTTAAATGTTGACCGCGGCTGCGTCTTAGGTGGTCCATTCGGAAAGTCCAATTTTGGGCAACTTTTTCGAGCATTTCGGCCGGAATAGCCCGAATTTCTTCGGAAATGTTGTCTTCCAAAGCTGGAATAGTTGCTGGCTTATTTCTGTAGACTTTAGACTTGACGTAGCCCCACAAAAAATAGTCTAAAGGCGTTAAATCGCATGATCTTGGTGGCCAACTTACGGGTCCATTTCTTGAGATGAATTGTTGTCCGAAGTTTTCCCTCAAAATGGCAATAGAATCGCGAGCTGTGTGGCATGTAGCGCCATCTTGTTGAAACCACATGTCAACCAAGTTCAGTTCTTCCATTTTTGGCAACAAAAAGTTTGTTAGCATCGAACGATAGCGATCGCCATTCACCGTAACGTTGCGTCCAACAGCATCTTTGAAAAAATACGGTCCAATGATTCCACCAGCGTACAAACCACACCAAACAGTGCATTTTTCGGGATGCATGGGCAGTTCTTGAACGGCTTCTGGTTGCTCTTCACCCCAAATGCGGCAATTTTGCTTATTTACGTAGCCATTCAACCAGAAATGAGCCTCATCGCTGAACAAAATTTGTCGATAAAAAAGCGGATTTTCTGCCAACTTTTCTAGGGCCCATTCACTGAAAATTCGACGTTGTGGCAGATCGTTCGGCTTCAGTTCTTGCACGAGCTGTATTTTATACGGTTTTACACCAAGATCTTTGCGTAAAATCTTCCATGTGGTCGAATAACACAAACCCAATTGCTGCGAACGGCGACGAATCGACATTTCACGGTCTTCAGCCACACTCTCAGAAACAGACGCAATATTCTCTTCTGTACGCACTGTACGCATTCGTGTGGTTGGTTTAATGTCCAATAAAGTAAACTGAGTGCGAAACTTGGTCACAATCGCATTAATTGTTTGCTCACTTGGTCGATTATGTAGACCATAAATCGGACGTAAAGCGCGAAACACATTTCGAACCGAACACTGATTTTGGTAATAAAATTCAATGATTTGCAAGCGTTGCTCGTTAGTAAGTCTATTCATGATGAAATGTCAAAGCATACTGAGCATCTTTCTCTTTGACACCATGTCTGAAATCCCACGTAATCTGTCAAATACTAATGCATGAAAATCCTAACCTCAAAAAAATCACCCGTTATTTAAGCATCATTCAGGAATTTTTTTGGATACGAAATCTTTCATATTCCGCCTTTGGGAAGCAATTGCTCGATGCATCTCCCATGTGCACTTGTCGGACGGTGGGCTGGATGCAGGTCGCAATTTCTATCAGAAACAAAAAATTCAAAATGATTCATATTTTTTAATAATATATCTTCTAGTTAAACTTAAAAAATTTCAGAAAAAGGTTTAAAATTTTAGAAATTTTTTAAAAATTGAAAAAAGTGGTTTTTGACCAAAAATATTTTATTTTATGTTTTTTAAAAATATTTTTAGTATATCTTAGTATTTTTTTAGTTTATCTAGAAGATAATTTAATGCCAAAGATAATAAACTTTGCCCCCGTTCCATACGACGTTTAGTGTTTTTATATCCTGCGCGCCAATTAAGAAAAATCGTAAAAATTAAAAACCGAGAAATCGCTTCGCTTTCGCTTTCTGCCCCATCGCTCATATATCTGGCAGAAGCGCGATCACTATTTTCTCATCTGAGTGGCATCACCGGCTTTGAATTCAACCGGAGACACAAACGCCGCCTCCCTTGCGAAATTGTTTTATTTTAAATAAACTCTGTGAATTATAATTTTACTTTAAATAAAGAAGACCATCCTGAAAAATAGAAAGTTTTCGAATAAAGACATTTCAAAATACATTTATTAATACTATGTTACGTTACAAGTACGTTAATTTGCTTTGACTTTTAAAATACTGTGTTCCAATAAACCATCATTTAGTTTTAACGCAGATGAAATAAACCTCAACTTAATCGTAAGTTTGAATACAAAAAATATCAAAGACAAGCTACCATAATTATTGACCTTTTACATTTGTACTCATTGATCCCTATTTCTAATTTATCAACTGGGGTATTTTAAGGGAAATTTTCGTGTAGGTGTGGTTTTTTTTTACTAATATATGGTTAAAATTTGTGCCTAATTGGCTCATGAATGCTATGTTTGTTAAAATTTCGTCCTTTGTGATACCAAAAGTTTAAAAAATCTGAATAATCGGTTGCATCGGAGATATCTGATATATTGTCCGAAAGGGCCAATTCCGATACTAAGCTTCATTTGAGATCTGATAAGCTTACGAAAAAATTGTTATAACACTTAAAAAACTTCACCTTAAAATTCTTGGGCTTGAAACCAATTTTGGACCCAAAGCCTTTTAGCAAAGTTGTTCAGAATGATCCGTGGAACGTTTCAAGCGCGATATTTCCGTTTTTTGTTTTTTTTTTTATTGGCTCCCTGTAAATCGACCCGCTTTAATATTCGTAGCTATCTATATATATATTTACTTTCGCTTTCGCAATTGAAGGGGAAAACATCAGACATACGAATACTACTTAAGCGCTGTCAAAGCAAGCTCATTTCAAATAATTAAATAATTATACGCCTCATTTGTGGTTTCCTCTTGTTGCACTTGTTGTCTTGCGCAGGGTCCTTGTTCTACTTATATTGTTCTGCTGCAACTGGTGCAGCGATTTATATTGGACTCGTATTTGCACGAACTAAAATGGAATTAAGTTAACTAGTTGTAAGTTTCTAAGCCAAAACAACTAATTTTCTGTTGGCAGTGTTTTAGAAAATCAGCTTTTTTCTATTCGGCTTTAGAGTACTATCTACTTTGGGAGTTCGTCAGTTTAAGGGATAGACTAAATTTTAAAACTGGTAGCAATTTGTGGAACATGCCTGAAACATTTATGTGCATATCTAAAATGGAAATCAATTTACTTTGTAAACAATTCAAGTTGATGCAAATCCAATGAAAATTAAGATCCCTTTTTTTTACGCTTTTTTAAATACTGTTGTCACAATCCGAATTTTCGATTGAATGTTAAAACAACTTCTTAGACAAAACAACCAAAAACTGGTTAAAAATAAGTATTGTAGCAACATTTTCAAAACGTAGATATCAGAAGTAATAGGCCCACTGTACAATAACGTGAAGACACCAATAAAATTTTTGGAAGAGGCATTTTAGTCTTTGGCAGGTATCAGCAGAATAGGGCTCATTATGAAGAATTGATAAAAACAAGTGTAGGAGATCTTAACCGCTACTGGTTTCAACAAGACAGCGACAAATTTGGCCCACGGAAAACAATTCAGTTCTTACAATGGTGTTGCTCGTCAGTTTTACTGAGTCTTACCACATCATCTCACATTTACAGATTGTGGGTGCCACTTTTGTTCTCTTCAGGCAATCTTAGCACAGTCCGAATGATCCACGACCTACATCTGCGAAGTATGAGATTCACAAGATGTGATCTTCATCATTTATCTAAAAAAAGTCAAAATCATCAGCATTTTCTATTATGGAAATTATTTTGGGAAAAAAAGAAAAGTTCTCTTCCATCATAACAACACATCGGTGCACATCTTCATAATCTGCCAATTTGACTTCACACGAATTAGATGGCTACTGTCGCCAAGGCAGACTACCTGAATTGCATAAGGATTGAAGATATGTGTCAAGCGTATCGAACACATTTTTAAACACCTCGTCAAAATTTTCATTTTCGTTGGTAGACAAAGTATTAATCGGATTGCCTTCGTTAACACAAAAAAAAGTTTCTCTGCAGAAATGGTTAAATGGCAAAATGAGAAGTAACCATAATATAATGGAAAATCTCTATCAAATATCAGTAGTAGTAGTATTCTGTTCCAACGCAGTAGGTGTGTGCGCTACATTTGGATAAACAATAATAGGAGACACTGTTAGAATATATATTTTAAGCATACAGAAATTTAGGTGGGTTTGTGTATATGAGGAGTTTGACTTTTTAACCATCTTCTTATCCAGTTAATGGGCAGCACCTGTGGCTATAGAAGGTACTCTTTTATTTTATAACAGTTTTATTACGATGTACTTGTATGTTGAGTATAACAGTGCGTATGAGTATTGCTACATTAGTGGCACTGGCTTAAGTACGTACGTATATGTGTTTACTCCATAAATTTTGTGTATATCTTTTAATTTACAAAGTATTTTTATTGGTTTTTCTTTTGAATTAATCGCAAAATACTTTACGGATCACAATTGCATGTAATTTGAGCACGAAGAGCAGCTCATAGATAAGAACGACGTGAATGAATCTCGTCATGTGCTCCTTTTAATTTACAGTACACATTTTGGCTCAGGGTTACTAAAAAAAGTCCGGTCTGTTATGTTTATTTGCTTATTGCCTTTAATTCCTATTTACAATAATAACTCGTCCGAAATTTCCCTTGGTCTCTCTCTGCATATACCGCAAAATTTACGCTGCTCGTAAATAAGACAAATGCTGCATTTCAAGGGTTCAAACTGTTGCATATAACGCCATGCAATGCTAAAGTTATGCTGTCTTAGCTGTTGCTTTTGCTTCTGCTGGCGGCTCGATAAAAATGTGAATTTGAGTGGAAGAAAGTTAGAGAATGTGCCCTATGTGTGAATATGGTACTTTATGCTCTGGCAGATGTGCTTCTTTAAACTCGGAGAAATCGAGTGAAAAAGTGAATGAAAAGAGTTCAAAGTGTACTACGTACTAAGTTTTTTCTTCTTCTTTTCCAAGAAATATGCTTATCATTCTTGTATAAAATTTCTATCGGTTCAACTTACAATAAGTCTATTTCATAAACATGTGTAAGTATGAATTTCAGTGTTATGTGAAGAAATCTAGTCGACGCGATATGTAACTAACACCTCCTGGAAGATTTCTTATTGCCATCCTAGAGCTCGTCGCTTTTACCCTGTTGGTGGTACCAATATCCTTCGTATAAGTTAAGATCCTGGATTTTGTTTTCATGTTATTTATTTCAAATATTTGGAAATATAATAAATATATTATTCACTTTGGATTCATTATCAATGTTAGCGACTACTGTTCCGGATAGCAGCTGGAGAAAATTTTCAAGGAACAAGATTTGTTATTAAGGCACTACTTCGAAAAGAGAATGCCAATTTAACAAGATTTTAAATTGTTTTGTACAACACGAAACATATTTCAAAGTATAAAATATTTTTCAAAATATCTCTTCTAACTTTTTTTCTTCTTAGTGATTTCGCTAATTGATTGTTGCTTGCAATAATAGCTTTATTCGATCTATTTAAACTTGCAGAGCCGTCAGTCGATCAGAATGCAGAATACTATTTTTAAAAATTTTATAACGCTATTTATTGTGACAGTACATTCTATCGTAAATTTTTTTTTTGAAGTTCGCCAAAGTAGAATAAGTGTAGATGACAAGACAGAAAACAACTTTAAGCTGAAAATATTTTTTCGATCTTTTGAAGATTCTTGTATTTAGACATGACTTCTTAAATATTTGAGTGCTCTGCTTTGGTTTAACCAAGAATAGTTTTCACTAACCTGCGACCTATTCTACCCACTTGCATATAACAGATTAGCAGAAAAGTGGTTTTTTGATTAATTATTTTTTTGATATAAATAAACTATTTTAAGGTTAAATAATTAGAACAATCAATAAATATAAGTATTCTTAATAAAATCTTAAGATGGCATGCATTATTAGAATCACCAGCGCCCCAGAAACCATCTTGTGAAAGATTATTTTGAAGATTGGTCACCAATATTTATGTAACCGTAGGCGTACATTTTTTTACGTAAGTAAATATTTAATAAAGATCGAGAGAGATAAGTTCCTGTTTTCGTTCCTTACTTCTAGAAAAATTGATAAAGTGACACCTACTGGAGCGCTGCAGACTGACCTATTTCCTTAAGAAGATGGTTACTAGCTTCCTTTGAAAATTTCAGTTTTTTATATAACTGGGAAATATAATTATTTCGACTTCTGTTCTTCTTAAGCTACCCTTTCATTTGCTACTAGTCAGTTTCATGGAAAAAGAAACCTCCACGACAGTGCTGTCACATTTATGCATTTATCAACTATACATAAATAAATACATACCCATGTTATAAAAACTTTTGTGCAAGAATGTACTAGTTTGTTGAAAATTAACTTAAGCAAGGTAAAGAAATTTGCATATCCAAGGGCACAGAATGGGTTTTGCTGACTTCGTTGGTACGATTCGTGCAACGCGCACTCTCAGGCGCAACAGTTGAAAGAATAAGCCATTGCCGACTGAGTTGTATTTGTGGAGAGACTGGGCTACATAGCAAACATACAAGAAAAAATAAATACCCAGATTGTGTACAACAACAAGAATTAGTAGCATTAAACAGAACACGTGCGTGTGCAAACAAAACATTACCCACACCAACTTGTTTTTGCGCCTCTATAGTGGTGATTTTCGAAATGAACGGATATACGTTACACGATATATATGTGTGCTTAAAAGAATACGCTCGGCTGTCGAAGGCAAAAATTGAACGCTTGCGCATTCCATTTCTGTACTTACAAATTACGTTTACGATATTAGCAGCCGCACACACTCGCGTCGAGTAAAGGTAAGCAGCAGGAACAGCGGTAGCGGCAACAAAAATAGCAGCAGCAGCAGCTAAATGGCAGAGCATGGCAGCAACATATACACACACGTATAGAAATTGCAGAAGAAAGCGCTCTGCAGTAGTCAAGAGGCAATATTTGCACAATCAGTTCATTTGCGACAAGTGGTTGGGTCGTTCGGCATCCAAAGCAAGGCATAGTTCACGTTCGTCCGTTAGGCTGCAAGCACGTGTCCGTTTCCGCAGCGCTTTTTATGTGATTTAGTATTCTTTACGAAGTATTGACAAACATCTGTGGTCATCTTTGAAACTTATTAGAATAGCACAAATAAAATCCTAAAATATCAAAGTAAAATCGCTTAGTAGCGCTTGATAGCGAGAAAGTTATCTTTAGATAACTTTTAATGAGTGATTGCGCGAAAAAGTTTAGCGAATTGTACTAAAATAAAATATCTAAAACAAATAATAATAATGTTACATACAAAGCAAAGTACAAAATAAAAGTATATAAATAAAATATTGAGAAAAAAATGTGTTTGTTTTATGGATGGAATATTTTACTGATTTCTAAAAGAATTTTTATTTCAAAAACCTAAAATATCCAAAATTACACGATGAGAAATTAAACTCAAAAATATGATAGTTAGGTTTTTGAAAAATTTAGGTACCAAAAGGTCTTCAAAATAAAATAAAATATTTATAGATTGGAAAGATAATATCTTCATTTTGACATTAACAGCAGCCACATTATATGCGCTTAGGTATCATAAAAAAATGTTTTTTCCAAATTCATTATATTTGGAAAACATTTCTCTCGATCTCATTATGTATAGAAATGAAAAAAGAGTTAATATTAAGGAATAAATATGTGTGGAATTAAATTTAATAAAATTTCAATTATATATTGTGTATAAAATGTTGAGTTAGACTAGTACTGCAGTGAGCAAAAAAAAGTTAAACTATTGAATTTAAATTTCGCGCAAAAACCCTAAATTGAAATCCTTTTTTTCTGGGTTGGTATGACTGTATTTCTGAAATACATGGAGTGCATTCGGCGTTTTTTGCAATAAGTGAAATTATTCAATAAAGGATTTTGTTTGCGAAATTGAATTGGTGGTACCAATCTTTCAGAATGTTGGATAGGCCTTCGGTGATAATTGTTTGCTGCGAGCAAATGTTTTTAATTGTTACAAATTATTCAAAGAGGGTCGTGAACACGTTCATAACGACCTCCTCCAAGAGGGCCATCAGCATTAACAAATGATCACCACGTCAATAAAATAAATGAATGAGAATCGATGATAAACAGGCAAATATTTTACTGACATCGTTGGAATATCGTAGGGATTAGTGAAAATAATTTTGATATATCATTTGAGCCTAGAATAACTGAAAGCGGGAATGCTTCCAAAATCACTAAATTTAAAAAAAAAAAAAACGCGTCGCGTTTACGTCTGTGAAACAATGCTCTCCGACTACCAGGATGTCATGGAACGTATTAATACTGGCGTTTAGTCTTTGGTCAGTGTTTGCGAACCGGAAGCAGACGTTAAATCGGTCGAATATCGTGGCAAAATTGTGTCGAAAAACTAACCCAAAGCTGGTCAAAAGGCAAGATTATGTTGACAGTTTTCTTCCGTTATCGAGGGGTGGTGAGCTTTGAACTCCTAACGAATGGTCAAACTCTCAGGGCCTACAATACTTGGATTTTACAACACGATAATGCACCGGCGAATACTGCATTGATTCTTCGCAAGTTTCTGCCAAGTTTGCAACCACCGTGTTAAGTCGATTATAGACATTGCCTTCAATGCACGAGGCAATTCCGGGAATTGACTTTAACAACGATATCGAGTATTGGATTACAACGTTGGGACCATAGGCGAGTACTTTGGGGGGAAGACATAACTTTTGAAGAATAAATTAAGAATCTTAAAACTATGAACAAAATCTTACTTTTTTTTGTTCATATTAGTATTTGAAATTACACCTGAACTACCGTAGTTGGATATTGAATCTCGACTTATTGATCTCATTATAATGCTGAGATGTATTTATTTTTCCGAAAATTCGCCTAAACGTGCAAACTACTAAATAAAATTTTAAACTTGAGCATTCCCCGATGCCATAGAGTAGAGTAATTGCATGCATTGTCCTTTAGGATAGCAGATCATCGAGCATACACTTGTAAATTAGCTTCCTCATTCTGTAAATTTTAATATTATATAAAACCTATTTTTAGTTTAGAGTGGTCCTGGGCTAAAAATCTGTACTATCTTCTACAAAAGCTCAATTTTTGTCTTGAATGAGTTGTCACATTGTAAATTTTATTTGCTCTGCCTTCATTAACCATTCGCTAGGATGAAGGTCCTTTTCTTAGAATGTTGTGTACCCGTTCAAAGCACTAAGAACGATAAAGATGTAAGACGAGATTAAAAAAGCTATCCTAAAAGAAGGCTGACAAATCGCTTTGCTGTCCACGAAAGTATAATTAATTATGTCCTTGTCAGGAACAAACTTTTAAAAATTGTTGTGGCAGAATTTTTTATTTCTTTATTATTCATGAAAGGTTTGATACCAAATTTTTCTGGAAACGATCTATGGCGGCGTTACTTCTATGACTTATTTTTATCAACTAAATTACATTTGCAATGAAAAAGACTGCTATTAATTTTCACTTTGGATCTCAATCGAATTAAGTTGTATTCTTTCACCATGAAAAAATAATCGTTTTTGGTGTGCGCGTGTTGTGCTCGCCTTGTGACTCGCTGCAGCGGCTATGTAGCGGTGGCAATCAGCACAGTGCGGCGGCAAACACGCGTCTGCAGTAAAGCGATTGCACACAGCCGCAAAAACACCAACAAACAATAGCGATTTGTTGCAACAGCTGACATAAATATTCATGTATTCATGCCTTCTTGGCTTGTCCATGAGTGCTAACCCGTGAGTGTGTCAGCCGGCAGAAATTGTATCCGATTTGGCAGTATGCAGCTGATGTGTGAACACGCCAACAAGTGAGCCAGACAAATATACGCAATCACACCGTCTATAAGTGGAGAAGCGGATGTGGAAACAATTTTGAAAATTCAATGCTTGCGAAAAAGACGAATGGAAAAAGCAAAAAAAATCGCTGGAATAACAATCCTTATAGCGCAAATTGTGGTACTGACTTTGGAAGTAACATCCTGCAGCTTGTTATGCCAGTAAGTGAATAAAGTGTAAAGTAGCTGCATCCGCTGTTGGCAGTTTTATTGCAGCGGAAGTAGGCACTTAGCGCTAATTTATTGCCAATAGCAAATGGAATGTAAACAGAATGGAGGCGTATTGCAGTTGCAAGTGGTTTTCTGGTGAGTGTGGGCGGGCAATAGGGCTCGTAAGTAAACTTTTTCGCAGCGACGAGTGATGAAATACCAAATGTGAAATTTTCTTTGCACAACCATTACGCCAATACTTCGTTTAATTGAAGAAACTAATAACTAGTTGGTATGACTTGTAGGCATAGCTAATACTACAAAAGTATGTTAAAATATATCAATCATAGTTCGAATAGTTTTTTTTAATCTCTATAATTTTCAAAAATTTCAAAATACCTCTCATGCAGACTATACTTAATTTCGGTATAATACTTGAAATTATCTTATAGTGAAAATAAGAAAGGGAAATCTGAAGTTCATATGAATATAAAATTCTGCATAGTGAATCTAAAAGCATATTTGAGAAGTCAATAACTAAAAAAATTTAAGGAAATATTAATAAAGCGCAGTTAAGCCAATATTGGGGCATACAAATACAAATTTTTTCAAAATCTATTCTGACAGTAAGGCAATTGAAGTTATTTTCTTCAAAAAGTCTTTAATAGTAAAAAACTGTCATTTTAATCCAAATGGAGCTACTGAGCCACTCACTAGAGTCTCCTTTTACAGGAAGATTAGTTTTACCAGCAGATACGCAAGGAAATTGCCTGAAGAATTGGCTGCTAAAAATATTATTTAATTGTTAGAATGCTGAACACAATTTCTTTAAGCTAAAAATTCTTGCCCAAGTTATGCTTGCTGTGAACAGAGAGTTGAGTACTTATTAAACCACTTAACAATCAAGATTTTTAGCAACTCTTGTAACATTATGTGACAAATGTCTATTTTTCATTTTAATACTTGGCAGCTATAATGCTTTCCACTATGCAAGCCAACTCTTATTTTAACTTTAGTTCAATTGCACTGTTTTGCGTTTTAATAATTTATTTGGGCATTTCTTACTCTGCCATTTTACAGTTTTCGTGCCTACAATATTAGGTGTGCTGCCGCTTGTTGTTTGCGCTTATTCTACTCGTTATTTTATCCTTTCAGTCTCTGTAGAATTGAATGCAATACTTGGGACTGTTGTGTCTTTTAGCCAAATCTTCATTCAAATTATGGAGAAAAAAATTTTTTTTTTGCTTGTCAAGGGTGAGCTCCACATACAAACACACAAAAGGAAGTTCGCAAGAGAATTAAGATGACCACATCAAAAACTTGACACACTTCTCTCTAGCTCCGCATTAAGTTTTATTGAGATTTAAGCAAAGTGCATTTCTTTTGATCACAAAGTTTTCTTCTGACAAATTGACCACACAAAAGCATAAAAAATTGTTAAAGAAGACTGTAATATAGTTAACATGAATGTGTCTTTATAGGGAAATATGAACCATTCATAAAGCTCTTTTAAATGTTTAATTAACACTTAAATTAATTATTTATTGTCGATTATTGTTTGTAGTTGTAAAACTTTGTTCATTACAATATTGTCTTTCTATATGGCTGTTTTAAATATTAAAATAATTTAATTTAGTCAGTTCTGCTTTCTTCAGAATTGATAAGAGAAGGAATGAAATATCTTCCCTCATCAAACAAACAGTCTACGCCCTCGCTACTAGGCACCCACGTTACTGTTGATAGTCATAACTTCGTAATCACAGATAATTTCGTCTATCTTGGAACCAGCGTAAACACCACCAACAATGTCAGCCTGGAAATCCAACGCAGGATAACTCTTGCCAACAGGTGCTACTTCGGACTGAGTAGGCAATTGAAAAGTAAAGCCCTCTCTCGACGAACAAAAACCAAACTGTATAAGTCGCTCATAATTCCCGTCCTGCTATACTGTGCAGAAGCTTGGACGATGACAACAACCGATGAGTCGACCTTAAGAGTTTTCGAGAGAAAGGTTCTGCTAAAGATTTATGGTCCTTTGCGCATCGGCCACGGCGAATATCGCTGTATGAGATAGGTCATGTTGTCCGAATGAAAGAAAATACTCCAGCCCTGAAAGTATTCGACCCAGTACCCGCCGAGGAAAGCAGAGGAAGAGCAAGACCTCCACTCCGTTAGAAATACCAGATGCAGAAGGAAGAAGTGACTAGCGCTCTGTTGGTCGGTTTTCGAAGAATCTTGTCCATTTTTTTTGCTTCAAACTATATATAAAGCTATCATTATCATAAAGCAATTTCCAGTAGTAAAAATTCCATTTTTATTGTAGTATGAAAGCAGAAAAATATAATTGGCTCATAAAAATTCCAAGCTTTTGAGCCCTTAAAAATTTTTTACCAATCCCTACCCTGAAATTCAAATTCTGCGTAGTTGCACCGCGTTTATATACAACTTCAAAATGACACGAATTCACAAACACACAAACAAACAGTAACTTATTCGTAGAAAATCCAGGTTGAAAGCGGTTGACCACAAATCAATAACTATTATTGTTAATTGCCTTGACATGGCAGCATCGCACAGACACCAATACTACATAAAGCCACCTACCAACGAAGACAACATATCGGACACATTGGCGTGAACGTTCATTCTTATTTACGAAGTGTCCATGGCATTCTATCTATAGGAAAGTTGTTGTTCTACCAATAAGAGTGGTGTAAGTTATGCAGACTATGTATGTTTGTATTCTGTTAGTTGGGACTCAATGATGGTATTATTATACGCTTGCAACATGTTGCTAAAGAGAGATGGCGAAAAAAGTTGAAATCGTAACTTTAACGAAAGTTGAAATATCTCGATAAGGCTTTTGTATGAGCGTTCTTTGGCAAAAAATTAAGGCGGAGTTCGTAATCGGTCCACTGCTGCGCCAATAAAACGCCATTAAAGAAAACCTTTAAAGTACCACAACTAAACACTAAATTAAGATATAAAGCTGTAATTTGGTACAGAGGTACACAGTAGCAAGGTTCACCTGTGCGTTGAAAATTTTGGAAAAGTGGATGTGACCTTGCCCCTTAATAAGTTCAATGTACCGATTTTGACTAAATTTGATATATGCCGATCCTGTGGTTGACGTTTTATGCCGTAAGGTACTGTTCTGGATTTGAACCTTGCGAGTAATGAAAGTATTGTAGCCTTTCCTTACTTTTTTCGACCTAAATCTATCTACAGAGAATAGTCATTCGAGTAAACATAAGGGTTAAAGTATATGCTGATTAATCATATGAATGTTATTTGAACTTGCTTTTTAATTCCCTCAATTTATCTTTTGTTCAAAAAAAGTTCATGAAACGACTAAAATTTTTTGAGTTCTGGAAACAAGTGGAAGTCGCTGTGGGTTAAATCTGATGAAACGGTGGATGCTCCAAAAAACTTTAATTCATGGATTTTAGCTATTCTCAAAATGTTTTTGTGACACGGCGCATTGTCTTGATGAAAAAGGATTTGTTCTTCTTCTAGCCGGGTTTGCCTTCACGTATTTTGTCCTTCAACTGGTGAAAAAGTTTGCAATGATATTTAGAATTAATTGTTTTACCGGTTTGCACGGAATCCACAGAAAAAATTCCTCTCGCATCCCAAAAAAACTGATATAACTTTCTTGGCCGATTTCGGGACATGAACTCTTTTCGAAGCCGAACAATCAGGTTCACACCACCCTTTAGCCTCTTTTTTCGATTGAAGGACAAAACATATTGAACAACCTGGAATGCGTATATCCAATTCTTCTATATAATTATATGCTAGTAAGCACAGTACTTTAATACATCACTGCACGTATTCCTATTTAGCCAGTAAGATATTGAATTGCTCGCAGAGGAGTCAAAAGAAGAGTCAGATACTAGTTTACTACTTGTCTTAATTCACCATAGTACTGTATTTTTTTACCGTTTTAAAATCAGTCCTCTCCTTCATCATCAGTCAAACTCTCACCATTGAGTTAAATAATTCCAAGCCACCATAATATTTGCGGTGTACCCTTGAGTGAAGACGTGATTGCGCTTGCTTATGTATACTCGAGTTGTCATACAAAAACGTGAAACAGCAGCAACATTGAACTCATTTATTAAATTTACACAACTAAGCGAAGTTGTATATATTTATCCTGTACTGCTGCAAGTTATTGCATATTTAATTTTAGGGAAGTGCCACTTAATGGCGGAGTCTCTGCAGGATAAGATATAAGATTTGTACTCAGCAAATTTGGTTGTTGTAGCATAAACAATTTAGGAGATATGTACATTAAACTTGTTCGAAGGCGGAACCACGCCCACTTTTTGAAAAAAATTTGCCCACAGGTACACCTTGCTGCTGCAATCCTTGATACAAATTTATGCATAATGTGGCATTATATGTGGCATTAATGGCGATTTGTGGGCGTGGCAGCGGTCCGATTACGCTCATCTAGGAAGTTAAATCTTTTTTGCACTGAGGAGCCCGCATACCAAGCTTGATCGAGATATCTCAATTTTACTCTAGTTATAGTTTGCACGGACGGATGGACGGACAGATTGACAGTCAACTGAATTTCAAGTTTTTTCGGCATCCTGATCATTTATCATATATAACCCTATATCTGTCTCGCTTAGTTTACAAAACTATAATGCTCTGTAGCAACTGGTTGCAAGAGTATAAAAACATAGAAGCGAATAATGTAGTGATTCTCCACCGGTGACCCAACACTATCGTAAATTTCTGCAAGAGCTCTGTAAGTAATCTGTTGTTTGATATTACTCATACGCGCCGACGAACACCGCTTTAATAATGTCTGGATAAGTTAGTCCTCTCTATTATTGGTAGAGTCTCTCTCAGTTTTTTCAATGAAAATAAAAGCTTAACATAGAAAACATACTGTTAGATGTAATATATAAAGCAAAGCATAAATAAATACTTTGCAACAAACAACACGCAAAAGTTGCAACAATGACTTTAGCGAAGCTATTCCTCCAGCAAGCCTTACTGTCATGCCTTGTAAGTATATCAACGAAAATGCAATAGGAAACAAAACAAAATCTAAATTGTAAGATGTAATGAACAAACATAAGCTGAACGACAATACGATGTACAAGAACAATAACAACAAATGTAAGGAGTTTCAGTTCTAAAGCGCAATACCAACCAGGCAAATTACACTGTTAATGAGGCACTCACATATGCACTTAAAGGGAATGATATTGAATCAGAAGCGTATAGAGTTAATGTAAAAGATATAAATAAGTAGGAAATGCAGGAGTGTATATGATAAACGGATTTACAAAGTGACAGTGTAACTAAAGTTGATGAAGAGAGTTTGGATTAGCTCGGTTACAAAGAATATCAGAGAATGGAATATGAGTTTTTAAAATACCGTCCTTGATAAGGAAGTGCACCTTGAAGGAACCGCCGAATGAATATACGATGTGTGCATAATGGTTTTTGTATGTTGTGGTAAATATTTAAAAGAAGCATTGTAAACCTATGAAAAAGGATTTGTAAATAGCTAGTTTTCATACTTTCCTCGCGTTTGAAGTAATTGAAAATGTGTACTGTCCTAATCAGCCAAAAGGATATTATTGTGAACTAACTTTTCATTGAAGCACATGTGTGAATATTTACAGTAATCTATATTTGTTTGAGAAAAAGTCTACTGTCATCCTTATTACTATCATATCAGAATATATTCAATTATCACCGATCACGCAATAAAATGAACTATATTTTTATTTTCGCATAATGTTAAAAGCTGGACTCAACCTTGGAATATCTTAAGACATTCAAAGTTTACAATAAATATTTTGTTTTTTATTCTATATATAATTAAATTCAAATTTACAGTAATCGAATAATGACCATGCGTACAAATCATATGCATTATATATCAGGCTCCACATTCTACTTATCTCTTTTCAATAATACTCCTTACATTGATAGCGATTATGTGCAGTGAAAGTCAGGTATATAAATTAGCTACTCAAAATTAGTGTTCAAAGCTTGACCGAGGCTATCCTGGTCTAAACTCCCGACCTCTGACCCTCGCTTATATTTCTATCAATCGTAGAAAGTTTTACTCACAGATAAAAAGTTTAACGGCAAATGCAGTAGGAACATTTCTTAAAGCTTTAAAATACTAACACAACTTTAAAACACTCACTCACTTACTAGTGACTAACACTTTTGTGTTAGTAAAAATAAAACGTGTCTCCAAACAAAAACAAAATCGACACGAAAATGAGAAAATTCATTTATACAAAAATACGCTCAATCACAAGCTCTTATCGCGTATACATGTGGCTCTGCTGCGCCAACCGCAGGCTAGAAGCAACTCCCTCTAACTCCACAGATGTAAAAAAAAATTAAAAAAATTAACTGTGAAGTGGTTGTTACAGATGGTGTGCAAACAAGCGAGTGTGCGGAAAAATGATAATAAAGCACATGGCACATGTTGTGGGACTTAGGCAAACAATGACAGTCGCGAAAAACCAGAATCATTTGCATAACAACAAAAACATTTTCATAACGAACGAAGCGTTAGTGTCATCGGTGAAATTTGGAACCATTGAAAAGCATGTTTGCTTTTGTTCTAATAAAGTTGAACCCATCAATCTCGGCTGTGACATCAATAACAGCAGAAAGGTGCAACAGCATTGGTTAGCCATTTTGACTGAAAATGGCGCCAGTAACAGCCAAATGAATCTGAGCTGTCTTAAATATTTCGCTGGCGTGGAGAAATAAAATCAAAACAAATTGGTATGAAAAATTGTCTCAGTTTCGATTACTATTGTGAATGGATAGAAATAAGTACGTTAAGTAGGTGAAGTGGGATGGATGAAGTTTTCTGCACGTATTCGATAAAATTGAATATGTTTCCTCTAATCAGAGAACTGGATTCTCATACGAAGTAAAATTTGAAATTATAGAAGCTGCTTTTAAAGAAGGTTCTCCCAGATGTCCGTTACTAGAACGATTTGGACCTAAAATCGTGTGGCTGGAGGCTTGTAAGTATTTTTAGAAGAGTGTCTTTATATGTACAAACAAGTGACTAACTAGTTGGTTTATAAAGGCCAGAAGAAGATTACGAGTTTTAAAGAATTTAATTAACTTTTCAAGATATATAGCGTTGGACACCATCTAATTACTATTACCCTTTATCGTGCTCGTTCGTGTTAATATACAAATTTATATATGTTAGACAGTAATATTACGCCTATAAACTTTTTGTCATAGTAATAAATCAAAACTCTGCTTGCATGTGTCTTTTAAAAGAACGCAATACCAATATTTGCAAGGCAGTTATAAAATCGTGGCTCACACCCCTCATAACACACTAATTGCGCCCCACTTGGCGAGCCACTCTTCAATGTAAGCTGAATTAAACCGCAAATGCGTAGCCCACCATCCCTTGTGGGGTTTCAAAGTAGCAACAACATTCCAACAATAACATCTGACGGTATATGTTGGGCGACAGTTGTTCAGGCAAAGTAAAACAACTTTTTCGTCGCACACATCATTTTTCATTGCAGTCCCCCGCCATTCTTGTGGATTTTTTTTCCAACGCAAACATTCATATGCATAAAGGTGTTGGTTTTTCGTTGCCAGTGACAGCAGCATGATGTAAACTTTTTTTCTCGACCAACCCTAAACGCTTTTTGATTGCTACTCGGTGTGGTGTTGAAATGTTTTCGCAAGGCTTTAATGAATTTTTTCGCACTGATTGCAAACACTTCACTTCCACGAATTATTTATTTTCATTCGTTGGTAGTTCACATACTCATAATGCAGGCCTGACCGAACTTTAGTTGCTATGATGAAAGTATGCCAATTTCGAATATTACATTTTATGGTATTCTGGCAAACAATTGGTATGCATATTATTACTATAGAGAGTGGGCGAAAAGTAAAATAAGTTTTATTATTTTTACACGTTTATATCGTGAAATGGAAATTTTCAGATACGACAGAGTAATATGTGAAATGTTTCAGTATTATTTACGGATATTCATTTCATTTTTAAAAAATATGGTCAATTGAGGACTAGAACTGCATGCAATGATTCACTGATGATAATGCTATGCTGATTAAGCCTTCTCTAATTCTGCCATCGTCAATTACTAGTATCACTTCACAATTTTTTATCTGGACATTCCGTTAAGAAGCAAAGATATATATTGTACCTATTTTTATTTCTTGCTCTCTTTATTAAAAAAATCCGCAAACCACAATTTTTTGCAAAAAAAAAAACAAAACGATGAAATGATTTAAGGTAACTAAGAAATGAAGTTGACCGAGATAACAAGCTCTCTGGAAATACCATAAGAACAGGGCCATCATTTATATAAAATTGGGTATGCAAAAGACATGTGTCGTGAAGTTGCTTCGCGGTCTTACAATCAACACGCTCTCGTCTGAAGAAGAAGAAAGTACGGCTTCATAGAAAAACTTTTTTTCTTCGAATTTCTTTGCATTCAGGGTATCCTCCGGCGAGAGGCCAATAGTAGCGTGTTTCCGAACTCAGAAGACCCCAGCGAATGACCTCCATAAATTGGGATCAGAAAGTCAGAGATGGCTACCATTAGTGCATCAACGCTTTCGATAGCAATAACATAATCTTTTTCCACTGTGTATAGGTGGAACAAGTGCAACTTACAACAGGAAAAACCAAGTCGAATTTTGGGTAAACAAATAACTATCCACCTGTTTTGTACTCTTTGGATTGTTTGCAATTGAAAGGCGAGAGTTCATTCCAGCTTGTTTAATTTAGAAATTCACGCCGGTAAAAATTTTTATATTTGTGAGCACATATCAGACATATTTTCCAGGAACATAGAAACGTTTCACATACAAGAATCTCTGTATATAAATTCATATGCATTGCCATTTGATGCCGTAGAATTTCCATGCGATTCGCATTGATGGTGTACAAATCGTGTGTAAAATTGTATTTTGCGATTTTTTCTCAGAATTTGGAGCACTTTCCAATTGACTTTTGTATAGTTGTGTTTTTTCGCTTGACCTTCATTTATTTAATTTATCAATTTGCATGTATTTGTTATTGTGTATGCAAAGCCAGTGTAGGAAATACCGTTGGGACTTTTATTGAAAATATTTTCTAATTCAATTTCAAAAGTTTTGATTAAATAAAATATTTTGCTAAATTCGAATTCGTTGCTTAAATTAAAATATCTAGTGAGACAAAGAGGTTGGAACCAGTATATTTGAAAAATATGTTTTTCTTAGACGTAGTACGAATTATACAAACATTTCAGATTGAAAAAATTTGTTCTTTCCTGACGAGTTTAAAAAATTATATTGTAAAAATTTGTATGTGCGAGTCAAATTGTCAAAGCTGTTTGAAGGAAGGCGTGGTGAATTCATCTAGACCTGTATTGTTCCCTCTCATCATCATATAAGGGTCTGCTGATCCAGACTGTGGTTATCCTTTGGCAAGAAGCAGCTTTGTTCCATAACCTGAATTCGTCTTATTAGTTCCTCCGTACTTTATGTGAACAGTATCCTGGAGGTGACTCTTTGTAAATTTGTAATTCATTCATTTTTTTTATAGACCACCTACTGGTAATAAAGCAGAATGGTGTTCAAAAATATTTTATGGCGAACAAGTATCCAAAAAAAAAAAAACAAATTGTTTGTCAGTGAACACACGGTCCATTGGCTCAAACACCTTCTATTTATGCATTTAAATATATCTAAAAAAGTGGAAAATAAAAATAAATTAATTACTTTAAATATTTTTTTAAAAATGATAATGGAACCCACAATAGATTTCTGATAATACGATTGACAACTACTAATCTTTTGGATAATAGAAGAATAAGCAGAACGCAGATTGCTTGCTAAGTTTGATGAAAAGTTACAGTGCTTTTTTCAACTCACAGGTCCCTATTCAAATCCTTAAAAAAATCTGAAGTTTTGTCTAAAAGTTGGTGTCTAATTTTCGAAATGAAGAAGCTCTTAACGGTTGTTGTAAATGGAGCACAATAAACCCGTGTTTAAGGGTGTTAGTTTGGAGCTTAGTATCATCTCAACATTTCCGCCGATATTGATCGTATCCAACATACTAGGGAAACTTCACTATAATTCTCCGCTAAAATTTTTAATAAAAGCCCCAAGAAAATCCGAAATATTTATGCTCACTTTTAAGGGTGATCTTATTCTCTAATGGAACATTTTACACACATAACGAAAATTACAAAAAAAAAAGAGGAAAAAATATAATATGAAATATGAATGTTAGAAAAAGCATAAATCATTTAAGAAACGGTGCGAATTCACATAATCCCCAAAATCTATGTCACAATATCCCATTAAGATTACGCCTGAGTTTGAACAAAGCCTCCCTCAGAACAAGTTACTCATTTAGATATTGCTGAAATAGTAGAATGAGCAGCTTTTATTGCTTTAGAATCACTTAATTTACAAGTTTCATTAACTTTGTTATTCATTACCGCAATCCTTGAATTAGAAATTCATTAACATTTAACAAAGCGCTTAACAATGTGGCACCTCACAAAGGTGTTGGCTAATTTTAAAGGTAATTCACGTATACACGCGCTCCAGCCAAACACTCACCTGCATAAATAATTTAAATCACTTCGCAAATTTAATCAGTTTAAACAGTATACACTTTATTTTGTTAGCCCCAAAATTAACACCTACAAATGCACGCATATATATGCTTATTCATAAGCTCTTAGTAAAACAAACAATTTTATTTGCTCAATTTAAACAGGCCCACAAAATCCGCAAGCAAAAACTGGCGTCAATTATGCAAAACCCTTTTAATCTTTTGTGAGAAATCTAGACCCGTTAAAATAATGCCGACACCAACCAGAATATGCCCTTCAACCTTGTCAATCGCCCGAACGCACATAAAATTACTTACACCTACAAAACTTGTTATACCGTTAATTGCTGCTATATGTGGATATATATGTAATTTTGGAGTAGTTCATATACAGATACCTTTATAACTACACATATAAACCCAACTAAAGTGAAAAAGTTACAACCCTGTTTGTCTTCTATTTACCTCTCACCCTTATCTACCTTACGAATCTGTTACACTTACTATTATTTGTCAATTTGGAGCTAATAATAACGAAGTGACAATCATGTTAACAAAGCAAGTGTAAAGCACGACAAACCAAAATACGAAAAGGTACGAGAAAATTTACAAATTCGATGCCACAAGCTTAAAGCGCTTTTATTCATTTTGTTTTGAGATGTGAATGAGTGCAAATGGATGTCAAGTAGTTTTTCGTGATGAGTTTGTGCGTTCATTTGCTGTTTGTGGTTTCTCCTACAATATTTTCACACTTTACTAAGAGAGATGTTCCTTTTTTGCACGCAGCTATCAACAAATTTTTAAACCATTTTGTGTTTTTTTTTATAAAAATATGTGGCATTTTGCTTGAGAATATTGCATGTTCGTTTTTCATACAGTTCAACCTTCTGAGTTCTCTCTTACTACATTAACAAATTGTCGGTGAATCGTCTCAAACTGTGGGCAAGCCGAGATTGACGGTCAGGAAAGTTTTGCTGTGTGTTTGGTGGGATTAAAAGGAAATCATATACTATGAGTTTCTCCCATATGGCTAGACGCTTAATTCTAACATCTACTGCAAACTACTGGACCGCTTGAAGCAGGCGATTGACCAGAAGCGTCCAGAATTGGACAACAGGAAGGGTGTAATGTTCTACCAGGACAACACCAGATCACACACTTCGTTGATGAGTCGTCAGAAAGAGTCCATCAAATAGCCCGGACATAGCGCCAAGTGATTACCACCTGTTCCTGTCCATGGCGAACGCAATTGTTGGTGTAAAGTTGAACTCAAAAGAGGCTTGTGGAAAGTGGCTGTCTCAGTTCTTCGCAAATAAGGGGGCTTCCACAAGCGGGGTATTCTGAAGTTGCCGTCTAGATGAAAACGGCGCATATTTGAACTAAGTTCCATCACTGTAACACTTGTTATAAAACATTGAATAAAGAGCAAAAAGGCGAAGGGGTGATATTTGACAATCTAATATTTGTTCTACTTTATCAGAAAAAAAACTTAAAGAGCTAATCGCTTGATGCTTAAAACATAGCTGCTGCTCAGCTCCTTTCCATTGTGCTTTAATTAAAATAGGCACCTTTTCGCCGCCACTAAAATTTATCAATCACTGTTGCCTTAAGAGACACAAAATAACGGCTGCTTTGTTAAACCGATTAGACCTTTTGAATACCGTTGCATACCTTTGCTTTTCACGTGTCTGTATGGACAATCGTTCAAAAACAAGTTGTCTAGTGATTTCAGCAATAGAGAAACTTTTGCTTAAAATATTTGTGTTTCCAGTGGACTTATCATATAAAAGTCTTTTTAAAAGTACTAAAAGACTTTTGGAGTATCTACATACCTAGTTTCAGTAACACAAACCATTTAGTAAGATCATACAAAACTATCCCCATGTGAGTCCGTCACCGATATAAACGATGATTTGTCTCGACGTGTTCTTCGGCTGGACTATACTTGGTTCTCATATTTGAACCAACATTCGTTAAAAAAAACTTTTGAAATGTATTATATTTTTTATATCTCCTGCGGCTTTCATTTTACATCAAATGAAATGTGAAGTAAACTTCAAACCGTAACGGCTTGACATTAGATATATAGCAGCAGAACTCAAAGCTTCTGTTAAGGAAAAGTTGGATAGGTATCACAAAAGGGAAGTGTCGATCAGTGACATTATGTTTTAAATTTGCGGATTCTTATAATACATATATCTGTTACGACACACTGGTGTGTCTTCTTAAAAAAAATTTCATCAGTGTAAATCGAAATTTCCGACCGCCCAATATTCAACAAATTAAAGCCGATCGTTGCTAGATTTACATGCGCTCCAATCCACAAAAATACCAATTTATCTATAACTGAGACAGCATATACCTTTGAAAGAAATGTTTTCAGGAAAAAAATTGTGATGTTTGTTTTTGGCTTTTATTCTTTATATTGAAAACAAAAGGTTACTTTGCGTTGATAAATTTGGGAAATAATGGGTAAAAAGGGATTAAGTTCGTCACCAAGTTTGTAAAACCAAGAAAAAAGCGTCGAAGACCCTAGAAAGTATTAATGCACATATGAAATGGCCAGTATGTTGACCTGAGTCGATTTAGTCTTCTGTCTATATATATACGAACTACTCAGTTTTTAAGATATCATTTTGAAATTTTTCAAACGTCATTTTCTCTTTAAGAAGCTGCTCATTTGTCGGAACTGCCGAAATTGGACCACTGTACCACATATAGCTGCCATACAAACCCAACGATAGGAATCAAATTCTTGTAAGGAAAACTTTCGCAATAGACATGGTATCTTCACGAAATTTGACATGGATTGCTGCTTAAGTCAATAATAGAATCTCCGAAAAAAATTGTTCAGATCGGATTACTATAGCCTATAGCTTCCATATAAACTGAACACATAGTTACTAAAAGAAATGCACCTGTGAAAGGTATATTAGCTTCCGTGCAGCCGAAGTTAACGTTTTTTCTTGTTGTAATATATTTTTTTTTTTTATTACATATGAGTAAATATACCTTTGTTTGTTATCATTGTCACATTGTATTCGTGACATTTTTTGATTGACTTTGTATATTTTTCCACTTTTCGCTCTTTAATATTCAAGTCTATGCATAGGCGTATGAATGTAAAAACCCATTACAAAAACATTAACTTTTTTTTTTACAAAATTTACTCGCTTGCCTTTTTAAGCCATAATATCAACACGAATATCCCATTATGCAACCAGCTGTAAGCATGTTTGTGTTTTAAGCCCTTGTCATGTTTGTCATGTATTTATTTACATAAGTTGACGCGTGACTTTATTTTGTTTTGCATTTCAATTATGATAAAAATGAAGAAATGTCAATATTGTTCGAATGAAGCATCGCAAAAAGGTGTGAAAATCCCATTGTAATTGATTTGTCACTTTTCAAAAGTTTCGCTCATTTATTTTGCACTTTTCAAATAAAAAAAAAATAAAAAAATTTTACAGCTTTTACGGTAACTGTGTTGTTTTATTGTGCGGTTTAAAGAGTTTTTGTTTTGTTTTTAATTAATATTTGCACTGAAAAAGTAAGCAAATGTTGATAATGAGCTGCTATATAAGGGAATGTGTATGAGTTTTAATTATATTTTATTTCGTTTTTAAATAAGCATTTTGCCATGAGTACAGACGTGCTTCTTTCGTCTAAAAGCAGATGTAAGCAAACTTCCCTTTTTTAAATTACTCAAATTGAATAGAGTTAAACTGTTAACAGTTACAACCAGCCGTGTCGACGCATAAGTCACACGCAGATACTTGAAGGCTTATATGGCACTACAGGGTGAGTCAAAAGTTATTTTTTGTACTTAACAAATGGCAGTTTGGTTCTTTTGGAAAACGAATATAAAGAGTATGTTAGGTAATTTTTTTATTTATTTAAACACTTTGTATTGTTTAAATAATCCATTTGGGATCTTTAGGATGCTTCGTTAGAAAGGCTACTCAAAACGTTTCAAATAGTGAGCACTCATTCTTCTTTCTTCACCGCACAACGTGAAACATTCAGTAGATCGAACAACTGACCGAATTATGCCCGTCAGTGATCGTACTTACACATGTATAAATTTACAAAAGAATAAAAACAGTATTAATCTCCAAATTCGGAGCGCTTGATGCTTGTATTATTTTCTACACAGTATTTTAGTACCATCAACTTCCTTAATTCCCAAATATCGCTGTACTGAAACATCTTGGTATTCATTTTAAATTTACTTACATCTCATATGTAATTTTTGGAGAGAGTTCTCTGAATTTTCGTTTCCATTTTTGAATCTTAACTGACTCTTTTGCAAAATACCACCTAAAAACATATTTCGAAGATATTTTTTATAAAAGTGAGTATCAAAATGTATGCCCAACTTTTTCAGAAGAAAACTTGCAGGAATATTGAAAATGATTATAAGTAGTGTATGGGACTTAGGAATAGTATTTACTTGAGTTTATCTATATTTTCCAAGACTAAATACTATTATAAGGCCTTTACTAAAATAATGTTCCGAACGGTTTCACTAAGATACCGACATTTTCGTTCCCCTTTTCAAATTTTAAAAATTTTAACACCATCTGCTTCTATCTATTGCATAACAGCCTTAACAGAAAACGTGTGGTCTGTACCTTACCAATAATTCCGATTAATGTTTCATTTTCAATTTGATAATTATTAATTGTTGCTATTGCATTATTTATCAAAGCTCCTACAGTATGTAGAAGAGCAATCTTTTCATTCAAAGAAAATTTATTTTCTTAAAACTAATAAATATCCTTAAAGCAATAAAACTTAAGATAAATCATTTTCACTTCTTCACAATTTCATTAGATATTGGTAGATATATTGCTTACACCTAGCTTCCATTGATCCAATTTCTGAAAAATAGGGTGTGTGTCCATCTACTGGGACATTGCTCTCTTAGTTTAGTACACTGATATATAAAATTCAAGCTAGATCGGACTACAACCACGCCTACTTTCAATATAACAAAAGTTTGCTGAGCATAAATGCAATTAATTTTTTCTCTAGTGTTTTCGACCTCAACTACCGCGGCGCAGTACTGTCTACAACACGCACTTAATGAATGATGTTATAAAATTGCGATGGGAGTGTATATACTACAAAAACAACAATAACGACAATATCAAACCGCAATGTGCCTATAAAATGCCGTTCATGCAACATATAGAAGCAATAAGTTTGCCGAGGGCATCGGTGATAATGTCACAAGCGTTCGAGTCGCGAAGTCAGTCGATTCGCGTTGGCAACAAGAGCGGGAGTGAACGATGTCAAGCGAGCGACGAGTGCAGTGGTGTTGGGTGTTGAAGTTGCGGGGCAGTGGCGCCCGATATTGCCATGAGGTAAAATTGATTGCCAATTTGTGTGGGTTTCATTTAATTACAGCTAAAAATAATTCTAGTTGCGTTGTTCTGAAATTTATTTTGCCTCTTTTTATTTCGTATTACGCTCTTGCTATCAGTTGTGGTTGCTACAACATTTTAATGCTTATCTTTCATTCCGGTCGGAAACTTCTGGTTTATTTTTGTGCTTCAGTGAGTCGTCGCATTAATGATATTTTTAAATATTTTTTTCAATTTCCGCAGGCCAACACTGAATGTGGTAAAGTTGGCGAATATGGCAGCCTGACCTAAGATTGTTGAACGATGTGCTGCCTTACTTATGCCAAGAGATGTGTGATCAGAAAAAAATAAAAGTTTTTAACTGATTCATTTAGAAAAGGATTAACAATTTAAAAAAGATTAATCTACATACTACCTTAGTTTTTCCAAAATATATATTTCTTCTCAGAATAGATTTCACAACGTTATGAAGGGGTTCGATATTCAACCCTAAAATTTCGAATTAAGAGAAATATTCAAAAATAAAAAAAAAATAATGAGCTACTATAAACCTTTATAAGAATCGGTAGAAAACAAACTGGAGCCTCTAAGATTCCTTTTAAAAGATTTTATTTTATTATCTTTGACAATTAGCTCCAGAGTTGGGAGGAGCTCAGAAGTAAAAGTAAGTTTCCTTCTACTGGCACTTCCTCCTCGACAGACAGTAAGAAACATACTGGAATGTGCTTTTCTTAAGAAAAGTTCCCATAAAGCCTTTATTGGAGACTTAGAAGTACACGATTATCCAATCGTTTCGATATAACTTTAAACTAATATAAGTGAATTAGAAATACCTTAGTGTTATTGAGTAAGATCTCTTTAGTTTATAAATACGCAGGTTGCCTTTTATATTTAAGTATTTGGAAAAACTATTGTTCCAATCTGACAACTGACAACTTGATAGTTATAACGGCATCTCTTAAAAATTTAGACATAAATATTTAAGAAATCTAAAATCATCAGCTCTGGACTAGCTAATTGTCGAAAAGAATTATCGATTATGCTACTCAAATTGCTTAATTTCATTTGAAGCATTCACTCAAAACCTTCAATTGTACAAATCAGTTCTTCATTTGGGAAGCTGAGAATATCTGAACTAATAATTAAGGCTCACTTTTTTCAGAATTCTATAGAACTTACTTCTGCTTGTAAGAAATTCCTTTACAGCATGAAGACACCCATTAAGACCAAATTAAGTAAGAAGATCTTACAAACGTGTCCCGCGAGTCCAGTTATATTAACAGACACCGTACATTTGTACAACTAGCTTGCAATTAAAGTGAGATCCATTCAATTCCACTCAAATCTATTAATGCCACTATATTTTGCGTTAAGTAAGTGTAAATCATGTTGCAATGGTTTTCATCACGTTTCCTTTTATGGCGAAATAATTGTACTTCCACCCAGCACTTCACGAATCAAAGAAAATGCATTAAAATCGTATGTAATTAATTCTCTGAAAGGTTTAATTGAAAAATAATCACAACTTAAGGGACAACAGCAAGGCCTCTAGCACATAAAACAAATGCAAAAAAGACAGTAAACGACTGACTCGACAAAGCTCACGTTTTAATTAAAAACGCTGAGAAACAAAAGTAATAAAAAATCACCAAGAAATTAAGAGAAATGACAATGACATACATTTTTTCATTCCTGTGTGCTGCATGCCACCAACACCCTGCCACCCTGACTTCTGGCAACAAGTATACGCACACATACATACATTTGTAAAATCTCATGGGTTTGTTTTAAGGATATACATTCTTACATCTAACCACTTAAGCAACATGATGATATGCATTTAAATTGACAACTAACTAATTATAAAAATGAACTTGCCTGATAAAATGTAATAGCGGGATATTAGTCACTTTGAAGTGGCGTTGCAATTTTATAGGGACAACATTAGATTAGTCAATCTTGTGATTTTTTCCATGCACCTTACGGAAGCGTATGAAACTAACATTTGGTTAGACACTAAGTGTGGGTTACCAGTCGTTTATAGCATAACTCTCATGAATAGTAGACGGCTATAGCATATTATAACTCTGAGAATATCCACAGAGTATTAAACTATTTTGCTTCAAAGCACTTAAATTTTTTATCAGGTCATTTACGGCTAAACAATTAATAATGTTCAAAAAGTTTTTAAAATTTATTGTAAAAATTTTTGTTCAAGTAAAATGGATTATTCATTGCCATTCAGTAACATTCACTGTTTTCAATAGCCTGTCAAGCTGCATTTTGTTTGGTATTTCATCGTGAAAAGACTTACGCCTGAATAACGTTTATAAATCGTTCAACTTTATTACAAAAATTTACGTTTTGTAAAGAATGTGTTTCGCGAACTTTGCTCAATCTGCCTACTGAGCTTACTATTCCCAACACTATTACCGATCTTGAGACCTTTGCATTGGTTGGTTAGTTTATACAATTCTCTTACTCATTTCATATCTGAGGTCAACTCAAATTCGGCGCCATTCATCATTATGCGTTTGAATCAAAATTTAAAAAGCAAACACACTTATATACATAGAAACAGACATACATTTATTTGCTTGCTTCGGCATTTAAAAATTTCGCTCTTTTTTCACGGCTGACAGAAAAACTTCAGATACGCACACAAAAACTACTTTCGTGCCATCGCAGCGAGTTTATTTCGGTTAATTAAATAATTATACGCCTCATTTGTGGTTTCTTTTTGTTGTACTTGTTGTCTTTCATAGTGTCCTTGTTCTACTTGTATTGCTTTTTTGCCACTGGCGCAGAAATTTTAAATTGAATTCGTAGAAACGGAAATTAAAGTATGTTAAGCCAACCAATTACGAATTTCTAAGCCAAAAGGACTCCTTTTCCTTCGGCACTGTTTTAGAGAATCTGACTTTCTCCATTTGGCTTTTGAATGTTATTTAGCCTCAGAGCTCTATAATTAAATGGGCGAGCAAAATGTTTAAATTGCTATAATAGAGAGTATTGCAGCAAGTTGTTGAATCTGTTTGCAATAGCTATGCTTAAGTTCATGTTGAGCTGGTTTTGCGCCTGCAGCTGCTGTATGGAAGCTAATGTAAGCGGCAGCCCCGATATGCATACATATTTGTGTTATGCTCTGATGAGTTTTCACAGATGGAAGGCATACGGATATAAATGCATCTTTATGAAAGTTCTGAATAATGAAATGGTGACAATGGGATAAGTATCAAAATCCTTAATGAAAGTAATGGCATATCTATCCGAATTTCACAGCGACGCTGCAGAAGTATTATATAGTGACATCCAGAGAGACCAATTTGCATGATTGTACTAACTACCAGCGCAATCGATAAGAGCACAAAGCGAGGAGAACAACAAAAGCACCGAAATGTGGCAGTAATAGTGGCAAACCTCATAATATATAATACAATGCACGTGGGAACTTAGGTTTTCCCTGAATTCAATACTAGTTCTACATAGATGCAGCTATATTTTCCGATTTCAAAACGTTAGTTTATACTGCATGAAGCATAGCGTATCCCCGTTTTTTAATAGAAAGGAAAATGAAGGCATTTTTTAGTGGAAAATAAAAGTTTTTACTTTAACTGGTTGCCATAAATTAAAAACAAAAAAAGTTATCAGAGAACGATGGTGTGAAGACTTGATTATAATTTGATAATAATTTAAAATTTTTCGGGTTATGGTGAGCAACGCAGAGTGTTTTTCGCTCAAGAAGTTCTAGGATAAGCTCTGTTACCGGCTCCTGCTTCAATATTTCTACTTTATTGCTTTATATTTATATTATCAAGAATGTGTTCAATAATGTATAAAAGGTCGGAATAAAATTACTCAATCCATATTTAAGAAATAAATTCGTAAAAAGTATATTTTTTGTACCTTAAGACCCTAGCGCAGGTGGTTAAAGTTCCGCAATCCTGCTCTTGATGCTACCTCTTACAATAAAAAGCACAAAACATATAGCTGAAACACAAAAGGATTTACCTGCAAACTGTGGTAAATACTGTATATGCTTTTGTATGTCTGTATGTATATACACGTGTGTGTACTTACAACGATTTTCAACACATTCCGTATGCGTTCAACAGCTACTTGTTCGCAAGTAAATGCGTGTATGCACGCTTAATGAGCTAAGTAATGGGATTAGAATTGCTCATGTATAGTATACAAACACATTTGTGATGTATAATTATGAATGTTTGTGGGACGTCAAGTCCTTGTTTATTTGTAACGTAACGCAATATTAAATGTACGCGCGAGTTACATGTACGAGTACGTATGTAAAAACACCTGACAACGCAATTGACAAATACGATGAACTGTTAAAGCAAATTGCAACATAACACCATTTCCGGCTTTTGCAATTTGCTTAAACAAATAAAGTAAGCAAAATATAATTTAACAAGTGAAATTCCTAAGAATTGTCAAAATTAATAAAAGTATGCTTGTTCAGCAATAACATGTTAAAAGTAAGTTAATATTATTAATAAGCAATTTGTAATTAGAATAAGCTTCATTTTAAGTCAATTTTATTAAATAAAGCAGTCTGTTCTTGATCGCCATCAACGTCACCTCGTTGCAATACAATTTGATTTTTGTTGACTTTTTTTAAAAAACCGTTCACCGCGACTCAACACATAATTGGCGCAGTCGGTAATCCTTGAAAAAAAAAATTACAAGGATAGTGATAAAAGTACCTATAATACCCAAACAAATCCTGCGAATCTGTAGCCAACTTAGGAAGTTGACCAGACCCTCCAGGATATAACAAAAATAAAATAAAATAATTTTTCGCAGTGAAAACGACCTTAAATAAAAGGCGTTAACCCACCGAAAATAACCAAAACAAAAAGAAAACCTTTTGTGTTTCGCAGTGAAAACGACCTTAAATAAAAGGCGTTAACCCACCGAAAATAACCAAAACAAAAAGAAAACCTTTTGTGTTTCGCAGTGAAAACGACCTTAATTAAAGGCGTTAACCCACCGAAAATAACCAAAAAAAAAGAAAACCTTTTGATTTTCGCAGTGGAAACGACCATATACATATAGGCGTTAACCCACCGAGAATAACTGAAAAAAAAAAAAACAAAAAAAAAAGTTTTGCAGTGAACAAAAAAAAAAAAAAAAAAAAAAAAAAACAAACAACAAAGCGTGGAGTCATCATCATCGAGGCGGCAAAAAATATTCGACACCAACCGAATAATGGAACAGGAGCAGATTCAAATACCCAACGTGGAGCTCATCGAGCAACTGAGTAGAAGAGAGCAACAGTTGGAACAACTTCGACAAGCGTATGTCGAACTCCAACATCGTCAAACAACCAACGAAAATGAACTACAACGAATCATGAAAAACATCCAGCATATACCCACATTCACAGGAAAAGGAGAAGTGACAATAAATTCTTTTATGAGCAGCATTGAATACCTGCTGTCAAATATAAGAGATGAGGAAGTCAAAAAGGAAGCCACCAGGGCAATATATTATAGAACGATACAAGGGGACGCAAAGGACGTAATAATAAATCTTCCACACCCGGACAACTGGACGGACATCAAGAAGGCGTTGAAATTACGATACAAACCAGATCTGGAACCCCACGAAGTCTACAGAAAAATATGCAGTGTAAAGGCAAATACGGTGAGTGAACTAGCAATACTTGTACAAAATATTAAATATAAAGCTGATGAACTTAGAATTTATTATAAGGACGATGTAGGGATAGACATGAGCAACGTGGACAGTCTTTTAGTGAACACAATTAAAGAAATGACACAGGGGACATTGTTAGATAAAATTTACGAGGAACATGACCTTTATAATATTATAGAGATAATGACAAAAAGAAGATATGAGGATACATGTATTAGGCCGGAATTTAAAAAAACAAAACTAGTATATGGACAGCACGGACAATACAACAAAAAATACTATGACAAACATATAGGCAAAGATGACAGACCAGGTCAAGTTCGGCAAAATGTCCAAAACTCTCCACAAAATAAAGGAATTGTTGAAAACAATTCTAATCAATTTAGGCAGAATTTTCAACAGAGAGGCACTCGAGATAATAATTCTCAACAATATGGGCAAAGATTCCCAACATATAAAGATAATAATTCAGGTAGAGAGAGGAGAAATATAAACTCAAACCAATTAAGGCTAGATAGAGGAGAACCTATGGAAGTAGATAATATAGAATTCGATCAAGAGAGATCTCAAATGGCAGGACACCCTAGCAGCAGGAGCAGCCAAAATCGCTTGCAAACGCCTAGGCAAAGCTATAGAGAACTCGAAAATTATAGAGAAGATAATTATCCAAACCAAGAGAGATCCCGAATAGCAGGACACCCTAGCAGCAGGAGCAGCCAAAATCGCTTGCAAACGCCTAGGCAAAGCTATAGAGAACTCGAAAATTATAGAGAAGATAATTATCCAAACCAAGAGAGATCCCGAATAGCAGGACACCCTAGCAGTAGTAGCAGCCAAAATCGCTTGCAAACGCCTAGGCACAGCTATAGAGAACTTGAAGATTATAGGGAAATTAATGAATCAATTTTTTTTACAAGGAAGCCTCGGAGAGCTTACCACGAATAGTAATAACAATAAAAAATAAAAAATACATTGCGCTAATAGATACGGGAGCGAATATAAGTTTAGTGGACTCTGAATTGAACGAATTTCGAAAAATTCCACTTAAAAATAATATAACAATCAGAACAGTAACAAGCAAGGAAACAATTACCCATGAAGTGCATACGGAAGCACCAAAAGAATTCAATTTACCTGAAAACGCGTACATAAGATGGAGATCGACATCCTTAAAAAATAGGAAATATAATTTCATAATAGGAATTGATTTACTAAATAATTTAAACACGATGATAAATCTAATAGATGGAAAAATTTCACTAAATAAAAAAGAATCAGAATTTTTAAATAAACCATTCAATTTCAGTGAAATATGTACCCTAGAAGCAACAAATGAGAAATTAAAAGAAATTAAATTAGATCATCTAAATGCAGAAGAGTTTAGAGAAATCACGAAATTATTGAAAAAATTTGAAAACCTTTTATTTAAAGAAGGAGAAAAATTAACAAGTACTACGGAAATTCAACACGAAATAAAAACTACTACAGAAGAGCAAATAAATTCTAAATTATATAGATATCCACCCCAGCATGAAGAAGAAGTTAGAAAACAAATCAGAGAAATGGAGGAACAAGGAATTATAAGGAAAAGTAATTCTCGATATTCCAGCCCTTTAATAGTAATTCCAAAGAAAATGGATAACTCAGGGAAAAGAAAGTACAGGATAGTAATCGATTATAGAAAGTTAAATGAGGTAACAATAGATGATAAATATCCTCTTCCTAACATTGATTCAATTTTAGATAAATTGGGACGAGCCCAATATTTTACAACACTAGACTTAGCAAAAGGTTATCATCAAATTACAATCAAAGAGGAAGATAGGTGTAAAACAGCGTTCGTAACACCTCATGGCTTGTATGAATTTACAAGAATGCCATTCGGGTTAAAGAATGCACCAGCAACCTTTCAACGACTCATGAACGAAATTTTACGAGAATTTATAAACAAAACATGCGTGGTATACTTAGATGATATACTAATCTTTAGTACAACGTTACAGGAACATATACAATCAATTAGAGATATTTTCAAGGTTTTAGAATCAAAAAATTTAAAAATACAAATGGATAAATGTAATTTTCTGAAAAAAGAAACAGAATTTTTAGGACATATTCTAACAAAAGATGGTATCAAACCGAATCCAAATAAAATCAAAGTAATAGAAGAATTAGAATTACCAAAAACGGAAAAACAGATTAAGAGCTTTTTAGGTATAACAGGTTATTATAGGAAATTTGTTAAGGATTATGCAAAGGTAGCACAACCAATTACAAAATATCTAAAAAAAGGAGTCCGAATTAATATAAAAGATCCTTCATATATAGAAGCATTCGAAAAACTCAAACGATTAATAAGCTCGCATCCAATTTTAAGGTATCCAAATTTTGAAAAATTATTCACATTAACTACAGATGCATCAAATTATGCAATAGGAGCATTTATATCTCAAGAAGGACACCCAATATGTTACGCATCAAGAACGTTAAATAATCATGAACGAAATTATTCAGCAACTGATAAAGAGTTTTTAGCAATTATTTGGAGCGTAAACTACTTTAGACCATATTTATACGGTAGAAAATTTAAGATCGTAACAGATCATCAACCAATTAAATATTTACATTCAAAATATAGAGGGAAGGACATGTCACCAAAACATCAACGATGGTTGTTAAAATTAGGTGAATATCAATTTGACATCGAATATATTAAAGGAAAGGAAAACAGAGTAGCAGATTTTCTTAGCAGAATACAGGATAATGAAGATGAGGTAAAAGAAAATGAGGATGAAAATACCGATGAAATTTCAGAGCATGACCTAAATATAGTCAACAATTTAGATGACGATACATCAATGCAAACAATACATTCAGCAGAAGAAAATTTACAAGATCATTTTTATATAAAGGAGGAGATAGTTAATAAATATAAAACCCAAATTATTTTGACGAACAATAAGACAGAAGAACTAAAACAGATACATGGAAAAAGAATTATTTTTATTTCAGAGTACGATTTCGATAGATTAAGTGAAATATTTAAAAAATATATAACAAAAGGAAAGGTAGGAATTTATTCGGAATTATCCGAGCGGCAGTATAACATAGTACAAGAGAAACTAATAGAAATGTTTTCAAATGATAAACAATTAGAATTTATAAAAAGCACAATGAGAGCACAGGATATAGAAACAGAAGTGGAAGCTGTTAAACAAATTTCGTTGTATCATATTAGAGAAAGTATGCATTCGGGCATACAAGAAACGTATAATCAACTCAGAAATAAAATATATTATCCTAAATTAGGAGAGTTAATACAAATAGTAATTAACCAATGCGAAACATGTCAAGAAGTAAAATATGATAGGAGACCTATTAAACAAAAATTTTTTCATACAGAAACGCCGACGAAAAATAATGAAATAATCCACATAGACACCTATGTAATAAAAAGATTCTATTTTTTAACAATTATAGATAAATTTTCCAAATATGGAGTAGCATATCCTTTAACTGATAGAAATCATATTACATTCATCGAACAATTAGAAGATTATTTTACCAAAATAGGAAAACCGAAGAAAATAGTAGCTGACAATGAATTTAATGCTACAAGAATTAAGGAATTTTTAAATAATGAAAATATAGAACTCCATTTAACCAAACCCAACAGTCATACGGGTAATGCAGACATTGAAAGATTCCATAATACAATTTCAGAAAAATTTAGAATGTTATATAAATTAAATAAAAATGTATCAGTTAAGCAGCTAATTCAAAAAGCTATTAGGAATTATAATGATAGATTTCATTCTACAATAAAATTTACACCCAACGAGGTACATAACAATAAAATAGATAAAGAGATAATAAGAAAAAATTTAGAACAGCAAAAAGAAAGGACAATCAACAAACTAAATAGGAACAGGGAAGACTATACAGAACAAAGAACGGAAGGATTTATAAAAAATTATAAAGCAGTTAGGCACAAGGAACAGCCTAAATATAGAAAACAAAACTTAGAAAAAATCCATACTAGTAATATAAAGAGACCTTTAAAATTTACAGATTTGGATAATGTGGACAATAATAGCTCTAATGACACAAGGTTGTAACGGGACAATAGATTTAACAGAAATTAAGGAACAAAACGGATTTATAGATTTACAGATTAGAGATCAAACAGTACCGAAAGATAGCGATATAATACTACATATTATTGACATTCAACAATTAGAAAATATTATTAATGCTATGACAGATAATGTAATTTTGATGAAATTGGAAAATAAAGAAATATTGCAAAGAGAATTGTTAGATACAAGAAACAAACTACTGACACTTATGACAGTTAGAAATAGAAATAAAAGAGGACTGATTAATGCAATTGGCAGTATGTCAAAATGGCTTTTTGGTACAATGGACGAAGACGACAGACAAAATATACAGACATATTTTTTAAAAACGAACGACTCAATTAACGAACAGATTAAAATTAATTATTATTTTTCATCAGCTATCGATCACTTAAAAGAGATTGTTAAAAGTGACAGGGTAAAAATTGAAAGAGAGCTTAATTCAATAAATAAACTTTTATATGAGGAATACAAACAAACGTTATATTTAGATCAGTACACCAAAATTCAGTTATTAAAAAGTAAAGTAGAACACATACAAGAAAATGTGGTATCAGCTAAATATGGGATAATACACCCGAATATTTTAACGAATGAAGAAATTATGAAATATAACATTGATTATAATAAACTAAAATATATACAACTAGGAACAGTAATTGTTAATAATACGTTTCTAGTATTTGGAATAAAAATACCAAAAAATTTTGAAAATGTAAAACTACGAAAAATTATCCCAATACCTAACAGACAAAGTAATGAAATAGATGTAAAAATAGAAGAAATATTTACTTACAAAAACAAAACATTAATATTTGAAGAAAATAAATCATTAGATCAAATGAAAATAAGCAAACATTGTATTTTAAGAAATAATTGTAATCTGGTAAAATGCAAAGAACTCGAAATAATACAATTAAATGTCAAAACAGTTCTTATTAAAAATGCAAACACTTTAAAAATCAATAATACATGTAATCAAGATTTTCCATTAATAAGTGGAAACTATATAATAAGATTTAATAATTGTTCAATTAGAATTAATGACTATTATTTTTCAAATTTTGTAGAAGATATAAAAGAAAATATTGTAACATTAAAATATAAAGACAGTCAGAATTTCACGAAAAAAATTACATTTGACGAAATAGTAGAAGAGCATAAATCGAATATAGAAAACATTTTTAAATTAAAAATTCATACGAAAATATCTCATATTTGCAACATATTAAGCATAATTATAATTATATTAGTAGCTACTGTCATTATAAAAAAACACAAATATATAAAAATTATATTAAATAAAAGAATTCAGGAGAATTCTACTATAAAGGGGGGAGTAGTTACATGTACGAGTACGTATGTAAAAACACCTGACAACGCAATTGACAAATACGATGAACTGTTAAAGCAAATTGCAACATAACACCATTTCCGGCTTTTGCAATTTGCTTAAACAAATAAAGTAAGCAAAATATAATTTAACAAGTGAAATTCCTAAGAATTGTCAAAATTAATAAAAGTATGCTTGTTCAGCAATAACATGTTAAAAGTAAGTTAATATTATTAATAAGCAATTTGTAATTAGAATAAGCTTCATTTTAAGTCAATTTTATTAAATAAAGCAGTCTGTTCTTGATCGCCATCAACGTCACCTCGTTGCAATACAATTTGATTTTTGTTGACTTTTTTTAAAAAACCGTTCACCGCGACTCAACACATAATTCGCGCGCTGAATTATATCACATTCACTATTCCACAGCATGCACAAGGGGAGCAACGCAAAGCGTCTAACTATAACGAAGTAAGGACGTGCATATCAAGGCCGAAATATATATATATATGTATATACATAACAAATAAAAGAAAATATAGCAAATAAACTCACTACTACGCCATGTGCTTACACAATTTTCAATATATTCACTTTGCAATACGCGAGTCCTTTACGGCAAAAGGATCTTACAATTTCTGAATTTTTCTTTATGCTTTTGGAAAATTAACATCCTCCTGAGTTGTACACATATACACACTCCAATTCTTACACATTTATATTTATATATGTGTGTTCATTTCATTTACTTTCTTAAACATAAAAAAAAAACAAAGCAAGTAAGGAAGAGCTAAGTTCGAGTATAAGCGACTATTTCATATTTTTGGAACTTGTAAGGATTAAAGCCAGGGAAAGTACATAAGAACTGTTATATGGGGCCTAGGGTGAGTTTTCAGCCGATTTTATTCATTATAAGCACAAATTTACACCGTTATCAGTAAAATACGGTCCCTCAATTTTATTGAACTAACTCACATATTGTTTAATATATGCGGTATAAAGTCAATGCGGACATTCCAAATCCTTTATATTAGGAATATGGGGGCTAAGGGAAGTATGGGCCACATTGAATCCATTTTCGACACACAGTCACACTATTGTCAGGAAAGGATTTTCCCAGAAATTCAATTGTACATCCACATGTTGATGAAAATATTCGATGAAAAGTCAACTATATGTCTATTATGGATCCACATACTCGGTACTTAGGGGCTTGAACCCCTTTTCAACTTTGTTTGTCTACAGGTGCCCTTGCTACTGCAAAATTACTGTTCTATGCCTTAATTTAGTGCTTAGTTAGTGCTTAGTTGCTTTAGAGGTTTTCGGTTAACGGCGTTTTCTGCACTTGGCAGTGGTCCGGTTACGACAATCTAGAACTGTTTTTGTGCCAACAGTAAAAAGGGAATTGACAATATAATGGAACATATGCACTATCGTGTGCTGAAGTTATATTGTTCATTCTCCTAGGCTGCTTAGTCAAATCGGACACGTTAGCGGATTTTAAGAAAAGGACGCTAAAATAAAAGAACGGCTGCATGCTGTATGGGGTGAATTTTGTCTTTCATCGACGAGCTTCAAAAATTAGTGGACTTCATTTGGATCAGAGGAGACAAACACTATTCTATAGGTCCGTGATGATAACTATCATTTTTTGAAGAATAACTTGCCATTTCATCATCTGTTAGTTCCATGTTTGGCTCCGTAGACTAGAAAAAGTCACACACCAGAGAGAAAATTGAATTCACAAGATAACACATCTATCATATGTTTATCATATGTGCGTTTCCATAGCAAATACGCAGGGATCTTGAGGCAAAAGCCATGCTTCAGCGCATATTTATGGCAACTCAAGCTCCAATGACTTGCTGCCGTTCGAAAATTTGCTAATGAATCGTAAAAATGAGAACGCACTTACCTACTTGGGAATAAAACCGTATTTTCATATATACTACAGCGTAAATTTCTTATAAAATGAAAGCACAGGGTAGCACTGTAATGTAATAAGATAAAAATACATATGGACATATGCCCATATGCCCGTGTGAGTGCGTATATGAGAGGAAATCAAAGTAACACGCTGCTTGCTATTTAATCATATTCCTTTTTCGTTGAAGCAGAGGATATAAATTTAATGAAGCAAAAATACGTGCACGCGATTATTTACGAGTATATCCGTCTGTCTAGCGGTTCCTTTTCATTGTTAAACGACACATTATCGCCGATTTACGATTCTGTGGGTTTTCTCACCGCGTTTTTATCGTCTTGTTATTTATCAATGAACAGCACCCGTGTGTTTAGAAGATATTCTTTTTTCATAACTACGGTTTAACTTTATTAAATGTTGGGTGCTACAGTACGTATGAGTTCTGTAACATTATTGACACTTGCATGTGTATGGATGAGTGTGTATATGTTTAGTATTTTAGCAGCGTCTCTATAATTATTCGATATAAATTGTGATGCACAAGCTTTATTTTGTTATTGAATCTTGGAAATTTGTCGCAGAATTGTTTTACTGTTACACAATTGTACTATATGTAATTTGAACACGAAGCTCAGAAGATAGATAAAGACCGATAAAAATGTATAACTTTAGGCCCGAAATTTAATTTGCAGTCCGCATGTTGGCTCAGCGTTACCCTATTTAAGAATTAGGAAAAAAATTTACGTGCATTTTTCTTTTAAATAACTTTTAAGTCTTTTTTCAATACTGCTTCTTACTCCTATTCCCAGCAATAATTCTTTCGAAATTGCTGTGGGCAGTTGTACACTTGTCTTCTACATAACACATACATATTTACTAAACAAATACCTCACGAAGCACTGCGGAAGAATCATGTAAAACACAAACTCAGTGCGAAACCTAGCAATCCTCATAAAAGTTAGCAGCCGGTGGTGGGTATAACGGCTCTGTATATGTCGCAACATTTACGTTGCTCATAAATAACACAAATGCGGCATTTTAAGGTGCAAGTTGTTGCGTGCACTTTGCCTCAACTGTTGCTCTTGCTGCTGCTTGCGAGTCTATAAACTTGGAATTTGAGCACTGAAAGGCAATACCGCGAATGTGACCTTTATATGGCCAGGCAATATGACAGATATGCAACTTTTAGTTCCTATAAATTTTTTGATAAAGTAAATAAAAATAGTTTCAAGTGAAGTTTGCGTAAAATATTGTAAGTTTCTCAAAAGAATATCAAATATATTTTTTTTTTTTGAAAAAGGGTTAGTAAGGAAGATTTTTTTGCTTGTCCAAGAATAATTCGTTTGCTACGCATCCGTCATTTTTATTAATTTTTAAGGCTTATTATGCTCGAAACATTTTCAATTAACAAGATTTGTTTCTTTGTCATCATATCGGGGAGCAGATAGTAAACTAAGAAAATTAAAATTTTTTTTTTGGATAACTGGAAACACATTCGAAATTATAGATCATATTTGAAAATATTTATTGCTTGTCAAATATGACATTGCGCTCTCTTCTAATCTTTTTTTTTTTTTAAATAGATTCAAACTTTTTCTTGCTGGCATAGTCAACTAGGCAGTCTTGGGTCTTGGTGAGAAAGTTTGCTTTGTAAATTGCTTAGTCAATCAACTTGACAAATTGAAATTTAATTTTTTAAACATCAGGCAGGCTTACCCAGATGTTGCTTTAGAAAGAAGTGGTGCGTTTCGGTGACACCAGGCCTTTTTGGAGTGCCGGGAAGAGGTCGCTGATGACGACCGTACTGAGTGACATGCGACTTCGACAAACAACGACGACGTGAGTCGTGTCACATGCACTCAGACCGTCGACTAAGTACTCGTTTAATTGCATGGCAGATGCATGGCAAGCATTTTGAGACGACAGAGGAGATCCAAGCAGCATACAGCTCGGCTCCCGAGGCTATTCCGAAGAATGCCTTCGTTGACGTATATTTCCTTGATAATATAATTTATTTAATTGATTTCGCCTCTGTAAACTTATTACGTGCATATTTTCTACTTTCACAAGATATAACTGATTTATAGTAGCATATACTTCAATTGCCGAACTTGATTTCATATTTCTTAACTTCATTGATTCGTGTATATACATAAATATATACCATATGTATGTCCACATACGTATGCACACATATGTATAAATCACTTTTACTGTGAAAATCACATGTGAAACACTAAGTGTTCTTAGTTTATCAATAATCTTTAAATTGCAACCACTTGAACATTTGATTTCTCATATGTTCGCCTGTGTGGTTGTGGTTGTGTGCAACAAGTGGCACTTAACTGCAACGTGCGGTTTGCAATATGAATAAGTGTATGATAACTATTGAACTAGGATAAAATGAAAAAGAGCAACGGCATTTCAAACTCCTTACGTACAGCTGCTACCGAAGGCTTACAAAAGGTTTAAACACTGGCGCATACTCTTTTTGAACCCCCAAAGATGATCTAGTCACCGATGCCCAGAGCACACTTAAATTATGGAGGGAACACTTCTCCAGCCTGCTGAATGGCAGTGAACGCACAACGCCAGGAGAAGGCGAACCCGATTACCCAATCGATGATGATGGAGCTGATGTTCTATTGCCCGACCATGAAGAAGTTCGAATAGCAATTACCCGTTTGAAGAACAAAAAAGCTGCGGAGGCCGATGGATTGCCGGCCGATCTATTCAAACATGGTCAAAAGACCAGTGAAGCTGTTTTCGACAGCACCAAAAGGAGGGATGTCTGAATTTGGTATCCCCGCAAAACTAATACGGCTGTGTAAACTGACGTTGAGCTACACCAAGAGCTCCGTCAGGATCAGGATAACAACAACCAAATAAGACGCTTGTCATATGCCGCTAACGTCACGCCAACAGGCTGGAGAAAGAAATAGCAACGCACACTGGATAAATAGGGCAAATTAGCGCTTGCATGATCATATGCATGTATATATGCATGTGTATATGAGTGTGCACGACAAAATAAACCGATTCTGAGTGAGCTGCACGAAGAGACACAGATAAATGGCACACATACAAAGAAAAATACATACCTACTTTGCTCACATCAACACGAGGGTGCTGCAAAAGCAACAACAAGCATTAGTCGCCTTAAGCAGATCACGTGCGTATACAATTTAAACAATACCCACACCAACATGTTGCTTTTCCGCTCTTAACGCGGCCAACAAGCGTTCTCGAAAGGAACGTGTATCCACACAAATGTGACGCATATTGAACGCTTCGAGCTCACGAATCACGTTTACGATATTAGCTCACTCGCGGCGCACAATGATAATAGCGGGAACGACAGCTGCTAACAGGCAACAACACTAACACATACGAACCGTAATTGCAGAAGAAAGCGTGTCTTGGTGGCAACTGGTTTGGTCTTTCGACACACATCGCAAAGTTGTCCTTCAGGCGCTAGCAGCTAGCATAGTCCACGTTCGTCCGTTGGACTATAAGCACGTGTTCGCATCAGCAGTACGTTTGGTGTGATTTAGTATTGTTGCAGAAAATTGTCAAAACCAAGCAGTTGTTATTAATTTTACCACAATTTAAGTCAAAAATATTTATTAAAAAAATTGATATATAAGCCAAATATAAAATAAAAGCTTATAAAAAAAATATTCTGAAAAATTTGTGTTTATTTTGGAAAAGTTATATTTTTATACCCTCGTAACATGCTGGTGCAGAGTATATTAATTGATATTACTGAAAACTAATCGAGATGGATATATGGTTATATATATGAATGACCAGAATTTAGAGACGAATTAAAATCCGTGTGACTGTCTGTCTGTCCCACCGTCCGTGCAAACTGTAGCTTGAATAGAAATTGAGATATCTTGATGAAACTTGGTACACATGCTCAAGTCACAAAAATTTAATTTTCAGTTTGATTGGAATACTTGAGACGTATGTCATTTGATCAGTTTTCATTAATCTTCTTTCAACGTAAAGCCCCACACACTAGCTTAACTCATTTCGCTCTCATTTAGTTTTTCTAAGATTTCGGCGTCGTGCATTTGCTTTGACAACAGGTTTTCATCTGAAAAGGTGATCACACATAAGCAACAAAAACTGCCAATGGGGAAGTAAGGTTAAGACATAAACGTGAAGAAGTGTTTATAGGACAATATGCTTACTATATTAAAGTACGCAGAATTATAAGCCGACTTTTGGTAATGCTTTAAATAGCCTGAGATGCTGTGACATGATCTTGTACTGCTGACCGTAAGTGGAGTATACCAACCTTGCTTTGTCCCAATTCACATCGGATTTTTGTCTATACTTATACCAATTAGTTATTGGTTCGAAATATTTCAGCAAAAATTTTATATATCATAGAATTTTTTTTATAAAATGTATGAATTACTTATTATTATTAATTTTTTTATAATAAAAATATTTAAATTGGAAGACATACAATCCCATCTAAATACAGGGTAGGCCATTTAAAGTTGACCCATTTGTTTATTTGCCAAAATTAAGGCGTCGCGGATAATCAGCTGGGTTTAGTTTTTGTGCCATTTGAATTTTATATGGAAACATCTTCAAATCTTTATGAATTATGCGTCGGAGAGTGGTGCGAGAGATGTCTAATTCCTGAGAGCGGCGATAACTCGATGTCGATGGAGTCTCCTCAATACTGGCTCGTACAGCTTCGATATTTTCATCAGAACGTCTTGTGCGTAGTCTGGATGCATGACTGGCATTACTGAGATTACCGGTGTTCACAAATTTTGCGTATAAAGACTTAATTGTGTTCTTAACTGGAGCACTTTTCACTTTATTTTTTTTGCGAAACGCACGTTGAGTTAACACAATTGAAAAGTTATTTTGAATATAAAGCTGAACAATTTCAGCGCGTTCTTTTGGAGTGTACTGTTCCATGGTATAAATTGTCTTCAAATGACGCTTCTAACGCGGTATGACATTAGCCGATTTGTCAGCGCTGTTAAAAGTTACAGCGTTGCCAGATGGGTCAACTTTAAATGGCCTACCCTGTACAAGCGCGTACATTTTGCTGTCTCTTCATTTATGTTGGGGAACATATGCTTACAAGTCACACAAGCGGGAAACATCAAGCACATACATACATGCGATTAAAGGTTTGTGTACATGAGCAAACAACACCCTCAGTAGCCTCGCTGCTCATTAAACTCATATTTTATGCGAATTTGTGGGCATAGCCTGGCATGAACGCAGTTAATTTGAGTCCGGGTCATGCACGCGTAATTTCGCAGAGGAGATAATCAATAAAATCGATATCGATAAATATATAGCAGCAGCATAATACAATACCATTTCCTACTGCATGAACGCCACACGCGCGCTCCTCGCAGTCCTCAACTTATGTCCTTCGGTGGCAGCGACCATCATATGCCACGTAAATATTTGTACGCCGTTTTTGATGAATACTTTTATTTGCACCAGTCTTGATTTATTCGAATACACATAAAGCTGACGGCCAGCGCGTGACACTCCAGTCGTATCTATTGATTAGCCATGGCGTATACGTAACTTAAAGTAAACAAATGTATCGCGATTGTCATTTCGAGCACGCAAATTTTGAGAAAAGAATGAAAACGAGGAAGTGAAAAAGGAAAAAACATTATGCGTGACAAAATATGTATGTATATCGAAGGACCCGGAAAAGGTGGATAAAATAAATTTATAAAATACTAAAAAAATGAGCTAAAGCTTAACTTTTACTTTGCTCACGTACCAATTTTTGCACGATAATGTTGTATTTTTGTATTATGAAATAATCTAGGCGAAAGTGGTTGTAATTACACGTCTTATAACAACCCTCCCACATACATACATGCAGTTATAATGAAAACAAATTGGTTAATATAGTGATGACAAATTCTTGGGTGAAGTTTCATAGCTTGTGTTAAAAAGGAAAATTTTAAACGATCCATTATTGGGTATGAAGTTGTATAGCATTGCTCTGGGTTTACAAAATTGTGCTCACGCGGAGTCACAAAACGTTGCTCGTACATTACTACAGTAAACAAATCTAACTTTTCAACAGCTTCTAAATTTTACAAACATCAGCCACTGCATACATTCATCAAGTTGTTTTTATAGTAATATTTATGATTAATATCCAAATATATGGAAGTGGAATCAGTTTTATGTAACACAGCCCACCGCAATTTCATCAGGCTCGTAGTAAACAGAACACCACCGTATCGAAGACTGAACACATTTGAATATTTTTTTCCTTAATTTGTTCGCTGTTGTGCTTGAATGAATTCAAATTGAAAGTTTCCTAACGATTTCGAAATTTTACTTAAAAAAAAAGTCAATGATATAACGTAAAACTATTTTGTGAGTATCAAAATGAGGAAGGTGAAATAATTTTATAGTTAAAAGTACTTTTTGAAAAGAAATGCCACTTGTTTAAAAATTGTGATTCAATAAACTTATAAGAGTAATAAGGACATTTTAACTGGGAACAAAAATGTGATACCAGAAGATAGATAAAGTGAACGTAATCTGTTTAAAATTTTTATTAATTTAATCACTTTTCATTTATTTCTCAATTTAATCCTACATATACATTAAAGCAAAAAAGCACATGAAAATTGCAATAAAATTTCCCGGGTAAATGATGTTTTAAGACTGTAATTTGCTACGCTGGTAAGCCTGCCCATAATTACTATGCCCACTATGATCGCGATCTGTCAACCAGTTTGTTTCCAGCAGTTGATTAAGTCGGTGCACCTCAATAGTGCATTGCGATTTTTACAATGGATAGAATTATCGAACAAAGGATTTTCATCAAGTTTTGTATTTAGCAGCAAATTTGCGAATGCTAGCAAAGGAGATTCAAAAATACAAGCCTACGAGTGGTACAAATCTTTCAAAAACGGTCGAGAGATAGTTGAAGACATGCCTCATCCTGTACGACCAACTGATGAAAATGTTAAAAAAGTGAAGGATGTGGCGCTTGAAGCCCCTCAGGCAAAACAAATTTGTGTAAATTTTAAAACTTGAATTATTGGATTTATAACTATATTATCGATATCGATCTAAAGTTTTGCGTATGTGCAAAATCCATTAAATATTCTAACCGAGTTAAAAAAAAAAAAACAAATACGTTTAGAACGTAAAAAAATTACCTTTCAACACATCCAATATTTTAGCAATATTAATTGTGCTAAGTATATGTGTATGAATGAGGTTTTATTATTAGAAATATTGCTCACGAAAATCAATATGATTTTGTTGCTTTTGAATCATGTTTTGTTTCATGTTGCATTCAACTGGCTAGATGCAACAATCGTGTCTTTTTTTAAAATGCCCGAATAATTAGTGGAACTTTATGTTTTCATTCTTCACCACAATACTATGGCTGCCTGAAAGCACAGTTTTTTCACTTAATGAAGTTCATTGCTGTCAGCATTTGGGGGCATTTGCAGTACTGCTTCTGTTTTTGCAACAAAACTCACAAGCACAATTCAATTCTATAACCAAATGTGGGTAAATAATAATGATATCTGTCAGCTACATTACAAGAGACGGTATTTAAGCAGAAAAGCCTGAGGTGTTGCATTTGTGGACAACTGAAAAGTTATTATAACTGGTTATGGTATTGTTGTTACAGTCAATAGGGATGTTACGTTAGCCTTCGGGTCGTAATTAAATTGCACAGTAAAATGTCAGCAAGTGTGACAAGTCAGTGCCCGTGGCGTTGGTGAAAAGTGCAAAACACTGTCAAACTAAATAAATAACTTCAAACAACTCCCAGCTATCAATGTAACAAACTATATTTGTTAATATTCGCATGAGCAACTACTAAACTCGGAAAATAGTGTCTGCATAGAATACAGGCATTAGATGATTATTTTTTGACTCGCTGTGGGAATATATAGCGATATTTAAGTTGATACATATAGAGGGAATGTAATAAGTAAAGAGTAAATTTATAAATTTCTGTCGTTGTTGTTGCGAATTACAAATACGTTCATGAATATGAATATATGTATATATTTTTAATACCTATTTAAAAGGTCTCCTCTAACATTTCAAACAGTTAGTTAAAAAGTTTTAAATTATGAGAAATTTTGTACTGAGCTCTAACTAATCTAAGCGTCTATTACTAACATAATTTGAGACTACCGCCATATCGCTTTAGAGTGACAAAGACTGACGAACTTCAACACTTCATCTTTGAATAGGACTCATGCTAAATTATTCGTTCTTTCGCTTTGGTCAAACAAGTCAGCTTTAAAAACATAGATTTTACCCTTCATGAGTCAACAAATTTTGTGGCCAAAGCTAGGATCTTATGTGTGTATAATATGTGTTATGAAATTAATGCTTATTACATACTGATTATGGCCATTATGCGCCATTTGGTAATACTTCGACTTTTGGCGCCATCTAGTGGATTTTTTAAAATCCAATAATTTCTTGATGGGAATTCACATACAAAAACTTTTGATAATCATTATCGGGAAATTATCTTTTGGTGTTAGCCAAACGCTATACATTATTAAAACTATATTATTAAAGCAAAAGCTCTTCATAATTTTGATGAATCCAAGTTAGTCGATTTAGTTCTATAGATGATTTTTCTGTTATATAAATTCTTTCTGAGTGTAATTGTAAGTAAATAAATAATTTTTCCTTTTAATCGGATTAAAGTTACCAAAGGACATTCTACCGGCAAACGAAAACAGTTTTATTAGACCTAGTTACGGCAGAAAAATACAAACGACCTAGACATTTAGGTTAAGAGAGGTATGTAGACTTGATATATATGTACGTACACAAAAGGATGAACTATTTTCGATGCAAAATGTTAGTTGGATGACTTACGGAAATGACACATAACGTATTTAATGACCAACTAAATTCATCCTATGAGTAATTTGATTTTAATAATTCAACGTGAATGTTCTAAATATGGCGGTGAAAGATAAATGGAAGAGAAAATACTTTGTGGTCCTCGAACTTAGATCTTCCTTACCTCTTTCTTATAATAATAATAATATTCACAAAAGTATCCGCTTCTTTCAGTCCTTTTATTATCACACTTAAATTTTGATTTCAAGTAACAGATATTAACAGAATTGGCGTGTCGAAACATTTCATAAAACATCGATTAGTTAAGAGTAGGCAAGTGATGGCACGACTGCAACTACAAGCGACCTAGACACAATTGTTTGTCAGGCGAAGACATCTCGGCACGCAGACCGCCGAAAATTTTTAACACCAAATCGCTAACCGCTTTCTATAAACCACCGAACTTTGGGACCACATACACCAAATGGCTGCGTGCTAATGACTGTGCTATGAAGAGTCGGTGCTCGCATTTTGCCACAAACATTTATGACACCGGCAGCCACATGACGGGTGACAGTTCCATTGACTGGCGGCGTTGACTGTATCGCACCCTTTCAATGGCTGTGACATGCAATAAACATAAACAAACGTCGCTGATGGCATGTCACAAACAAATTTGAAACGTAAGTGTGTGTGATTGCACCTACACTTCCAGCTGTAACATAAAACTATTGCTAGGTATTAGTTCGATTACAGTTAAAGTTGGCGTGTTTGCCGTAATACCATCACCAATGGCATTGAGCGTAATAAAGTAGTAAATAGTAACGAGGGTGTCGAAGGAACAGTTATAGCGCGCGGAAAAAAAAAAGAATTTTAACGAAATATTTATATCACTGGGTATGCGTCTGGTCCCCTTCCTAATGCACTGCTAATTTTCGAAATCGGTAGTTTTTCGGAATTTTCGTGGACCACTTGACGTGGTTTGACCCACTTTGCTTTAATATTGGCAGACTGTTGGGAGATTGGTTTGATGTCATTCACTTAATGAAGTTTAAAACTGTAATTTACGCATTTCCTGAAAAAAGCGTAAAAGCATGTTTAAGAAAACAGTGGAGAAGCAACAACAAAACCAAATGATTGTAACAACAAATGAAAAAAATGAAAAATATATCCAGGCAGCGGAAAACAAATAATACATGTCGTAAGAAAGAAGTAAGTAAATCACAAGAGATGGAAGAACTTTTCGCAATGTCTTATCATTTTCGCCAGAGCACAATATTTTATTGCGACTACAATTTTCTCCTATTTTCACTTATTTTACTGTTTCTCATTCGCCAATAATGACGCGTTTCAATCTGTTAGTTAAGCAAATGAATTTGTTAATTATTCCTGCGTCGAGTGGTACCCGGAGAAAGCAAACGGCGAAAAAAGCATGATAAAATGCAAATACTAACTAATTTAACTGGAGCTGAAATTAAGAAAGCTAAATTAAGCTCCTTAAGTAGTCGAAGGAATTTTTGACAATTTGCTTTTCTATGCATTTCGATTGCATACTCTAATGAAATAAATTTAAATAAAGTTAGAGAGCTTGGTAATTGTGAATTTTAAACAATTTTGTATCTGAATAGTTTCTGGAATATACGGCCACGGCGATTGTGTGCTCATATTTGTAATATATATATTATACACATATTTATAATATACGACCGATATTCTCAAAATCAAACCACATGATCTATATGGTTACTCCACAAGCCACATTCTGGTATGTTTCAGTTATAAAATAATTGATGACTTAAAGGGATGTGTTACTTGTTCAAAATGTTACTACTTGCAGTACGCTAAAATGTCTCATTATTTTCTTGTAGCGTTCATCACTGATAACAATCTGAGGATAAACCGATAATGTATCTGGTATGTAAACTTTTCAGCTTGTTTATTCTGGATTCTGCTTGGAGAATAGCTCAGACCAGAAACGTTCTTCATTGTACTCTGTATGTTTACATGTATACCCAATTTTATATCCCATATACTGACCATGTAAGGCCAAACGAAGGGTCGGATATGTTCACAATCATCAAAAGTTCTACGAATAGTGTGCTCCCAAGTGTCTAAGTCTTGATCTTCCAAAGGTTAAGTCTTAAGCTTTCGTTATAAAAAATATTTTACTCGTGGCGTTGAAAGTGTTTACCTAAATCAAATATTTGTTAATAGGCTATTCTGAATACTGTTCAGCAATGTTATGTAGTAGGAAAAAAGTTTATAAGGTATGAAAGGTACGTAGCCAACTTTAACGGATGTGGTGAGCGGTGCAGACAAACTATTCAAAGTTTATTCGATGAGTATTATTAATATAAGCCCTAAATGGTGCCAACTACCTCATACGATCTGACTCCGCCTTTTACTTTTATTGGGGGAACTTTAAGTAGATGTAATTAGCTAAAAAATCCGCTATGATATTCGGTCCGTTGGATATGAAGTTGTCAAACTCAAGTCATATAGTATAACAGGTTTTTTTCGAAGAAGTTGCCGAAGTTTAATTAACAGTGAACTAAAAGCTGTCTGTGCGGAGTTACATAATAATTTTTGGAAAAATAGGAAGAATGTAATGTTTTGGATATTATTTAAAACTCCTTAATTTGTAGTTTAAAGTCGTTCAAATATACGTTTTCTTGACTTATCGTTAGACGATATCGAAGAAAACTCAGCAGATATTATCATTCAAAGTAGTTAGTGGAACTACGAAAACATAAACAACAGCAGAACTAACCTATACAGTCAAATGTAGGTTTAAAAAATGCCTTTCGAAATCATCGCCTTTCTTCAACTATGATTTTTTCTTCCATAAGATTTTAAACTTTGCAATTCTTTTTTATTTTCTTAAATACATTTGTGAAGATCGTTAAGCCAGATATTTGCCCGACAAAAATTGCAACGTTACCAATATCAATAACACATCATTAATCACTTTAGCACTGTCAGCAAAAGTGGCATGCCACACACCGTTTTTTCAATATGCACCATTATGTGATTCCTTAGATTTTCTTTAACACTAATTTCCGTCACTTAAAACGGTTGAGCATCAGAGGGTGACAAAAAGTTTAATTATGCTTTAAGGCAAATATCGCAAGTCAATTCATTAAAGCTTGTTTGTGTATGTTTCTGTGTTTGTGAGAGTACTTGCGCTTCTTTCGTTCCGCATTTTAGCAAATGCACACTTGATGGCATTGCCGAGCTACTTTCGTCTCAACTTTCAAGCGTGTACAAGTGCCCTGTATGTAGTCAAGTAAGAAGAAGTATGACACAAGGCATGCCATGCCAGCCAGCAAAGTTACCCCTCGAGTTGTGAACACTCAAAACTCAAGCGTCAAGATTGTTGCTTCCGTAGCTTCGTTTTGAGTTTTACTTTCAAGTGCTGACATGTTGTTATAATGACAATTATTATTGTTGTTGTTTTTATGAATTTTCCAAATTGAACTCCCGCACTAAGTTCGTATCGCTAATTATCGTCCTATAGCGCACGCTTCCGCTTGAACTTTGAGCAACTTGTTGTCCTTTGATTTCCCTCGACTCGTTATCACATTTTACGGCTTTTGTGTTGCGGATTTTGTGGTTTTGCATTAAATGACTGTTTCTGATTATCTTTACTTTTGCTTAACTTTTATTCTTTAATATATGTATACTTTGTATTTTACGGCATTATTATCGTCTCTTTTTCTTTATGGCAGTTTCTTAATTTTCATTGATATTTTTATGACTTATATTAATTCTAAAGTTGATATATCTAGATGAAACTTAGTTTATGTGTTTCTTAGTAAAGAAAAACTTAGCATGGGGCGACTGTGGGTAAAAATTAAAAAAAGTGGGTGTGGCCCCGCGCTCTAATAAGTTTGATGTACATATCTTCTAAACTATTACAGGTACAATAACCAAAATTGCATAGCACACTCCTATTGACAGTGTGAAAACAGCTGAAATCGGAAGATAACCCCACTCACTCCCCACACAACGGCACTGTCCAATACTACTAAAAGCGCAATAAATCAATAACTAAATACGTCAGAGTCAATAAATTTTGCCACGAGATGGTATGAGAGGGCTTTACGGGAGCCGATTTGAAAATAGGACAATGGGTGTGAAACCCGTCACTTTTTGCTGAAATCACATATCTCGGGACCCGACAGACCGATTACGACTAAATTTATTTCGTAGAATTTTTCTCATGTTCCTTTGTCAAAGTGTACAAATTTGCGAAATCGGGGTACAATCCCTCCTACTTTCATATAACAAAGTTTTAAATTCCATTTGATTCTTTTACTTTCAAGAACAGAAAACAATAAGTAAGTAATATAACGGGATAAAGTTTTGCACTAATAATTATTTTCAAGCATTTTTTTAAGTCCAATCAAAACTGTTCAAGTCTCTAGATACCGAATATGTGGACCCCAGTATTTATAGTTGACTTTTCACCGCAAATATTGGTCAATCTGTCAGATAAACAATAGAAATTTAGAGAGAATCCTTTCCAGACAATAGTTATTCAGTGTATCAAAAATGGCTTGAATCGGGTCAATACTTTCCTGCGCCCACATATACCTAATAAATATAAAGATTTTCGAACTACCAGGTGCCTTTATGCTGGATTATAAGTATTCGGAGTTATGCGTCGCAATATCCACAAGGGTTGTAGAAGTTCCTTAGTTAGTCTCACTCACATGCCTGGTTTATTATTTATATTCGCATTTATTTGAATGTTCTTATTGGTTTTTGCGGTGTTTCGAAGGTGAGCAAACATATACTCGTTTATAGCTTGTACGTGTTGCGTGCAGCTGTGTTTAGTGTTTTCGCATATACATATGTGCTTTGGTACTTATATCAAAATAGTAATAAAATGCTTACTTGAAGGTTGTTAAATCTAAATTGTCGGCATATTAAGAAGGGAAATTGAGGCATTATTCAGCACTTAATAAAATCGCTTATACGAGAATAATGTTTAACTTCTCAACTCGTTGAAAAGAAATTTATTTGCATGCAACTTTTAATGCTTATTCGCATGCAAGTCAATTCAAGTGTATATAAACAGGGCGACATGGCAGTGGAATTAATAAAATAGTTCAGCAAAACGGTTGGCTTTCAGCGCAACCATGACATTTTTGCAATAACATTGTGTTAAAGAATTGATAGTTGAAGTGGAGAATTTCAAGAAAAATTTAGAATTTTGTTATAAAACTTTTTTATTAAAAAGTAGGGTTATTGTTGCTGTTGTCTAAAATTTTTACAACATTGTTTCAATACCTAGTTTATAAAGACTGAATTCTCCGATAGCGAATTTGTGTATCATCTCTCAAACGACATCGCTGTGACAGATTCAAAGTGTGATTGATGGATAATATAATTTTCAGCGATTCACATGAAAAAGTCTGTTCCTTGAGGCTCCTTAGATAAAAATGGTCAATGACAGAATGTTATTACTTCGTAATAAAATACATTTAAGCTGAAAACTTATATTAATTAGTGGCATGCAATTTGTTGAGAAACTATATATCTGTCATAAACTTTTAGCAAAAGTTCTGATAAGTAATTTGTCGACTGATATTACTCATACGCCCCGCCGAACAGCGCTTTAATAATGCATTGATAAGTTAAAAATTTCTTATATTTTTAGAGTCTAACGTTTGTTTCACTGAAAATAAATGCTTAACATAAACAACAAACAGTCACATGTAATATATAAAACGAAGAAAGAAAAAATTCCTTGCAACAAGCAAAACGTAAAGCTGCAAGAATGACTTTAGCGACGCTTTGCCGCCAGCAAGCGTTACTGTTGCGCATTGTATGCGAAACCAGTTGAAGGAAAAAGAAAGGACAAAAATGCATAGTTTTGCTTGACAATACGCTCGAATGACAACCGAACCAATTTTAGGAGAACCATTTTCACGGCACACTGCCGCAAACCAAATGACGCTGTTAATGAGGTACTCATCTATGCGCTTAAAGGAAATGAAATTGTTCACAAAAATATATAGTAATAATGCAGAAGATATAAGTAAGTAGCGAATGCAGTAAAGTAAAGCGTGTGTATGACACACGGGAAGACAGAGTGACATAAGGACTGAAAACAAATCCGCGGTGCAAGGTAAGGCATTGCAGATGACTTGCCGTTTGAGTGAGGAATAGTTCCGTTGCAAACAATGACAGAGAATGTGCATTTTATTTTCAATTTATTTTTATTACTTTTATGTTATCCAACTTACTACCCGTCCACTATATTGCTTCTACCATTTGAATCCATCAGAAGTCTGCAAAATTGGTTACTTTTGGTATTAGGTTGTTACCTGGGTATTTATTCAAGTGAAGGTCAAGGTGATTCAGCCTTTCTCAACCAAAAGTGGTAAAGCAAAGTAAAAAATGGTTTACAGATGCTACCACGCTTACAGATATACAACTTCGTTGGAGGTTTTTTGAACTAATTGCTTAATTTTTTCCAGCTCATGGTCTTAACTTGCCAAACCATCAGTGTTCTTGTTTGTTTTATTGATTAATTAAATACCAATTCAGTTATTGAAGAAAATTACTACCTATGAAGTCGTAAAGTAAAGGAATACCATACTTATTGTAATGATCTTCGAAATTTTATGAAAAAACAAATGACTTCCATTCAAAGCACATGACGGCATATCTCCAATGGCTATTGTATGTTATAATACTTTTCATCACATTTTGCGGTGTCATTTATTTATCGTTTTACTTTTTATTTTCGCTTCTTGTTCGTGTTAATGTACCAAGATATTCACATACATACATATATGCAAAAATGTAACAAAGTTTTTACCATACACTAATTGTGGAACAGTCGAGGTGAGCGACCGCTTCGGTCAGCTTTTGGACCTATTAATATTGCGTTCATTCATTTGAAATTGAGCAGTTGTGTGTGCGTATATTCCTCCGAATGACCACACTGGAGCCGCCATTCGGCCATCTAAGACGAATTTAATAACAACCACGCCACCGCAAGCCTGTTTGGGCATAAGCGAAAAACAAATAAACCTCCAGTAATAATAAGAAGTAAGGAAGGACAAAGTTCGAGTGTAACAGAACATTTTATGCTCTCGCAACTTGCAACGATCACGATCATTTTCAATTTATAATAATACAACAAATAAATAAACAAATATGTACCATAAGTCCATCTTATTCCTTCTTAATATTCTTATATTGTTTTATATGTATTTTTGTCAATCACTTCGCATACGTACGCGATAATGTGCCTCCCAGAAGCCACAATGATTATAGGTTTTTTGTTTTTTTTTTTTATAGTAGGTGGAAATTTCGAAGGTCGAAGTGCGGAAATCCGCTAAGCCTAACCTACTTTCAACTCAAGACTTTGTGGGCGCCTTCGTGGAAGTGGCAAGACATTTTACGTCTCCTCTGTAGAACGCACAGACTGACGCCTGTTCTGCTGTTAGTTTCTTAATTTATTCATGAAGGAAGTTGTCGCTTAGCGAACAGTTTCTAACTTATCAGTGAAGTGACACATAAATGAAGTCAAATTTCCCACCATTAAACTACAACCTAGCGCAGTTTATAACTTTTCCTTTATGGTTAGAAACCGAGGACAAAGGAAAAACACGTGTTTAGAGTCTTCTATGGACTCCGTACATATCGAACAATACTTATTTTAGCACTCATGCCCGCTTAATATTTGGGTCGGGTGGAAATCCACTTCTTATTGCCTAGTTATCCACGTATAGATGTCAGGTATAAGTCTGTGAGTCCACCGTCCTTTGGTTGAGGTTTGTCACTGTTTTTGCCATATAGTTATGTTGTTTTTCTCTTCTCTCTCTTTTGCTTCTTTCAGTGCATGCATAGTGAACCAATGTTTTCAGAAGCCGTATCGTCTTTCTGATAGTCCTTCAGCTTCCTATATTGCATACTCCCAGCGCCCATTGTGTTGATCGGATTAAAACCAGGCGCTTTCCAGGGATCGTGGAACATCCCTTCTGTTATACATGCGTTGTACATTTTAGTGAAAGGAGTGGGCTTTGGAATTATGGCTACCCTTAGAGCTCTGTTTGGTATGCCATCAATTACAGACATTATGTTGTTTTTGATTTTTATTAGCTATGCCCAATAGTTCTTCTTCTGTAACCATCGGAGGTGATTCAGCAATTGGGGCGTGTATGGGAAGTATGTCTCGGCTACTTTCTTCATGAGCGGAGCGCATTTGGGTTGCTGCCAGCGATTTTGGAATTTGCATATACAGATTTTATAAGCAGTTCCACAGGGGTCTATATTCGCTACTTCACAGATATTTTCAAAACAGATTATAGGTGCTCCACGGCGTATAGTGTCCGCCTTCCGTTATCGTCTCGCACATGCTTGTTTTATTATTTATATAAACAATTTTTCTATGTTATTATTGGTGTTTCGGCCTGCTGTTTATTTCAGTACATACAATAATGCAGTAATCAAATACTTGTTTGTATGTTATTATAATTACATGGGCCCTTGGAGGGTTGGATGAGAGTTAAGTGGAAAATTCCGATAAGCGAATTAATATTTTTTCTTTAAACTAGTGCTCTGCTTACATGTGTTTCATCTACTGACACTACACGAAGAGGCACACAGTAATAGTTTCATTGAAATTTCAAAAAAATTTAATTGTTTGCCGGCAACATGAAGAACTCTACAGCTTGATAGTTTTAAATATCGATATTTTAAAAATTTCGGGCATTTAATATAACAAATCTAGTATAAACTTTATTTCTATCATAAATTTCTAACTAATGTTTTGTCACATAGCGTGTAGTCTGATATTGCTCATACGCCCCGACAAAACAAATGACGCTGTTAATTAGGCACTCACCTGTGCGCTTAAAGGAAATTAAATTGAATCAAAAGTATAAGAAAATAAAAAGATAAAAGGGTGTATACGACACACTGAGAGTGGGACAGGGAAACTGACAGCAGATCGGGGCTGCAAGGTATTACTGTCGACGACTTGCTGTCAGTGAGCAGATCGTAATGAAAGCGAGTTATACCAAAAATTCCAAAGATAAAAGTGAAAGTTAATTTAAAATTGTTGCCATTGGTTAGGAATCGAAGGCGGAATAAAAGGTCGCATTAATATTTTACGTACCTTAAAGTACATGTGCGTTCAGAGTTTACCTTCGTGGCATTGGTGTTCGACAATATGACATAGTATATCTTCAAAGTGCTAAGAATACGAGATAATGAGTAAATGGATACGAGTGAATTAGATCTGGATACGTAACTGACCTCTCCACCATTTGAGCCCGGACAAAACTTTTAAGATGACAACTATTCGGGAGACAAAGAAATGTTTCAGCAAGAAAAATTAGTAAAGATATGTGAAGCAGAAAAAATTATACATGCAAAAAAAAAACTGAAGTTATTAAATATGTTACAAAAATGAAAACTTTGCTCTTTTGACGCTGTGAAAATAAAAGAAGTTTCCAAATGCACAACCAAATATAAAAAAGGATGAAAATTCATTAACAAAAAACACGTTAAATTACAAGCTCTTATTTCTCCAACTCCTAACCAGTTCATAAAGATGGCTAAAATGCGAACAAAAACTTTGGAAAATGAATTACGAAGTCGTCGTTTATGTGGTTGCTACATGATGTGGACAGAAAAGCTAGTAAAAATGGCATTCTACGGATTGACACATGCCTTGTTGGGACTTAGGCAAACAATAGCACACGCAAAAAACAGAACCATTAGCATTATGACAACAATAATAACATGAAACATGAATGATGCGCAGATGTCTATTGCGAGGCTTGGAACCGCTGAAGAGCGTGTTTGCTTTTGATCTGTTAGCATTGAATCCATCATTCGCTGCTGTGACATCAATAACAGCAGAAAGGTAATAACAACAGAAAAGTAATAGTTACCCATTTTGACTGATAATGGCCCAAGCAACCACCAGATGAATCTGCGCCGTGGCAGCTGTCGGGAAGAGATAAATATATATTCGAAAAAATTGGCGTGAAAAAATTGTATAAGCTCTGGGAACGAGTAGGTGAAGTGGGAGGGATAAAATACTAGTTACTTTTTTTGATTAGATTGAGAAGGTGTCCACAAATATGAAAGCAATACTCATTTCAGTATTTACGATGCTCATTAATATGTAAAAAACCTTATTACCGTAAAAACAGTATTAGGGGTATAATAGCGACATATCATCAACGGCAAATGATATGTTGCAATGATTTTGTGTATCTCTTTTATGGAATGTTTTTCAACCTTAAGTTGGCTTTTTAAGGCAATTTATTTATCGTTATCCTTTTTTGAGCTTAGGTTTGAGTGAATGTACGTGTATAAAATTTTTCCGTATATGCTTTGTTATACACTTTAACAAGTAATAAATCTGCTGACATGTGTCTCTTGCAACATCAAAAATATATATAAATGCATATTAGTACACTTTCGGCTTAGCTGCCAGTAATTTTTTAGGGCTTTTGCATTTTGGCTTTGGCTTATCATAACCTGTTAATACAGCGCGGATGCACATGGATGTTTATGTGCATATACTCAAGCAAAAGTCCACACTTGTCGCGCCACTCAGCCATGTAAGCTAAATTCAACAATAACTTTTGGGATTGTCAAAAGAATGCTCAATTATATGCAAAAGTTCTGAATAAAACTACTCAATTCAAAAGTTTTTAACCAATTAAAGAACTAAGTTCTGAATATAACATAATTCAAATGATCTCCATGATTCTTTTTGCAAGAACGAATTCTTTGAATCAAATTTTTGAGTTTTTTTTCCACTGAATCAAGTTGTGTGTCATGAAGATCATGTTCAGTATCGACGTCAAAGGCCTGAAGACAGTCTGGTTTATTACTTAAAACCAATGGCTTTAAATAACTCCATAAGAAGTAGTCTAATAGTGTTAAATCACTCTTAGAGGCCATTCAATATCACAATTTCTGGAAATAATAGAATCTTCAAACTTTTCGCTCACTGCAAAAATTCGGTTGTTGCCCGTGTGCTGGTTGTTCATGAATGATTTGTGGGGTTTCTTTGCATGAGAATCAACAGTTTTGTTTATTTACCGCGCCACACAGATAAAAATGAGCCTCATCGAAGAAATGTTCTTAAAAAATCGGCGTAGTTTTCAAGTTATTCCAAGGCAAAATCAGCACATTCCCGACTTCAAGGATGCAAGCCTATATACTTTTACAAAATCCGCCAGGTTGTGGTTTGAGATAGTCCTAATTCTTGAGAAAATCTTAGAAACAAATTGCAGTCTTCGACAACACTTGCCTGAACGGCAGCAATATTTTCATTACTTCTAGCTGTTCTTTGTCTTATTGGCACTTAAGCACCATAACTATATACAAAATGTACCCTAAAAATTTTCAACAGTTTGAAGAAAGAATTAATTGATTAATTTGCGAAACCATGGACAACCTAATGTATATATCAAATTCCATCTTTTATTAAAAGGCCATCCGTTTTTATGCTCTGTTCGACAAGAAGTTTGGCAGTTTTTTCATTGACTATTATACATATGTCACAATGCCACTCACATTAATGTGCAAATAAATATACCCTTGTAAAACAAATGACAGTGATTTGGTTAGCAAAGGGTTCAAGTGATGTAATATAAACCCAAAAGACAACAACAACTACTCGAGCATCCGCGAACCCAATCAAAAGAATGTTGAATCACAGGTTAAGGTTGTGTTTATTGAACCAGCGAATAGAGAGTAACAGCAGCACAGTTACATATATGTGTATATATGAAAGTTCAGTTTTCACACGCCATATAACAACATCTGCAACCATTCTCAATAAATCATAAGCAGCTTTGGTTTTCATAAGTTTACAAAAATGTGTATGGTTATATAACTACACATATACTTATATATTACCTGAGCTAGCCAGTAATGTCATATAATGGTTAACGCCAGCATCGTAGTATTGGTGTTGACATTGATATCATGGATATGTAAAACAGTTTTCTTGGTTATCCCTACTGTCGCATTCAACTCGTGACATAAATCGATTGGATTTGTAAATTTTTTCATTTTTCGCTCTTTAATATTCAAAAGATTAGCTAGTATAAAAAAAAATTAAAATTTTTTTGTATTGGTTTTGTTTTCGTTTTTAATTTATTTTTTTTCGGTTTTTTGTTTTTTTTTGTTTTTTAATTTAACCGCTAGTATTTTGATGTGATGACGCCAGCTCAAGTATTCTATTACGCAACCGGCGGTAACCACGTTTATGCGTTAAACCCTTATCATAAGTTGACAAGTGATTTTATTTTTTTTTTACTTTTTAATTAGTATACAAATTTAATAAATGTCAGTACTTTCGAATACAGCATTTCATCGCCTCGTAAAAAAGTGTGAAAATCCAATTTTAATTGAATTGTAATTTTTCAAAAGTTTTGATCATTTTTTTTGTATTTTTTCAAAAAAAAAAGACAAACTCTTTGCGGTCTCAAGTACCATGGCAGCAGAGATATTTCTTTCAACTGAAAGCAGATATACGGAAGTAGCAGGTAAAACCCCAAGGACATCTCAAAACATCAAGAAAACAAATTTAGTGTAAAAGTTCTAGAAAATAAAAAAAATATATTTCAAGGGACCAAAACTTTAAAAAAATTTCTGAAAATATTTTATTTTAGAAGTTAAGATCTTTAGACCGTGACAACTCCAGGGGTTAAGTCAAAACAACCGACGACAGGAGGAACCAAAAAAAAATTTTTCTGAAAAACTATTTTCAGAACGTTGATAAGAAAATCTTAATTTCTAATTATACTCAAAGTTTAGGATGAGTTTTATGAACATATTTTCATCGCGAATATCGTTTCCAAAAGTAAAAAAACTAATTATTCTTTCTAAAAAAAACTGAAAACGTAATAATAATTAATAAATTATTATATACCTGTAAGAAGTCTGGTAGCTCATTGTAGAATTTTAGATTGATTGAATTGTTATATGGAAACGAAAACAGAAAAATGCTTCTTTACTTACTCTTATATTTGCATTATTTCCAATTTAAGATGGAAGCATGAGCACAAAAATTTATTTCAGTCACCTTTTTTTTACAGAAAAATATATTTATATTTTTAGCTAACATTTTGGGAAATTAATGTGCGAAATAAACATTGGCCTTCATAACAGCACCGTTAGCAATTTAGTTCAGTTTATTTGTCATTCAAATTGACCACATAAAATATCACTCATACGCCCTGTTGTACTCACAAAGGCTATTACATTGATTTCATTCATTCATTATAAATTTGTGTACAAATTTGTTGCCATAAAAGAGGGAAAATTTAAAGTTTTATTGTTTCTCCATCATTCATACAATAAAAATTGGATTAAGCTTTGAGTTGTCTCAAAAAAGCCCAAGTTTCCTTGCTTTAGTAAACGCAAAATTTGTAATTTGTTGCAGAATTTACATTATGTTTTATTCGATGTTTTTGATAATAAATAAATTTGCTTGCTGTATATCGTAATAATAGTCACTTTTACCTAATTTTTATTTTTTCACAGCGGTTATTAGTTTTACAAACACAAATTAGTCTCAATATTCATACGCTTTAATGAAAAAATTCCCGGCAAAAGTTAAGAGACATTTGTAGTCTATGGAGAGTGCAACTTAAAATAACTGGCATATGTTATATTGAAGAATTCATTATAAAAATATTTTATCGAAAGTTCAGAAAATGAAATGCAAAACCCAGGAAATGACTTTCGCTATATCAAAAACAAAAAAAAAAAAACAATTGATTCCAATCAATGCATCGGCTTTCAAACTATGAATAATAAATATGCACATGAATAATTTACATGATTTGGTTTTTCATCCGCAAAATGTAGCCCAGAGATTAGGTAAACCCACAAATATTTCCCAACACATTGACAAATATATTGAATAGTAAATAAAAAAGCGCGAAACTAGTAAACAACGCACATGTTCGTAGAAGGTTATAAGAGCATACACTCGTTTGTATGTGCAGACACTCATCTGCGCGTTGCTCTTTTCATGACGATAGTCACAGGTATGTACGTCATATACATAGTATATACACTATACCATTTCAATAAAATCTTCGTTATAATTATTGTCAAAGCTCACTATCTAGGAATTAGATATCGCTATTTAAAGATCTTTGAAAGTGTGTTGGATCAAATATTCATTTGCAACCGACATGTACATAAGGGCTAATTGCTATAGAAGATAATCCGTAGCCATCATTATTCTTCCATTAAGTTAGATGGTAATTGAAAAAAATTACTATTTTATTATTTTATTGAGCTGAAGATACAAAGTAATGTAATTAAATTGAATGCCAACCACTTAAGGCCCACTTAATTATACTTAAGCAGAAGGCGCGAATCTCAAGCGCGGTTAGTACTGCGCATTTTTCAGCCTTAATAACATCTCAATTATACTAATTGACTTATTCCCTTTTTATATTGCAGTTTTATGAGAAGTTAGTGGGAACTTCAGAGAGAAACGAGCATGTCGATGCATAATATGTATATGTTTAAACATGCATACATATATAACAACGTTATGTAAGTTTACAAGTGAGTTTGTTTATTTTTACACAAAAAAAAAAAAAATTCCGATATAAGCCATTTAATTCTCTTTCCACTTAGCTGTTTGCACACTCGCCAAACTTTCACTTTTTTAAAGTAAAGCGCCCGGCTTCCGGTTTTCCACAATTCAAAATTTAAGTTTTTAGATCCAGTGTGGTGTCATTGAGTGTGATGTGTGTTTGCAAGATTGAATGTATGGTATTCTCGTGAGTGGGTTCTATTGGTGTGGGGTATTGAAGTGTGACAGTGTTTAGCCTTTGTAAAGAGGTGAGTTAATGTGATGGCTTTAGGGCAGGCTTATCTCATCAAGCCATAAGCAAATAAAAATATGTTTGTAAGATATTTTAACTACTTTTGAGTATATTAAACAAAAGAGCAAAGATATTGCACACAAGGCAAGTCACATTGACTTGGTTTGATAAAATCAGTCACTTTAATTTATAATGTTTGACAAACACTTTCAAAAACTCAATGATTTTCTACATCTAGTCTCTACTATATACTACTTTATTTATAAGTTTAGACTTAGTACCCTTTTTATTAGATCTGAGATTGGCGGTTGTAGGCCGAGGATTATTGACCTATGTTTCGTCATAATGTTTGCTTAGATAAATTTGTACAAATAGTCTACCAAATGAAAAATATGATTAACTTCTACACAACCAATGTTTCGAAAGACATTAATATTGCTAGTATATACCTAGGAACTTAAGAATTAACTAACTGAATTGTGGATATGAAATATCAAAAGTAATTTTCACCATTCTTGTTGGATTATTCATAAAATCCTGATAGTCAACCCTGAGGTCAACTTAAGTACTGCGCTGTTCATTATTATGAATTTTAATGAAAATTTAAAATAAGAAAACAGTTATATACATACATACGTATACAAAATTGTATCTACATGTTTGCATTTAAAAATTTCCCTCTCTTTTCACAACTGAGAGAAAATAACAGACATATACAAATACTACTCAATCGCTGTCGAAGTAAGCTTATTTCGGTTAATTAAATAATTATACGCCTCATTTGTGGCTTCCTCTTGCTGCACTTGTTTTCTCGCAGTGGCCTTGTCCTACTTGTATTGTTCTTGTGGATTTGGCGCAGCCATTTTAAAATTCTACTTCTACAAATGGAAACGAAAGTAAGCTAACCAATTACGAATTCTAAGCCAAAACGACTCGTTTCCTTTGGGCTGTATTTTAGAATATTAGCTTTTCTCTATTTGGCTTTTGAGTGCTATTTACGTTTGGAGCTCTGCAATTTAGTGGACGAGCAAAATGTTTTAATTCCTGTACAGTAGTGTATACAAGTAGTAGCTAGTTGATTAGCATGCTTGCAGTATTTATATACAGCTCTGAAACAGAAAACGATTCGCCATATAAACATCCCATGATAGAAATCCTAAGAAATATCAGATATTTATTTTGTTGAGGATTTTTTAATTAGCGTTGTCACAATAAGAGTTTTTAATTGAACGATTGAAAAACTTCCTAGACGAGAGAATCAAAAAAGTGATGTAAATAAGAATTTGATCTACACTTTTAACTTTTAACTAACCTTCTGGCGTAAGCCCAAAGCACAACTGATATAAATAGCATTTCTTTGCCACAATACCACCAATGAGCTATTAGGAATGGACTATAAGTTTGACTACTTATGGAACATGCTGAAGATTTCGATATAATTAGTTTTGTTCGTTCTCAATTAGATGCAGAAGCACGACGAATTAATGTGAGTTCAAAGTGAATAAAAGCAAATCGTTTTGTTATAGGACTTTTGTAACTATTTCATCGTTGTATCATCAATAAGTTATTGGATAGAAAATGAAAGATATAATCAGGGAACTTATAAATAAAAAAAAATTAATTTAAATAATAATAAAATATTTCAATTAGTACACAAGTTTATCACGTTTCAAAAACTCTTCAAGTGGAACGTTTCAACGTTTTTCGCACGGGCTCAACACCTATTTAGTGGCAAATAAACGCATACATATAGGCTTAATGGTCTAAGTAATGGGCTTAAAATTGTTCCTGAACACAAAATCATTTACAATGTATATATGTTTGTATGTGTGAATAAAAGTATGTATGTGCATAACGCAATATGAAATGTACGTATGAGCGCTATTCCATTGTACGCTAATGGCAAGAACATTTAAGTAATTGCAACAAAGTAAGCATTCACATTAACGCACACACAAATATATATAATATATGCTCACGGCACTATAACTGCATACACAATTTTCAATTTAGTCACCTTTCAATGTGCTAGTCTTTCAAGGCACAGGCATCCGACCTTTACGCGTTTTTTTTTTTCGAAATTTACTTGTATGTACATATGTGTAACTGGCACGCACATGCGCCACTTTTTGCTCATTTGTGTTTGTCTACACATATTTAAACATGTGTGTGGATTTCATATATTGTCTGACAAATACACATGCTACGACTCGATGGATGTCGCAGACGCCCTTGCCGTGAACTCCAATGAACCGCACGTCGCTGATTGTTTGCCTTCGATGTCTAGCGGTATTGTTACGAGTGGCTTTGTTTGACTACTTGTACTTGTATTATTGCTTGTATTGCTTTTGAACCATGAACCAAAACAGTTGTCAACGGTTTAGATACAGAATGAGCACACACAATTCATATAGCATATTACATATACATACATATTATTCACTTACTCACGTACACACATCTGTATTAAGTTGGATTGTATGAAAAACAAAAGAAAGATATTCTTGAGATAATGAGGCTGCATCAGTATGAAATGTATGATAGAAACTGAAGCCGACTATTGTGAGTAGAAAAATATAGATCCGCATTTAGTTTGCGTCGCAGAAGATTAAAAAAATAAAAATCATAAAAATAATGAATGGCAAGCAGGTTCATATGAATTTAAAACCATTGTGATTTTTTTTTTTTATAAATAAGTATGTTTAGTATTTTTAAATAAAGCGAACTGAAATTTATGATTTATCATAATGTACATAATAAGGGGTAACGCTGGTTCATATCAAAGAAATAATAATAAACCTATGATCATAATATTACATATCTCTTACGATTCATAACCTTGTTCTTCAAAGTTCCTATAGCACACAACATACAAATTAAATTTTTAATGAGGGATATACATAGAACAGCCAAAGTAAAATTATTAAAAGGAAAATTCTATGTTAAAAAAATCGCGAATTCTTTTGAGGTGAACAATTAACCTCTGTAACTGAAAGTTTCTTATGGTATATGTGTATTCTAAAGAATTCCATCATGAGCTTTGTGACCCTAGGAAAAAACCAACAGTAGTCAGCTTTTGAACCAGTTTTACCAGTTCAGCCGGTTGTATCTGAAAAACTAAAGGAAAAAGAATCCCAAATCCATGCTTGAAGTGAAATCGAAGATAAACAGTTTATTAAAAAACAGCGCTCCATACTCGAAACAACCTATAACTGCACAATTATACATATACAGTATTTTAAATACTTACATTTTTTTCAAAAAAGCTATTCCTTATTCGCTATTAATTATGCAATAAATAAAAAATCACAAATATGTTTCATTTTCTGATTGCATAATTTCTAAGATAAATTCTTTTTCAGAGGACAAAATCTTTATCTCGAACAGTCCTAAGGCTTACATATCAGATGATGTCATTGCCCATGCCTCCGCATCATAAAGCAGGATGGGGGACTTGTAGAGTTTCGTTTTTGATCGTAGAAAGAGGACTAGTCCCAAGTAACGCCTGTTGGCAAGAGTAATTCTGCCTGTGAATTCAAGGCTAATATTATTGTTGTTATTAATGCTGGTTCTAAGATTGACCAAATTATCTACGATTTCAAAGTTATGACTGTCAAAAGTGACATGCGCGCCAAGTTGCGAATGCGCCGACTGTTTGTTTGATGCCAGGAGCCATTTCGTCTTGCCCTCATTCACTCAGATCCATTTGCTTTATTCTTGTAGAAGATTGTACCTTATCAACTCAACTCTGAAGTTCGAATTATTTTTTATAACACGATTGGGAGTTTCCTTGTCTGAAACCCCGTTTGGTATCGCCCGTCTCGCAGAGGTCCTTCTCGACTTTGACGAAGCTTTTGGTGTTGTTCAACGTTACGAGTATCTTACACAGCCGTATTAGCATTGTGGTAATACCAACTTCAGACATAGAGGCGGTTTTCTTTCCACGACTCGCCGAGGGAAGCAGAGGAAAAGGAAATCCTCCCTCCATTAAAAATATCAGGTGAAGAGGGACCAGGTACCTCGCGCTGTTGTTAACTCGGCTATAACCGCGTAAACAGTATTTTAGCCAGTAAAGAGGAAGAAGAAATATATATTTAGACATACATAAATAAATGCACACTTGCGTAAGAACGCGCCATAATTTGAAGGCTAATTTAAGCAATGCAAAGCAATTCCGCATAACCGAAGAGGAGTGCATTTTGATGACTTCGACAAATCGTGCAGCACGCAGTTCCAACACACTGACTGGCGGAACAATTGACTTTACGCAACTCGCACAATCAAGTGGCAACAAGTTGCAAGAAAACTTGTTTTTCGCTTGTGTGAAAACAAATACAGCCAAACTCTTTTGAAAGCAACAAGCACAAATCGTTTTGGAGGGAAAAAAATCAGAAACCGTTGTATGAGTCTCGCCAACAGGCAGGCGAAAGATGTAGAAAGGCACTTTGGAAAAGAAAGAGTAACAGTTGCATAAGCTATATGAATATATATAAACATCTGTGTTTTTAGCACGACACCAGAAGCCGATTATGTGCTGGAACACGAGAGTGTGTCAACAATATCAACAATTATTAGTAGCCTTAAACAGAACACGTGCATACACAATCAAAACATTACCCACACCAACAAGTTCTTACGACTCTCCTGACACGGCCACCATGCCTTCTCGAAATGAAACTAAGGCATCATAGGGTTTGTGTGTTTATAAAATGACCCTCGGCTGCCGAAGGCGCTTATTGAGCGCTTGCGCATTACATTTTCGAAATCAAAAATCACGTTTACGATATTGGCAGCCACACACACTCGAGGCCCCCAAATCTATGCAGCAACAGCAACTTTCGCCAAACTTTCACACAATCCTTTTCTTCCTCTCAGCGCGGCAGTTGGTTGTGTCTCTCGACGTACACAGCAAAGTTGCCCTTTAGGTGCTAGCAGCTAGCATAGTCCACGTTCGTCCGTTGGGCTGTAAGCACATGTCCGCTTTGCAGCGCTTTTGGTGTGATTTAGTATTGTTGCAGAAACATCAACAAGAATCCGTGGCATTCTGTAATACCTACTTATTTGTATAGCATATGAATCAAATCTTAATATAGTAAAGCAAAATTGCCAAGTAGCATTCGCTAGCGTGAAACTGTGTGCGGCCCGTTAACGCCTTTGACATTAATAGACTGTTAACAAGTGATTTGAAGAAATGTTGACATAACTAACACTTAAGGATTTGTAACAAAACAATTCTTTAAAAAAATTTATATATACATATATAATATACAAAATGCAATTATAGAAATAAAACGCAGCGAAAAACTTGTGTTTAATTTGTAGATGGAATGTCTTTAACTCGTATACCCTTCACAGGTGCATTTCTTTAGTAACTATGTGTTCAGTTTGTATGGAAGTTATATGCTATAGTAATCCATAAGTACCATACTAGCCCTTGATTCCGATTTTGCGGTTTGTATGGAAGCTATATGCTATACTAAGCCGATCTGAACAATTTCTTCCGATAGTACGTTATTTCTGTGAACAATAACTCATACCAAATTTCGTGAAGATATATCGTCAAATGCGAAAGTTTTCCATATAAGCCTTTGATTCCGATCGTTCAGTTTGTATGGCAGCTATATGTTAAAGTGATCCGATATCGGCAGTTCCGACAAATGAGCAGCTTCTTGAAGAGAAAATGATGTTGGCAAAATTTCAAAACGATATCTTAAAAACTGAGGGAGTAGTTCGTATATATACAGACAGACGGACAGACGGACATGGCTAAATCGACTTAGCTCAACATACTGATCATTTATATATATACTTTATAAGGTCTCCGACGCTTCCTTCTCGGTATTACAAACTTTATAGCAAACTTAATATACCCTGTTCAGGGTATGAAAAATGTAACATATTCACTTCTAGGGAAAATAAATGGACTCATGAGAGGAAAATGTTACTAATAAGAACGAGGTTGAGACATGAAGGTGATTTCACCTCAAGTAAAAAAAGAAAAGCTCCATTTGAGGCAAATAGAAGAGGTGAAAATATATTCTTTTTAACAAAGATGAAATTATGCGTATACAAACGGATCAAAAGACGTAACAATATCTCGGGAGAATGAGCGACCAACTGGGGGTTTTTGACGCGTTGGATGAAGTTTTTGGCACCTGTAGCTGCACTTACTTGCTGCTGAAATAACGGAATCTTCAATTGACTTAATAAATATATTAACAGTAGAAAGCTCGACCTTTTCAGATGCAGAGATGTCATTCAAGAATGTAACACCGACTAGTTCAATGAAGAGAAAAAAACGATGTGATTGATTTCTTAGGAAAAGAAACAAAAAAAGATGAAGCAACCATGAACAAACTTTAAAAAATGGAAAAAGATAAAGTGTTCATAGAAAGAGAAAAGTTGGAGGAGCTGAAACAGATTCGTCTTTTATTTCAAAGAATGGCTGAAAAAAGTGTACAATGTATGAGTGCAACAAATATTGAACTTACTAGTTACAGTATAAAATTATTCCCTTTAATTTTATTCCTTTTTTTAAATTCATTTATTTTATATAGTATTGAATAAAGTTTTATTTTTTAAAATTATGCCGAATATAGTGTAGCAAGAGTATCTCGTTTGGAATCAGCTTCCCATCTCTTTCCTGATGGATTTATAGACTCTCATTAGCTATTATTCAACAGGTCTTCATTGATTTCGCTGTCTACCTCCTCGTTCAAAATAATAAAGTTAGGAAGTACAATGCATGTCATTTCAATCATTTTCCGTTGGTGCTGCCGTTGCACTTTAATAAATTTTAAAATCCTGAACTTTTCTTGAGGAATCCAAAAGCTTGCTCTATAAACACTCGCGTTAAATTCACAATTGTATTTAATTTTGATTGTATGGTATAACTGCAGCGTCGTGGCAATCGCCAGGACAACTAATCATACGTCAGAAAATTTCATTTCACTACCAGCGATAGCCTGTCAAACAAAGAATTTTATAACTTGAAAATATTATCTATCAAAGCACAAATTGTGTAATTGAGGTGTGCCGCCTTAAGACTAAAAATCGCGTAAATCGAACTCCTTACTATGGCTGCGGGCGATAGCAATCAGCGTGCGGCGGCAAGCGTATCTGCAATAGACCGACAACTGTTATAAGTGACTATGCTTGTTTTTATTATGTATATGTCTCGGGCGCACGAGAGTGTGTGTATTTGTGGCGGTTGTGCTGAAATTGCATTCGATTTCGCAGTAAGTAGCTGATGAGCGAGCACGACAACAAGTGTGCAAACAAAATAGACCCAATCACACAGTGCATAACAACGGCAACAATAAGCGGAAAAGCAAATGTGGAAATTTCTTTGAAAATGGATGGAAACGGAAGCAGAAAACCTAATAGAATAACAATTTTGCAAGTTTAATTATGCAACTGACTTTGAAAGCAACAACCTCCAATTTGTTAGGCGAGTAAATGGATGACGTGTATTTAATAGCTACATCCGCTTCTGCTTTATCGGAACGAGTTGAGCAAAACCGCATTTCACACCCAAAATATTCACCAAAACCATTCGAACGGACTTACGAGAAATGCTGCGTGCTCCTACGATCTTTTAACGCTCAGCTGATGATTTTCGAGCACCATATCTTTCACTTTTTTAGTAGGTCGAACGTCGTCCAGAACGAGGTATGCCTTCAACGATCTCTTAAATAACAATTTCCGTGTGATTTTTTTTCACAATATATAAAAGATCTACCAATTTATAATATATGTAAATAAACAATAGGCAACTGAAATGGAAATAAATATTTGCTTTCGAAAATCTGTACCAAATTGCCTGCCAGTCCTCTTTGGCCGCACACTTTTAGTTCAGCAGCAATGATGTGGATCCTTATTAATTATTTGTATATTTCTTGCTTTGCTTTTATTTCTTGTTGTTTTTCTTTTTTGTCTCTATGAAATTAAGTGGAATACTTGAGACTGTTTGCCTTTTAATCAAATCCTAATTAACTTCAAATTACGGGCGATGCTGTACACAAATAAAAATCATCAGAAATTGCCAATCAGGGAGTAAGGCTGAGATTTGAAAGTGGATGAGTCTTCATTAGAAAACAATGGCTATTATATTAAATGACAGTGAATGATTAGCTGACTTTTATTAGAGCACTAAATAACCCTGTATGCTGACCTTGCACTGGTGACCCCGAAATACATGCGTGTGCTGAATATGTTATTGCAAATTTAATATGCTTGTTTGTGTAAAATGTGTGTACTTAAGGAAGAGAAAATGGCATAATTCATACAATCTACATAAATATATACTCGCATATAAATTGATGCTGTGCCTTGTGTATATACATAGTTTGGAAATATAAAATTCAGTTCCAGATTTTGATGCTGTACAACACTTATCTTTTTAACATATAGAGTAGTATCCATTTTTTTAATCTATATCAATGGTATATTGTTTCAAAATATTGTTGTAAAAATTTTTTACATCCTAGAAATTTTTTTTTAGAAAATATTATTACGAAAAGTTAAAAAAAAAATTGTTTTTATTCTGTTGTATAATAAATATATTTAAACTGGAATTCATTTTGCGTTAATAAATAGATAAATGTTTTACAGAAATAAAAGAATGTTGATGTTAATGTTAATTTTAAAGTTAAAGTAATGTAATTCGAAAAATTCTGACTTTTCACTTTATATGCACTTCCGTACACATGTATACCATTCGAACTTGTTTCTTACATTAAGTTATTCACAAATTTTTTCACTCTTTTTATATTTTTACTGTCGTCTTCGATTTCTGACTGCCAGTTATATAACTATATATGTATGTATGGGATATTGGCGTGCCGAAACATTTCAAAAATATTAAGTCAACTCACGCGCGATGTGGCTCACGCTGTCTTTTACAGAGCAAGCGGGCACTCCCATGACCGCAATGCATTCCGCTTAAAATAGCAGGACCTAAGCAAACATTAGAAGTAGCAATAGAATAATCGAACTACCGGCTAGATTGTTGGACAAGCCTACATTTCAATCGACTTCTCCATGAACACTTTTGATTGACAAACGAACGACCAGAGCTACTAGCCGCTTAGGTTTACCTGCTTAGTATAGCATTTATGTTCTGCCTCAGTTTTTGTTCTTATTTCTGCTTCGAATATTTCGTGTAAATATTTAATAATAAATCATTAATCGCTTTTCATACAACACATAACTATTTCGAGACCACATACACCTCAATGTTGGGTACAAATGCCTTTCCAACGTACAATCCTTGCCTGATTTTCGCCACAAACACATTCGGCGCCGGCAGCCACATGAAGGGTGGCACTTCCTTCGCCTGGTGCGACGCACACTTCTGGCGGCCGTGGCATCAACCAAACATAAACAAACGTCGCTGACGGGTGTCGGATGTGTGGGTGAAATCACACTTCCAGCTGTGCAGCGACTGCGGCATTTGCGGCAAGAGCAATATACAGGGTAGGCCATTTAAAGTTGACCCATCTGGCAACGCTGTAACTTTTAACACCGCTGACAAATCGGCTAATGTCATACCGCGTTAGAAGCGTCATTCGAAGACAATTTATACCATGGAACAGTACACTCCAAAAGAACGCGCTGAAATTGTTCAGCTTTATATTCAAAATAACTTTTCAATTGTGTTAACTCAACGTGCGTTTCGCAAAAAAAATAAAGTGAAAAGTGCTCCAGTTAAGAACACAATTAAGTCTTTATACGCAAAATTTGTGAACACCGGTAATCTCAGTAATGCCAGTCATGCATCCAGACAACGCACAAGACGTTCTGATGAGTATTGAGGAGACTCCATCGACATCGATTTATCGCCGCTCTCAGGAATTAGACATCTCTCGCACCACTCTCCGACGCATAATTCATAAAGATTTGAAGATGTTTCCATATAAAATTCAAATGGCACAAAAACTAAACCCAGCTGATTATCCGCGACGCCTTAATTTTGGCAAAGAAACAAATGGGTCAACTTTAAATGGCCTACCCTGTAAGACTGCCGCTAAGCATTGTTTGGTTACTGTAAGAGTTTGTTAGAGGTAGAGGAGGTTAATGGCATTGAGCATAATGAAGTTGTACCAGGGTGTAGAAAGAGCCGTTGTAGCGGGCGAGGTTTAGAAAGTTTCAGTCAATCCCATTGATGAGCGTCTTTGCCGAGTAAGCAACATTTTTATGGCCAATTTGCCTTTCACTTAAATATGCATGTGTGTGTCATTCTGGAAGAAGGCTAAGTAGTAAGGCGCAATTCGATGTCTCTGATCGGATATTAAAGGAGCAGCACAAAGGACTAATACCTCCGAAGGGCAAATACGCACGATATTAAAGTGATGCATAAAGTGTAAATGCTGAAGCAAATATTCAAAAACGGCAACGACCAAATGCAAGGCAGAAGATATTAGAGCTGGTGTCGCCAATAAAAATCACCCAAAGCAATTGATTTTGTGTAAAATATACGAAGGCAGCGGCGATAGATAAGCACCGATAAAGGATTGCGACACATTTCAGGCGTGTCTGCAAACAAAAAGAATGAAAGGGAAAAAAATAAACACTTAAAAATGTAAGGAAACGTTAAGTTCGGATGCAACCTAATAACTTATGCTCTTGGAAGAATCAATGCCAGGGAAATACCTTAGGATGCAAAACGTCAACCTGAGGATTCCAAGAAATTATATACATATGTACTTATTTATACATATATATATATATATATATATATCCGATTTGATAAATTTTCTTACTGACGATAAAAGTTCATAAAAAAATATATTAAGTGTATTTTGCTATTGTAGCTTTTGTGATCTAGGAGGTATGTATTCAAATAAGAGGGCGTGTCCTCCTCCACTTTTTCAAAATTTTCAACCAGATGCTTCCCTTGCCACAGCTATCCTCTGTAACAAATTACAATTCGATATCTCAATTATGACAGTTGCCAGTATTTCAACTCGTCTCGTCATTCTGATAATTTTTATATTTTTCTCTATTAATTTTAGGTTATTCGTACAACCTCAAAACTTGTGAACAAAACTATTATACCCTTAAGAACTCAAAATGTTAAAAATCAGAAGATATTGCTCATTCTTCATTCAAACTGTTTAGACCCAACTGAGCCCTGAATTTTATGTCAAGTAGTCTCGACGATGTACCAGTATCTTATTTTATTATTTTCTGTTCTGCCGCGTCTTTTTTTAGGGGTCTTCAAGGTATTGAAGATACGAAAATTTTAAATACCAAAACTCATTTATAATCTCGCACACCAAAGTTGAACTAATTGATCGTGTTTCATTGCGGCATTGGACCAGCGGTTGTGCTTCCAATCCAATTCGGACGAGTTTTTAAAATATAATTAAAATCTTCTATTATAATGAGTTATGGAACTTTTCGGCCTTTCAAAAGCTTTCAGAATGACCTTAGTACACAAGTCAAGTAGATACGCTAAAATGATTTTGTATTAAATGTATAGATAAATGCTTCAGAGTTATGATACTAACAACCTTGAACTTTGTATTAATCACAAGTTGCACTCGAGAACTATTAATAATTGGTTTTGCGTTCAATAATATTAGTGATAAAAGTTAATATAAGAATACAGGGCCGATGAAACCTACATATTTAATTACTCTGGCTCTGGAGTTCGCGAATATGGACAAGGGTCTTCTCGGTTAAAACGATAAATCACAAATAATTACATAAATGCAAAGGAGTGCTTAATTAACGACTTAAAGCTGTTATTACGAAAGAATAAAAAACTCAAATTAATTCCACCCACTGAACTTACACAGAAAATATTCCGACAGCGATTTCAAAGCCATAAAAATGCTACTTCATTTATTACGATTTTTACGTGTTAATCAACAATATTTTTACTTTACAAAAACAAAACTCAATACATGTGTATAATATTTGTATATGCAACTCCGAAGTGCCACTTTATTCCATTTTCATTATTACACTTTATTACTTCCTTTATTCTTTGCTCCTTTTTTTCTAGTATTTCATATTGCTAATTATTGCCCTCATTATAAACACCCAACAAAAAATTAATTCTATGGGGGAGCATGGGAATAGAAAGGAAGAGAAAATATAAATAAAATACTAGGAAAGTACTGTCATGACCAAGTGTTGCCGTCGGAAATGAGCTGATAGAAATTGTAATATTCGCGTCTTTCAAGTGGGTCGTTTAGAGTTTGAATAATTCAGTTTATGGCTGTGTGCGTGCACGCTGACTTAGCTTATAGGGAATAATAGAAAGCCTAAACTGAAAATTAAATCCTCAACGGTTACCTCAAGAAAAACTACGGACCAAAAACCTTGCTGCCAGTAACAACAATGCATGCAATAAGAGTGCCTTTGGTGTCGATAGTAAACCACTACAAGAATAAATAACACAACTTTTGTAATAACAATTGTAGTAGTAACTCTTATTGCTGGAACTCGCCAGCGCTTGCTCAAGTGCAAACAGCTTGATGTACGGACGTAATGGCAGATTGCCAGGAAAAAATTGTAGTAACAATATGTTGTTGTTTTAACCGCGCAGACCCATACTCCCGCTTGGTGAGCTTATTTTGCTGCTCAAACACTTCCAACGTCTAATTAAATATGCGCGCTGCAAGACATCGTTGTTGTTAACTTAACGAGTATATTTAAGTAAATCTTTTTCGCTGTTGCTGTTTGCATACAATTTCAGCAATTGATGCAGTTTTTTGGCTTAACGTCCATTTGGGGCAGAGTTTATATTACTACGCAGATCTTCCATTAGGTTAGATGTTTATTTAGAGGACGACGTATATTTCACTGAAGAGAACTAAAAAGGCTCAAAAGACAAGCTTCCCAAAGAAAGGGACAGTAAGGTGAAAATTTGAAGAAGAAGAAAAATGGAAATTACATGGTTGTTTGAAAGCAGATTTATCACTTTTTGTATGTGAATTTCGGTCATCACTTCGTATCATACTTGTCTTTCTGATAGCTCTAATATTTAAAAATATATTTAAATAGGTCATACCAAAGCAACAAATCTGATATTTCAGAAGTCGGAAAATATTTTATTTCGAACAGAGATACTAGCGCTGAGAGAGAAAAAGAGAGGGATATTATTTTTTCCGGGACAGTATACGAACCTCAAAATTATGAAAGTTTGTTTTTAAGCTCGATGACACTGTAGCGGAAAACTTTTCTGTCCAGGTATGCGGTAGTAGGATTACAGGGAGAAGCGAGGAGAACGAGATCTGAGAGTACCTCCAGTAAAGTGAAAAGTAAATATCTACCTATCAGATTTGGACTCTCTAATTGCCCAAAAAGTGTCGTAAAGCAAAAAATTGTATGGTAACATCAGAATCGTAGCTTCGATAGGCTGTCTTAACATTTCCTGACATGCGTTAGAAGATAACATTTACTAGTTAGGGCACGAGGATAAGGGTTAGAAATTAAATATTGACACAAAAATGGCAAATTCTACTTCCTGAATATTAATTCGAGGTGCCAATTTAAATCATTTAACTAAATCTGCCAAAATCGTTTCGCGTGTTAATTAATTCAATAAAAGCGAATTACACTTACTTTACGTAGACCATACAGGATTTCACCGCGTTTTCTTTTAAACAAAAATAATTGTCCTTCTAACCGACACAGCATATATAAATTAAAATCTAAAGTAATTAATTCTCTTAAAGTTTAAAAGAAGCAAAAGACACAGCAGTCGCAAATTATGTGACAACAGCAGCGCCTCTAGCAGATAGAACAAAATAAAGACAAAGAATGATAGTACCTCCTGACAAACCTTACGTTTTAATTAAAGAAACTGAAATACAAAGTGAAAAATCACGAAATAACCAAGAGAAACGACAATGACATACATTTTTTCGCTGCCGCTTGCTGCCAACGTTCCGTCAAACGCAGTTGCGTTCCGGGTTCTTGTATGAGACAGTGAGATCTGTGACAGAAATGTTGATGGCTTGGTCACAGTTTTACTAGAACGCCACAGGAGTGTCTGTTTTCCTTTTCTTTGTTTTATGTGTGCTATGTATTATGCCATGATATTTTATATTCTGCTACAGGTACTATATAGTACATGTAAAGCTTATGAGTGTTAACTATGCATTTTAAATATATTGTAGCAAAAATTTGACTTTACGTCAGACCCGCTTCTGTGCGATTGCAATATGTTGGCTTAGCGTGAAAAGCAGGAGCTCATTTCTTGTTCTTAGCAAAGCTCATCTTGCTGCAATAGTAAGGGTTCTTACTGGGCATTGTTCAGGCATTCACGCAGTGCAGCTAAAACTGATGACAGACGCAAGTTAACAAAATTGTAAAGGCCAGGTTAGGAAGGAACATCAAGGCACTTCCTTCTCTATTGTCCACGTTTTTTTCCAATTTTATTAAGATGAAACACACATACATTGTGTCGATACATGCGATCGGAAGTTTGAAAAATTTTTAAAATAGGGATATGGGAGCTAAGTGAAATACTGACCCGATTCAACCCACATTTGACTTTCACACACACTATTATCAGGAAAGGATTCTTTCCGAATTTTACTTATATATCTCACATTTGACCGATATTTTTAGTTAAAAGTCAACAATAGGTATATGGGAGCTAAAGGAAGTATTGACCTGATTCAACCTATTACTATAAAAAGTCAAGTCATGGCTATAGTCCGATTTCACCCATTTTCACAGTGTAACATAAAAATATGAGAGAATGCCACGTATGTTGAAATTGGTCGGACAAGTATCGAGATATGAGATTTCATCAATATTTATTAAATTTATAAGAGAGGCGCGGCCACTTCCTTCTTTCAAAATTCTTTTTGCTGACAGGTAATTCTTGTTACTTCGATCTCATGCGCCAAATTAAAGTTCTTTACCTTAATTGGATGTTTAGTTAGGACACTTTATAAGTTTTCGGTAAATTGTAGTTTGTGAGCGTCGAAGTGGTTCAAGATATCTCAATTTTTGCTAATGTATTAGAGAGTATTAGAGAGTAATTTGTTAAAAGTTTATATAGAAACTTTACACCTTGAAGAAAATATTTCCTTTTTTGATAAACAAAAACAATTTATTTAAATTTTCGATTAGTTAATATTGGTTTGGGAAAATTTTAAATGTAATATCCCGTAGCTCTTTAATAAACCCATTTTGAAATATTACCTCATATGTAAATTCTTAAATTACAAGCAAATGCATATCTAATGAATAAAATCGAGTGTGTGAAGTACATAAACATATAATATATAGATTAGGGTGATTCAAAAAAAAAATTATTTTCTTCGATTGGTACACGGAAAAATAGGTTCCTAGGCACCTCTAAGAAAGCCTCCCCAAAATCCTATGAGTTTCATCATTCATAATATTTTTTTTCATTGAGTTATATAATTTATAAGAAATAAAGAATTTTGCCAAAATTAATCAAACTTTAACTATTACTTATTATCGTTTACTTGTATATAATTTCGCATAACTGACTGATTGCTTGCGCAATTCACGCGCTTTAATATATGTATGCAATATTGCAACGGTTTACACAAAGATGCATAAATATTTACTTTACTGAAGGTTATCGGCAACTATGTATATACGTACATACAAATGAAATGTGCATATATAATTATTATGGATTAATCCAGGCAACAGCTGCGGTGAATACTAATTTGATGGTTCTCTGTAATTATAACGGCTTATTGACGTTAAATCTTCATAATACTTGATTACTGAATTTTAAATTCAATTGCTGAAATTGATTAACTTTAATATAATAATATTAAGAACTGTAGTCAAAATGATAGCAGAAAGAAGTTTACCTTTGAGATAAATTAATTTTTAATTGTAGATATTTAGCCCGGGTATCTGATACCCGAGCGATTTTAAAATTGATTGATCTCAGAATAAATAGTTTTTTTTTTTTTTGGTTTGTTTGATTGTATTGCTGATTTTTTAATAAATAAACGTTTCATTATTATAAGAAATGTGTATTATTTGCCATATATTTAATGTAGCATACTAGTATTGACATATCATTGATATCATTGATTCAGTGTTCAGCAATCTCCACGGGTAAAATACACCCGGCCACAACGGACAAGTTCTATTTAGTAACCACAATGATGCCGGGTTAATAACATGTCAGTATTTTATCTGCCAAAACGAATGCTTCTTTTTTATTGCTGTTTTAAAATGAAGAACAACAAAACGGATGCCAAGAGTTATGTTACAGCACAACAGGAGATTACTTCGAAGAGGAAATTCGTCAAATAATTTTTAAAGAAAGTGAAGAGTCATCGTACTATATATGAGATCAGCTAATTTATCCCATTAATATTTGAAGTAGTTATATGTAGATAGATATTATCACTTAGTTTATTGAGGCCTCCTGCTTATTGATAAAGGCAATAAAAGTCGAGGAGACTAGGAAGGTGGTCTTTGTATGAGATGTAAAAAATAGTATTGAAGGATTTGGTCTATTTTTTATATCAATAAATGAATGGATCAAATGCATCCATTTTTGATGCAGACGTGATTTATCAAAAAAGTCAATTGCTCGAACATAAGTATTTATTTTATTTCATCAGTTCAATGTACGTTCTGGTCTCTTAATCTGATCTAAACTCGAGATGTAAATCATTATAAATAGCAGATTTGTTGATATGGTGGCAAAATGACCGATTTAATGTAGTTTTGACGTAAAATTTAAATACGTTTAAATATATATTTTCAGAGAACGTGTTGGAAGAAAAATCCTGAAAGCACTTGTCAGCTATAAACAGTTGCTAATCTCTAAGACAGATTATCTTCGAAAATTGGTTGAACGTGTTTGAACGTGATTGCATGTCGTTTTCTGAGAAACTTCGCTCAGCCGCCCAGAAAATGACTTGCACGGAGTCAAACAATAGACAAAAGTCCACGTTCTTGTGCTGCTGGACTAAAGGTTCGTGAGATTAAGTTAAATAGTCAATCCATTTTCAGGTTTGACAATAATATGTTATGGAAAATAAATTGCGATTTTCTATAAACAGGGTTTTTAGATTGGTAATTTTCAAAATATTTTGCGGTATGGAATGAGAGATTTTAAGATTATTTTCATAGCTTAATACTGTGTTATATATTATTATTTTAAACTATAGACGCTCGATAAAATTAAATTCAATTTGCTCTTTAAGGGACCTCTAATTTTTATGAGAAGCTTATACATACATACATTATTGAGATATAATTGAAAGGCGTTCGCTTCTTTCAAACAAAATCAAACTGTAACGTAAACAGCCAAATTTGATTGTTTTATTTTAATAAAACATTGTTTTTGAAACAGATTCTTGTAGCAGTATTTCAGTAGCAGCTTCTAGGCTTCAATTATTCAATACCCCCTCATTTCAATATTGTTTAAAGAGATACATACATATACATATGTATTCCATATATCATCGACGACCAAGATGACTGCATTCTATTTCAGCTCTAACCAATTTAGCTTCTATGCAAATGGAAGTTTCTAAAACCAAGTAAAACAGGCATATATATGGCTCCCACGATATAAAGTACTAGGTGGTTTCGACGTCAATTGTGATAATTCATCTGTGAGATGTCCATTTTACTACTATTAGCAAAAAATAGTAAGACATAGTTCATAATTATAAAATTCCTATTTCATTCTTCCGAATCTATATCGTCACCTTTTGACCCCAATAAACTTATACCTATGGATTTCCAATCCTCGAAACAGTTGTTAAAGTCAATTTCCGGGAAAAGCCTTCAATGTGCGTAGCGATTCACGTTTAGTATCTTCAATTGGCGCAAAACGGTTGCCCCAGAGTAGTCCTTTGAGTATGTTGAATAGCCAGAAGCCACACACAGCTAAGTCAGGGAAATGTGCTGGTTGCGGCCCCATATTGGTTGAAATTGTATTTATACGTGATCAGCATGATGAGCTGAGTTAGTTAAGTTGAACGGAATCAAATATGGAAATCTTTTTTATATGACAAGTTATCTTCATAATATCCAAACTCATAATTACAACATACGAACAAATCATTCAGATCGGACTTCAGTAGACTATAGCTGCCACACAAATCTACCGATTAAAATCGAGTACTTGTAAGAAACCTCTTTTATTTGTATATGGCTTCGGTGTAATCGAACTAAACATTTTTTCGTGTTGTTCATACGACATGGTGTACTGTATGAATCCAGCACATCTGATGCATGAATGTAACTATTTATAATTTCTAAAGAAAATTACTTGCCATGCAGATAAAAACAAGATATTTTTAAAATATAAAACAGAATACAAAATTATTATTTAGGTCCGGCTTAAAGTGAAATTAAAGACTTTCAGCGACCAAAAGACCAATCTACTTTTGAAATAATGAGCACCCTCACCTATATGCATGAAAGTATAAGTGGACATATTTCGAGTCAATGATGGTAATCGTTTTCTAGGATTATGGGGCTATATCAACCCTATAAAAAAAACAGAAAAATATATATATATGTATATATATGTATATATATCAACCCCGAATTGCAGAAAACTGCTAAATGGAACTAAAATTAAAATTAAAATTTTCCACACTAAAAGATAAATCCATTCATAGATATGGAAACAAAACTAGGATAGGAAAAAGTTTAAGGATCCAGTGGGAAATTCTTTTCTTAAATACCAACACTTACATGTTATTCGAACGGCTTCAAACCATAAATTGTTGAATAAAAATTTTATAATATAAATTTCTATTTTATAATATAAATTTCTATTTATCGACGATCAAAGGAACGATAAAATTTGGTTATATCAAATAATCCTATCGAAAATTTATGTACTCCATTTACCTTCCATAATGGAGTCGCCTGTATTTCATTTAACCTTCATAATGCAGTCCGAGATGATTTGATTTTTGTTTTTTTGTGATTGCGCCATAAAAAGAAGGTTAACAATTGATATCGGTTCAATGACTTCGTCGTTTTAAAAACACTCCTCTCTTACATAACTACAAGAATTGTTCGCGCTTATTATGAGTGTCAACTGTGTTGACAGCAGCAACACCAAAGCTATTTATAAAAGTTACACAACTCAGTGAATTTGCAGATCTCTCAGTGATACACTTAATGGCGGAGACTGCATGATTATAGATTTAAAATTAAATCCAGGGCAGCCAATCTTGTCAATTTATGACTATACATGTATATACTCTATATAAATTAGTGGATACGTCACTTTGTGGAAAAATATGGGTGGAGCAAGCAGAATTGAAATTTGAGAGTTTAAGTATGTAAGTAAATATCCTGACATAATAATTTTCACTGCTGCGATGGTTGTTAAACTAGGTTGGTTTGAATAATGGGAGTTAAGTGTTGACTTGGTTTTATATCCGGGTGTAAATTATATAAGAAATTCTTCAAGCGAGATATACCGAAAGAGTTCTCGGGTTCTTCCCCTACTCGGATTCGTCCCTAGTTGCATTGTGGCACCATTGTCGGGATGGTAGGTTGAGGTCCCCTTTTACGATACTTGAAGTCAAAGGTATGCTGCTGTAATTCTAATGTCCATCATGATATAGGACCGGAAGACCTTCTATGGAATTTAGCCACTTCAGTGATATATGGTCGATTATCATCTTGAACCTATATCCCTCTAATATAATACGTAAGCGGCTGGCTCAGCGTCACGAAGTCAGGTACAAGGCGGCGATACTAAGAGGCTATCCCAAGATATTGGCGTACTTATTTGTTGTTAGTTGGGCCTTCAGCTTCTTGATTGCTTCCAATTTCCCGAGGTCGATGTGGATGCCTTTTTCAGTGATCACATAACCTAAATGTCAAGGTTCTCTTGCTTTCTTTGCAGTACCTTTCGTAAATTCTATACATGTTTCTGGAATGTAGAGCCTATAACGATTATGTCGTCGAATCTTTAATTAGTAAGTAAGACTAAGTATTGCTGTAGAGAGAAGAAAAATAGATCTGCACATGATAATATAGAAATTAACCTACTTAAGTTAAAATTGGATAGAAAAGAAGTACTTTTTTTTCAAAAGCCTTTTTTTTGACAGATCACGCGTGAATCGTGTCATGCTGGCATGTTTTTTGTGTTCACTATTGGTTGACATTTCATCATGGAAAGATTTGTGGAAACAACTTTTACAAATCGTACATCTTCATCTAAAATAATTTCACGTTTTGGGCTAGTCGGCTAGACTTTTTACTGTAGGGATATATAAAGTCTAAAGTCTATGCGGCTATAATCGCGTAAGCGGTGTCTTTGCCAATAAAGAAGAAGAAGGGAGTCTATGCGGCTCAGGTCTTGCAGAAAAACATATCGCGTGTGATTCGCCAGTTACTACTCAAAATGTTCGGAAGAGTCATCGAAAATTGAACTCAACGGATGGATCATATGGGCTGTAACTGCAGCCAATATTTGAAAGAAAAAAAGTAAATGCCAATGCAAGTTCTTTCGAATGTTAATAATCATTTCTCATTAAATATGAAGTTTCTGTGTTCTTTTTTCCAAGTAACGAATCTCGATATGGATCACACTTTATATTAAATAATTAATATATATGTAATTTTACTTGCCTAATACGGTTGCTTGCTTGTGGAACATAACTGCTTTTTGCTTAATATATTGCTAAGGAAAATACTGAAATGGGCATTGTTTATGGCTTTTATGCAACATAAGAGTGGTAAATCTCAAAGCAATAATTCAATAAGGCATATGCTAAACCCTTTGCGCGATGCAGGAGAAAGGAGAAAACCATTTCGTATTTTACATAGTTAATTGATTAATTGCTTTATCCAAATTATCTACTTAGGCTTCGGTTGGTTTCAATATTGCGTTAGTTATTTGTTGTACTGCTGACTTGTTCAATGAATAATATCTCTCATTTTAATGCTATGGATATATGCATATACATTTAACCGATGATATTTGTTTGCTTTTGCATGAACGATCGACGATAAATAATTTTACAATAGTTTCTTGTAATGAGGGTGTTTTTGGTGTCATCAAGTATTTAAAGCTGCATATTTAACACATTTGTTCGCTCTTCATATAACTTTGCATGAGAGTACGATTTTGTTTCCAAAGTCTTATTATTTTTTTGCTCATAGTAGTATTATGCACATACAAGTATATGTATACGGGGATATAATCTTTCCAAGCATCCTTAAATCCTTAAATTATCTTGGCTGCAGCTCATAGTTAAAATATTAAACACATCCTATTTAAATATATTTTTTTTCCAACATTTAAAAAAATTCCTTGATTTATTTAATACCCTGCGCAATATGTTGAAATTGATGGCCTAGCCCAGAAAAATAAACTATAGATCTGATAGCTGCGTCATTTTCGATAATTTACTCCGTTAGGTAAGCATATGAGCCCTTATATGTCGACTTAGATATTGTATTATAGTTGTAAATTTTTAACCTTTTTAGTGAAAATTTTGCATTTTATTCTGACTATCGCTCGCCTTTCAATAAAACTTTGGTATGCAGAAACTGGAAAAGTACTAAAGAAATCCTGCGTTGTAAGGTGTGAATCGTTAACAACTACCTATCGAACTACGCCTCCAAAAATTTGTTATATGTATGATAAATTGTTTATTCATATTTTCTCTCTTAATTTCACTTTCTTAGAAACGAAGGATCCTGTGGACGCATACTAAATTAAAAATATCAAAATTAAAGATTTTAATGAGTTAAATTTCCAACTAAGCAAGTTAAATTAGACGTTGCTACGCCAAGTGTTGTACTGTGTTGTGATAGCACTTTGCTTCAATATTGATCTATGATATGTGAAAAGTCCCAGCAAACTACTAGTTTCATGTTACGAGCACTGTGGGTGAAAAGTCCAGCTGTGAACGTCTACCTTTCATGTCAAAGTATTTATTGCTTCCACATTTTGTTCTCGCTTTTCACTTCTTTACCTGTTTTTTGACACTTTTATTTTTCATGTCAATGTTCACCAATAATGTGTCACTTCAATCTGTTAGCTGTGAATAAAATTGAAGATTATTCCTCTGTGCGTTGGAAGGGGATATTTGAGAAACACGCGGAGAAAGCAGACGACGAAATTAGCGTGGTAAAGTGGAATTATCTTAAAGGAAAATAAAGGGAGCGCGATAAAAGCTGTTAAATATTGGCTGCGATTTTTCTTGTCTTTCTTTAGTGCAGAGTCACCAAATAACGGCAGTTAACGCTAAGTAAGATAATTGGAGCGAAAAGTAGAAACCTAAGTAGATAGTCTGCGGAGTTCCTGACAAGTTGCTTCTCTATGCATTTAGTTTAATTTTTCTACATACATAGTTCTAACATTTGGTGCATTAATTTTGCGATTAAAAAATTTATTCTGAAATAAAGCATACGATATTATAGAGTTTAAATTTTTCTAATATTTTAATGTTTAGATTCTTTACTGAATATGTGCTTCGTAGCTTAAATGGTGGCTTGGGTATGAGATTTAATACCATACGGTTTTTCGAATAAAGATATTTTCGAGAGTGCTATTGCACAAATTTATCAAGATATCGCTAAAAGGGAGCGACAAGCCGACAGATAGAACATATACACTCCTCGACATGATTCTTCTGTATTTAGAATCCTATATCTATGTCGCTTAACTGTATGTATTAGGTTAGGTCATTTGGGCACTTGAGGAAAGCTAATAGTATTCAAAATTAAATCTGCATGCCTTAGATCATTAAATTTGAAAAATGGGGATATATAATATGAATAAGCTGCTCGAGCAAACCAAAATTCACTGGGAAAACTCCAATATTTGCTTAACTCCGAGTTTGTATGCGAAGTCAAAGTTTACTCATTAACTCTTTGTTTGTATTAAACTTAATTAAGCAATATCTGATCGAATAACCGACACAATATAGAGGCAAAATAAAAAGAGAGAATAAAATAAAATGCCAAAAGGTGGATAATTGAGAGACAAGCTCTAACAGAACAACCACTTGTGTTGCTGCTATGCTAAAATATATTATATATTGCCACAATACTCAATTAACTGGCATATGCAATCACGTTGGCAATGCAACTTTGCTGAGGGTCCTTGAGGAGAACTTTACCGTACTTGTTGAACTTGTTATAGAATCCACTTGTGGCCTCAGTAATCACGTCTGCTGCAGCTGCTTACAAACATACGATGTGGACTGGCATACAAAATTTGTTAGTGGAAATTTTTTTAACTGATAATCCATTTTTGGGAATGCGCCTCTTCATTGAGTACTTAGTTTCTCCCTTTGGGTTTTCTATTTCTGCATCAATTGATTACCATTTCCATTGGTTAGCATTTTCGACTTTTAGGGAAGGTTCTGCTGCACCCTTTTTTGTTTTAACTAACCATTCTTTTCGTCAGTACTTCAGCTTGAAGTAATATTGAATTTTCGCTCTACAGTGACGGTAAAGTGTAGAAAATGTTGATCTCTATGAATGGTAATAAGGCAATTTGTTTTATTGTGTCAAAATCGCCATTCGAATCCGTCGCCTTGCTTGGAGTATGACTAATTATTACCATAAGAATTCTAGTTTACTTGTCTCAATTATTTTCTGGCAGGATTATTTTAGGTCCTTATAAAGTCTAGCAGCTTTTTGAAAGAGATTTTTCCACCAAAATTTATAAAAGAAATATTTTTTTAAGCAGAGCCTTACTTTTTGATCCAATTCCCAGGAGAAAGGAGCCACATGCAATGTCATCATAATCACAATAACGCGGCAATATGGCAACACATTTCAGAAATTATTAGACGGCGAGAACCCAAAAAATATAACAACAACAATTAGAATAAAAATAGTAATTCTAGTAACGTTAACAATAACAACAAAGCATTATTAATCACTTTTTATGTCGGCAAAAGTGGCTCGCACACAGTGACTGTCCATTATTGGCCTGTTTAAATTTCCTTTAACACTTGGTTGCCCTGCTTATAATGGTAATATGGCAGAGGAAGACGAAAAGATTAATTATGCTTTTCAGAAAATATTTCAAGTCGATATACCGAAGTATATATATCGCGTTTTTGCGAGTGCACACTTAATGACATTACCGAGCTACTTAAGCTTCAGCTTTCTAGCGTTTAGAAGAGCTCTGTACGTAGTCATCCAAGTACAAGTACGACAAAAACGTGCCATTTCCGCCTCTTTCCTTTCTTCCATTTTCTCTATTTCCATAGTTAATGCCTACTCAAGTGCTGACATGTTGTTGTAGTCAGTTTATTGTTGTTATTATCTTTATGAATTTTGGAAAATTAACCAGCGCTCCAGGCTTGTAACGCTCACTACCGCCCTACAGCGCACGGTTTCGCTAGACCTTTAAAGAACTTGAACTCATTGATTTCCTTCGACTCGTTATCACATTTATTTGTTGTGTGGATTTTGAGGTTTTGCTTTTTTGATTATTTCTTCCGATTACCGTTACTCTTCGTTTCACTTTTACTCTTAAATTAATACTCAATATTTAGCGGCATTATTATTGCCTTTTCTGCTTTATGCGAAGTCTGTGCAATTGTTTCTTACTTTTTCTTTGGAATATTGATAACTTGTATTTTTTTATAACATTTTTGATGGTTTACTATTTTGTATCACCGCACAGTGACATTTCGGCGGAAAAAATAGGATTTTTCCACTTTCCAATTTCTAAACTTTAATAACTTTGTTTTGTAAAGAAATATTCGGATAAGAAAAATTCAACAAGGTATTTTATAAAAAGTGAAATTTTATAGTTAAAAAAACTAACAGAAGTCAACGGAAAGTTATTCAATAAAATCAGATTAAAATTATTGTCGAAATAAAAATATTTTTTTGTGTGTAAGTTTATAGCTATGGGTTTTCTTTTATTTTTTAGTGAAAATTTAGCACCTACTTGTTTATAAAAAAAATTTTTATTGAAATTGGCAAAGTAAGCTAGTTTTTATAATTTTTCAAAAATTATGTATAAAAATATAAACTTTTCATTTTTTGATGGAAAAATACTTTATGTGCTTTGCCTTGCTTAGCCCTCTTACTATAAAAAAATGAAAGTTCCGAGTCTGTACTTTCAATTAAAAAAAAAAACAACCGCCCATTACCGTCCATTTTAGTAAATTGTGATCGAATTTCCACAAATACTGATGTCTTCAACTGACTTCTTACAACTTCGCATCCTTACATAAAAAGCTTAAGGCGTCTTTCGAACAAAATTTCCTTAGAACTAGAACCCATTGTTAAAGACATGGTGTTTGAATAATATTACAAATAAAAGCTAACACAAATTTTCGCCTGTTACATATTCAATTAAAACATTGCATATTATATTGGATTTTTATCAAGGTGAAGGTAAAAATAACGTCACTTTGCGTTTAAGTTTAATTTTTTTCGTCAGGAGAACTCAATTAAGAAGTGCCCCGAATTTCAAGTCCCTAGGTCCAAAAATAAAAATTTTGGCAATTGCAGTTATATAGGAGGTGGGTGTGGCAGTGGGCGGTTTTCCAAGATTTTTTCAAAATTTCGTAACTTAGTTCAGAGAAGTGTTTCTGCAAAGTTTCATTGTTGTACGACCACTCCTTCTATTTTTTTCCAAGAAATGTATGGAGCGGTGCCACTGTGCACCGTGTTGATTCTCTGGACAAAAACGCAAGTTTATGTAAAGGGCGATAAGATACATAAAATATTGAAAAAGTAAAGTTAGTTGTTAAAGAGATTATCGTTAGGTCCAGCTTTAAATTTTTTATATTTAAATCAAATAAATCTACAACTTTGAAATATGATTATTTACTTGAAAACAAAAGTTTGCGCTCTAAAGTCCATATGTGTTGCTCATACGACATGGTGTACTATACCCACAAAGCAAGAAAGAGGGGTGTAACATAAAAATGTGATAAAAATTAGAAAAATTAAAAAAAATGTAAATGTTCGTTAAGTATTTGTAGTAGGTTTTGAAACATTTGGTTTGCTTAAGTTTGCTGTAACATCATTAAATGTTTACGAAGTTATTCATTTAACAGCTTTCAAACTTTTAACTTTTTTCAAATATTTGTTTTATTATTTATATTTTGTATTGAAATGTTCTTTTTGGTGTTTCGTCATACCTTTTATTTCAGAGTGAAATTCTGTGTGTTTGCTGAACTTGATAATAACACTTTTTCATATGTTTTTAATCTGTATGGGTGGTTTAGTACTTAGTAAAACAGTTAATGTGGTAATAACGCTAAACTTTCACACTTGTTGAAAGCATTTACACGCTGACATGGCGTTAAAATCAACAACACAATTAAAACGTTGGAATTGCATTGGAGAGGAGAAATGAAAGTTAAAGCGTATAATTTCAAGAAGGGCTTTATAGATTTTTGGTTCCATGGCTTATCATAGCCTATAAATACATAAACCCAAGCCGATGTCTACACTTGATGCACAACTCAGCCATGTAAGCAGAACTCAACAACAAACTCGCATACCACCAGACTTTTTTTTCGCCGAAACAAATAAACCTCGAACTGCCTGTACTGCAACCGAAGCAACAACAACATCCAAACAAAAACCTCTAACGGTTTAAATTGCGCGACAGTTGCCACGCTTCAATACAATATCCCTTTGTTCTTGCGAAATTTTTATCAACGCTCGCATAATCTTATGTACAACGAGCAGTTTTTTTATGTTACAAATGAAAACAGCATGTTGCAGATTATATATTTGTGGTGTCTTGTTAATTTTTCTCAACTTCCCCTAATAGGTTTTTGTTTACTATACGAATGTGGTTGTTCAGTTCTTTACGCAAGATTTTAACGAAAATTTTCTCACTTGAATGCAAACACTTTTCATGTGCGAATTTATCATTAAAATTCGATTTCGTTTCAATATATTTATGGTATTTCCTTTAATTCGTCAACCAAAGAAATAAGCCATTGAGATTTATATCCGGGCAACAGAGTTCCCCCCAGCCACAGATTTCAAATCACGTTCTGCCTATGAATGGCTCCAACAGTAGGTATTCAACAGCAGGTTTTCATTGAGAGCTTCCATAGTTTTATATTTTGCGATCATAAATTACCTTTAACTCCTTACATCATATGACTTTGATCCGGACTATTTCTCCAGTCAATGAGTTCTTGAAATGGGGACCGAAGAGTGAAAGATGGCTACAAGCAGTGTATCACCTTTTTTAAATCACCATTTTTTTCCCTTTGCGTCTAGTTTAAACACACAGAACACACAACATCTATATGTATAAGTTAGGCGAAATTAAGCTTCATCTCTTGAGTGCTATTTTAGAACTAAACTTCATTCATAAATTAATCAAATTTTAAACTAACCAAAATATGTCACACGGATTGGCCGCAGAAATTTGTGGTAGGCAAATCCTGCTTTTCCTCGTTTCCACGGTTTATTAAACTTCATTGTTGTTGTTGTTCTCATTACAGCGAATCTTTTATTGATTTTGATGCACCGCTCATGGATGTAATAAGAGCTCGCATTTCAATTGCGTGGAGGTAACCAAACCAACAAAATCGGATTTTAGCAAAAAAAAAGACCAGAAACATGTTATGTATTTGCTGGCTTGATTGCAATCGAAAAGCGCGTATTCATTTTCGTTTGGTTTGTTTCAAAATTCACGCCAGCCAAAAATTCCAATATTTGTGAACACACAATCAGACATATATATGCTCTCCAGCACGATTGGAAATAATCACGTACGAGTATCTCTGTATCTTATTTCACCCAAGCACATTTTTTTTCATATTTTATAGAACAAAATTTCTATGCGATTCGCATCGATGGCTTATGGTGTGTAAAATTGTATTGCGAGTTTTTTAGATTTTTAAGCTCTTTCCGATAGCCCTTTCCATAGCTGTGTTTTGTTTCCGCTTATCCTTTCTCTGTAGAACTGCCAATTTGAATGCTTTTGTTTTTGCATATGCAAAGTTTTGTGCAGAAGGCAGTGTATGAGAGCAGGCTAAAGATTTTGTTAAAAAAATTGTCTAATTCAATTTGAAAGTTTTTTTTTTTAGAATACTTTGAGTACTCACAACCCGCCGTAAAGCATTGTAAAATGTTTAAATGTTTTCGTATCTTTATAGCTTATAACTTTATGAGACTTGTGAAAACCCTAACTATGTTTTTTCTTCGAGTTTAATGTTTCAATTCAATTATTTTTGTTATATAGTAAAACAAGACAAGAACCACAAATCATATTTTGTGCAGTGTTTTGCTCTTGAGCGATAGTTTTTATAAAACATTTATTACCTTCACCTTTATGTATTTTTGTTTGCTTGTTTTATAATTTCCAGATTGTCTGTAACCTGACTCAACATTTAGATGTAATGATAAAACTTGCCACATATATTCCTTGGTACCCAAGAGAAGTCGGTGTGGAAGATAGGCATAATCGGACCACTGCCACGACAACAAATCACTTATAAAATGCCATAACTAAGCATTAAGTTAATATACCGAACTGTAATTGGGTACAATGGATCATGGTAACAAGTGACATTTATGTCTCAATATTCAATTAAGATCGCATTATTTGATTTACGTCACCGTCATTATTTCATTTTGATATCAAAATAACGTCCTTCGAAACTAATTAATCCTTTACTGTTATGAAATGCGATAGCGAGCAGATTTTAAGGCTGCAGAATCACCTAATTTATAGCACAACTTTTGGAAACTTTGCTATTCATTACTGCCAGGCATTAAATATAAACCCGATAATATTCTACGAAACGCTCAACAACATGGCACCTCACAAAGGTGTTCGCTGATTAAGAAAGGTTTTCACTTACTAAAGGCGGGAGCCAAAACAACACTGAATAAATAATTTTAATTATTTCGCAAATTAACTCAACTAAACGGGGATAAAATTTATCCAATTATAAACACCTACGAGCACACGCGTACATATGTATAAACCCTCAGAAAACACACAATTTAAACACGCTCACAATATCACAACCAAAAACTTCCGTTAATTATGCAAAACCCTTTTAATCTTTTGGGAGTAATCTAAACTCGTTAGAATAATAATATATGTATGCTCTTCAACTTTACCAACCACCCGAACGCACACAAAATTATATACTTATATATATCTACAAAATGTATTATAGCGTTAATGGCTGAATTGGGATCCATATATGGATATATGGTATTTATATAGGTGTACATAAATATCTTTATAACTATACATACAAACTCACCTAAATTGACACATTTATCTTCTATTCATCTCTCACATCTACATCTATCAGCCATACTAATCTATCACATTTACTATTATTTGTCAATTTGGAGGTAATAACAATGAAGTGACAATCCTGCCACAGAAAGCAGGTGTAAGGCAAAACAAACAAAGAACCGAAAAGGTACGAGAAAATTTACAAATTCGATCGGAAGCGCTTCTACTGATTTTATCTTCAGATGTGAAGGAATGAAAAGCGCTGCTAGGTAGTTTTTCGTGGTGAGTTTGTGCGTTCGATTACTGTTGGTGGATTTTCCGACAACATTTTCACTCTTTACTAATGTTGAAATATTCCTTTTATGCACGCGGCTATTAAAAACTGTTTTGGGGGTTTTTTAATAAAACTGTTAGCATCTGGTTTCACAGTATTGCAAGTCATTTTTTCATACAGTTCAGCTTTCTTAGTTTTCTTTCATTCTGTTTATAAATTGTATTCAATTTTTATATAAATTTTCTTTTTTTGTGTTATTTATCATTGTTAATTTTTGTTGAAAAAAAGTTTGGCCTTAAATTTTCCTGTTTTTATTTTCGTTTATAATCTAAAATCCTATTTTAATTACACATTTACCCATGTTTTTTACAAATTGATCAGGAAAATAATTGTAGAGCTCATCGCTCTATGTTTAAACCCCAGATGTTGCTGAAATGTTTTTCGTTGTGATATATTTAAATGTGAATCTTTTCGTTGCCATGCAAAACCATTAGTCATGAGTGCTATAAAATGCATAAAACAAAGTTTACTTTGTTATACCGCCTCTTATTTACATAAAATATATGGGTCACGCGCCCACACTGAACATTGAAGGTAGTAAATAGTGACTAATTTAAAACAAGCGAATTCAGCAATTTAAATTGTTGCGTTTCCAGAGAAATTTTCAAACAAAAATCATCTTAACTTTTAAGCAAGTATTTTTGGAGCATCGAAACCAATCAGTGTGCGATTTATGACACAAAACTATTCCCATATGAGTCAATCACAGCTATGAACTATGATTTGATGCAATGCCTGTTAAAAAGCTTTCGAGCGAAAAAAAGACTAACGATGCCTTATGACTTTTGTTTCATGCAAAGAAAGGGTGAAGTAAATTTCAAACAATCATTAATTTTTTATTAAAAAGATTGCAAAAAGTCTTAAAACCAATCAATACTCCATATTCATTCAATCCAACCAACCAATATTTCAATATTCATAGGCGACCAACTACGATTTTAAAAATAATACAATATATTTTCGAAGCTAGACTTACATGCGTTACACCCTACAAAAGGAATAACATTTCATGCATAACATTCACTACGTCAAAATTAAAAATAAGAAGCTTTTAAAGAAATGTTCTGAATGTTTTTGTATTGCAAAACCAGAACAGCAGAAAACAATTAACTTGGGAAGTGAAGTACACGCTAATACATATATACTTCAAAGACAATTTATTTTGGTCTTTTCCATAAAAAGTTTGGCAATTGTCGTTGATAAATAAACCTTTGTAAATTGTGAGAAAAGTCTTTTGGTATTTATAATTAAACTTCAACTTATTTTTTTTTTATTTATAATGAACTTTAATGAACTATTTTGGTCGACTACTTTTTGCCATTTTTCCGGTAGAGACATTATTCTTTCAGCGTAAAACTTTTCTTTTCACAGGCTTCTCTTGAAGTCCGATGTTGCAATCTCAGGGCTATATGGTGAATGTATCAAAAAAAAAAAAAAAACATCCGAACCAAGCTCTCCCAGTTTTGCCGAGTCCACAAAGATGTGCGTTGTCCTGAAGACGAAGCTGTTTCTATTGATCAGGTTCTGCCGTTTTTTTCGATTGCTTGCTTCAGTCTCATCAATTGTTGACAATGTAGTATCAATCGTTCGCCCAGGCTGGAGCAGCTCATAGTAGATGATTCTATTCCAATCCCACCAATAACTCAGCATAACCTTTCGAGGCTACAACGCTGGCTTTGTGACCATTTGTTGACCTGATTTTTTTCGCACATTATTTTCGCATTTGTTTCACAAACCGGTTTCGAGTCAGTAATATTCAACTCGAAGTTTACCTTTTAGAGATTTGATATATATAGATGAAAATGAAATTTAATGTGTAGGTGCCTTTTGGCAATCTATTGATCATACCTTCCATACAACGTTTAATCAGTCATTTTGTTTTTCGATTGCCTGCTATTTAGTAAATGGTTAAGAACATGTAATTTTGCAAAATAGTTCTCCAATAAACAACGACAGTGAAAATCCAGTAAATCGAATAACTCTGAGTAACATATATCTCACAAACAAGCTGATCAGTTGATTTTTCCGTTTTTGTTTGCTCCGCATAAGTTTACCAGCTCTATGCTTCATATTTTGACTTATAGTATACAGAAAAATAATACTTCACTACTTATTTAAATGCAAGTAAATACGATCATTGGAGGTGTATTTGGAATTTGAACTTAAAGTCAACTGTGTCCGAAGATTTTCTAACATAATAATAGATTTTGATAGCAAAATAATTCGATATTAAACAAAAGTCTACAAAATTAAATTTAAAAATCAGGAATCGCCCTTCGCTATATTTAAGAATTGCAAGCAATTCTTCATCGTTAAAAATGTGAAGAATGAATAAAAATACCAACAATTTTTATGTTTTGCTATTTCAACTATAAAATGTACCCCAGAGAACAAGCACATCCACAAACGGTTCAAAACACATTGATAAATAAATTGAAAAACGCAAAAAATATGGACGTATACACAAACATATAAGGCCATAAAACATATTTGCGCAGACACATATCGATATGAGTAGAGCTCTGCTTCTTCCATAATGACTGTTATGCGCACGTAAATACATATTTACAGATATAACACCTACTTACGTGTGTAATCCTGCTATAAATGTCTCAGTTTTTATTTAAAATGATTTCCTTTCATCTCTTTCCAGACGCATTATTTCAACGCGTTTTCCCAGTGGCTCATGTCGATGGCCGGAAAACTCACGAGCGAAACAATTGATTTATGTGACTTCCCATAAAATGGAACTGCAATAGAAGAGGAGATCTTTAAAAATACACAGCGCAAAATAAGTAATAGTAAAATACCACTTTCATCAAATTGAAAGGTGAATTTTTATTTTATACTTCGAGTGTGTTTTGAATCGGTAAATTTTTTGTAAGTTAGTAGTGCTATTAGTGACATTTCTGCTAAATTTCACGACAAAATAACCATTAATATTTGAGACACGCGTCGATTTGTGAGCCTCTAAAAGACTTCTTCGATTTTTACTATGTCTGAAAAAACTGACTAAGCTTCAACCACCGATTACAAATTATATGAAGATAAATTTATATTCACTCACAATTATCTTTGACTTATGTTTAGAAGTTGAACAAAAATACTGCTAGAACCCTATTTACAAGATGTTCCTTTATTTATCTTATTACACAATTATAGTTTTTGAGACGTTTTACAATCCCATCGGATTAAAATATCATTCAACGTCCCCATAAGAAAGGCCACAAAGGTCTATATAAAATTTATCAATTATGTCTTTCCACAAAGGCGAATGTCAACGACATCCCAGAAATCAATTATGTTGCTTTGGTTAATTCTGAGGGCACATAAATAAAATACAAATTATTTTCCCCCTTTAACCGTCTTTGAAAAAGAAAATATTTTATATTGAAAGCAAATTGAAGGTTAGTAGAAGAGTCAATAGAAAACTTTTCGCGAATCACAAGTAGCCCAAGTATACTGCAGTATTTTTCAGTTTAAACAAAATTATGGTTTTAAAGCAGAATTGATTTTTAAGGAAAGAATTTGTGTAGAAACTTGTTCATGTATTCGTGAATGTGTGGTATATAATATAATTGCTCACTCCACAAACATTTATTGGCCTTGCATCACTAAGCATTTCAATTTCCTTTCAAATTAGATGGATAACACTCTAGCACAAGTGATGTAACAGATTTGCCCATCAAATGTCGAATATCGAAAGCCAACGCCACCCTAACTAAGCCAATAACGAACTGCAATGTTTCTACCGTTTTTCACCACAACACATACTTAGGTTATGCCAATTCCCCCACCTTCGGATTGGGATTTGATGTGCAAGGTAATTTAGCTCACATCGATGAAACCTGGCAGAATTATGGTGTAATTTCATTTAAGACACTTGAACTACTACAAATCTGCTTGCAACTTTGTTGGTAGTGCGCTAGGAAGCCATTGGTTATAGCAATACTGCTTATGGGGCTAAAAATGTTATTCCTCAGCTCTTTACGGTCAGCTAACTATTAGGGCTCTGTTAAGTATTGGCCCGATTCATCCCATTTTTGCTATTCTGTATATAATAAATATTTTCAGAAAAGGATTCTCTCTAAATTTCAATTGTGTTTCAGTTGCGTAAAGGGTTGAACAGATTTGGATTAGGATAATTTTTAGTCATACCATGGCATACTCTAACTTCATTATTCGTACAAAAATTTATTCCGTATGTAAGTTGCTTTTTGACTTGTTCACTGGAAAGTAAAATAATAAAAAAGAATTAAAAATTGTTTTATGTGGGAAGTAGGCGTGGTACTCCAATTTTGCCACTTCACGCACTGTGTCATAGGAGTATCAGAACAATACCACACATCGGTCGGAGTGATTGAAATTGGTTGTGCAGGTCCCGAAATATGTGAATTCACATAAAGTGAATGGTGCTAAGCTCATCGTCCCTTTTTTTCCCTGGCTCATATAAAGCGATTTCATACCATGTCTTTGTCATATTTAGTCTCTCTGCCGAAAATCATCAAATATCGAAAGGTTGCTGGAGTATAAATATCGAACATATCTACTAAGATCTCACTGCTCACAATCAATCGGAGTTGTGAACAGAGGATCGAAAGTAAGGACATTCCGGACACCACCTTACTTTACCATCACTTAGTATGAGAATGGGGAGCTAAATATATTAAAGGGCCATATCGATATGAATGTGGTCGCCAGATTGACATAAACTAATCGCAGCCTGAACTAAAGTCTCGTGGAAGATTTCGTGTTGGGTTTGTTGGCACAATCTGGAAGGTGGGTGGCAACGTGTTCGCTGTTATTGTGAATCGTATTATTTGACGTCCCAGAAATTATTTAACAGCATTTGCGACCGTTTCGGATGAGGTAGTCGGTAAATTTTCGGTTGAGTTCGGTACAAAATCTATTTGAGTCTGTATTCCGTTTTTGCATGGTCTTCTTGTCGTTGCAGTATATAGTGTTGCTAAATAAATGTTAGTTCGCTGAAGAATGCGGCAAAATATCGTAGTAGGCGTATCTGAAACCCGGTGATTTAAAATTTTTCCGTACGTAGCCTTAAAGGCCAGCTGTTCTCTCAAAGATACGAAAACTTAATTTATTTGCATTAATTTACATATAATATATACTTAAAATTAATAAAAACCAGGCAATAAAATTCAAGATATATCATGTCCTTTTTTCACAACCTAAGTGTTTTCTTTATATCATAGGTGGTATTTAAGAAATAAGTTAGATCAAAAATTACCTAATTCTATATACATATATTTTTGTTCCTAAGCTCCTCCCGGACATATTTTTTTTTCATGTCCCCAGGTTAGGGGATATTGTTTTTCTTATGAGAGCTTGGCTGCTCATATCAACCTTCGGCTAATTATGTCATTGCGGTAGTATTTAAAATTCTGATACAACTTAACTCTTGGCATCTTGGAGTCAAAAATATGAAGACTTCCCCCAGTTGCTCTATTTCTTTTAAGAACTGTTTTGTACCTTTCCACACACTGTTTGGCCGATTGCCGATTTGCTTTCATTCAGTCAATCGATGAAAAGTAAGTTGAAAAACATTTTCATATTTTTCATATTTACGGTTGACATTGGTGAACTTTTGGAGATATTTGAATAAAATTTATAGATCGTTTATTTCTTATAACAAAGTGTTATTGTGCCAAAATTTCTTAAAATCGGGTTAGGGATAATCTTTGTGTGGCAACAAAGCGTCCTTTTTTGCCGAGAATAAGCTTCATACCGAGAGACGTATCATTCTTCAGCGTTATGCTATGGAGCTATGGAGCGTTCAGCTCTCCAGGTAGATGTAGTATACGCGAACACAGACAACTACAAATAGGGTAAACATTGTGTGTTGAAATTAGTTTTATAGGATCTTCAACCGAGTATTGGTATATTATAAATTAACAAATATGTGCTTGTACAAGTAGTTGCATCAAAGTCACAAATTTACGTCAATCCAAATTGCTGAGCATAAATGCAATTAATTTTCCTCTCGTGCTTTCGACCCCTCCCACTTCTGCCCCGCCTATTGACTACAACAGGCACTTAATAATTTTGTTACGAAATCGCAACAATGGCGCGTATATGCTACAAAACAACAATAATGACAATATAAAACCGTTATGTATATTTACCTAAAATAATGTAGGTGCAACGTGAAGCATGCGAAAACTTTGTCGAGGGCATCGGTGACAATTCCACAAGCGGTGGAGTCGCCAAGTCACCAGGCCGCCAAAGTCAACAAAGCAGTTAGAAGTGCAGGCGCAGTAGCTGGTGTTATTGCAAGTGGATGAGATAAAATTGACTGCCAATTTGTATGAGTTTCATTTAATTACGGCTAAAAATAACTTAATACATTTTGCGCCCTTATTATGAGTTATTTCTCCTCCAATATTTTAAAGTTTATTTCTCGGTTCCGGTGATATTTCCAACTATTTTGCAGCTTCCGTCGTGTAACACAAAATATGGCAGAGTTGGCGAATATTACAGCATGACCAAAGATTGTTGTTATATGTACATATACATGAACTGGATGATGAAGCGAGTTGAAAGCCGGGCGACTGTCTGTCTGTCCAACCATCTATCCGTCTGTGCAAGCAAAAATAAAAATTACTTCATGAAGCTTGGTACACAAGCTTTATGAAAGCAGAGATCAAAATAGAACAATGGGCGCGGCCCAACTCCCTTAAAATGGACGAATTCGAACTACAAGCATGCCTACTTTCCAAAAAGCATATTTTTAAATTTTATTTGTTCCTTAACGACTTCTTCAAAGTATGGCACCTTATGACTAAAAACTGCTAAAATCCATCGAAAGCAAGTCCCTAAGATATGCCGATCTCAGTATTTTTAGTTGACTTTTGACCGAAAGTATCGGTTAATCTATGGAATATACAATTGAAATTCAGAGAGAATTTTCCTGATATTAGTATCTCTGGGCATAAGAAATGGGTTGAATCAGCTAGTTCGCTATGCTCCCATGTACCTGATATAAAGATTTTTGAAGTTTAGGGTGACTTTGTACCTCATATTGTATCAACCAATTAGTCATCTCAATGAAAATGAAAACTTCATTCATAACACTATATATCTGAACTTAAACTAGATAAAATAGGGCGAAAACTTGACCTAGTCTTCCTATATAATTATATATAACTAATATCAGGATATTCGAACATCCGGCAGACTCTGCTCCATATGATTGATGATTGAATGTGAGGTACCTTAATGAAAATTTTTTAGTATATATCTTTACTTAAAATATGACAGACTGACATATTTTAAAACAAATTACTTATTCGGTTATTAGAAACAAAGAACAAAGCTCTGCCACTAAATTTAATTAGTTACCAAATCATACAATTACTAAATAAGTGATCAAATAACCAAAGTAGATTAAAAACCTTGCAGTATTGAAGTGATAGTTTGAATTTCAAATTTCCTTCAAAGATATCTTTTTAAACCGAAGGCATTTTGAAGCGCACGTAAATCGAAATTATGGCTAAATGTCGGCAATATGCAAAGCAATTAGCGCTCCAAAGAGGCAATTAACAGAAGCAACAATAAGCGAAACTTCAACACCATTGCATAATCCGATTGTTGTAAAATAACCAAGCAATCACCGATGACAAGTGCTAAAGCGATCAATGAATTGGCCGCAGCAACAGCTTGTCAAACAGCAATTTAACAGTAAAACAAACAAATTGGGAAAAAGCTTTCAAGAATTTATAATCGATTGAATGACAGGCAACCGCATTGTCCACTGTGATGGAAGGCAACTAAATGAGAAACAAAAAGTGAGATAGGATCCAAGTTTTTTGTTGTTTTTTGTTTGTGAACAATGAATGGAATAGAATTCGATTATGAAAGCTATGCAGCAAAAGCTAATCGATTATCTAAGTGTGTTCGCCAGCGTTTATTTCAATTTGCAGCACACGCTCTGGGCAATAATTGCTTTTCGATTTGACAAATTAAAATCGAGTGTGATTGGATTTGTAGAACTGTGGATAAAGTTTTTGTGTTGGTTGAAATAATTGAATGGTTTTAAATATCAGGCTAGGTTTGTCATGATCCATTAGTTCTGTAACACGAGGTTGACTTTGATTTACGAAGGCTGAAGGAATTTAAACATATGTATATGTACATAGTCGATTTTATGAAAATGTGATAAAGCAACCTCCTTATCTTGTGTTTCATAAACAATTCACGAATGAAAATGTATTGTCTTATAGAAATAAACAAGCCGCCATAGCGAATTTTTGTATTTTTATAAATGTTATTACTTTGATTATTTTGAAGTTTCACGAACAAGGCTGAGGTGAGCAAACCTATTATACTTTTCGCAGTATATCGCAAAAGTTTGGAAAGTTGGAATTTCTGTCACTATATACCATATATATATATTAACAAAAGCAAATATACATAGTTTGGATTATGTAATTTCAAATGAAGGATTTGAAAATATATTTTCAATATTAAATGAGTAACTGATGTGGACGAAGTATGAAGAAAATAAGTGTGATGATCTGATAAAGTGTAAACTTACTCTTTGGGGATATGCCTCGCGTGTGAGAAATCAAGAAAATGGTGCTTTTACTTTCGAGCTCAACGCAGGATGACGATTGTACATACAAAAATTAAAATTTTTACTATCCTTGAACCTTCTGTTTCCGACTATTCTCTTGTTATATTTTTTATTAAATATATATAAAACGCTTACTGGATTAAAAGGCTTTTTATTATACTTATCTGAGTTTGCCGTACAAAAATCGTTTGCCTTATCAAAGTATAATTGTTGTGCCGCCATTGTCACCAGCTCCCTTCGTACGACCATTTTTACAAGCGGTAGTCAGCGTTGCTGTCGTCGATGTTGTCGCTTGCCACTTCAGCAATATCTCATTTTAATGCCCATGTTTATGCAACAAAAACAATCATTGTAGTAGTAGCGAGGAATTAAATGTTTAAGTACACCTCTTTTCCCATCGGCCATAACAGGTTCAAACTTTCAGTCCGGCGATTTTATGGATGTTGTGTTGTGCTGTTATGATGATAAAGAGTAGGACGGTATTTCCTCATAGCGCATGTAAGTAAGTATGTGTGTATCAATGACTAAATATCATAATTCAATTGAAGGTATAAAATCGTTTAAAGTACAGCCAAGAGAAGATATAAGTAAAACTGAATATCTGTGACTGCTAATGTTGGACATCAAATAACATATTTTCAGTGAAAAAACCAAACTTTTTTAGCTTTTTCTACGGAAGTTTTAAGGTTGAAGTCTTCGACTCAGTACGAAATACTTGAGTTAACTAGTTTATTAATCTTATTTTTAATCAGGGAAGGGAAGGGGAATAGATGAGAGGCTTAAGAGATTTGTTTTTTTATTCTTGATAACAACATTTTACCTTTGTATTTCCTGGCAAGAGGTATCTTAAAGCCTATTGTGCTTCGTGACAGTCTAGTACAAGGCTCGTAGAAGTTATGCGTTTTATATGAGTTCCGTATGGACACCGAATTCGTCAGTGCAGGCGTCAAATCATTTATATACTTTGCTGCCCGCTTATTTGTCTACATTTATATAGCGATTTTAGAAGCATTTCTGTTTCACCGAAAACTATAATTATTTTTGTACAAAGTTTATGTATGTGTATGAGGGCCTTCAGTCACTTTATATCCTTAATTATAAATTCGTGGGTCATTTTTGAGCAAACCAAATGCCAATATCTCTTTTCTATTCATCGCGTTTATTTTGACTCCAATTTTAACTCTTGCTTTATCGAATAATGGAATAATTATTATTAGTTTATTTTAAAATTTTTCAGCTTTTCAGCAATTATTTGGGTAGGACATTTTGTTCACGCAAAATTTGGTATGCTAACATTTTTAAAAGATCACCAATAATCCACAAAATGAAGAGAATTGAGATTTCTGAGGAGTTTTTTAAACTTTTCAATCATATTAACCCATTACTGCTTGACTATAGATCCCGCCATATGTTTTTTTTTTTTGTTGGGAATATTTATGTTGAAGTTTATATTGCTCATAGAAGTTGCTCTGTGAAATTTAAGATTTGAAATTTTCAGCATACCTGAGATATTCGGTGAGTTAAAAAGTACCCAATGGGCTAATCGGAGTTCTAAATGAACCTGAAACTTAATGTACAAATGTGTTTATTAGCCTGTTGAACGGCTGTTCCTCTAGTGTTAATCAAAATCTGCTGTGTTACGAAGTAGATGCTAGTGAAATTGCATTTGTGAAATAACGTGGCTGTTAACATTGTGTAACAAATATAAATATACTCATATACTCATATACCCACTTATATACTCAACTGAGTATACATATTCGGCTACGGGATCTTGGGAGGTTAAGAATAACTTTTTTTATTTATTTATTTTTTTTGCTTGTTAAGGAAGTCTTTTACAAACCCCGATTATGATTTAATTTACCGGCATTTCTTATTTTCTAGTTTGCTGAAAAACTCTGAAAATACATTTTCTGATTTCTAAAATGTCTCGACTTTGATCTTGAAAGTGAGCACCTATTAATAGAAAATTGTGTCCTGTCTTATAAAGATTGTACATTGTTTCATATTTCCTCCATGATTTCGAAAAAAGAAAATTAATATCTTCAACACCTTCCGAGATAAGATTCTTTGCGTGAACACTATTTAGCATATATCCAAAATTAATTTTAATTGACCAGTTCATTGTTCATTCACTGCCTTCGCCTTTACCATTAAAAATATTATAGGAAACTTTGAACGACGAAATCTCCGACAAAAAACCTGCCTGAAGAAAATATGAAATTGTTGTGCTATGAAGATAGTGCACAATGTCATGAATCAATGTAAATGATAGCAAAGATGCATAAACTAGAATTTAAATTTGATTCTGCGTCCACTGTAGTCCCCGGATCTGGCCCCACCGACATCTCTGCTGATCTGAGATTCCAGATAATGTTCGTCATAAAAAAATTAGGGGACAATAAAAAAAGGTTCCTTAAAAGAAACTTTTATTAAAAAGTTGGAATATTGTAGTAATAGTTGTGTCGCCATCGATTAATTCTCCATTGAATAATACAAGCGAACTTCTCCAGAAATGTGTGCTTTTCTTAAAAAAACAAATTTACTGATTAACTAATTCAAATAGTAGCGAATAATGGTGAAACAACTGAAAAAATGAAATTAAAAAAAATCATAAAGTTTGTTCGAAATATAGAATTTTTAACAGTATAAATTTCCATCATCCATTTAAAATATTTCTGTGAAACATTTCTTATAATTATGAAACTAATTAAATTAACATTCCATACAAATTTGATAATGTAATAGGATGTGCATTCCGTGAACTATGCAAAGTATTACAAACATGCCTTCATTTTGGAATTTGCAAATAATTATACATACGGAAAAATGTTTATTGTTGTTGCTACTAATTACACCGAAATATTTGTTTTGAATTTAATTCCTTGCTGCTCATAAACAAATTGCAATTATAATTTTTTCTAGTTGCGGTTTGCTGGATTGCGGTCAGAATTGCAAAAAAAAAAGTTAAATTTGTAACAACCGCATTTAATATGGAAATCAAGCATTTGCAAGCTTACTAAATGCATAAATATAAATGCAACTGAACACATATTCTGCCTGAAAAGTATCCGGACTTGGACTGTAAATAAATTTCAAAATATTTATGTGGTTTTACGGTCATTTAGCCAAGCTAGGTTTAAATATCTCAGCATAAAACTTCTACTTCTTAATGGGATTCAAAATTTTAGATCCTACTGTTTGATCTTTATTTGTGATACTTTTTAAACAGCATGTAGTGCAATCTGATTTTTTTTTTTGCATTTGCATTAGCTTTGAATTTGCTCTGTGTAAAAGTGCACTATAATTATAAATGAAATTAGCGCATCAGTTGGTTATATTTGAACTTTATGGTTGCATAAAACGTAAAACTCTGCTCATTGCATAAAATAAATACGTGAAATTAAAATATTGAAAACTAATTGCTTATAAACACATATATATGTGTCATTATACACATGATCCTACTGTGTAATTAAAAGGATATAACGAACATTTTAGTTGGCTTAAATATTGCTCGTGATCCAATATTAGATCGAGAAAAAAAAATTTGAAAATACCAAAAATGATTTTTAAGGTTATTTATACATTTAAAGGATACACTGTTCATCAAACTTTGTGTCCATTAATTTTTACTGCTTTGGATATTGTGTGATTCCAGCGTTCTTTGGAAAGTAAAGGTTGCTGTGAACTGTTTTTATGCTAATATATTCAAACGATACTAACAACGTCATAGAAACATCAAAATTTATTTTCGATGATTTCGCAAATGTACCCAGCATCTTCCGACTCCTTATACTGTATGAGTCCTCAGTACATTTCATGCATAACTTTAACAAAGTATAACTTTTAAGGAAATGTTTTTATGGGTAACCCTGTTTTCAGGCTTTCACTTTTCATTGCCTTGGAAATAAGAAATTTAATGCAATTACTCTTAAAAATCTAATATGTTTATATGACTTCTGATGTGTAATCAATGGGCAATACAATAATATCTAACAAGCATCGCATTAAACATCCCCCACCGAAAAACCATGCCACAATCCACAACAAATCATCCAACATACATATGATCGAATACACTATACAAGGTGCGTTCCAAAGTGAACAGGAGTTAAAAAAACACATATTAAATGGTTTTTCCGGCAAAATCAATTTTTTTTATTCAAAATAGTTTCCTCCTGCTTCAATACAGCTTTTTGCATGGTCTAAAAGCATGCCGAACGAGTGTTTTAGCCGTTGGCCGGTATGACCGCCAATATGCCGGTGCAAGCTTTTTGAATGGCCTCTACGTCTGCATTACGCTTTCCTTTTATGGGTAAATGTATTTTTCTGACAAAGAAGAAGTCGCGCGGTGCCATATCAGGCGAATACTGGTTCGTGGTTAATGGTTAAAATGTGATTTTTGGTCAACTAATCGGTCACAAACGTCAATCGATGAGACGAATTCTGAGCAATTTTTGGTCGTCAGTCAATTTGTGCGGAACAAACCGTGCACACACCTTTCCTAAGCCCAAATGTTTGGTCAAAATGCGATAAATCGATGATTTGGAGATTTTCGATTCCATTTCCATTGGTTCCAAGGATGATTTCGGCTGATTTTTATGAATTCACGCACAGTTTCGATTGAATTTCCGGTGATCACGGATTTTTATTGGCCCAAATGTTGATCGTCGTATACATATGTCCTCACGATCACTTAGAAAACGTTGAAACCACTCGTGCACACTGCTATGGGATAGGCAATCATCGCCATAAACTTGTTTCATCAATTGAAACGTTTGGGTAAAAGTTTTACCAATTTTATGTAAAACAAATTTTTTTGTTGGCTCTTTGTTCGAAGCTCATTTTCGCACCGATAACACAAACATACTGACACTTAAAACGCAATAACTTCACTTCCAATCAATGAAATATCATGAAATTCTCATTGGACAATTGACAATGATAGCAGATTCTAACGCACTAGTCGACATGTAGATGGCCCTATCAAGGGGCGCTAGATTCATAAAGTACTGTTTACTTTGGAAAGCACCTTGTACACCACATATCATCCAACAAGTTATCGAACAAGCCACTCACATTCACCGCCTGGAACACCTTAAAAGGTGATAAAAATGATCCCTTTTCCGATTTCAGCTCAATCACAGCGATCGATAGCCGTCAAGCAGTTATTTACAAGCAGACCTTTACAATTAAATTTTTCGTTACCAGATTTTATACGTATAATCGGTTTAACATCGGTTGCACTCGCGGATCCGAATTTTTAATTGGTCAATTGGGACAATAAGCAAGGCAAGAATTTTTTTTTATAGATATAGTTCATTTATTTATGTATGATTAAAATTCGCGTCAAATTGGATCAAAAATATTACTCTTGGTATAATTTCAACCCTTGTTACATCTATAGAGGTTCTTTATGCCAATAAATACATCATATTTTAACCTTAATTTTTCCAGCCTAAAACGACAATAGTACAAATTTTACAACCGCATTAAAACTACTTCCATATTCATATGTTAGCTGAGTTGGATTGCATGAAAAATCATTTTCATCTCTCTGATTGGTTAGCTTATACAATTCTCTTAATCATACCATATCTGAAGTCAACTCAAATTACGCATATTTATTATAATTCCTTTTAATAAAAATTTAAAAATATTTATTTGCTTGCATTCACATTTAAGAATTTCTCCCCCTTTTTACAGCCGAAAGGTAAGCGTCAGATAATACAAGTACTACTTAAGCTTCATCGAAGCGAGCTTACTTCGGTTAATTAAATAATTATACGCCTCATTTGTGGTTTCCTCTTGTTGCACTTGTTGCCTTTAGTAGTATCCTTGTCCTACTTGTATTATTCGTTTGGAACTAGCACAGCCATTGTAAATTAAGCTTATACAAATGGAAACGAAAGTGAGCTGACCAGTTATGCTTATGCTTTGCCAAAGCGATTCGTTTTCTGTGGGCAATATTTTAGGGCATTTGCTTTTCTCTATTTGGCCTTTGAGTGCCATTTACTTTTGAAGCTCTGCAATGTAGTGGGCGAGTAAAATTTTTTTAATTTACAAGTGTATAGCAGCTAGTTGCTGAATATATGTGGAATATCTATATACGAGTGCGTGTTTAAAATAGAAAGCCATTTACTTTTCAAACATCTTATGTGGCAAGTTCAATGAAAGGTAAGATACCTATTTTGCTGAGGATTTTTTAATTAGTGTTGTTGTAATTTAAGATTTTAATTGAACGCTTAAATAACTTCTTAGCTGGGAAAACCACGAACTGGGTGCAAATTGGCATTGGAAATACAAACTTGCTTTTTAGCGTTACAACGTAAGCCCAGAAACAATTGCTATGACAAACGATTTCTGTGCCGTCGAAAATGCGAAATAGATCAAGCAGAAATATAAGAAGTATCGCTATTTTAAAATGCAATAACATGAAAGTACCAGTGAAATATTTGTGCGAGCTGCTGGGATCTCCTTTGATCAACCTTTTCAGGCAAGGAAATAAGATAAAGTCGGAGGGGGCCACATCTGAGCTATAGGACGGCTACGTTGGTATGCTTAGTTAGGTAGCTGGTCACAGGAAAGGAGTTTTGAACCGGGGCGTTGTCGTGGTGCATCTTCCTTAATCTTTTTAAGAATGGCCTCTACCGAATCCAGTTGGTGCGCACACGCTCTGAGGTACAGTCGCTGTGGAAGAAAATCAGTCCTATTACTTTGTCCGGAAACCCCATATGCTCGAATTCTGAGTAACGTAGCACAACATAGCAGTTGAAAGAAACTACTGGAATATTCTAAGGCATTTTTTATAATTTATTTATTTTTATTGCAACTATATATAAAAGCGCAGTGAATTGGTATACTCGTAAGTTTGAGATGAAGAACAAAAAATTTATGCTCTTGAAAGTCTTTTGTCACTTTGCTTTGAAATCATCGAAGCATCATCATCAATTTCTTATATAGAAAATGAAAAATATTATCACAAAACTTAGAGGCAAAGAGATAAAAACAGATTTTAATTAGTCTCCAAGTCTAAGTTTGAAATACTCTGTAATTCAAAGAGTCTGAAGAAGTATCCTATCGACGATAGAAAAGAAGTTTGTCTCAAATGTGCATATATTTGCATTTGCTGCTGTAAGATAGGCGACAGCAAAGATTCAGCTATAAAACTCCTTATATTATATCTAAAATGCCTGTGCGCTCTTAGTATTTCCTATCTTCATATGTTTTTTTGAAATTAACATTCTTCAAATAGATTGTAGGCACACACAAGCGCCACTTCTTACTCATTTGTAATTTAGTATTCATATGAAAACGTATGTGTAGATTTCATATATTGTCTCACAAATACATAAGCTACGACTCGATGGTTGTCGCAGACGCCCTTGCCGTGAACTCCAATGAACCACACGGCGCTGAGTGTTTGCCTTCGATGTCTAGCGGTATTGTTACGAGTGGCTTTGTTTTGCTACTTGTGCATGTTGTCGATGGTTTAGGTAAAGAATGAGCATACATAATTCATATAGCACATTATACATGCTATACATACTATACATTTACTCACCTATTAAGTTGGATTGTATGGACAACAAAAGCAAGGTATTCTTGAATTAATGAGGCTTTATCAGCATAGAAAGTATTGTGTAAACGGAAGCCGAGTTTTATTAGTAAAAATAATGGAACCACTTTCAGTTTGCATCGCATAAAAATTATGAAAGAATGAAAAACGAATTGCAAGCAGGGCCATATGAATTTAAGACCGTGGTAATTTTTTTTATAAATATTTATATTTAATATTTTAACTTGAAGCAAACTGAGACTCATGATTTAACAAAATGTAAGGCATACCTTTAGAGGTAACAACTGTCAAGTTTATACAAATAATAACAATCCTATTTATAATGTCTTAGGGTTCAAAGCCTCCTTTTTGGAAATATAAATATATGTACGTATGTATTATGACGCTGAAAGGCTTATACTTTCATAATTTTTTATTTTTTTCTCATTTGAAAGTTAAGTTTTACATTTCTTTTTTGACATTGTGGACTTTATACTAGAGTTATAGTCACGCGTCTACATCAAGTAAAATTTTAAAGGTTGATCCATTTTTAGGTAATGCCATCTATTTCTATCAAATTGTACATATACAAAGGTAGTCGGCAACGTACTTACGGCATTTAATGAGCCATACCTAAATATCTCTCCCATGGCATAGAGTATATTCTGAAAACAATTTAACACCTCTTTTGGCAGACTGTTGGTGGAATGTACGCGAGATAACAGCCAGAAGCTCAATCCGAAAAGTTTCTGCGTAGTTTCGTAGTGCAATACTACTTAAAAATTTATCGAACAGCTTTCGTAAATTCAATAAAAGTTTATCCGTTTTATCTGCAGCAGAAGTAGAACGGCAGAAAATGGAAGGTGTTAATACATGATTTAAAATCAGTATGAAATATTCAGTCGATCAACGGAAATCGTAGGAGTGTTTGTTCTACGTACGAACAATAAATTATATACCTATGAGACACTATACATATGTATAGTATGTTTATATGAATACCAAGAGTTCCTGTGCCTTGTTGGCAGTTGCAGTTTCAACAAAGAAGCGTAAACATGTGCACAATTCACGGATCCGTAGGAAAATAAGCTGAGACTTTTAACGTACAATACAGTACACTAGGATAAAGGTACTAATGTGCGTGTGTGGGTGTATATATGTGAGGACCCCGCTATTTTATAATATTATTTTCGCAGTGATGCAGAAGATAAAAATTTAATGAAGCGAAAGTGTGTGTGTAAGCATTTTTTACGAGTATATCCATCTATCTGACGGTTATTTTTTGTTGTTGCGGACACGTTGCCGCCGATTTAAGACACCCTGACTTTGTCTGTTTTTATTCGTTTTTTTTTATCGCTGTCTTATTCAGTGAAAGAGCAGTGGAGCCCGCGTATTTGGGAGATTTTCTTTTGCTGTGACCACGGTTCACTTTTATTACATGAAGGGTGGTACAGAGCGTATTAGTACTGTTACATTATTGGCGCTGGCATTTATATGGATGTGCTTGTATGAGTTTAGTATTTAAACGGCGTCTCCATAAATTGCCGATATAAATTGTGATAGATAAATACAGTTGAACTTCCCTAACTCGAATCACCATAAAACACAAAAAACTTCAAGTCAGAGAGACTTCGAGTTATGGGAGATCAATTTTTTATATATAGATATAAAAACATCACGTAAGAAAATCCCTTTAATTTACAGTCCACATGTTGTCTTTTGTTTGAGACTACAGGAAAACAATTGTCGTTACACTACAATATTGCCTCTCACTTTTCTTTGCAGCAATAACTCTTTCGAAATTGTTTGGGTCAGTTACACACATGTTATATACATAACACATGCATATTTACTGCATAAAAATAACAAAAATCTTAAAGCACTGCAGAAGAATGACATAAAAAATAATTTGAGCTTGAGACTGAGGAAGCGTCATAAAAGTCAGCAGCGGGTGGCGGGTATAATAGCTCTGTATATGCCACGGCATTTACGCTGCTCGTAAATAAGACAAATGTGGCATTTTGAGGTTCCAAACTGTTGCATGCAACGCTAAAGTTACTTTGTTTCAGCTGTGGCACTTGTTGCTGCTTGCGATTCCATAAATATTGGAATTTGAGTGAGAAAAGGCAAGACCGAGAATGTCCTCATCTATGTGTATATGAATTATGCTCTGAGAAGAATTTAAGTTAAGTTTTCATACATCAATATTTATACAGAATTTTTTAAAATTATTTATAAAAAACTAAGTGGTTAAGGAAACACTGTGTACTACTGACCCACTTTACGATTGGAAGGTTTCGAAAAACGATCAAAAATAATAATATCGCTTGACATTCGGAGCGCTTGGAGCGCACACCTCAAACTTTTAAGCAGTCTGCATCTGCAATTCAACATAGATCTTAAATAAATTAGAACAACGTGAAATTAATTAATTTAAGAGTCCATTCCTCATTTACTCTTATTATAGAATGAAAATTATTTGTTTTAATGCAACAGTAGATTTTCGTTTTACTTAACTCGAGACACTGTTTAAATTGAAAATAAATAGCCTAATTACGCTGAGTCCTATTTCAAGGGTAAATAATGGAACGGCAAGGAACGTTTGCAAAACAAAAAATATCAATTATCTTGTGAAATAACGAAGACCCTAGTGTACATTCACATACACTTGTATAAACAACTTTTTCTGAGAAAAAAACACCTGAAGCGGAAAGTGGTCTTACTTTCTCAATAATCGCTTAATTGTAAGCGTTGGAGTGCTCACACATGTACGTGTGGCTTGTGGCCGTGTGCAAGAATTGGCTAGCACTTAACTGTTACATGCGGCTTGTGGCCTGTGGCTACGTGCTTGATAACTATTGAATTACTATGAAATGTAAAATAAACTGGAAGAATGTAGTGAAGGCCAATTAGTGTACAGAGGAAGAATTAAATCGTAGTGGTGAAAAAATTAGAAAAACCAGTGTGAAATGGAAAACCACAAAACGAAAAATTCAGAATTGTAGATATTTTTTAGTTTTCAGTATTTATTCCTCAAACCTAAGATAATGGCACAACTTATTTAATTAGTCATCAATATTTATTTGGTCATCTTTAAAGTGATTCTTACCAGATGTAAGATATTTATGCCAACTAGAAAGTTCTTAAAACACTTTTCAAAAGAACTTTTTGGGATGACTTTCAGCTCCTTCAGCGAATTTTGTTTTATCTCTGCAATCGACTGTGAACGGGTTCCACGGAGCGGCAATTTCAGTTTCGGGAACAAGAAAAAATCACACGTAGCCAAATTTGATCAATACTGTGGTTGATCGATGGTCTTTATTGCGTTTTTGGCTCCACATTCGGTCACAATCGTGGCTCGATGCAATAATGTACTACTGCGCGCGTCGAAGAATTTGCGAATTATTTTTTGTTAGGTTGGTAGTACTGTCAGTCACAATTATGTCAATTTTCATGTCAAAATATTCATTAGTATTTGAGATACGTGTCGTTTTGTGAGCTGCTAAAAGTGAGGTTTTCGTCTTTTGCGATGTCGAAATTTGTTGAGCAAAGAATTTGCATTAAATTTTGTTTACGGAATCAATTCTCTGCTGCGGATACGTTGAGGATGTTGAGGATGGTGCAGAAAGCCTTTGGTGATGAAGCTATGTCAAAAAAAATGTTTACAAGTGCTATAGTGAGTTCCAAGCCGGCCGTGAACGTGTCGAAGACGAAGAGCGTCCAGGGCGACCATCAACCTCAACCGACGAAGCTCATGAAGTTGGAAAGGCTCAGCCAATACCATTTTGAAGGATGTTTTGGGCCACAAGTGCGTCAAATATCGACTGGTACCGAAAACAATGAATTTTTTGGAAAAAGGGCGTGGCGTTGAAGTGTGTGAAACGATGCTTTCCGACTACCAGGGGTCATGAAATGCATTATAACTGACGATGAGACTTGGATCTATGCTTACGACCCCGAAACAACCGATCAACCGAGCGAATATCGTGCCAAAAGAGAGCCGAGTCCAAAAAAATCTCATCAAAGTCGCTCCAAAATCAAGGACATGTTGACTGTTTTCTTCGATTATCGTGGTGTTGTGTATTGTGAATTCCTTCCAATCGGTCAAACAGTCAACAAGGAATATTATTTGAACATTATGCGTCGTTTGCGTAACGCTATCCGCCTAAAAAGGCCGGAATTGTAGAAAGATAATTCTAGGTTTTAACACCACGTGACTACAACCAGTGTTTCAAAGATTGAAAAATCCATTGGCAAAAATGCATTGCATCGGGAGGGGATTACTTTGAAGGGGATGAAATTGATTTGGAAGAATAAATAAAGAGTTTTCAAAATAAATACAATGTCACCTTATTTTTTTGAGCACAGTAGTATTATCATCGATGAACTACAAAAAATTGCACGAATTGTTCTTTCACAATGTCGGCCGTTTCCGACGGATGTTCTCACGCAAGGCCTGAAGAGGATCAAATAGAACTCTTTATTGACTCTCTATCAACAAATAAATATTTAATGGTTTTGACACATTCGTGTAAAAATTATTCAAATATGTTCGTATTGCCAAATTTTGTGTAGATTAAAATTGTGTTTAGTTTTGTTTCAAGATGTAAATATGTGGCTTTACATCTGTACTAACTGAAAAATATTTTCATGAAAACCTGTCTAAGGATTCACCTTTATTTGAGGGTTAACCTAAGCGAAGCAAATAAAGTCTGCGCATCCGAAGGCCTTTTTGGCGGTTTCCTTAGATATGCAACGAGTATGATAGTTGCAGTACATTTACAGGCGCAACAATTGAATTTACGCAACTTCTTACAAAAATTTACCAGAGCGGCAAAATAACAGTAAAACAGAAGAAAAATAACGAGATATGCACCTTTAGTCTAATGTATGTAAACAAATACAGACAAGCGCTTGCAATAGCAGCAAGCATAAACCGCTTGTGCTAGAAGAAACACCAACAACTATTGTGTGAGTTGCTTCTGCAATCGCTTCGTAACAACTACAACAGAACTACACAATTATAACGTCACGCCAACAGAAGGCCAAAGCAATGCCCATAAAGAATGAGAGAGTAACAATTAGCACTTGAATAAGACAGATGCCTGGCAATGTTATGTATGTGTGAGCGGTGATATATGTGTGTGAGAGGATGAGATGTTGCTGAGCGAGTTGCACTTACGAAGAGACACTGATAAATGGAGATATATACAATTCGCTTGCTTGCAGAATTACCAGTAGTATAAACAACAATGAGTAGCCTTTAACAGAACACGTGTGTACACAATCAAAACATTACCCATAACAGCATGTTGTTGGTCTTCGATATTATTGCCAGTGTTTTCGAAATAAACAGCAAGTTGAATTCAGCACGAGACACTCACACATATTGACATCGTCTTGGTAGCTGAAGCCGCGCACAGAAGACTTACGTTCGGCTTTTTCGAACTCACAAATCACGTTTACGATATTATCAAACACACATGCATTCGTATCCCACATAAGTTAACAGTAACAGCAGACAAGAACACACACTGAGCGAAATTGGCGAAGAAAGCGCCTTCAGCTGCGATGACAGCAGTCAAGAATTGTGCGCAATTTTCTCACAATCTCTTCTACCCTGGCAGTGCGTTCTGGTTGGGTCTTTCGACGTCCACAGCAATGGTGTCCTTTAGGCACTAGCCGCCAGAGCAGTGAAGGTCCGTCCGTTGAGCTATAAGCACATGCCGACTTCTGCAGCGATTTTGGTGTAATTTGAGTTTGCTCAAAAAACACTAAAAAACTGTTTGCTTGAACTGTCAAATTGAATGAGAACTGTAAACAGTTTTTTAATGCGTTTAATAGTGTTCGCTAACAAGAAAGAAAGCTTCTAATAACAAGTAATTTCCAAAACATTCAACGCTTACGTTTAATTATTTTTAATATAATAATTATTTGAAAAAAATATATTCATTTAATATTTTGGTTATTTCTTTCTAATGTTGGCCGCGGCTACATCTCAGATGGTTCATCCGTTGAGTGCAATTTTCGATGATTTGTACGAGCATTTCGACAGGTAGTTGGTGAATAACACGCGTGATGTGTTGCTCCAAGGTCTGAATAAAGGATGGGATTATCCGCATATACTTTAGACTTTTCATATCCCAAAGGGAAAAACTCTAACGGTGTGATATCATACGAGCTTTGTGGTTAATGGACTGGTCTGAAACGTGAAATTATCTGCTAACCAAAGTATTCTCTCAAAAAATCCATTGACTGATGCGATGTGTGGCCACCTTTTGAAACCAAATTTCGATAAGATCATTTCCACGTATCAAATAGTCAGTTATCATGGCGCGATGACGATCGCCATTGATGGTTACGTTTTCACCGGCATCATTTTTATAGAAATGGGGACCGATAACTTCACCGGCTTACAAACCACACCAAACCGTTGTTTCTTCTGTAAAAAATGGCAGATCTCGAATCTCTTCAGGTTGTTCTTCGTTTCAAATGCGGCAATTTTGCTCGTTCACATAGCCATAGAGCCAGAAATGGCTGAACAAATTGACAGCAATTAATTTCCAATTTGAACTTTAATCGAATTAAATTGCATTCTTTCGCCATTAAAAAATCATCAATTGTATTTGTTTTCTGATATGTTGCAATGTTTGTGATATGTTGCAATGTTTGTGTAGCAAATATTATACATATATTGTTCCAACAACTGACAACAGTGTTCATTCGTTTAGCTTTCTCTATGTGTGCGGCCCGTAAGTGTGGTGTATAGTATATGCAGCTGAAGCGCGGAAATTGTGTCTGATTTGGCAATAAGCAGTTGATGTGGGAAGCGCCAACAAATAGATCCAATCAGACAGTGCACAACAACAGCAACAATAAGCGGAAAAGAGGATGTGGAAATCATTTTGAAAATTCAATGATTGTGTGATAAACGGATGAAAAACTGAAAAATAGAATAATAATCTCTCAAGCTCGACTTATGTAACTGACTTTGGAAGCAACATCATCCATTTTGTTTACGGCTAAGTGCATAAAGTGTATAAAGTAGCTGCATCCGCTGTTGGAAATTTTATTGCAGCGGAAGTACGCGCTTAGCGCTAATTGATTGCAAATTGCAAATAAAATGTAAACAGAATGGAACGTGAGCTGATAGCAGAGCTTATAAGCAGACTATTTCGTAGTGACGAATGATGCAATACCAGAAGTGAATTGCTTTTCACGCAACCGCTACGCTACTAACTCGCGTTTTTGAAGAAATAAAGAACTAGTTGGTATGACTGAGCATAAATTTGACTTGTAGGCACACGTGATGTGGTTAAAGTCTGCTGAAAATTTTCAATTCTAATTAGAGATGGTTAAGTACCTAAAAATTTTTTTATTTTTCTGCTATTAAAATTTTGTAAACATATCTTATATGTAAAATCTATTACGTTATATACTTAATTTCAACGAAAAGTTTAAAAAAGCTTGGAAAATTTGAGAATATAGCTTTTTTCGAATGAATATTTCACCCAAATTTTGAAAAATTTATTTAAATTATTAGAAGAAGGAAATAAATGGAAAAAAGTGTGCTTACTAGAACATTTAGAAGCATATAGTATATATTGGTATCAGGAAGTAAAAAATGATTTTCTGCAGATTTGATTCTAAGCAAAAATTCAGATTCATGCTATGCTTTTCAACATTGAGCCCCACAAGTTCGCAAAAGAATGAGAGAGACCACATCAGAAACTTCACACACTTAATCCTTTGCTCTGCACTTTAATTTATATTTTGACAGGGTGCATTCCTTCGGCCTCAAAGTTTTCATTTGAAAAATTTCACACTCAAAGGCATCAAAAATTGCCAATGAGGGAGTATGGTTGAGACTTGAACGTGAAGGAGTCTTTATAGGACAAGGTGGTGATTATATTAAATGACGTTGAAAGATAAGCCGACATTTGGTAGGATATTAAATAGCCTTATATATTTTGAAATCTGCTGACCTCATACTACTGACCCCGAAATACAGGCGAGTGCTGAGGATTTTATTGTTACTTTAATATGCTTGTGAGTGCATATACCTGTATGTGGCATAACTGAGCAACAAAGTAGACCTACATAAACATTTTCACACATAACAAAAAATTGCTGAAAAAATTATAGAATAATGAAGGTGAAATGATGGTTCGCTGAATGATAAGCGAAACTTTGCTAATGTTCTGAATATTCACATTAGCTCAGATACTACGAAATCTGTCGAAATTGTTTATGATGTGTAAATTTGGGTGTTATAGCTTAATTTGTTTGGAAGATATATACATTGAACTTACTGTGGGACGGGGCCACGATAATTTTTTGAGTATTTTCAAATTAAAATTTTTCTTATTCTGGTTTGTTGCTCCAAATTTGTGTTCTTTTGTATATTGCCCTTTTAGTTATGGAATGGTTTCGACGATTCAGAGCGAGAGAAAACGACACCACGGATAACCCAGCCGGCGGAAGACCTTGAAGACGAATACCGATCAAATCATGGAAAACATCGAGCTAAACTGGCATGTGACATCTTGTGGTCGCCTAGAAGATGGGAGTTAGTCACCAAACCATTTTAAATTATCTGCAGGAGGCTGGATATACAAAAAAGCTTGATGTTTGGCTGCCGCATGATTTGAGGCAAAAAAAAAACGTTCGGGACGGAATCAACGCCTGGGATATGTTACTGATATGGAACGAACTCCCATGTTTAAAGCGGATAGTGAGTGACGACGAAAAATGGATCACATACGAAAATATCGAGCGAAAGCGGTCGTTGTCGAAGGCCGGTGAATCTTCCCAAACAGTGGCCAAGCCGAAATTGGTGGCCACGAAAGTTTTGCTGTGTGTTTGGTAGGATTTTAAGGGAATCATCCACTATGAGCTGCTCCCATATGGTCAGACGCTTAATTCTACTATCTACTGCGAACAACTGCACCGCTTGAAGCAGGTGATCGACCAGAAGCGTCCAGAATTGGCCAGCAGAAAGGGTGTAGTGTTCCACAAGAAAAATGCCAGACCATACATTTCGTTAATGAGTCGTCAGAAGCTACAGGAGCTCGTTTCATTCAAAAGAAGGAGGGAGGCTTCTACGAGGGGGGTATTATGAAGTTGCCGTCTAGATGGAAACAGATTATTGAACGAAACGGCGCATATTTGAACAAAATCCGATCACTGTAAGACTTTTTATAGAGCATTGAATAAAGAGCAAAAAAGTGGTAGAGAGATATTTGTCAACCTAATATAACCCTATACATCCCATATATAACATATGTATGATATAATTACTTCCATTTTTCTAAGAAACTGTTTGTCAAATATGTTAGTCAGTGTATGAATTATAAGAGTTGTAATAGTATAAAATGGTTGGTTGTACCCGAACTAAGCTTTTTCGTACTTTTTATATCCTTGCAACCAAGTTAGGAACTTCACATACATATATGAGAGTGTGAGTTTGCGTGCGTGAATAAAAAGCGCCCTCTGTATCCTCCCAGCCAGGTATAGCTTTAGCGTTGCATGGCTGAAATTAATTTGCGTCTGGGTTCATGATTTTTTAATTTCATAGAGGAGATAATCAGTAAATTTGATTCAAAATAAAATCAATATCGATAAATATATAGCAGCATTATAAGATACTATTTCCTGCACCATCTTTGCCACACACGCGCTACTCGCGGCCGTGCAGCTTATGTCTTGCGATGGCAACTGGATTCATCTGGAGTGTAAAGGCTAGCGAGTAGATCGTAAATAATGTTTTAATTACCAACTTCTTCAATTGCTAACGGTCAGCATGTGGCAGCTCAGTCGTTTCTCTTGGTTAGTCATGGCGTATACGTAACTTAATATACATAAATCTAACCGTGTGCCTTATGGCATTGTTGTTGTTATTTCAAGAAAGAGAATGAGAAAGTGAAAAAACTGAGCTAGAAAAGAAATGCAAAATAAAATGCGAGTCTCTGAAAGAACGTAGCGCCCGAAAAAGGTAGAGAGGAACATGAAGTTATAAACGTAAAAAATACGCCGTCAAAGAGTGCCAAAAAGGCTTTGCTACTAATAAAGTGGTATTAATAAACATTCAAGGCGAATGCGGTGGTAGTAACGCGATAAATAATTGTAGTACGTGCATATTTGTGGAATTCGAATTAATCGATAAAAATGATTTTTTTTTCAATTTGTTTAACCTTGTGTTATTGGGTTTATAGCTATATTATCGATATCGAAATAAAATTTTGCGGATGTCCGTTTCTCTACAAAAGGCACTCAATTACCAGAATCGCATCGAATCAGAATGAGTGCTAAAATAAAGGATAAGGTACAACCAGAACTCATTTGCGTGAATTTTCCACCTTATCCTATTTTCCTTGAAAGGTCCGAAGCAAAAATAAAACTTAATGTTTTTGTTCGTCACCGCAGAACTGTAGCTCACCGAAAGAAAAGTGAACTGTTTATACTTAGTGAAGTTGTGGTCATTTCTGACACTACTTGGGGCTATTTGCAGTAGTGGTTTTGTTTTTGCAACAAAGCTCACAGGCATAGTTCAACACTACACTTAAATGTGTGTAAATAATAAAGATAACTGTCAGCTACATTACAAGAGGCGGTAATCAAACCAGCAAGTTTATGTGCTGTCAGAGGCGTTCGCTTGTGGACAACTGAAAAGTTGTTATAACTAGTTTTGGTGTTGTTGTTGCGGCAGTGGTGTAATGTTCGCCTTTGGGTGTAATTAAATTTAACAGTAAAATGTCAGCAAGTGTGACAAGTCATTGCCCGCGGTGGAGGTGAAAAGTGCAATATGTTGTCAAACTGAACAAATAACTTCCAACAGCTGCCAGCTATGAATGTAATATCAAACAACTACATGTAGAAACGTCCATATGAGCAACTCTTTTCATTTTAAACTCGAATAAATGTGTCTGCTCAGAATATTGACATTAGATACTAAATTTTTGACAGACATGTATGTACATAAATGGCGATGTTATTATTGATACATATGTAAGGAATGTAATGAATACTAAACTCCGGTATGCTTAGGTTATGTGGACCCTAATATTTTATAAACGCTTTTTATGTTGCTCATACGCCAAAACACCAACCTAAGGCTGACAAAGTGATTCCACCTCGCCTTCCCCCATATTGATTTTGCATGGAGCGTCCAACGTGTAAACCTTTTGGACAGTGCTCAGTCAGAACACCTATAATTGTAGGGAGATTGAATTTGCTAAGAGCCATTAATTCAGATTACCTCTTACGGTTCACCCTTCGCCAGAAGAATCTCGCAGGCGTACAAGTTCTGGTTGTTCATCGGCGTCTGATCAACTTACTGGAGGTCCAAGCAGGCAACCGAGAACCGACTCGACTCCAAACGTGCTCTCCTTTACCAGCTCATTGGCTTCTCACTTTCCATCGATTCCGATGTGACAGAGTACTCTTACAAGTCTGATATAGAAAAAGCTTGAAGCTATTGCTATTGGAGTCATAATTTTGAGCGGACAGTCAGGGAACTCAAAGCCGCTCGGCTGTCGGAGTGAATGCACACCTCTCTGAAGGAAGCTGTATTTCGGAGCAGTATGTTACATTTGGTGGAAAGTTCCCTGATCGCCACTTGGGAGTGGCCAGAAAAGATTCTTTTACATATAGCTCAAGCAGTACACGATTTTCGGTCTTTGACCAAGTATCCTCTGGGTAGCCTAAGAACGCCCGTTTGAAGGCGAGCTGAAGTGAGAAGGCGAAACATCCTCTCCACAGAGTTGTGCGCTGGGTTTGACCCGCCAAAACAGTACCAATGAAAAAGACAAAACAGCCTCGGATGAGAGACCCCTCCTGATGACGACCATGGCAAACGAAATAAGGACTACGATTTAATGGCATGCACTTGGTATGTCCGGTCCCTTATTTGGGAAGGTGCAGCTGCCCAGCTGGTTGATGAATGAACGTCTAGCCACAATCCGCATCAAAGCGAAGTTCTTCAACATATCGCTGATTTGCGCCTACGACCCGACGGAAGAAAAGGATGATGTGACCAAAGATAACTTCCAATATAACAGTATCTTAAAGCCTAACAATAATTTTTTTCGATTTTTAAGACGACGTTAAACAAGTCCAAATAATACGAAGCGGCTGCGTCAATCATGACAAAACTTAGACATATTATATTAAGCAGAACAGACGTCCGTCAGTCTGTGCCATAGAGGAGACTTAATTGTCTTATCCCTCCCACGAAGTAATAATTAATCAGGTGGTTCCGTGGGAGAGTAAGGAGTTGGCAGTAGGTTAGGCTTAGCGGATTAAAGTTCCACACGTCGACTTTTTATGCTTTCCCCAACTTTAGTAAAAGTAGCTTCGTCTTTTAGGAACCAGATGTTGTCGAGATCTACCTTCAATTGCGGCTATAAAGAGTTGGTTATCATCGATCTTTACCATCCTCCATTGACAGTAACGGTGTCATCAACTTCATTTCCAAAGAAATACGGTCCGATGATTCCAACAGACCAAAAACCACATAACTGTCAATTTAGGTGAATGCAATGGTTGTGATTTGTGGATCGACAGTTTTCTTTATTTACTGCACCACTCAGATGAGAGTGAGCCTCATCGGCTCATATTTCTCTATTTTTATTTTTATAATAAAATTGAATAATTTGTTAACGTTGTTTGTCTTCCCACGATGAAATTGTAAATATTTCTGCATACAAAGAAGAAAAATTACAGTTCATGACATATTAAAAATGGTCAAAAAGCCCTGTTGGAAAACCCGGTAGTTTATATGTATGTGCGATTCCAACGTGCCATTCCATTTTTATTACTACACTTTATTACTTTCTTTTTTCTTCCACTTTTTTCTAGCATTTTTTCGTTGCCAATTATTTTCCTAGTTCCATACGGAAGCAAGCGAGGGAAAGAAAAATCAAGAAAAAATGATTAAAACTATTGTCTTGGTCAAGCGGTGCAAGTGCTGCAGCCGGAAATGTGCTGGTGCCGTTGGTAACTGTGTGCGTTGCAGTGTGCAAGTGTATTTGTGTGTGTGTGTGTGCTAATTAAGCATGAAATTAATGCCGAAAATGAAAATGCCAAATTAGAGCCTAGAACAAACAAACCACATGCACAAACTCAAACAAAAAATGCCGCCCCCAGTTGTGATAAGCAATTGAGCAGTAGGATTGCTTAACAAAGCGGCATATAGTGAGCCATGAGCATTAACGGTCATTGTCGGGTACTTGAAGAAAGACAACAAACAAAGCTGCCAATAGTATTGGTAGTAAACCACTACAAAAACAAGTAACAAAACTTTGAAAACAAAAATAGTAATAATATGAGTTGAGGTTGTTGAGCTCATTTTGCTGTCCAAACACTTCCAATGGCTTAACATCAATCACTTACTATATACATATCTTTAATTAGGCCGAAAGAGAGTAGAAAGTTTATTATCGCTTAGAAGGGTGAAAATATTTCACTGAGAAGAACTAATACGGCTCATTTGAAGACGAGCAAGTAAGAAAGGGCTAAGTCCGGATACAATCGAACACTTTGTATTTTTACAACTTGCTGGAATTAAACCGGGGAAGTACCTTCAGGTGCAAAACGTCAATCAAGGGATCGGCATCCAAGCAATTTAATATATTGGTAGTCGAAAAAGTCATTTCGTATTCATAATCAAACTTCAACTTATTTTTTTTATGTTTATAACAATGAATACATAAACAAATATGTACCATTTTGCCCGACCACTTTTTGCCATTTTTCCTGTAGTGACTAACTGATACAGCAGCGTCTCCGTAAACTTCACAAAGTTCATTGGTGGTTTGCGTGGCATTCTTCCCTCTTTTATAAAAAATTTCAAAACATAGCATTTTCACTCATTTTTGAACAGCTGTAACTTTTTTCAAATTGCAGGAATTTGATTTTTTTTAGGTTAAATTAAGCCTTAAATCTCACCACAAATCGATAGTTTATACAGTTAATAGCAGCCTGACGCGATGGCATCGCACTTGGTGAGTTGGTCCGTAGTAACGAATGAAATGTAGAAAATACAGCTTGCGCAACAACCGAAGCTGCTCGACCTCTTCGAGTCATCGAAAATTGCACTCAACGGATGCACCATCTGAGATGTAGCCGCGGCCAACATTTAAAAGAGACAATACTCAAGAAATAAATTCCATAGAGTGTTCTTTCGAATGATAATAAACATTCCCTCGAAACCTCGAAATTGATCACCCTTTATTTAAGGGGAGCTCTATGGCGGTATTATTGCTATTGGTGAAAGATTCCCTTCCAATGACAGTTTCCATTTGTGTCCTATTCGCCAACAGTCGGCGTACTTAAATGTTGCGTCTCTATCTGCTTTGTTGTTGGATATTAAGACGCTAAGTATCTGTTGCTTCTCAATTGTATCCGCATTGGCCTGGCAATGCTTGTACTGCGGCTAACGACGGTTTAATGCCTCTGTGGGTATATTTTAACGATTTTTTGTTTGTACTTGGTGTGGAAACGTAAAGCTGTACGGAATACATTTATTAAAAAATTATTCTTTATTTTTAAGACTTATTGCATTTTATGACTTTCTTAAAATAAAATTTTGGATTCTATTTTGTTGTGTTTTCTTTTTTTTTAACTTTAATGCAAATTTATGAAGAATATTTTAAAATATTACTTTAGTTCTGGATTGTCTTCCAAAAAAGTTTTCAGATGGTGTTTGAGCAATAAATTCCGACATATCCTTATGCTCTACCCATAGATATTAGAGGGAGAAAATAGAAATAAATATGTTGTGACCTTATAAACATATTTTTGTAGGTTCTTTACTGACTTAAAAGATTATTTAGTAGAATAAATGCGAACACAAATAGTGGTTTTGTGATGTGTTCGTCTCTAGAATTTTACATGAACGAGCCAAGCTACTTGATTTAGATTATCAAGAATCCCTAACAAATATAGCTTTGATACTGGCCATATTTTTATCCAGAACAGGGTATATCAAAGTCGCCAGAAAAATCGAAAACTCCGTTAAATATATATATTTATTTTAATGATCAGTGTGACATTGTCACTGTGGAATGATAGCAAAAGCCAGGTTCTATTTTTCCTTTATCAGCTTAAATTTATTCATATATTTCCGCTATTTACCAGTGTGCCTACAGGTATATTTATAGATATGAAAAGTAGTCCACGCACTTATAAATATGTTATTTTACACAAGCGGATCCAGGCATTTAATAAATATATAGTATTTTCATACGTGTATTATGAGGTTGCAAAAAGTAAGAAAAATACGTATTTGCATACTTCAGAAGAGTAGTAGGTTCAGTAGTATCCATCTGCAATCAATATGTGCTCACAAATATTGCCACATACATAATCACCTAAAATGCAAAATAACGTAACATCACTGTTCATAAGTTTACAGGCGAAGGAAAAACGATATAATAGAAACCACTCATATTAAAACAAAATTTGAGTTTTGATTAAAAAAAAAGGGTTATATACTGGTTATATCTGAGAGCGGAAGCTGATAATTTTAAGATACATACATACTTGTATATGTAATATAAGTATGATGTAGTGAATCGTAAGGAATAGAAAACTCAATTTCAATTTTTTTTGCAACATTGTTTTGCATTTTAAGTGACGATTTAAAACTTCATATTCTTTATTGACGTAGACCGCATGGTATTACGGGTGTTCAGTTTTAAACCATTTAATATTCAAATTGCAATAAAATTATATGCTCAGTTAATAATTTCATACGATTATGTGCAATACATCCGTACATATATTTTATTTAAACAATTTTTTCAAAACTATTTTATTACAATAAAAACACATTCAATATCAAATGAAGCTCATATATTTTTCATAGCGTACGTCAATTTTTCAAGCAGTCCACTCACGTAAAAGCAGAAGATTTTAGAGCAGCTTTTAGGAACCGCTTCTATGATCCATATTCAATATTTTCTCTATATTAATATTTTTTATAGGCTATATGTGTACGTAACCACAAGATATTTTCCACGGCTGCATATTTCATCGTTGACTGAGTTGACGGCGTTCCACTTCAGTTTATTCAACCGACTTAGGTTTAATGCGAGCAGAAGTAACTAAAGCCGAGTAAGACTAACATAGTTATTTATGACTTCCATGGTATACGTGTCACTGCTTGCAATAAGTAAAGTTAAACGTTATATAAAAACACATTGCTGCTGTGCATTCTACCGGTGGCTCATGTGCTCTGAAAGTTAACGCGGTCAGACATTCAGAATGGATTTGCTTTTAAACTTCTAGTTTCTAAGTCAATGGCATGTCATGTGTGAGACATCTATTATATACATTTGCATATTTATTTGTATTAAGAAGAATAGCTCAACGTTTAAGTACAACTTCAAATCTCTCATTCAGATTATTAATGATTTATATGTAATTTTGGATGAAAGAAAAATAAATATGTTGCTACACATTTGCTAAATTTTTATCTTAGGGAATACTCGTAGTACGACTCTTAGTGCCATTTACTGCCGTTGGACAAACCGAACATTCCGCAAAAAAAAAATAAATAAATAATTAAACTGAGGCAGAAAAGATGATTCAGCTCTATCGTAACCAGTTTGAATATTATAATTTGAGAATAGTTCTTTTTTTATATTTTACAGAACATTTTATGCTTCCATCTCAAAAATATCGGTGGATCTTAAGATCATATCGGCGTGTCTGAATATCTCGTTGACACTTATATGTTTACTGAATTAATTTCTAAGATGTTTTTTCATTATCACAATGGCGAATATTACGGAAAGCTTTAAGTCATTTTTGAGGTTAAATTTTTCAAAAAATCGTCTTTTATTTTTAATTTCATTCTCTTAATTCACATAGATACTATATTTAAGAATACACACTGAAAACTTCACAACTTTCCGGTGAATATTTTCGAAGTTACATGCAGATTTGAAAAGGCGATTCAGAGTGATTGGAAGTGCATTCCAAACTTTAAACGCGTTTTTCTCAAAATGGTGCTTTCAAAGTCGATTGGATGAAAAAGCACGTCGCCATCAGCAATCATTTTTAGTTCGATTTCATCATCTTCATTTTAGGTTATGAACAAATACATGTAATATTTCATTTAGTCAGATCAATTGACATTATAATATATACATATGTATATAGATAGTAACAGAAAATTGCTCAATATTTTGCTTTTATCATACTTTCCTTAATTTCATTATTCCATTGAATACAAAAGAGGTCAACGATAACCTTCTCCCAGCGGAAGCCATTGACCACAGAGCAAAAGGAAATCAATTCAAAGAGCAACTTGTTAACAGGTTAGTGGTTAGTTGCAGCAGCGTCACAAAGCTAAAAGGTTGAGATGTTAAGCGAGTTAGTTCGTCCCAACCACTTACAGCGCGATAAAGTTACAATTTCAACTGAGCGTTCGGTAAAGAGTGGCGCGCAATTGAAACACTTAATCAAAGCAAAAAGGTAACAACAAACGCAATTAGAATACAACAGAATGGTATACACTTAAAACATATAGTACAATTACATAACAAAAGGAATGAACTAGTCAATGAAATGTCACAACTTTTCGATATTTATTGTTTTGCTGTGTTTGGTTTTATTGTATTTTGGACACGTCGACAGCGCGACATGGAACATGAAACAGACACCAAAAAAGTTAGACAATGGTATAACATAACATAGCACAGCGTAACAGCAGGAAATCGTTGGTAAAGTGTGAAATAATCTTTTAAATGGCAGGGAGAATAAAATGCGACAGACGTGAACGCGAGTGCCGACAGGAGGAACATGGAAACTCAAAAACATACGCAATCGCGACGGAGTGAAATTACAAAACGCCACTGCACTCATATTGTGGGGAGTTTACGACTTACGTGTGTGTGCATTGTTCGAAGAATTAGCCTTTTTCTCTATTTCGGTCTGCAGCTGTTTTGAGCAGGTGTAGAATAAAATTAAGGAATGAAGATAACGGTACAAGTGCATAGTAAAGTTGCAACAGCATTCATCATCCCATAAAATGTATTTTTTGAAATGGAAGTGTGGAGAATGTGACGTAGAAAGTTGACCTCGAGCTTAAAATTTTCTTATGGAATATGTTTTATATAATTTTTGGTTGCCTCTTCATCTTTTACCTCGTTCTGCGAATAACATTGCTATTCGTCATCTAAACCGCATTTTCTACATACACCTTTAACAGAAACCATAAAATTAATATTTGGCTTAACATATTGATATTGAGTGGTCATTTGAAGATTTATATGCAGCATAAGCTAATTTTTAACATCCAGAAAGAAGCGGCGGAGTCCTTTTCTTGTTATTTCTTTTTTGTGATTGCTCGAATTGTTTCCATTAAAAGAAGGTTGTCACTTAATTTAAATCATTATAAAATTTAAAAGACTATACTAGGTTTCTCCATTTCAAAACCAAGGGCTTCCATATCACCGCACACAAAATCCAAGTCGCTTACTACGGGTAAATTACTCTACAATATTTGCGGTATTCGAGTAAAAGAAGACGTGATTGCGGTTGTATATCTACACCCGTATTACGACGGGCTTGGCACACGAAGAAGTAATTAACGTATACACGTTCCTTTTCCACTGCTTCCCCTTGCGGGTACTGCGTCGAATACTTTCAGACCTGGAGTGTTTTCGTCCATTCGGAAGACATGACTTTTCAATTCGCTGAACTACTTGTATGCCAATTATACAGTTCATCGTTCTATCGAATCCGATATTTTATGGTTTTTGCGGAAATATCAAATTCAGACATCGCGGCATAAAGTCAGCTGCTTTTGGTGCTGTCGAAAGCAGCTTTCAAACCGATGAAAAGGTGGTGTGTGTCGATTCTTTTTTCACGGGTCTTTTCCAAGATTTGGCGCATGGTGAATATCTGGGCAGTTGTTGATTTGCAAGGTCTAAAGCCACACTGATAAGGTCCAATCAGTTTGTTGACGATGGGCTTTAATATAGAACCTTATATGCGATGTTGAGGAGGCTAATCCCACGGTAGTTGGCGCAGATTGTGGTTTCTTCTTTTGTGGATTGAGCAGAGCACACTTAAGTTCCAATTGTCGTCGGCCAAGCTTTCGTCCGACCGTTGAATAGCTCGGCCGGCAATTGTCGACTTTTGCAGAAGCCGTATTCTTTCATTAGAACTCAATATGAGAACGTATGTATGTAATTCTACTAGTTCCTAATTGCTTGCTTTTCTATTTCAATTCAAGTCTGAATGCTATTGGTCTCTATCCACGGTTTGTTTGTTTTATCAAAAAATAATATTACTATACGAAAAATAACATTGCTTTTTTGTATATTAGATCTGGATATTAGATAAGATTGGAGGTAGAGATCATTTATAAAAAGTATGTAAGTTCAGAGGCCCTATGTTCCACCTAGGAACTACGGGAAAATATATATATATATATATATGTAAGTTCATCAAAAAGTGTATCAAAATGGCACATCAAGTGCAGTCAGTATGTTAAAGACGTTTCGAGTGGAGTGGAGCTTTCTGCACTATACGTATAGCCTTAGATAAAATTTACATTTATGCCTTGAGTTGTATATCTAATATACATGCTATACACAAGACTCCCATGGTTATCTGTAGAGCGTCGGGTCAATGTAGGTAATGCGGTGGAGCAATGATTGTAGCATAAATTAATGGTTTGTAATGCTGTTGTTGCATCTAGCACATTACATTTCTGTCTTAAGACTGCAGATGATGTGCGGTTTTATAATAATCTAGCTTTGTGGCTGCATTACAAGCAAAGCCTCTCGGTCGCTAAAATAAGCTCACAGCTTAACAAAGGCCACTTACGAATCAACAATGTGCACGGAGCTCGCACATAAACACATATAAATATGTATTTGTAAATAGAAAACACTTGGCAAATAGGAGATAAACAGAATGACACACATTTTAAAGGGTTTGGTGTTGCATAAAAATATGTTGATGTCTACAACATAATTTTTTGTGAAATCAGTTTGAATTGAACTTTGTTCATACTTCTTACTTTCCACAATAGGTGTGTGACCATTCAAGCTGAAGATTGAGGGTTTTTTTTAATGTACAATCTGCGGCTGCAGCTATGAGACACGATTGAAATTAATACAATTGCTTAAAAAATTGGTAAATCGGTAATCATTAAAATGATTAAGATTAATTAACACTTTTGAGTTTTTGTATTTGTGTTATATAACTAAGTTATTATTATAGCTAGTAAATATAATATTTTTCTAAATTAATTTGGGTTTACCAAAAAACAAATTCCTAAATTTATAAAGTTTTCCTAGTAACTTATTTATATCAACCAAAAATATTTATTCATCAAAAATGCGAATCGCCATCACTGTTGGCAGTGATCTATATGTCAACTGGTGCGTTAGAATCTGCTATCTTTGTCGAATGTCCAATGTCCAAATTTCATGACATTTCATTGATTGGAAGTGAAGTTATTGCGTTTTAAGTGTCAGTATATTTGTATTATTGGTGCGAAAATGAGCTTCGAACAAAGAGCCAACATTAAATTTTGTTTTAAAATTGTTAGCCGAAGCGTTTCAAAAGCAAGTGTATGGCGATAAGTGCCTATCCTATAGTAGAGTACACGAGTGGTTTAAACGTTTTCAAAGTGGTCGTGAGGATATAAATGACGATCTTCATGTGGGCCAATCAAAATCCGTGATCATCGGAATTTTCATCGAAGCTGTGCGTGAATTCATGAAAAGCAGCCGAAACTCATGAAAATAGAATTAAACATCTCCAAAACATCGATTTATTGCATTTTGACCGAACATTTGGGCTTACGAAAGGTGTGTGCACGGTTCGTTCCGCACAAATTGACTGACGACCAAAAATTGCTCAGAATCCAAACTTTCGAAGGACGATTATTTGACAAAAAATCACATTTTACCCATTAACCACTCCTCATATTCACCTGATATGGCACCATGCGACTTCTTCCTTTTCGGGAAAATGCATTTGCTCATAAAAGGAAAGAGTTGTGCAGACGTTGAGGCCATCAAAAGGCTTGCACCGGCATACTGGCGGCCATACCGGGCAACGAGCTAAAACACTCGTTCGGCATGCTTTTGGACCGTGCAAAAAGCTATATTGAAGAAAAAGGAGACTATTTTGAATAAAATAAATGGATTTTGCCAAAAACACCATTTGATCTGTTTTTCTTAAGTCCTGTTTTCTTTGGAACGCCCTTGTATGAACCCTTAGGTTACGACTGAAATATAATATTTTAATAGTGACCCTTTCTGAGAATCAATAATTATTTAACAAATCTTTAAGATGCTGACCAGAAGCTGGAACCAAACTTGTAATTCTGCGTAGTGGTTGTGTGTACATTTACCAACTACTCAATCAGCCGATATGTTTTTAATTAAAATAAGTCTCGTTGAAATTCCACTTTCTCAGAAATGAAAGAACCTCTCACTATCACTTTAAAGATAAAAGAGCGATAGGTAAATTTCCAGCTACTCAAATTATATTAGCCGCTGCAAAGTTAAGCGTTGTAGGGTTGCCAATTTGCTTCAATATTGACTGGTCTTGGGTCTTTCTTATTGCCACCTTATATTTAGTACGACGAACTTTAGCAATTTTAAATCAATTTTTTCCAGAAACAAGCATGAAAAGCATGTTTACGAGAATAGCAGTTGTAACAATAGAAACACCAAATTACTGCAACAACAAATGATAAAAGTCACAATAATCAAAAGTGACAAATATATGAAAAGTTCTGGCAGCAGCAAGCAGCTAAGTATCTCCATGTTGTAGGTAGTGCGGTAAAAAGTCCAGAAGAGATCACAAGAGTCGCTACATACGACGACACGCTGCTTGTTATTCTCCGCACACAATATTTTATTGCTTCCGCACTTTTTCATGTTTTTCACTTAATTCCCCGTTCTTCGAAACTCTCATTTGCCATATCATAGTTCACCAATAATATCGCACTTCAATCTTTTAGTCCTGAAGTAGCAAATAAAATTGAAAATTATTCCGTGCCCATTAGGTGGAGACATTTGAGGGACACACGCTGAAAGCAGATGGCGAAATTAGCGAGACAAAATGTAAATACTTTAACAGCAGACGAAGAAAGCGTGATAAAAAATGTAAAATATTCGCTGCGTTTTTCTTTTCTTGAACTTATTTACTGCGGAATCCTTAAAGAGTGAAGTAACGACAGTTAATGCTAACTAAATTAAACGGAGCTGAACGTAAAAGTTCCAAATTAAGTTCCTCTCGTTGCCTTTTGAACTTCGACAAGTGGCTTGTCTAGGTATTTCATTTATCTAGTTTTACATAAATAAATTTAAATGAAGCCAGGAAGTAATTGGTTTGTTCGGTGTGTTCATTATGCGACTCAAAGCTTTCTACTTGAATAAAGAATTGTTGATATTTGTAAAAATACAAATTTTCTCATGCAAATCACACCAGAATAGTTGGGTCTTTTGGATACTTGTGAGCTTTGAGATCCTAAAAGTTGGACCACAAATATTTTCACAATCAGTGTATGAGGACTAGCAAGAGAAAATAACTGGAGTCGATTAACTTGGGTAAAATATATTATATCCATCATGAAAACCTAAAATTAAGGAGTGACTTAAACTGAGTTATATAAGGAATTTTAGGACCATTTTTTAACAAGTCGGTCAAGTAACTTCTGAGGTTGCTCATTGAACAAAAGCCTGCTCATTCTTCTCGTTAATATACAATTTCTTTATGTATTTATAGCACGTTTTAATCTCACACATGTCCTTACGACTTTTTGATAGTTTTAAATTTTAAACTAGACAATAAATTAGGCTTGACATGCTTATCGTTTTGATGTGCATACGATATAATACACCACCTATGAATGGTGATGAAGGATCTTGCTTTTGCATCTAAAAAGCCGGTCGTTTGATATGAAGGTTTGGGTATTATGACCAACCGTAAGATTAACAAATTACTAATATATCCAGATACCATTTATGGAGAATAATGTTTACTCGTATTTATCAAAACCAGGTTTTCAAATCTCTAAAAAATTAATTTTAGTGTAGAGTTACCTTTTTTAATAATACATATTAAACATGCATATTCGTTTAAGTCAGAGAAAGAATGCAAAGCCAAAGTTTTCTTTAATCATTTACTATTTGTTTGCATTTAACTTGATTAACCAAAATAAATCCACCCGAATGGCCAACACAATAAAGTAAACAACAATAAAGTAAAACAAGTTTTCGTAAGAAATTAACTAAAAACAGGGGTCGTTTAATTCTCTTAACAAAGGCGTATAAACGAAAATGCTATAAAAGTTGGATAATTAAGATGCAAGCTTAAACAGAATAAGTATATACTAACAGATTATATGCTGAAATACATGCAGACATATGAAATCACCTTGATAATGCAACTCTGCCGAGAATCAATGAAAGAAGGCTCCGAGTATTCTTAATAAAAATATGCTAGTGGCAGTTTTTGTAGAAATAAATAAGCAGTGGCGAGCGATGAAAGAAATTACTTGTAGTTTAGCTAGTCACTTCGGAACAAGCTGTAGATGAATGAAGGAGTAGACTGGCATGCCAAGCAGACTAGTTGCAAATATTTATACCGACAATCCATTTCATTTTCGTAGTGCGCTCTTCCTCAAGTGAGTACTTAGTTTCGTTCCTTTGCTAATTCTATGCACGTATTTGTTACAATTTCCACAGACTGACATTTTCAATTTTCAAGTTTTGTAGGTCTTGGTGCACGTTGTAATTAACAATTATTGCTTAGAGTAATAATCAATGCTCACAATACTTTACTCTAAAATCGCAGAAATGTGAAAAAAAGAATGATCGACAATAAGAGAGCGGTCAGTGAACATATGAATAAATATATATTTATTAACTTGACTCAAGCAAAAGTTAATTATTATTATATTTTACACAAGTAATTCATATATATATATATCCGACATAAATTCGTCTTAATTGAGAAAAAAGATTCACGATAGGTTAAACTTACTTTTCTTCTTTACTGGCGTAGACACCGCTTACGCGATTATAGCCGAGTTAACAACTTACTTTTACGATATAAAAATCATTAATTTTGTAACAATGGTAACTTTTTGTTCTATAATTAAAATAAAAATTTAAAAGACATTCATGTCCTTGTTCTTTGAGACACGTTAAATCCAACGAGTGGTTAATTTGGATATTGTAAAGTGTCCTTTGCATACTAGAAACATTTTGAGCGGTTACATATATACATTTTTTAATATCAAAAATCTTTTTATTGCTTTATCTTAAAGAACAACTGCTTGAAAACATTTTCTCAAATTTTCATAACTGCGCGCCTCGTCGCGGCCCCACACTGAACTTGAAACTTTAAACGCGAATATCTCGAAATGGTGTTTTTTGAAAAAAGTCTTTGCGGTGGATTGGTGGAAAACTATCGATTTTCTTCATTTTTTTTTTAAATGTTCGTAATGAAATTTTTCTGTGCTTGAACGGTCGACTTTTTTCGCACAAACTTTTTTTCGCCGAAATGAATTTTTTAGTGAAATTTTTAGTGACCAAAAAGTTTATTTTTTGCATAAAATGTTCCCGTGTGCACAAAAAAAAAATCATAAAAACGATCGTTCAAGCACGAGAAATTACACTAAACTAATGAAATTTGTTTACTTTTATGGTTTCAGTTGACTTGTTTGACGTGGGGAATTGTCACCGCAAGGCTCCTAAGGTAAGCAGCCACCCCTTAAAAACTATTTGATATTTTCCACGAAATTTCGCACAAACATTGTTAATAAAGTGTACTATCAAAAAATAAAAACATTCGTGTAATGAAATAATTGCTACATACCTAAAAATAATCCAAACTTTCCTTTGTTTCTTCGACAAAGAAGGTATATAACCCCTTAATGTAAAAAAACTTTCCAATTCTTTTTTTTTTTTTTTCAGATATTGAATTGCTTGGGTAATGATTAATAATATTAAAAGTAGTATCTGCTAAATGGATTTTTTTTACATTTTTACAAATACCAAATCACAAAATTTGTTTTTATCATAAATAAATAAATTATGGTATCCGTCTAAATGGCCAAGAAACAGAGATAATTAATTCCTTTGAATATTAAATAAAAATTATCACATTTATCAGATTCCAATACAGTGAATAAATTATGGGGATAAACGTACGTAAACCCAGCTTAAGAACATATAAGCGGCAAATCTGCTCCAACTATCCTGGGATAAGTCAAATCAAAAGGTGCGTAGTGATAGAAAAAGACCTTTCCGAACCGTTCGGTACCAAAAGAGGTTTCAGGCAAGGTGACTCCCTCTCGTGTGACACCAACAACAATGTCAGCTTCGAAATCCAACGCAGAATAACATTAATGCCTGTAAAGAAGAAGAAGTCAGCTCTGAGTTATATAAGAAGGTTATACTAATTAAAATATTCTTACTCTAAACCTCTTCAATTTTAGTCGATGTTAGCTTCCTTAACATATTTTCTCATCAAATATGTCACATACAATACCATCATAACAACAATGAAGCGGCAATTTTACAAATAACTTTTGAAAGTAATATTCCGCAAGAAAGATTAGAAAAATGTAACAACAAAAACTAAAATAACAAAGAAGAATTCTAATAACGTTAGCAATATCAGTAAACCATCATTAATCACATTTATTGTCAGCAAAAGTGGCATGTCACACACTGCTTTTATAATATGTACGGTTAATTTTCTACCTTACATTTCTTCTAACCAATGTCTTCTCACTTATAATGGTATCGCGGCAGAGAGTAACAAAAAGTTTAATTATGCTTTTCGACAGATGTTGCAAGTCAATTCATTTCTGCATATAAATAAGTTTGTGGTGTTGTGTTCCTTCCGTTTTGTGTTTTTGCGAGTGCACACTTGATGACATTGCCAAGGTACTTGGGTCTCAACTTTCAAGCGTGTATAAGCGGCTGTGTGACACAAAGTAACAAACACTCAAAACTCAAAACTCAAGATTTCTTTTCCTTTTTGTTTCATGTTCAATGCTCGCTCAAGTGCTGATGTGTTGTTATAGTGACAATTATTGTTGTTATTTTTATGAGTTTTAGAAAATTAACTCTGGCTCTACGTTCATATCGCTCAGCATCGTACATACTTCAACTCACACTTTCAGCTCGTCTTTGATCAACTCGTGAATCTTTGATTTCTTTTGGCACCCTATCATATATTAAGGTTTCTGCGGTGCGGAAGTTGTGGTTTTGCCTCAAATATTCTCCGATTACTGTTATTTTTTGCTTCAGTTTTATGTTTTAATTAACGCCTTACATTTAACGGCATTATTATCGGATTACCTTCTTCATTGACAGTCTCTTCAGTTTTTAACTTTTCTCTTGCTATTTTTGTGTAATTTGTAATTTTTTGACTTAGCTGATTAAAATTTATTTATTTTATTAGGTTTTACTAAAAGCTATTTGTTCACTTGGTTTTATTGTCTCCTTTTCTCACCACCATAATTACAATCTAAAGTACACTAGAAGATCCAAAATTATTTTAAGTATTTATATTATATTATTTAGAGTAGGTTTGTACTGATTTCATTTACTTTGACATTAAATTAAGATATGATCGATAAAGCATTTTCAGCTGGAAAACATATACCATATATGAGTATTAACAGACATTTCCCACGCTTGTTTGAGTTTGTTAGTTCCCCTGAAGTTAAAAGGTTTTTCCATAAAATTTTTCGGTAGTTTCAATTTTTCATAAAATGTACTAAACATTGATGCATTTCACTTATAATTTGGCGTTGCTCATACGACATGGTGCACTCCATCAACATAGAGGAAATCTTAATGTCGGTATTTGTTAGACAGTTGTCGCACTAGCAGTAATTATTGTCGTTTTAGTAACAACTAAAATTCAAATACTTGTTTCATTACTAAATACACAAATATACCACAGATGTAGCTCAAACAACCAGAGGATAACGAAATAGAGAAATTATGACAACATATAACGTCTAATTCTACAAACCCTCATTCCGCTAGTCACAAAGCACACATAAGTAACATACTAAAGTTCCAAGTGAAATGAGGCTTTACAAACAGAGTTTTAATATAAATCTAATTCTACGTTTATTTCCGGAAAATATGTGTACAAAGTGATAAACTATTGCTCAGCTACTAAAAATTTGTCGGTCTTGAAAAATTAAGAACATAAATATATGGTAAAATTAAAATAATCAATTGGGAAAAATTATCCATATATACTGCGTTATTTTACTTAAAGCCGAATTTAAACAGCTATTATATTCCATGGGAAGTGTTTTTAAAACAAAGATATGCTCAGCGGTGCCCACCGAAGTCCGACCGACATTAGAAACTATTTTATTTGAATTTGGTCCAATCTAATTCTTGAATAAAAGCAAGTAAAGAAAGGCTAAGTTTTGACATGTTATGTAATTTTCATTGAGATAACTCAAATAATGCCCGATATATGCAGCATAAAGTCACCTGGATGTTCAAATACCTCTATATTAGGCTTATGGGGGCTTAAAGAAGTATTGATTCGATTTGTTGTTGTAAATTAACCCTTCCAAAAGTTAAAGATACTTATTAACTTTTGGACACAGACATTCGACTCACAGAAAAAAATGTTATCTGAATTTCAATAAATATTTTGCTGTATAGTTTCAGTAACAATAAATGTTGAAAAGAAAGTAAGCAACATCAAAAGAAAAGAGTCAAGTATCAAAGCAAAAACAACAATGGCAGCGTTAATAGAAAAATAGGTATAAATAGATAAGTCATCTGTCAGTGTGTGTGGTAGCTTAATGGTTTACTGTGATTTCATAAGGTTTTTAGCGATAGAGTTAAATCATATGCCTTTTGTTATGCATGCATTACATAGACTATTGTTTAAATTATATATGTAGACAAATATTTAAGTATTTTTAAAATAATTTTAAAACTTACGTTCGCAAAAATGTCTCGATTCGTAATCTGAACGATTTATAAAATTTATGAAAAATGACAACTTCCTAATATATATATGTATATATAGTGAACGAAGCATGAAAAAGTTGATAAAATGAAATTTACTGAGGACACTTCAATCATTCCAAACGTTACAAAAACTCAGCTACCATAAAATAAATGTTTATTATTTATTGAATTGACAGCCAGCAGCATATATGTACAAATATTAATTGAATAGCCCATAAAAAGGGAGCATATATAAAGTAACCGCGTTAAATTCGTTATAAGGGACTATGAGGATAAGGTGGAATAACCGATTCTTATAATGCTTGCAAATTTTATTTTACAGATTTTAGCTTGCTGTTACAAATGCACTAAATGACTAATAACTATGAAAAACGTTAAACATGAATGGCCTGAACAGTTTTGAAGTCTCCCAAAAAGTAGTCGCTCATTTTAATCAGTTTATTTCTCTTTAATTTTTTTTTTTAATTGCATTTTTGAAATTGACTTCAAATTAAAATTGCATTTTTGCAATTGACTTCAAATTTTTTTTAGTTTATTTTGTATATTTATGTTGTTCTAAATAGTGACCTTCCAGTTTCTCTGTTCCCAATCGTAAGCCATAGCCATTACACATAAACAAAAGCGAAACCTAGTGGTTACCAAAATTATAATTGCTATGAAAATACAAGTTTTACGCCCAAAAAAGAAGCCCTGTTTCAGAAGACAGGTCACTTTGAAATAGTAATATTATCCAATTCTCTATTCTCCTATCTGCAAAAAAAATATGCGAACTATTTTTTTTCATAAAAAACATTCATTTGAAATGTTAAACGCAGTTAAAGTTATGCATCAAATGATCTGAGCATTCATACAACCGATTTATAGGTACATTTATGTTGCTCATACGACAGGGTGTACTTAACTTTAACGTATTTCATGCAAAATTTTAACTGTAAATAACTGTTCACGAGTTGTTTCTATGAAAAAAAAAATCATTAATACCTTTTTTGAAATTTGTATTTTGGTATTAAATTATTACTTTTTTTAAGTTGTACATACATATATTTATTTATTTTGGAAATAAATCTTTATGGCAAAATATAAAAAAATTGTATAGGTAGTATGGTATAGTATGGGAAATATTAAATGATTAAGGCACGGCATTGGATTCAGATGACTTCAGGGGACTTCAGGGGAGGCTTCTAAAAGAACAAAAAACTTCGGCAATAACGGAGATCTTAATATACACACTTCTGGTTTAATATACCACAACATTTTACCCTCTTCTGAATTGAGGGTATTTCTATATTTTCTCATAACTTTTCTGTAAATATATTTTATTTAAGTGCATACAAGGTAAGTAATGATATAACAGAAGTAAAGATACGACTACATACTTACATAAGCATCCGTTAAGGATATGGTTTCCGTTAGAAACTCAAGGACTGGAGAGACTCATGTAGTAGATTTCTGCCTTACTTTTACTGAACCTACTTCCCAGTGTTTCAACATGCTTTGCCGTTTAAACATATATACACGCAAATACATATGTACATATAAATTTGTATACCATGTTAATTTTCAGTCTGATTATGTTGACATAAAATGCTTCCTATTTACAAAAAAGAGTTTTACTCCTGCACCAGCACAAGCTTAGCTTAGCTCCAACTCATTTCAAAACAACTCAAATAAAAGGTGGAAAGGTAAAATTTTGAGCTTGTTGACTGTTGGCATTCATAGACTTCAGGCAGTTTCCGCTTTCCGCAAAAAAACATAAAAGCACATATTCACATATGTAGGTATATATTCCAATGAAAAAGCGTATGCATGTGTTGTCGAGCAGCAAAACGGCAAATTTCTATGCACATATTCGCTAAGAGCGTCTGTAAATAAATATGTATTTGCAAGCATCTATGTGAAAACATCATCCCTACCACAGAGCACGTGCGTTTTCAGTCTCTTAATCCACCGAACTTCTTTTCGTTATTGTTTCCTAGAAACACGCGATAATGTGCTTCGTAAAAGTCACAACGATTATAGCTGCTCCACTGCGTGTGAGTGCTCACCTTTCGCTAGCGCATTGCAATGCTAGTTTTCTTATTTATATTTACTTTTATTACAATATTCTTATTGTTTTTTCGGTTCATTTCCAAGGTAAGCAAATTTTCACACACACATAGCTAGTATGTAATATTTCAGCGCAACCTTTAGCTTTCTGTGAATCAACGTAATTGTTGGAATTGCACTGTGGAAGGGGAATGAAAGTTAAAGTGGACAATTCCAAGAAGAGCTTTAGATTTTATTATATAATTTTTGCTATTCTTACAGAGTTGATGAAGAATAATTTAATGGCAAATATATCTAGAATGTAGTTGACACAAATTATATACTCATTTTCAGCTATAACAAAAATAGCTCCCCAGCAACCTCGCTGTACCAGCTTCAATTTAAAATTAATAGAAATTAAATTTTTAGTGTTTTAGCTGATAACACTATAAGAAAAGAATACATAGTTACAGATTCATTAAAACTTCAAAAAGAAAGTAATCATTTACTGTTAAAATTATTAAATAATATTACTCAATTACAAAAATCCACCACTTCATGATAAAACATCGCATCTTTGCAGATTTAGCATAAAGCCTTTTACGACATAAAATACATTTATTGACTGTACTTCTTTCTACAATTTCCACCAAAAGTTCTTTTAAGTAATCTGTCGTCTGATGTTACTCATAGGTTAAGCCTTTAACCTAACAACTAACTATATAACTCAAACAAAACAAAAAAAAAACAGTAAAATGGAATATATGAAATTAAGAAAGCAGAAAATTGTAATAATAACTTCAGCGACGACATGCCTCCAGCAAGCGTGGCTGTCGCTCATTGTGCGCGAACCCAAATGAAAGAAAAAACGAAAACAAAGAAAATTTATATTTCTGCAAGACAATGCACTCGAACGACAGCAACAATAACTACAGAGAGAATCACGTCTCAAGCGCACTGCCGACATAACTAATGACGCGATTAATGAAGCACTCACCTGTGCGCTTAAAGGAAATGAAATTGAAACAAAAGTATGTAGAAATAATGAAGATGATATAAACAGTTAGCAAATGCAGTATGGTAAAGAGCATATGTGATGGACGGCTTTCCAAAGTGACAGTGTGACAGACAATAGATCGGCGAAGCAAGGAAAAGCACAGAAGAAGACATGAACAGATATCAAAGAAGGAATATGCGATTTTTAAAATCCTGGCATTGATAAGAAAGCGAACCTGGAAACAGTTATCAAATGTTATAGTATATATATAAAATATATAAAATTCATGGATGTATACAAGACCATCTCCATTTGCGTTTGAAGTAATTGTTGGCGCCTTAATGAGCCGCAATTTATATTGAGATAAAATAATAAAATAAATTGCAATACGCGAGTGAATCCATGTCATCAATGTTTTATTCGATAGCAGCATAAATAATCTTCAATTTGTGTTAGTACTTTCATATTACAATTAATTCAAATATTATACGGACCTCACTATAAAAAAGGGTATAGCAAATTGCAGATTATATTAATATACTGAGATTGAGTGAAGACTTGCTGATGGAATACGCGTATTTGTTCCAAGGCATGTAAGGGATCCTACGGTAAAGTATATGTAGTAAGAAGAAATTTACCGACCAGCTTTCAACTAAAAACACTCCTTAGATAGTTTTGTTATAGCTTGTGTTTTTAATGTTTGACAACTCGTTAAGGATCAACGTCAGCTAAGAGAAAATATACAATATATTAGAGCCTATCTTTAATTAAAGTCAAAATGCAATACAGATTGTTTAAATATATGAATAGTGTTTATAGTCATGATATTGTAATAGTTGAATGCGGACACTCTTCGTTTCTTCGATTAATTTTCTGTAATTTTGAAGTCGAGGAGACATTACGAACGAGTTAAGGCAAAAAACATCACGAACGAATCGAAACAAAATCGATTAATTTCTGAAACGGATGCTTACTGGTGGTGTTGGATGATTTATGTAAACATCAAGCTAAACGGGGTTGACTCACTGTGAGTAGGCGCAAATGGTTATTGGCGGTCAGGAAAGTTTTGCTATCTATGGTATATAGAGCGATTGGGGCTTGCCTACCACTTACCATGAGCTATTTCCACATGCCTATCGGGACACTGCGAGGCCACACAAGTCGCTAGTGAGTCACCAGAAGATCAGTGAGCTTGGTTGGGATTTTCTTATGTATAATTTTTACAGTTTCGGCCAGACGTCAAATAATTGCTACCTGCTCCTTTCTATGGCAAAAAATTTCAACTGTCCTCAAGAAAAGCTTGTCAAAGTAGACCATCCCTAATTTTGGCTAATAGAGGTAAGGGTTTCTATGATAACAGCATTATGATAATGGATTCAAAATGATAACAAGTTATTGAACAAATTTTTTTTATCTTTTTATCACTTAGTTATCTGATTAACTATCTTATGTATATAATACAGTAGGAATTCAATATATTCGTTAAGTTTATATAGTGTCAATTTAGAATCGGTTAATTTTCAATATTTTTTAAGAGAACTCGACATTCAAAAAAGTTAAAATTTGGAAAATTTGTTTTTATATTTTATTTCACTTTCTTCACTTCTTAATAATAATAATAGCAATAATCTGCTGTATGAATAGGAAATAAATACATTAATTTTTTACAGAATTTGATGGACATATTTTTGGTATCTTAAGATGTATGATCGTTTCCAGTTTTCCTTCTCAGAAATATGAAAGACAAATAATAATCCTCAGCCAAATCGTCACATTACGCTGCGTTCTCTATTGACTGGCATAAATATGGGCATTAGCTGAACAAAGGTATCAAACACTACGCAACACATTGCGACTAGAAAGGTTTTTTGGAGGGATATAAAAAAGTAATACAATAAAATGTAAATGAGAAAGGCAAGTAGTGAGTGCATTGAATAAGGATATCTAACTAAACGGTCAGCCACTTGAACCTTGATAAGTATTCTTCGGATTCGGAACGCTATTAAAAGTTGCATCAGGAAAAATCAGTAACAATATATGAAGTATTAATATTTATGAAAAGGTTATGACTTTAAAACATTATTTTAAGAAAATATAAAAAGAAAAGCTCATAAGAGCTGTATTACTCTTTCGTCACATATAGGAATTTCACGAATAAAAGCAAAATCGACATGAAAATGAGGAAACTCATTAACACAAAAACATGCTCGATCACAACATCGGACTTATCGGACGCACATGCTGCTCTGGTATGCTTTGGACAAACCGCAGGCTACAATCAGCGCCCCCAAAAGGCACACACATGGCTCAAGTTAGAACAAAAGCAGTGTAGTATGAAGTGTGAATTGGTTGTTAATGCGGCCGTCGGCAAACAAGCGAGTGAGCGAAAAACGGCATTAAAGCGAATGCCACATGCCTTGTGGGATTTAAGCAAGCAAAGACGCGCACAAAAAACGAGTAAATTAGCATAGCAACAACAACAATCACATTGAAAATGAACAATGTGCAGATGTCACTCGTGAGGTTTGGAACCGTTGAAAATGCAAATTTGCTTTTGATCTAATATTGTTGAACCGATCAAACTCGGCTGCGGCAGCAATAACAGCAAAAAGGCGCAACAGCGTTGGTTAGGCATTTTCACTGACAATGGCGCAATTAACCGCGAAACGGATCAGAAAAATTCATTACGTAGGTCAGCAGGCAGGATAAAGTAACTGGCAGTGGGAAATCCGAGGACTCAATTTATAGTAAAAACGGAATTCCCGAAGTTTTAAGTTTAGTTCCGATGGAAATGACTTTCAAAGGTATTTAGGTCCTATTAGAAAGATGTACCTGAGTTCACTGACCGCTTGTTCGAAAGCAGTAAAATAATGCTACGCTCTTTCTAAACTTTTTGCTTCACTGTAGAACTGAAAATGAAAGGAAGTTATCTCTTCAGCCAGTCTCTTTTACTCATTTAGGGAAATTATTTGATATATTAAGCTATCATTTCAAGATACTGAACCAAACCTTTAGGTCCACCATTCCTGTATCAATAAAAAAAAAAATCTTAGCTATTTTCATACATATATGAAATAATACATTATAAGGAAAAAATATTGCTTACCAAAAACAAAAATTAAGTAGGTTCAAATAAATAATAAATTACTAATCGATAAGCATATGTGGATTCCATAAATAGTTAAAGGACCTGTAGCAATATTTTATATAAGGATTAAATTCCGTTTCTACTTGTGTGCGTACTTTAACACGGATTATTTAGGGGAAATCAGATTCCGTGGAAATTTATAAAAACTAAAACACGGAAATAATATAACTTTGATCCTTGCTATATTAATTAATTAAATAAATTTAATTATATAGTTTTGTTTTTATAATCAAAGACAACTATTTAAAAAATTTCCATTTATGAAAGTATAATCTAACAAAATTAATTCTGTGAAAAAATTAACTACTAAACTCACTCATATTTTTTATTATATTTATGTATATACATTTAGAAAAAAACTAAATAACTTCTATAAAAAAACCAAGAAAATATTTCCGACATTTCTCCAACGCCTAATGATATGTTTATCACATTTCTTACGCTGAATTCAAACATAAGTTAGCCTTATGGTGCCATTTATTTGCGATTAGTTTCTGCAGGTTCATATTAGAAGACATATGTATATAAAAAGATTTATGTATATATAAAATTGTATCATAACCAACATATGTATGTGCCATGTCATACACTTTAACAAATAAAAATCTGCTCGTGTGTCTCTTAAAAGAACACAAAAACAAACATATGCATTTTATTTCTACTTATGTAGGCCACTCTCTTGCCTTCATAACACAATCATAGCCCCAGATTTTAATTACGCCACTCATTGACTGCGCTTCTAGCTTATCATCGCCCGTTAATATATCGCACATGCATATGTAAGTGTATGTGAGCATAAATTCACACCAATGACCACACAACCACACCTAACGTCGACTTCAACAACAAGCACGCCACTTACAAGCCTTTTTGGGGATGAGCGTAAGTGCCTCAACAAATAAACATCAAGCATCCCTAAAAGCTTTTTAATTACTACTGGAATTTTTGTGCTTTAATAATTTTTTTTTTTTGTAAATAACCACACTTCAGTGTATTAATTTTAATACTCTGTCGTTTTTCCAAATTTAAACTTATTATTATGACATGATCGATCCCAAACCCAGGGCACAACCCTATGCAGGGGAGGTTTCTCCTTTTCACTTAAGCTCACCTTCAAACGGATGTTCTTAGGCTACCTAGAGGATACTTGGTCAAAGACCGGAAGTCGTGAGCTGCTTGAGTCATATGTAAAAGAATCGTTTCAGGCCACTCCCAAGTGAATGGCGATCAGAGAACCTTCCTCACTTGCGTGAACTTCTACACATGACTCCATCCTCCACGCTGATGCTGACGTTGAGCAACACTAAAAGCTCCGTCAGAATCGGGAAGGACCTCTCCCAGCCGTTCGATACCAAACGAAGCTTCAGACAAGGCGATTCCCTTTCGTGCGACTTCTTCAACCTGCTTCTGCCGAAAATAGTTCGAGCTGCAGCTGATATCGATAGCATCGGCCTCAGCACCCGCGCCGTTAGTTTTGCTTTCTCCAGACTGGATAAGGAAGCAAAACAAATAGGTCTGGCAGTGAACGAGGGCAAGCCGAAATATCTCCTGACATCACTCACGTCACTGTTGACGGTCATAACTTTGAAGTTGTAGATAATTTCGTCTATCTTGGAACCAGCGTAAACATTACCAACAATGTCAGCCTAGAAATCCAACGAAGGATAACTCTTGCCAACAGATGCTACTTCGGACTGAGTAGGCAATTGAGAAGCAAAGTCCTCTCTCGTCAAACAAAAACCAAACTCTATAACTCACTCATAATTCCCGTCCTGCTATATGGTGCAGAGGCTTGGACGATGTCCACAACGAATGAGTCGACGTTGCAAGTTTTCGAGAAAAAAGGTCTGCGCAAGATTTATGGTCCTTTGCGCGTTGGCCACGGTGAATATCGCGTTCGATGGAACGATGAGCTGTACGAGATATACAACGACATTGACATAGTTCAGCGCATTAAAAGACAGCGGCTACGTTGGCTAGGTCAAGTTGTCCGGATGGACGAAAATACTCCCGCTCTGAAAGTTTACGACGCAGTACCCGCCGGGGGAAGCAGAGGAAAAGGAAGACCTCCACTCCGTTGGAATGACCAAGTGGGGAGGATCTGGCTTCGCTTGAAATATCCAATTGGGGCCACGTAGCGAAAAGAAGAAACGACTGGCGCGCGGTTGTTAACTCGGCTATAATCACGTAAGCGGTGTCTACGCCAATTAAGAAGAAGAATATATAGACGATGATAGATGATGTAATTGAAAAGTAAAAAGTCTCGTCGAACAAAGACCAAGCTCTACAAGTCATTCATTATTCCCGTCCTGCTATACGGTGCAGAGGCATGAACGATGACAAAATATGAGTCGGCCTTCCAAGTTTTCAACAGAAAGGTTTTGCGTGAGATATCTAGTTCTTTGCGCTTTGACAACGGCGTATAACGCATTCGATGGAACGAAGAGATGTTCGAGTTAGAAAAGTCTTATTTGAAGTAAAAAAAAGTTCTGTTTCATAACAACAATTCTTCTTTGAAGAGCATCTGCATCCGCACTATCCTCCGAGGCGGCCTTTTGGGCTCAGAAAAGTTCAAGAGAGTTCCCTTTATAAATGTTTTCGAAAATCTGGTATATGTTTATAAATGCACCTGATCAAGGCATCACCGTCCTAAACGGCAACTATTTAGAATATTTACAATGTCAGGTGGAACACATGTAGGGCCAATTTGAAAGACGCGCGTTATTTTCTGTTTGTTTAGTTTCGAAAGTCACGACAGCAAAGAATTCAGTATGAGAGAGCACACGTCTGAAAAAGACATGTGTGTCTTCTAGCAGCATAGAAAACTACCTCATACGAGTATATTTGTCTCTAAATGCATATAAACACATTTTTTTTATATTCCCTCTGAAGAGAAAAGTTTGCATTGTCTATTTGTGCTGTGGAATTTCCATGAGATTCGCTTCGATGGCGTACAAATCGTGTGTAAAATTGTGTTTTTGCAATTTTTTCTGACTTTCAAGCTCATTCCTATTGACGTTTGCATCGTTGCTTTTCGCCTAAAAATTTATTTATGGAGTTCTCCAAATTGAATGCTTTTGTTATTGCATTGATAAAAGTTTTCCTTTATTCCAGTCGAATCCAATGTATAAGAGCGAGCTGGGACTTTTTAAGTTAACCTTTGAAAATTTTGAAAAAAAACTAAGGCAGATCTGAATTATGAAAGTTTATTCATTTTGAATTTTGTTTAAAATTATATATACTTTGCAGACTTCTGATATTTTTATGTACAGGACTACTTATATTTAGGAAAGAAGTTCTTAAGTGTTCCCATTATATCTACTGGATGCTTTAAAAGGTCCGTTTGAGGCTTGTTATCGTCACTATTTACGCTCGAACACTAATCGCATCCAAGGTGTTAGGAAACTTCACTGTGAATTTTACTTTCGCAATTGTAACTAAAAGTTCCAACCGAATCCAGAATATTTAAGTTCATGTTCTTAATGTGAGTTGACTTTCACATGGTATATTTGCCTGCAAACAAAACTAAAAACAGTGAAGTAACCAATTCATTGGTGAATTATATTAGCAAAAGTATAAGGCGACATTAACGAAGCACCAGAATTTAGTCTTTCAATTTTCAATTAAGAATGCGGTCAGCGTGATTATTCACATAGCCGGCAAAATTGCCTCCCTAAATTTTAGTAATCAGTTAACTGTTATTGAAATATTAGAATCTTCAGAAACCTTTTCATACATTACCGCATGCCCTTAATTAGAAACACGATAATTTTCAACAAAACGCTCAACTTCGTAGCCCTCATGAATTGATAAGGTTTTCTCTCACTAAGAGTGAGCACCAAACGAACAATAGCCTGAGCAAACAATATTAATTATTTTCCAAATTTATTCAATAAAGTTAAGATATAATTACCTACACTACTTCAGTTTACTTTGCTCAAATTAAACACGCCCAAAATATCCGCAAGCAAACACTTGCGCCAATTATGCAAGACACCACTAACCTCTTGTGATAAATCTAAAAACTTTTGAACACACATTTTCATCTCGGCAATCAACCTAATATATTTTATATACTGTTAACTGCTATAGTATATGTAAATATAAATATACATCCATACTCACCTCTTTCAACTTCATTAAAATGACACAATTACAGCTCGTCCTGTCTTCTGCCAATCTCTCATCCCATCTGTCATACTAAGCTGTCACATTTACTATGCTTTGTCAATTTTGAGGTAAAAATAAAGAAGTGACCATCCATGACAGACATAGCAGGTGTAAGCCAAAATAAACGAACACTGGAGAAGAAAGAGTCAATTTATAAATTCGATGACAAAAGCTTAAAGCGCTTTTGTTAATTTTGTTTTGGCTTGCGCAGGAGTGAAAAGGGATTTTTGGCGACTGCTGGGGTATGTGTGTATATGCGGCCTTTTCGATAACATTTTTATTTTTTAATAAAGTTGAAGTATTCCTTTGTAGTGGCAGGCGTCAAAAATAATTGAACCTTTTCCAGCTTTTTTTATTTAAAGCTATAGCCTTTTTTGAGACCTTCAGAGCTTTTTTCACTCTGTTAAAATACTATACACAGGTGCATAAGTTTTATTTAATTTTCTTTTGAAATTTGTTCTATTTTCATTTAGTAATTATACTTTTTGTTGAATAGAAATGTTACTTTATTTTTAACTTCGCATTATTTTTAGTGACCCTCATGACCTTTTTCTGATTTTCCAACTAAAATAATAGCATTCAAAATTAAAGGGCTAATCACTTGCTGCTTAAAATACGGATGTTGCTCAATTGCCTTTCATTGAGTTTTATTTAAAATGGAAACCTTTTCCTTGCCACCCAAATTTATCAGTTTTTGTTGCCTTAAGGCTCAAGGCAACGGCTGCTTTTTCACACCGATTAGATTTTCTGAATACTGTGGCATAATTTTGCTTTTGTTTACATAAAATATAAGTGCCCATATATGTAGGACATTGAAAGTTGTAAAAAAGGACTGATTTAAAAGCAAGTTGTCTAGCGATTTCTACAATCAAGAAAGTTTTCTCTTAAAATGTTGTATTTTCAGTGGAATTATTACTCAAACATCATTCTAAAGGTTGTTCAAGACTTTTGAAGCGCATACCTGGTGGAAACTCAAATTTTAGTGACATAAATCGTTACTTCAGTGAGATGGGATTATAAAAAACTTGTCTCATGTTAGTCGTTCTCTCATAGGGAACTCTGGTTTCATTCCATGACTTTTCTGCTCGTATATAATTTGTTCCCAAAGTCGACAAATCAGCTGTTGAAAGGACGATGTAAAAGTAAAAGGAGTTTCAAATAGCCACAATATTTGCAATCAAATAGGTAGGCCTTTTAAAATAGAAGAAAATGTGATAAAAATTTTACCGATTTTGCATCAAAGATGCAGCAGAAGAACTCAAAATTTGTGTTTCACGAAAGTTGTGCAGCTCTCACAAACACAACGCTCGACAAAATGACCGATTGTACCACGTTCAGCAAGCAGTGATATCATCGGCCTCAACACCCGCGCCGTTAGTTCTGCTTTCTCCAGACTGGACAAGGAAGCAAAAGAAATGGGTCTGGCAGTGAACGAGGGCAAGACGAAATATCTCCTGTCATCAAACAAACAGTCGTCGCACTCGCGACTTGGCACTCACGTCACTGTTGACAGTCATAACTTTGAAGTTGTAGATAATTTCGTCTATCTTGGAACCAGCGTAAACACCACCAACAATGTCAGCCTAGAAATCCAACGCAGGATAACTCTTGCCAACAGGTGCTACTTCGGACTAAGTAGGCAATTGAGAAGCAAAGTCCTCTCTCGACAAACAGAAACCAAACTCTATAAGTCTCTCATAATTCCCGTCCTCCTATATGGTGCAGAGGCTTGGACGATGACAACAACCGATGAGTTGACGTTGCGAGTTTTCGAGAGAAAGGTTCTGCGAAAGATTTATGGTCCTTTGCGCGTTAGCCACGGCGAATATCGCATTCGATGGAACGATGAGCTGTACGAGATATACGACGACATTGACATAGTTCAGCGAATTAAAAGACAGCGGCTACGCTGGCTAGGTCATGTTGTCCGGATGGATGAAAACACTCCAGCTCTGAAAGTATTCGACGCAGTACCCGCCGCGGGAAGCAGAGGAAGAGGAAGACCTCCACTCCGTTGGAAGGACCAAGTAGAGAAGGACCTGGCCTCGCTTGGAATATCCAATTGGCGCCACGTAGCGAAGAGAAGAAACGACTGGCGCGCTGTTGTTGAATCGGCTATAATCGCGTAAGCGGTGTCTACGCCAGTAAAGAAGAAGAAGAACATCACAATTGCGGATTTATGTACACGATTTTTACACTACTGATGTGGAATATTTTATCAAGAATGTGCGGAATGATTGTCACGCCTACTTTTGTCGTTATTGATCGAATTAACTCAGGGTTTAATACATATAGTAACAAAATTCCATTTCTACAGACTAAGATATGGAGAAACATTTTGTAATCACTGAATACTTTTATATACCGTATATGTATCACATGTGTTTACCAAAGGCCACCTGTTTTTACATTCTAGACCAAAGGAAGATAGTCAGTTGCCACTGATTTTAGTGGTCACAAACACATTTACATTCTCTTATAAATAAATATATTTATTATGCAAGTGTAAAAAGGATCAATAACTTGGTTAGCAGCAAAGGGCTCAAGTGAAAAGACAAAAACCCAAACAACAATAATAACGAAGCACAAATAACTCCTTTTCATGGAAACTTTTTATTTGGAAGCAATCAAAAGTATTCTGTGTCATACAAAGCGGAGATCTCATTCCGTGCAAAGGATGAGGATTGTGTCTATTGAAGCAGCGAGCGCTTGACAACAACAAAAATAAATATAAACAACAAACGAATTTGGCCTTTCACAATTTAACAAAAATCATCCACACTGACACTACGCAAGGCTTAACGCTTTCATCGCAATCTTGGTGTTGACAATTATTTTATGAAGATTTAAATCAGTTCTTTTTGTTATTTTCAACACATTGCACTCGTGACATATTTTGATTAAGTTTTTAATATGTTTACACCTTTTACTCCTTAATATTCAAGTCAGTGCTTAGACATATGAATGCACGACCCTTCATACATAACCATTTTTTGTAACTTATTTTTTACTCGTTAGCATTTCCATGCTACGATATACAAATGTAAATATGACAATACACAGCCATCTTTAACCTTGTCATGTTTGTCATGTAGATGATTTGATTTGTGAATATTTTTTGTTTTACATTTTAATTAGCATAGAAATTGCAGAAATGTCAATATTGTTTAGCGAAAGATTTTTTTTTTTGCTTATTTCTTCGTCACTACAGTGGAAAGGTGTGAAAATTTGATTTTATTTTATTTGTAAATTGTCAAAAGTTCGACCTTTTTTGCATTATTTCATACTCTTTCATGTTTTACGGTTTAATCACGAAAAATTGGTTTGGTTTTAAAGGACTTTTTCTATTTGTTTGAAGACGCACTGAAGGTTAATGCAAATATTAGCAATTGGCTGTTATACTATATAGTTAATTATGGGTCTTGGAAGCTGACAAATAAACCAGCAAACAAAAGAACGGTTTAATTACATTTCACGTCGAATTTTAAATAAACTGATTTACTACTGTGTCCAAAAAATAAGGTGACATTTGAATTTAAACTGCGCGCGTGAAAGGATTTGGAGAATTATTATTTTTTTTTTGGGTTGGTAGTACTGTCAGTCACATTTATGTCAAATTTCATGTCAAAATATTCATTAGTGTTACGTGTCGTTTTGTGAGCTCCTAAAAGTGATTTTTCGTTTTTTGCGATGTCGAAATTTGTTGAGCAAAGAATTTGCATTAAATATTGTTTACGGAATCAATTTTCTGCTCCGGATACGTTGAGGATGGTGCAGAAAGTCTTTGGTGATGAGGCTATGTCTCAAAAAAATGTTTACAAGTGGTATAGTGGCGTCCAGGGCCATCAACCTCAACCGACGAAACTCACGTTCAACAAATTAAAGATTTGATGTTGAAAAACCGTCGATTAACAATTAGAGACCTTGCTGATGAAGTTGGCATATCGAAAGGCTCAGCCAATACCATTTTGAAGGATGTTTTGGGCCTCAAGCGCTTCAAATCTGGACTGGTACCGAAAACATTGAATTTTTTGGAAAAAAGGCGTCGCGTTGAAGTGTGTGAAATGATGCTTTCCGACGACCAGGGTGCCATAAAATGCATTATAACTGGCGATGAGACTTGGATCTGTGCTTACGACCCCGAAACAACCGATCAATCGAGCGAATATCGTGCCAAAAGAGAGCCGAGATCAAAAAAATTGCGCCAAAGTCGCTCAAAAATCAAAGTCATGTTGACTGTTTTCTTCGATTATCGTGGTGTTGTGCTTTACGAATTCCTAAAGAGGCCGGAATTGGGGAAAGGCAATTCTTGGTTTTTACACCACGATAATGCACCACCCCACACTGCCCTCGTAACTTGTGATCATTTCGCCAAAAACTCAACCCATATCGTTCCGCAATGACCGTATTCACTTGATCTGGCGCCGTGCGACTTCTGGCTGTTCACCAAGCTCAAAAGACCGCTCCGGGGATATCGTTTTTATACGATAGAGGAGATTCAAGCCGCAGCGAAGACGGAACTGGAGGTCATCCCGGAGAGTGACTACAACCAGTGTTTCGAAGATTGGAAAATACGTTGACGTAAGTGCATTGCATCGGGAGGGGATTACTTTGAAAGGGATTAAATTGATTTGGAAGAATAAATAAAGAATTTTCAAAATAAATACAATGTCTACAGCTTTATGACAAGGGATGGTTTTTCATTCGACATAAAGGTGATAAAAGTTTTACTTTCGGAGATTACAAAAAGCATCTAGAGTTTAAGTAAGTTGTTTAAATATTGAGATATCTTGATATAACGTGTGTAACGTATTCTGAGTAAATGGGTTTTTCTTTTCCATTCAAAATTAGTATTTTATTTTCACAAAATCATAACGATATAATGATTTCTTCTATGTGAAAATTTAATATACATATTTGATTGTTTTACGTAATCTTATAAACTTTATGGAACATTTCAGGTAATTCCAGCTGCACAGGGGATTGAGGAGATTTTTTTTTATATATTTAGGCTATTTTTAACAATTAGAACAAAAATACTGCTTAACTACTTTCCCAAGTATTGCTAAATTAGTTTTGTATCTATAATCTTCAAATTCGGAACGAATTAGCGCCAGAAGCATGATTTAGCATCTACACAGTCTTGAAATAATAGCACTTCATGGTATCCCAATATATCTCTGTATGAAAATATCTCTCACTTGAAATAAACTTTGATCCTACATTCTTTATTTTTTAAAGAACATTGTCGCTATTGTATTAACGCCAATTTTTATGAAACATTTATTTTTGCTGTTACATGTCTTTCACTATAAAAAACTAAATAAATAATATTTAAAACCGCTTTTTGTTTTTGTCCAAAAGAGGTGACTAATCCAAGATGACCATAGATCTTCTGACATAAATTGAAAAGGGAAATATCCATTACAAATCCCAAAAACAATATGAATATCAGATAACTAAACTTATACATTGAATACTCGAATTATTATTGTTACATAAAAATTCCACAAAACGAGTATTCCACTCTCGTCAGTCGAGGAAGTGAAGTGTTTAAAATACAATTGATTTTTTCTCATTCAAACTGCATTTCACTATGAGCTTGAAAGCAAGGTGAAGGTTAATAGAGATCAACAGTTAATTTAGTAACCGGAAAGGGAATAGTAATGCAGTATTTTTCAAAGAAAGCAAAATTAGATTTTTTCAAAAAAAATTGAATTTCAGGGAATGTATTTATGCTTAAACTTGTTTATGTATTTGCGGATGTATGCTAAAGGAAATTATTGCTCACTTCCACAAAAATTTATTGGCCTTGCATCACTAAGCATTGCAATTTCCTTTCAAATTGCATTAGATGCATACTGGAGTGAGGCGCAAGTGATGCAACAGATTTGCCCATCAGCCGGCGGCCATCAAACGGCAACATCATCCTTCAACTTAGCCAATAATGAAATGCAATGTTTCGAGTGCTTTTGCACAACAACACATACTTACGTTACGTCAATCCTATTACCTTCGTGTCGGCATTTGATGTGCACTGTAATTTCACTAACACGATCGATGAGTGGTGGCAGAATCGAGGTGTAACTTCATTTATCACACTTGTCGCGATAAGCTACAAATCAGCTTGCAACTTTTATCGGTAATGCAATGAGCAGCAGTTGTTTTTAACGGTGCTGTTTGCGGGCTTGGCGTCAACTAGGTTAAACCTCAGCTCTCCACGCTTGACTAACTATTTGTCTATGTATTGCAAGTATAACTGTACAGTGTGGTATTTTGCACAAAATTTTTTGAAAAGGTATTTTTTTAAAGAAATATATGCGTGTTGGGGTATGTATGTCGAAATTTTTAGGCAGTTCATTCTTGTTGACTGGAATATGTGGATACATATTTTATTTTATATGAAGGCATTGTCTGTGCGCCAAGCAACAAAGTAGCGAATCGAACATATAAAACAATTTGTTTGACTGATGAAAAAATCATCGAATAATACATGATACATAATTATTTTTGTTGTCATAAATCAATTGTTTAGGAGCTATTTAATAATCAAAACATACGAAATTGATACTAAGTAGATTAAAAGTAATAGAGACAGTTCCATGAAAACTTGTCTAAAATCCGTTAAACAAAACACTTTTATAAGTTCTTGGCATTTTCGCATTTCTTTGTTGCTTTGCAAAATTTTACAATTTCTGAAAACAGGAAAAGTTAGCAGTGAAGTAACGAATTGAAAGCGGCAATGAGTTTGTCAGTTAAAAAAAATTTGCAATCATTGGAAAATGAGAGCGCGGAATATCTGGAAAATTCTAAAAAAATTTTAATATTGCTGAAACCATAAAGCACGGTTCAACAAAAACTATTTTTTAAAGGATCAACCCATGGTCATTTTACTTGTGGATATTTCTACATCACTTTCCTAGGTTGAGGAAAGTAGTTCAGACAATGGGTCGGCTATGACTATATTTGGTAAGAAAGCAGTTGTCAATATGATCACAGGCCCTTTCTCGGTCTTAGCGATCTTGTTTACACACTTTGAAATATTTAATAGGACTTTACATAGTTTTCTGCGTAGTCCAATGAATCTCTCCACAAAATCGACAAAAATAGTATTCTCATATACCATATCTGCATATACCACAGCTATAGGACTTCAAATTTCAGGCAGACTTAACCATTTGGGAGATTGAGTTTAATGAAAAAGAATTTTTGTTGAGAAACTGGTAGGAATGTTGGTTCGAAAATTTAGAAGTATTCTCGTCCGGTAATCGATCTTATTTTTCTCTAAAACGTTGATCTATATAAGCCTGGATGGGGCTTATTAAGACTGCAGAAAGTCCTTATATGTAAGCCCGCACTTTTTAGAGGTTAAATGATGATGATATCTAAGACTCAAACTAAATACAAAAATTGAATTGATTATTTCATAACGAAAATATTTATGGACTTGTGAAACGCTAAATGATTTTCGACAGTTAAGTGGCATGCGACACGAAAACTAGACACATATTCTATATCAAAATGCTGGTGAATGATATATGCCAAGGTTTATTGATTTAATTTGGGTTGTGACAGAATATTTAAGCAAATAAGTTTCGTGCGTCAACAGAAAATAAACCGCTGCTGTCGCTTGCCTGTTTCGCTGTACCTGCAAACCAAATTCAATTTTTATGCAACTTAGAACCATTTTGTCAACAAAATTTTTGGTAACTAACACACAAATCAGACAAAATTGTTAACAAAAACAGCAAACCATGAGAAGATGAGTTTTAAATTCACCGAAGTTTCTTTTGCATTACAGATTTCGAAGTCATAGTGCCAAAGTATAGTATGTCCCCTTGCTGACCAGCACTTTGCAGTTGCGCTGATAATACTATTACTACCGAAAATCATTTTAAGTGCAGCTTTTCATAAACATCGAAAAGTGACTGACATATAACGATCCCACCGGCACCAAGGAATCAATGATGCATATAGTTAATGACAAAATAACGACGCCCAGACATGGTGAGTACACAGACATTGAACTGTCCACGCTGGAGATTGGCGACGGCAGCAATAAAATAATGCTCCATCAAGCCGGATTTGATAACGCAATGGTGTGCTTAGGCAATTCCTCAATTTACCCTAGCCTAATTGAAATCCTCTAACCACCCCTCAAAATACCGCAGGCGACAGCAGACGGAGCGTGCAAATATTTACAAATCTATTTTCAATCGCATCCTAGACCGTATGTAAGCGCCTGCCACAGGCTGCGTAATTTTGATATCCCTTCATGGTCTTATACAGTAGGGAATAGTAATACTGACACGGATTGCGATCTACAATAAGAGCAGCCTAAAATTTTGTCTATTGAAAGATTTCACTCATGTCACCTCACACTAAACCGGCCCCTCTGGCAGAAGATACTAATCGTGCTGTGTGAAGAACTGCAATGCCCTCACGTGGGCGGCAATGTGCCTAATATTTTTGAAATTTATGACAACCAAGCAATTCTTCATAGCAAGCGACAGGTACCGATGTGCTGATCGGTAAGTTTGCGGATGATTTGAATTTCCACTTATGTCTATAATCCTCTTTTGCAGGTTCCATTTCAATGTTCTTTTACATGATATACAGGCTACTGGGTTTCGAGACTTTTGCTATGTGATCTTTGGCTTTCCAGCAACTACAGGGGTTGCACGGCGTTGCTGTATCCAGCAGCATACAGTGCAGCTTATAACCATTCAGCGTTATTGTTCGGTGGGGATCGCGGCAAAATATCGTAGGTGGCGTACTACAAAACGTATATTGTGCCGACATTGCATTATTTGAAAATAATTGCAATTGGAGATTCTGGAAGATTCAATTTTCAATACGGCGCTTATTATTGGTCACTATTAGATGACGCTCCGAAAATTGTTTGTTTTTGTTCGGTGGTATATATCGAACCGCCTACGAGATCCTGAATTTAAATTTATTAATTCATTTTTATAATTGAAATTAATTAATATAGGCAAAGCAATTAAATTCAAAATATTTTATTACGAAGATTCCCTATCTTCTCTTCAAAAATATTTTGGTATATAAAAATAAGGTTTGTGTTACTTTCTTTTCTCTGCTCCTAGACACATCTTTTCCTTACCCTTCTATTTTAAGCCATGTACAATGATGGCTTGTCTACTAGGTTAGGCCATTCGTCCATTGCAGCGATATTTTCGAATTTTTGTGCGAAACTAACAATCTGCTCTTTGCGACTTAAGTGTAGCTTTTCTCCAATATGGCCGTCTTTCTTTTAAGCACTGTTTGTTCTGTCGAGTTTCTTTCAATATTGATTGCTATTTTTTCCCACATTCCCTTTTTGTGTTGTAAAGCTTTCCTTGGCTCAATATTAAGAAAATAAAAACCTAAACATCTAAATGCTCGTTTAAAATTAAATGGCTTATGTGCAACCATTCTGTAACTACTCTTTGATGGTGGCAAATGTTCCAGTTGATTATAAACATTAGTATTTATTTTCGTTGAAATAATACTAGTATGAGATCTCCCTAAATATATGAAAGCGCCCCAAAGGCCAACCGAGCGCTGAGATGACGTCGTAGAAGCTCTCAGGAAATACAATATATTTAAGTTTTTTTCAAATAAAATTTCATAAATATTTCTTTTAGAGAAATTTTAGTTTTAAATGGCGTTTTATGTCATTAGACATTACATAACATTTGCTTATTAACAGCTGAGCTTTTAATTTGGCATTTAATTCTGTCATCAAAGTCGCTTAGCCTGTAACTACTCCTCGGGTGAACTTAGGAGTCCAGTTTTTTCGGAAAACTTGCAATTGTATTCCTGTGTCTGGATGCTCTAGAAGCTATTTTTGACATTTCAACTTATTTTTCTTGCATTCCTCTTATCAATATAAAAACGAGCTATAACACATATACCATATTTTCTTCACTGAGGTAGTACATGGGATTTGCGGTAATTTGTAGACCAATTTTACATATTGTTGTCATTATACTATAGTACGACCAACATTAATACGTCAATATTACATGTTCAGTTAATTTTTCACAGATATTTTACATATTTAACGACAACAAAACAACCTAGTTGTCTTTTAATAGCCATATAGTAGCCAGTGAGATAGATGTAATACTGACCAGATTTTATCTCTTTTTGGCATTACCACATATTATTAACAGAAAAATATTATCTATGAATTTAAAAAGGTATCTCACATACCACCCTCAATATATAAGAAGTGAAAATCAACCGGCTATTTAAAAATCATAATTTTATTTTTATTGAGATAGAGCAAGATTTTACACGATTTTAGCCATTTTATTAATGTTAAGTACAAATGCAGGCTGAAAATATAGAAATATGCTCACTGAACTTAACGAAGATAACACGCATACTGAACAAAATTTGGAAATTTTTACATTAGATATTTAAGGAAACTATTGATTCGCTTCAACCAGTTTTTGACAAACTATAATTAAGAAAGATGTTCTACACGTACACCAGTATGCCGGTGTAAGCCTTTTAAATGGCCTCTACGTCTGCATAAGGCTTTCCTTTCATGAGCAAATGCATATTTCCGAAAAGGAAGAAGTCTCACGATGCCATATCAGGTGAATATGAGGAGTGGTTAATGGTTAAAATGTGATTTTTTGTCAAATAATCGTCCTTCGAAAGTTCGGATTCTGAGAAATTTTTGGTCGTCAGTCCATTTGTGTGGAACAAACCGTACACACACCATTCGTAAGGCCAAATGTCCGGTCAAAATGTGATAAATCAATGTTTTGGAGATGTTCAATTCCATTTCCATGAATTTAAATGATAATTTCGGCTGACTTTTGATGAATTCACGCACAGTTTCGATGGAATTCCTGGTGATCACGGATTTTGATTGGACCACATGTTGATCGTCATTTATGTCCTTACGACCACTTTGAAAACGTTGTAACTATCCGTGCACTCTGCTGCGGGATAGGCAATCACCGACATAAACTTGTTTCATCAATTGAAACGTTTTGGTAAAAGTTCTATCAATTTTAAAACAAAATTTAATGTTGGCTCTTTGTTCGAAGCTCATTTTCGCACCGATAACACAAACATACTGACACCTAAAACGCAATAACTTCACTTCCAATCAATGAAATGTCATGAAATTCTCACTGCACAATCTATAAAGATAGCAGTCGACGCCACCAGAGAGCGCTGGATTCAAAAAGTCCTCTTTACTTTGGAACTCCCCTTGTATGTATGTGGACTGTGTTTGTAGCTGGAAGTTGCTTCAATGTCGCAAATTTACGTCAATCCAAATTACTGTTCCTAAATGCAATTAATATTTTCTCTCCAACGCTGCAGTGCTTTATTGCCTACAACTTGCGTTTAATGAATGTTGTTATTAAATTGCAACAATGGGCGTGTACATACCACAAACACAGCAGCAATGGCAATATCAAACTGCATGTGCCTATAAAATGACGTTCGTGCAACGTGCAACAAGTTAGCCGAGGGCAACGGTGACAATGCCACAAGCGGTGGAGTCGCCAAGCCAGCAGGCTGCGGGCGTGAGCGATGCCAACAAGGCAATGACGAGCGCTGTGGTGTCGGGCGCTGAAGTGGCGGTTAGTAACGGCGCAGTTGCTGGCGTTACTGCTAGCGGAAGAGGCAAAATTGATTGCCAATTTGTGTGGGTTTTATTTAATTACAGCTAAAAATTACTTTAGTTGAGCGGTTCTGGGGATTATCTTGCCTGTTTTATTACATCATTCGCTCTCTCTGCCATTTGTTGTTTTTGCAAAATTTTAATGTTTATCTTTCGTTTCCGCTTGGAAACTGCTTGTTTATTTTTGCTCTTTATTGAATTGTTGCTTGACTTAATGATATTTTCTACTATTTTGCAGCTTCCGTCGCGCAACACTAAATGTGGCAGAGTTGACGGTATGTCTTTGAATGATAAGGTATCACTTCAAATTGCAGTGCTCCCAGCCTTATAGAGGATTCTGCTCTATACAAATGGTCTAAATAATTTCTCGATTGAGTTAAGCGTTTATGAGATATTCATTGGCAAAAATCAACGAAAAAATAAATAAACTATATAAGTTAGCACCCCATACATTTAAAAGTATCATATGATGCATTAAAATCATATGATACAAAGTAAAATAATATGACACCACTAAATCGCTGAGACTGCGACACGTGTAGCGGCAACCTGTGGGAAGCGCAACGTCAGCGAAGTGCCAACCTGTGGGAAGCGCAGCGTCAGCAAACTCCGTACCCGTTGCAGCGGCAAACATAGGTCTAGCGTTAAGTATAATAAATTGTAAACTTTAGTTCTTAAATAGAATTCAATAAAGGAGCATAGCTCCAAGAAAACATTTTTTTTATAAAAACGAACAAAACGTTTTTTAACTGGCGCCCGAGCAGGGACCAGCGCGCGAAAGTGGTTATTGTCTGAAAATAAAAAGTAAGACAACGCGAGTGGCGAACGGTATAGGTTGTGAAAAAAAAAAACAGAAAAAAAGCCTGAAAAAAATAAAAAGTAAGGCTCTGTTAAAAGTGAAAATAAAAAAACCAAATAAAAATACTGTGCTAACGAGCGGCTACTACGCCCAACGGGGGATTTTAAAAAAGCGTCGAGGGACCCAAGTACCAGAAGGAAACAGGACAACGCCGGAACGCAGAAGAATACCCCATGAGAAGCTGGATACCTTTAATGTAAGCTTATAAAAAATACTAAGATTATTATAAAAAATATTGTCACTGTAAAGAGTACAGAATTAAACTATTAAATTGTTCAACCCAAATAGAGAGAGATTCAAAAATAAAAAAAAAAGAGAGGTCTTAAACTTAAAGAAAATAAATTTAATTTAAAGGAATTTAATTACTCGAAGAAAAAAAGAGGGGGAAAAACAGTCCTCAATTAAATTAAGCTTTTACAAAAAATCTAAAATTGTTAAGGAAAGTGCTAGTGCAAAGAAAGGAAATTTAATTATAATTTAATTGTTCGACATAGAAATAAAAAGATTACAATGCCAGACACAGCCGAAGAATTAATTGAGCAGCTAAATCAAATGAGGCTAGATTATGGGCAAACCACCCATCCTCCAAATCCTTCCACCCATCCTTTAAACCCTCCCACCCCTAACCCAACTCTTATAACAACAATAGTTCGAGAAGTACTCGAACGAATGAGTACGCAAACCGTAACAGACTTTACAGAACCCGACCATAGCGTGACACTAAACGCGAACAACATAAGCGAACTAGATAAGATTCCGGACATGGTGAAATGCCTCAGGGAATCCTCAGGACGGCCAGGAGAATTTAACTCCTGGAGGAAGAGCGTAGACAGGATTTTTAAAGCCTACGAGGGAGTCAAGGATACCCCTAAATATTTTGCAATACTTCATACGATTAGGCATAAAGTAATTGGTGATGCCGACACCGCATTAGAATCATATAATACTCCACTTGATTGGAGCCAAATTAGAAAATGCCTCATGATGCATTATTCAGATAAAAGGGACATAGGTACCCTAGAATATCAGATGACCACTCTGGTCCAACGCTATGACGACATTCCGACCTTCTACCAAAAGGTCTACCAACACCTTTCACTGATATTGGACAAAATTTCATGTCTCGAACTAAGCGACGAGTCCATACGGGCTATGACTAACTCCTATAGGGACAAAGCTCTTGACACATTTATCAGAGGGCTAAACGGCGATTTACCTCGTCTTCTCAGCATGAGAGAACCGACAACCTTGCCACAAGCATTGCATTTATGCCAAAAACTTGACAACATGACGTATAGAATAAACCACGCGAACAATACACACAAACCCAATATTCAACCACCACCACGACCTCCCCGAAATAATAATTTTAATAATTCCAATAACAACTTTAATAATTTCAATAACAACAGACCTTTTTACCCGGAATTAACGTATTCCCATTCCCCCAGACGAAATTTCAACCAACAGGCATTCGGCGGTCAATCAAATCGATATCCCCAACACTCTCCCAACTATACGAGAAATAACCAAGGATTCATGCCGAGGTTTAACAATTACCCGAACAACCCCCATATTACCAGAGAAAATACCTCCTTCAATAACAGACCGAATTTACCACCTAAACCACCGACCCCAATGGAAGTAGACCAATCAATACGATCAAGACAAATTAATTATCAGAATAGGCCTAATACATTCCAGGACAATCGGCCACCGAAACGTCCGATTTCCGCACAACTGACTCACCCTCCAAGCAAAATGCAAAGAAATTTTTTTACTAACGCAGTAGAACTAGACCCCAACGGAATATACGATGACAATGCTTACGATAGCAATTACGACAATGCAGGAAAAAATGAGCCTGATACTATCAATTTTTTAGATTAGCGCCGTCTTCGCTGCCTTATTACGAATTTAGAACAAGGCGCGGAGACACAATAGATTTTCTTATCGATACCGGATCCAATAAGAACTACATCCAATCCACTAGAATTAGGAATCCAATTCTGAATGAAAAGCCCTTTATAGTAAAATCAGTTGCCGGAACAATTGAAATTACCCACCATACCTTCGTCGACATTTTCGGACCAACAGTAGGGAAAATAAAATTTTTTATATTACCGACTCTAGGGTCGTTCCATGGCATAATAGGCAACGACACTCTTAAACAATTAAAAGCAGTTATTCATACCGACAAAAATTTGATGACAATTTGTCAAAGTATAAATATACCGTTAAAGCAACGAATATCTCACGAGGTGAATAATGTGGCAATCAATACTCCACATCTCTCATTACAACAACAACACAAAATTAATAATATTATCGATAAATGTCCAAACCTTTTTTCCGATCCTGATGAAAAACTTACCTACACCACCCTCGTTAAAGGTGAAATCCGGACAACAACCGAAACCCCCGTCTATTCAAAGCCATATCCGTATCCCATGGCATTAAAATATGAAATCGAACGTCAAATTGAAGAACTCTTAGATAACGGAATAATAAGGAGATCGAAATCTCCGTATAACTCCCCAATTTGGATAGTTAGTAAAAAATCAGATGCCTCTGGCGAAAAAAAGTTTCGAATGGTCGTAGATTATCGTAAACTCAATTCAGTTACGATCCCCGATAAATACCCCATACCAGAAATAAACGAAGTCCTTGCAAATCTGGGAAACAATAAACTATTTACGGTTATTGACTTAAAAAGTGGGTTCCATCAGATTCCACTTCGCGAGTCAGATATTGAAAAAACAGCTTTTTCCGTAAACAACGGAAAATATGAATTCCTCCGCTTACCTTTCGGTTTAAAAAATGCTCCAGCCACATTTCAAAGAGCACTAGACGATATCCTTCGTGAACATATAGGAGTAAGATGCTATGTTTACATCGATGATGTAATAATATTTGGCAAAAACGAAGAAGAACATTTTAAAAACATAGAATTAGTATTTCAAACCCTAGAAAATGCTAACATGAAAATCCAATTAGATAAATGTACATTTGCTAAAGAAGAGGTAGAATTTTTAGGATACGTAATCAGTTCAAATGGGATAAAAACCAACCCTGAAAAAGTAGAAGCAGTAGCCAAATTTCCAGTTCCACAAACTCTCAAAGAATTAAGGTCCTTCCTAGGTATGTCAGGTTATTACCGACGATTTATCCAGGATTACGCAAAAATAGCTAAACCACTAACAGCACTGCTAAGAGGAGAAGCCGGTCATGTCTCCAAACGGAATTCGAAAAAAATAGAAATAGAATTAGACAGCGAGGCCTTGGAAGCATTTAATAAAATAAAAAACACTTTAGTATCCAAGGATATAGTTTTAGCGCATCCAAATTTCGATAAAGATTTTGAACTAACGACCGACGCCTCAGATTTCGCATTAGGTGCCGTCCTATCGCAAGACGGTAGACCAATTACTTTTATATCGAGAACCCTAAGTAAAGCCGAAGAACATTATGCCACCAATGAGAAAGAAATGCTTAGTATTATATGGTCACTAAATTCACTTAGAAATTACCTCTACGGTTCAAAAAAGGTTAAAATTATCACCGATCATCAACCTCTTACCTATGCCTTAAGCCATAAGAATACTAATAGTAAAATGAAGCGATGGAAAGCCATCTTAGAAGAATATAACTATGAACTAACTTACAAACCTGGTAAAACAAATGTAGTTGCAGACGCCCTTTCAAGGATACCATTACAAATAAATTCACTCACACCTACGATTCATAGCGATGAAAGCTCAAGCCATAATTTAATCCCTTGTACAGAAGTTCCAATCAATGTTTTCAAAAATCAAATCTTTTTCAAAATTGACGAAATACCTTCATATCAATTTAAAATAATTTTTCCAACAGTGCATAGACATATAATTACAGAGCCAGAATACAACGAACAGTCATTGATTTCATACATGAAACGATACCTTAACCCATCCGTTATAAATGGAATTCATACTGAAGAAAGGATAATGGGTATGATGCAAAATATCTATCCTATTCATTTTAGTAGCATTAAAAGCCGATATACCCAAAAACTAGTTGAAGATATTAGTGACGAACAAGAGCAGGAGAACGTCATTCTAAAAGAACATTTAAGAGCACATAGGAATGCCACAGAAAATAGAACACAAATTCTCGAAACAAAATATTTTCCCGGTATGTTAAATAAAATAAAAAGAATAATAGCCAACTGCACCGTTTGTAAAGAAAATAAGTACGAGAGACATCCCAATCAACCGAAAATTGCAAAAACCCCATTACCAACATATCCAGGACACACAGTTCATATCGATATATTTTTAACAGAAGGAAAAATAGTAATGACAGCTTTAGACAAATTTACAAAATACGCAGTAACAAAAAACCTAAATAGCAGAGCAATAGAAGACGTCAGGAAACCTTTAAGAGATATTATATTTTTCTTCGGAGTACCAAAATTAATAGTTATCGACAATGAGCCATCCTTAAATTCAGCATCTTTAAAATTTATGATGAAAGACGAGTTAGGAATAGAAGTTTACACTACTCCTCCATACAAAAGCCAAGCTAACGGACAAGTGGAAAGGTTCCACTCTACATTAATTGAAATAATGCGCTGCATAAAAGAAAACGGTGGGCACAGAAATTTTGAAGAACTTTTAGAAAGAGCAGTATCCGAGTATAATCATTCAGTTCATTCCACTACACTTAAAAGACCAGTAGACCTATTTTTTCATAGGAATGTTACATTTACCCCCGAAGACATAGAAAGAACTAGACAAAGCAACTTAGAAAAATTAGCCGAGAAACAGAGAAAAGATATCGAATACCATAACAAAAATAAGAAGGAAATAAAATCATATCTACCAGGACAAATAATATTTGTTAAGAAAAATAGGAGATTAGGAACTAAGTTAAGTAAACCCTACAGTAAGGAAATAGTTAAGGAAGATAGAAATAGTACCGTGTTAACTGAAAAAGGACAAATAATTCACAAGGGTAGAATACGTAACTAAATATGTACCGACATTTTTTTTCCAGAATATTACTACCGCTATGCCTGGCGGAAGTACAAATCCTCGACTACTCAAACTCCCAATTAGTAACAATAGAAAAGGGAACGGCTAGACTACAAACAGGAACATTTAGAATTATACACGAAATTGACATAGAAAAATATACGGACACACTAGACCACATAGAAGCGACTATTAAAACTGAAACTATCCGCAAAAACCCTAACTACCCCTTCATATCCCATATAATAACACAGATAAGAGCCCAACTTAACAATTTAAAAGTAGAGCAAAAAATAAAAAGATCATTAAATTTTCTGGGTAGCGCATGGAAATGGATTGCAGGAAGTCCAGACCATGAAGACTACGAAATAATTTCAAGTAAGATAAATAATGTTTTACAAAATAATAATAATCAGGTATTAATTAACAAACTTACAATAGGCAAAATTAGCGAGATAACAAATATTACAAGTAATATAATTAAAACCATGCAAAATGAAAATAGTTTAGAAATCGAAGCATTTTTACAGCTAAAATACAAATTAGAAATAATTAAGGAAGAAATTTTAAATATTGCATACGCAATACATTGGGCAAAAGCCAATATAATAAATTCTTTTATCTTATCAAATGAAGAAATAAATATTGTGAAAGAAGTAATAGACAATGACAACATTCCATATGTTAATTTAGACGAAGCACTCGAATTTTCCGAAATAAAAATTGCAACTAATGGCAAAATTATAATTTATATTGTTAGCCTCCCAACCGTAGATAACCAAAATTGTAAAACCTTAGATATTAGAGCAGTAAAAAATAACGGGAGAATCAATAAAATCAATTTCAATACAATTTTAAACTGTGAAAAGGGAATTTATGGAATAGAAAATTATTGTAAAAAATACAATTCCCTACAAATATGCTTAAGCAATAATGTAATAGATTTAAGTAATGATACTTGTATAAAAAATCTTTTAAAAAGTCGTTTGCCAAACTGCACGGAGGTCAACAACCAACATATTCCAACCATAGAGGAAATGGGACCAGGAATAATATTTCTAAATAAATACAACGGAGAAATTTTAGTGAACAACGAACCTACACTTTTAAACGGAACCTTCATAATTTTGTATACCAACGTAACAATTGTTATCAATGGACAAAAATTCTATAACGAAAAAAGAACAGCAAGTAAACCACTACCAGCCATCCTTCAACCGTCATCCGCACCACTCAACATAGAAGAATTCCTCTCGCTGGAGATGCTGAAACAGCTTAACTTCAACAATACAAAAGAAGTAAGTCTGTTAGAAGCAGCAAACAGAGTAAAACACGGAACCAGCATCACGCTAATCATCCTTTTAATATTCATCGCCCTAATTTTGGGGAAGAAACTTCTAACCAAACAAAGAGAAGATGAACCCAACAAACTCTCACAACCGGCAATAGAAGGACTTAACCAAATTTTTAATACACCTAAAGATTCAAACGAGGACGTTTGAATTTCAAGGGGGGACTAGTTAGCACCCCATACATTTAAAAGTATCATATGATGCATTAAAATCATATGATACAAAGTAAAATAATATGACACCACTAAATCGCTGAGACTGCGACACGTGTAGCGGCAACCTGTGGGAAGCGCAACGTCAGCGAAGTGCCAACCTGTGGGAAGCGCAGCGTCAGCAAACTCCGTACCCGTTGCAGCGGCAAACATAGGTCTAGCGTTAAGTATAATAAATTGTAAACTTTAGTTCTTAAATAGAATTCAATAAAGGAGCATAGCTCCAAGAAAACATTTTTTTTATAAAAACGAACAAAACGTTTTTTAACTTATATATTTAAAAACTAAAAAATAAAAATTGGTAGCCATTCCTACAGACCTAGGAGTTCTCCGATTTACAATATGTATATTTTTTGCATTGAGTTATAAAATTCGTAACTACGACATTTTTTGCTTTAAAATAATCAAAATTTAACTCTTGATATCTTTCAAACGGTTAGGTTTAAAAAAATTCGTTTAAGAGCTTTTTTGAACGGCATTCAATTTCCTAAAAAACCTTTAAAATTAAATATTTTCTCAAGTGGTTGGAAACAAGACACACACTTTTCTATCTGATAGTATGACATCGTTTTTAATTACATGAAACTTCTTTCTTTTACTATTTCATATAAACAACGTGTGATGAAGTGACAATACACTGGTGAACGCAACCATATTCTTTCGAAATACACACGAACTTGGAGATGACAACTGCGTGGTGCGGAATGTGGTTGTCACTATTGCGGTATCAACGTTTAATTTTTATTATTTATTTAATTTTAAACGCATAAGAATAAGCAATTAGAATGTCTCTATATCTGAAAGTGTATGTGAATGAATATCTTGACGGATGGGCTAAATTGATAAGCGGTTGTTGAATGCATGTAAATTTGCGGCTTATTATTTGACCTTCACCTAACTCGTGGGTATGCAGAAGTGTACTCGTTGAAAGTCTGGTATTATTCAACTGATCCTACAGAGAGCTTACTTGTCACCGAGTGCAGCATTTGTGTCAATGCTCGGTTCGACTTGACGCATCACCGTATTGGAGACGGCTGTATGTTTGTTGTTATGCGTGGGGCTTATTGTGAAGTTCGCTTTGACTGGCTCATCTTAACAGCGAAAGGCAAGGTATAAGCTAGTCAGCTCAAATTGTGTCGTCGTCACATAACTGTTTAGGGTTTATTGATTGATTTTAAAAGAAGAAGAGACAGAGAGAAGAGTGATTAGTTTACTGTCTGACCATAACGATGTATTCATTGGAAGGTGGACAAGTGCTTCTGATTACGATGGCTTTTTATAGGTTTTAATTAAGCTTCTAGTTCTAAAGTTTCTAAAATTAGAACGTAAGTATTTATTAAGCTTTCTTTCGTTTCGTGTTTCTGTTTAATTGTAATTAAATTACCTCTGTTAAAATATAGCATCGCGTAGAATTCTAAATTATTTAATCACGTTTAGTAATTTACTCCCCTTTTTATTGAAAGACAGGTGAAAGAGCTGTCAAGTATTATATATAGTATACCCCTATTAATCTCGCTCCCATTATGATACGAGAGATGGGAATGATCATAAACAACGATATAACATCTAAAGCGCTGCAAATCGTACCCCCTTAGCTGAAATCTATAATTCATTGGAAAATAGAAGTTATGTGCCTTTTTACACATACAAGGTGAATTTGACAAGGCATCGCAGAATCCAGTACTAGTGGAGGAATGTGCGGAAGCCTGAACCGCCTATCAGTTAGCAAATTTGTACATCTTTCTAGGTGCCTAAAGCATATTTTACTGATAACAGTGTATTTTTCTTCTTATAATGGATAAAATTGAGCGAAAACTTGACCTAGCCCACATGTAACAAACATATAACTTTCGGATGACATCACTCTATATGATAGGTAATGGTACGTGAGGTAATTAGTTAAGTAATTTTGTTTAATAGATAGAGTGCCACCGCACCAAACTGATTTTGAAAGGCCCTTAGCATTATTTTCGGATAGCAATTACGAGCTAGCAATTAATGACAATGTCCAAGAAGCAAAACGATATTCATAGACAATAGCTAAATTCTTCTGGGATAATTCGTATACATGAATTTTTAGCTTTTGAACCCCTTGGATTCTTTTAATTAAACAATACACCCAAACACTCATCTCATATAGTATTTTCCTAGCTGTGTGATATTTACTGGTGTTACCCCAAAAAACGGAGGGTTTGATAAGATTTTGATTGTGTGAGTAACTTTCTTTGCTATAGATATAAAGTCGAAACTTTGTTATTGCCTAGGAATCTAAATATAACTGAAGTTCCATGGTCAGGTAGGAGAGGGACTTATCTACTATTTGCACACATCAAAGCCGCCGTCTAAATAATAAATTGCTCAGCTTTGATATTCGGACATTAATAAAAAACAAGCTATGAATGGTCACAATTAATATTTGCTATTACGAAAAGTATTGTAGAGCTTTGTAAATAGGCTCCTACTATCCATCGATCTAACCAAGTAGTAGTAATATGCTAAATATGAGTTATACTTCCTTAAAAAAAAAAAAAATATTTTATAAAATATCACCAAATGAATAACCTTAACTACGATAATATACTACTAATAATTGGAGAATTGTGGGTAACTTAGAAGAGCCTGAATATCGAAATTATGGCTACGTGCCGGAAAACTGCAAGGACATTAACACTCCGAGTCTGCAATTGGCAATAGCAACAACAAATAACGAAACTTCAAAACCATTTCAAAATTTAATTCTAGTACGATAACAAAACAATCCGCGATGACAAACGTTATAAAGCAATTAGAAAATCAGCCGCAGCAACAGCTTATCGAACAGCAATCTAACAGTTAAGCAAACTAATTGGGAAAAAGCTTTTAAGAATTTAAAAGAGCTGAATCATAGGCAACCTTTGTTAAGGAGGACAATCAATTGCACAGCCACAAGTGAGATAACTTCCTACGTTTTTTTTTACTTTCTTTTGTAAACTATGAATGAAATAGAATTCAGTTATGAAAGTTAGACAGCAAAAGCTTTCCAATTATTTGGCAGTGTTCGCTGCGCTATTTCAATATGCAGCAGACACTTGGGGCAATGAAATTAAAATAAAGCGTGATTGGATATGCAGAACTGTGAATGATTGGTTTCTCTTGTTTGAAGGAATTGATTGGCTTTAAAACTTAAGCCATTTTTATAATGGACCGTTATTTCAGTGACACGAGTTTAATTTGAGTCTCGGAATAAACAAAGAAGAAAAAAAAAATCCTCTAGGTATATAAGACCTGTTAGTTATATGGGTTTAGGATAAGTTTTCATCCAATTATATTCAATCTAAGCACAGAAAGTATCAAGTGGAATTTAAAGATTTTTTATACGGAAAATAGGCGTGGTTGTATTCCGATTAACGCGTATATCAAGGTTCATAAAGATATCTGAATTTTGACTTAAGTTACAGCTTGCAGGGACAGACGGGCGGACGGACACGCAGTTAGGATTTTAACTTTTCTCGTCATCCGGATCATTTATATGTATATACATATCCATATATATAGTTTTATTAGTTACATGAACAAAACTATAATACTCTGAAGCAACAGGATGCAAGGGTATAAAAATACATCAAAGCAATTGTATATACTCGTATGTAAATATTGTCCAACAAAAATTACCCGCTTGTAGAAAAAATATACAATTTCCGAATCCATTAGCCATCAAAGGTTTCTCACAATCCAATCTACCAATTTCTAATAATAGAAGTGAATTTCGTTTGCATACAGCTAACCTTGATTTCTAAATATACCATCCAACCAATTGATAAATGCCGATTGTGAGCGGTTATTTGTTAATCTCTTGCTTTTTACCAATTCATCTGTCATTCATTTCCTTAAAGGCGCACTTCCCAATACCATAAAAATTAATTGCTTCCGTTACATTTTATTTGTGATGTCAACTAAATTGAATTAAGGACTATTGTTAATGCTAGCCACACACACATAAGAACTGCCAATGCTTATTTCTGAGAAACCCATACTTTCGAATAAATTTTCTATAAATGGCTTAGAAGCCTGAACATGAAGTGGGTGGTTTCTGCTTTATTTATAAAGATTGTGAACTAGTGCCTTGTCACAGATGGGGAGTAGGGTAGTTCGAACAATTTTTATTCTTAATTATAGAATCCTAATATAGTACAAAAAGCATAGACCGGTTTCTTTTATTATGGTTCAACTACTTAATTAACAATTCCGGCCTAAATTGACTAAAACATATTTGGAAATATTATTTTAACAATATTGTCTTACAGTACATATATAATCATAGTTCTTGATTTCTTATGGGACTCAAAGTCTTTCTGTACTTGTATAACACTTGGTTCTGGCCAGATCTTATTCTTATGAACAAGCCGTGATTTTAATATAACTTTAATATATATAGAAATATTACAATCGGTAAGAGGGGTACGATAAATCAACCGACAAATCTTTTCTTGAAACATGTAGTAATGTAAATCCAATATTTGTTATTCGGAAAAGATTTTGGCCATTCTCAGGTAGGAACGAGTCTACATACATATATCGAAAATTTTGAAAGTTTATTCAAAAGTGAATGATGTACTTAAGTTATAAACGGAAAGTTATAATATCAGCCATACATGATCTTCTGTTTCTTTCTTTATTGCATAGGAAGCTAACCTACTAATGGAAGTCTTTGAAAACCCTTTGAGATGATAGGAGTATGTCCATTTCAAAAAAAAAAAAAAAAAACAAAAACAAAAAAAAAAAAAAAAAATGTAAGTTTTCCTATGAATAACAACTCATGTTATGGAAGTTATCATTTTTATGTTGGTATGAGCGGACCGAGCTCTTGAGATCACTTCGTATCAGGCTGATTAATTTGATATAATCGACCTCATATTAAAAGTTTTGAAAAATTTCAACCAATATTTAGCTGACTCGACTTCTCATCGCTTGTTTAATATGAATGATAATATTTTAGCACAGAAATTTTATAAATTGTAAATAATTATAACAGAAGTATGCTTTCCAAGTTCTCCTAATTGGTCAAGAGGGCTTACAAGAGAGCATATACGAGGTGTGTTCAAAAAGTATCGCGAATCGTAACTGACAGCTTTCTTCGATTGCAAGGGCGTGGTGCATCATGAGTTCTTGCCATAGGGAAAAACGGTCAATAAGGAATATTACCAGCAAGTTATGTGCAATTTGCGCGAATCAATCCTCCTGAAACGCCCCTGCTCACACACATCGTTGCTTGTTCGCGACTTTTTGGCCAAAAACAACTCACTAATGATGCCGCAGCCACCGTATTCCCCAGATCTGGCCCCCTGTGACTTTTCCTTGTTCCCTAAACTGAAGAGGCCCATGAAAGGACGATGTTACGCTTCTCTTGACGGGATAAAGACTTCGATGCCGTCGAGGAGGAGCTGAAGAAGATAAAAAAAAAATGATTTTTTGAAGTGCTTCGAAGAATGGAAAAACCGTTGGCACAAGTGTATAATATCCCATGGGGATTACTTTGAAAGGGACAAAATAGATATTCATGAATAAATAAATAATTTTTGAAAAAACACAAAATTCGCGATACTTTTTGAACACACCTCGTAGATACTAATTAAGGTACACTTACTGTGGCGTATGTCCTTGCTTTAGTACTTCCGAGTTTTGAATTTGAACAAAGTTATTTAAAAGTGTTTATTACTTAGGAAGAGCTCAACCCAAGTGCATGTTTACACTTTCCCAAAATAGGAATTATGGTCTTCTTGAATCCTTTATTTCCGACAATTGAAATAGCAATATTCCGCTAAATAGATAAATTATTTTTAAAAGCTCGATATTATGAAGGGCAAATTTTGATACGGATTTATTTTTATTGCCGATGCTTTATAGTGTCAACTATTATTTTGTTATCAAATTTTCGCTAAACAATTTTATTTTTTATTTTATTTTATTGAATATAGTTACATAAAGTGCTCATATGCAAACGAGCCCGAGTTTGTTATGCAAACTTTTGATTGCCTTATCAAAGAATAATTTCTAACTGTCAATGTTTGTTCCTGCTATTGTTCACACTTACGTGCGTTGTTGTTACTGTTGCTTGTTACATCTGTTATAGGTGCACAGCTTTACAGCCTTAAGCAAATTCACTGCTGTCTTTTCCTTATTGCGATAAACAAATAAAAGCGTCGTGTCCACACCAATAACGCCATTCAGCGTTTTAGCGTGGCACTTTTGCCGGCGGAGATGCTGCGACAGCCATTGTTGTGTCGCCATTGTCTTCAAGCTGCCGTATGACCGCCATTACTAGAGGCACTCAAGTCATCGATGTCGTCGCTTGTCACTTGAGCAATATCTTATTTTAATGCGCGTATTTTCTGGGCTATAACAATAACAATAAATTCGCTTTGTAACTGAAGTTGCTTCGAGGCATTAAATGTTTAGTTGCAGCTCCGTTGTCATGGGTCATAACCAGTTCGCGCTTTCAATGTGGCGTTCTTTTGCAACCGCGCAAGCAGTAAAGTTAGGTTGATTCATGAGTGTGGCGATATCAATTTGTATATACTGGCTTATGGAGGGAGTATGTGATATTTATAAATGTTGGGGAATTGTGATCGCGCGTAATCTTCTGCATGGGCAAAAAATAGTAAGACTTTTTAATATAAATTAATAGGTTACGTCAAAGCAGGCCAAATTTCATGGTTTTGTTGCGAGTTTTCTTCGATTATCGAGCTGTGATGCGTTCCGAAATCCTTCCGACCGGCCAAATTGTCAGCAAAGAATACTAGTTGAGTGTTATGCGTCGTTTGCGTGAAGCTTTCGCTGGAATTATGGACCAAAAACGTTTTGATTTTGCACCAAAATAATGCACCGTCGTATGCTTGATTGAATTTTTCGTCAATTTTGCAACCAATATTCGCCACATTCACCTGATGTAGCTTTGTCTGACTTCTGGATATTCAGCAAAACAACCCCTCCGGCGGAGACATTGAACGTGAATCGCTACACGAACTTATGGCTACTACGGAAATTGAGTTTCGAGGATTGGAAAAAACTTTAGTACAAGTGTATTGGGACTAAGGGTCAGCAATCGAAAACGTGAAAGTGCCACAACTAAGCACGAAATAGAATTGGAGTTGGCCCGACTTAATTAATTTACGACTTTTCTCTGCCCTCAAATCTCAAGAGAATTCTTGCTACAAAAAATTATCGTCAATATTAGCGGCTTCAATGTACACCCATAAGAGGTCCGACAGGTAAAACGGGGCGTGAATGTCATTGAAAAGTTGTAACATTGTACGACCGGTTTACAAGTATGGTCATCTATGAGCGCTATGTTAAATAATAAAACATATTTTTATATCCTGAACAGAATATATTAAGTTTGCCAAGAAGTTCTTAACACGCAAATAACCTCTTAGATGCTATACATATAATATTTATGTATAGAAATGATCAGCATTATGAGCTGAGTTGATTTAACAATGTCCGTATGCCTGTTCATCTGCCAGCATGTTTTTATATACTCAAATTATCACTTAGTTTTCGGGATATCGAACTGAAAGCATGCACCCGTCCTTTTCGCCACAAGAAGCTGCTTATTTATCAGAACCGCCGATATCGGACCACTATAGTTTATAGCTGTCATACAAATGGACCGATCGAAATCAAGATATAAATATACTAAAAAAATTCTGCTTTAAAATATTCATCTGTAAAGGGTATTATGGCATTAAAACGCACCGAATTTACTTTGTGACTAAGTAAAATAGTGTTCAGCTGCGTTGTTTGAATTATAAATTCAGAAATTTTCAGAGGCTTTTGCTATTAATTGGAAATATTTCCTTTTTAAACATTTTTTATGAATCTAATTAAGTCAATATTTCGTGCAAATTTCATAATTTAATATAAAAAGAGTTCCGAAATTTTACAAATATGCTTTCATTTTGCAATTTGCATATAATTGTACACATTACTATGTATAAGTATTTATACTTTTACATGATGTGAATGCAGAGTTGTTCCCAATTATCAATTAATGCAGAAATATTTCGAGTTTAATTCGTTACCACTCGTTAATAAATTGAACAAATTGAAATTATAAAATTTACGGTTAGATTGTGGTCAAAATTACAACGAAATCATTACATTTGTAACGGCGGCAATGAATGTGAAAATTACGCAGTTGAAAAGTGCATGAAAATTAACAGGACTTTGGTTGTTAATATTTTGTGGTATAGCTACCGATAGAGGATATCGCCAGTGTTATAAAACTAGTTGAAAACGGTTTATTTAAATTCCAGTATAGCAAATTGGTAAATTCGGTATATTTAAATTTTATAGTTTACATTATGAAGCTATACTCATTACTCGAAATAGAAAAAAATAATAAAATATATGGTATATGTACTGCTGTGCCCAAAAAGGTGACATTTGAATTTAAACTGCGCGTGTCGAAGGATTTGGAGAATTATGCTTTTTTTAAGGTTGGCAGTACTGTCTATCACATTTATGTCAAATTTCATTTCAAAATATTCATTAGTGTTTGAGATACCTGTCGTTTTGTGAGTTGTTAAAAGTGAGTTTTTCGTTTTTTGCAATTTCGAAATTTGTTCAGCAAAGAATTTGCATTAAATTTTGTTTACGGAATCAATTTTCCGCTGCAGATACGTTTATGATGGTGCAGAAAGCCTTTGATGATGAGCCTATGTTTAAAAAAAATGCTTACAAGTGGTATATTGAGTTCCAAGCCGGCCGTGAACCGACGACCATCAACCTCAACCGAAGAAGCTCACGTTCAACAAATCAAAGATTTGGTGTTGAAACCATCGATTAACAATTAGAGACCTTGCTGATGAAGTTGGCATATCAAAAGGCTCAGCCAATACCATTTTGAAGGATGTTTTGGGCCTCAAGAGCGTCAAATCTCGACTGGTACCGAAAACATTGAATTTTTTGGAAAAAAGGCGTCGCGTTGAAGTGTGTGAAACGTTGCTTTTAGACTACCAAAACTAACTGGCGATGAGACTTAGATCTACGCTTTCGACCCCGAAACAACCGATCAATCGAGCGGATATCGTGCCAAACAAGAGCCGAGATCAAAAAAATCGCGCTAAGTCTCTCAAAAATCAAGGTCATGTTGACTGTTTTCTTCGATTATCGTGGTGTTGTGCATTATGAATTCCTTCCAACCGGTCAAACAGTCAACAATAAATATTATTTGAACGTTATGCGTCGTTTGCGTAACGCTATCCGCCTAAAAAGGCCGGCATCGCGGAAAGACAATTCTTGGTTTCTACACCCCGATAATGCATCATCCCATACTGCCCTCGTAATTCGTGATAATTTCGCCAAAAACTCAACCCATATCGTTTCGCAACCACCGTATTCACCTGATCTGGCACTGTGCGGCTTCTGGCTGTTCACCAAGCTCAAAAGACCGCTCCGAGGACACCGTTTCTATACGATGGAGGAGATTCAAGCCGCAGCGAAGACGGAACTGAAGGCCATCCCGGAAAGTGACTACAACCAGTGTTTCGAAGATTGGAAAATCCGTTGGCATAAGTGCATTGCATCGGGAGGGGATTACTTTGAAGGGGATGAAATTGATTTGGAAGAATAAATAAATAATTTTCAAAATAAATACAATGTCACAGTAGTATATTGTAAATCATTATTATTATTATTTTTCACGTTCCACATATTTGTGTTCATAAAAACAAAATAATATAAGAATAAGATGTGGTTATAGTTCGAGTAATTGCTAATTTTCAATAACAGCGAAATGGAATTTTGTGTTTGATGATTGGGAATCACACAGTCTTCGTGTTATTTTATTTGCTTTATTCAAACTCTAGTCATGAATGAATGAGCTTTAGAATTATATGTATGACTCCTACCTCCTCTAAGCAACATCAATTTGAGCAATGGAGATAATTGTCTGCTTGTCTGTTATCTCTTTACATCACCATCATCTTCAGTATAGAAGTTGCCGTTTCTAGCAAAACTTTACTGAGTTCTTACAACTAAATCTACGGTGGAGGCAATATAAAGGTAGAAACGTTGGTATTTATATGCATTATTTATAAGATATTCATTTCAGGTACCCGCGAGTTCGGGGAATTCAGCCAGACGTTGAAATTTCCTACCTACAAAATTCCAAACTCCTAACTGGCAGATTAAGGAAAATTTTATTTAGAGTAGCTTTCTGTAAACGATAGTTACACAGGAAAATGATTCACTGCCAATCTTCTATTATTAAGTCGAATGGTAGTCTGAATAAATTGAAAACTCAAACTATTTAATAGAGCACAAGATACAAAGTGTTGAATTAAGTTGAATATCAACTACTTAGTAGGCTCGTACTTCAACTGCTTTAATTAATGTAGCATATTTGGTGATTTGCAAAACTTAATAAAATTTCAACTAAGTTAATAATGAAAGACCACTTGACTTAAACTATACTTGTGAAGCAATGTTAACTCGATTAAGTGACAAGTAGACATGGAGAAGGAAATGTCGTTGTTCTGCGGCAATTTACACAGAAATTTTAAGTCAAAACGACTTGTTTTTCTTACTGCACTGTTTTAGAGAATTAGCCTTTTTCCATTTTGCTTTTGAGTGTAGTCATATGATTGAAAGCAGATTCATTCAAGTGTTATATACATTCTGTGTTGCTCATACGACATGGTGTACTTAATGAATTCAGTAAATTTAATACATAATTTTAACTACATAAAACTTTTATGGGGATATTTGTATGGAAAAAATTATTGCGACTTTTTTGAAGTGTGTAATACAAAAAGGATATAATGAGATTCGGACCAGTATAAAAATTCTTATCCAATGATGAATCATTTGATATAAATAAATAGTAGACCAAAGTTTTTAACTAGAAGAAGGGATCAACAACGTTCGTGTTGTTGGTATATTGTTTGGAGTATGCGGTTTGAAGCTTTGAGACAAACAAATAGATTTACAAGTCTTTAGGCGTTTAATAAATTTTTTCATAGTAGAAATATTTATGAAAGTTTACTTTTGGCTACAGAAACAGATATGACTTGGCCACTAATAATGAACCGCAGTTAACTCATAGCCTTAAACTCATTGTGATCCAGGCCATGACTCATGTAGTTGCTACCTTTAAGAATCGTTTTGATTTTCGATACGTGACCGCATATTAAATTAATATAAATATTTGAAGTGTTTCTTAATAATTAATTAGGGGCTTATAAAGTTTTCATACTTTCCCTCAATTTGAAAATACTGAAATATTTCACATACGAGTAGATACACAAAATTTAAGAAATTGAGCTATAAAATATTCCTTAGAGGACATTAAAAAAGCCAGGACATGCACTTTGGTAACTTACAAATCCTAAATCCTTTAAATTACGTTTTCCAATCACATGGTTATTTAACTTCAAAGCATAAATTTCACCACCAAATAGCTAGACAGCATTTGGAATTTAGAAATCTTTACAACAATTTGCACATCCAAGCAAACATTACTGCTCCTTAATTTGCATGAAAGCATGGAACAGTCAGTGCCGAACATTCGTTGCGCTATGTATGTCTTTTCGTGAATTTTCACCTATCGCACACGCTGTACCCCTATTTGTTGACAAGTAAATGCGTATTCAAATATTTAATGTGCCGAAGAATGGGATTCAAATGGCACATGTAAACAAGTACAAATATCTTTATATATATTATATACACATTACATATTGACAACGAGTACATGTACATTTATTACGCAACGAAACATCAACACCACGTGCCGGCTGAATTAAATCATCATCCTATTCCACTGTGCGCAAAAGGGAAATAACACAAGGTAATCCCTAACATGGTAAGCAAGTTTACCTCAATACACACATAAACACACCGCACATGTATTCACTACAACGGCATGTGCATACACAATTTTCAATTTACTCACCTTCAAGTCAAGTCAATTCAGTCTCTCACAGCACAGGCATCTTACAATTTCCGACTTATGTTTTTTTTTTCAAAATTAACATTAACATGGATTGAACGTGCACACACGCACCAATTTTTACACTTTGCTATTTAGATATGTGTGTACATTCCAAACATTGTCTCACACATATAAACATACAAGTACACGATGTATTTCGCAGACGCAGTTGCCGTGAACTCTAATGAACCACACGAAGCTGAGTTTTTGCTTTCGATGTCTGGCGGTATTGTTGCGAATGCCTTTGTTCGACAACTTGTACTCGTATTACTGTTGAAAAACAATTGTCAACTTCATGTATGATATACAATGGCTTGCATACACATATGTATATATTAAGTTGAGTTGTATGAGAAACAATAGCGAGATATTCTTGAAATAATGAGGACTGCAGTAGCGTGGAATATACTGAAGAAACTGTAGCCGACTGTTATGAGTGGAAAAAGTGGAAGCGCTTGATATTTGCATCGCAGAAGTTTTATTGAAATATGGAAGATTACTTTAAAGAATTTTTTTTTATTTTTTTATTTATAAAAGCTTATACAAAGTTAATACTATATGTATAACCTAAGGCATGCAGCGCTAGCTTCAAAGGCTATCAGCTGTCCGTTGAAGAATGTGTTGGTTTTATATTCTCCTCAATAGATCACAATCTTTAAGGAAACGGTAGATGGTTTTTATGTTTTCTTCCGTAGGGTTGGAAAGGAGGGTAATCGGATCTGTGTTGAAGTGGCAATCTCTCTTTTCTTTCAGAGTTGGGCAAAATTCTAATATATGGAGCACGGTTGTTGTTGAGTTACAGAACGGGCAGCAGATGGTACTGTTTCTTCCGAGGAGGTGCGCATGCGTCAGTATAGTATGTCCAATCCGTAGGCGAATGTAAGGTGTTATAAAATTGGTTGCTACTGTTGATGGGTATAGCGGTTTGATTCTGGCTGTGTTAACTATTGAGTAATGGTGGTTATATGAGACCCAATCGAGTGCCAATTTAGAGAGCCTATTTTGGTGTATGAGTCGGAATATATCAGATTTCATGAAGAAACTGAATGTAATTGTGGGCGTGTTGGATGCATTCTTTGCTAGTAAATCAGCGTAATTATTTCCGGATAATCCAGTGTGGCTTGGGACCCACATTATCTTAATTTTATTTTCATATTTAATAAGATATTCTCTAATTGCAGTGATGATGTTAGTGTGGTTGTTGCAATTTTGAATGGCTTGGAAACATGATAAGCTGTCGGTGCATATGACATATTTTCCAGGGCTTTTTGTGGCATGTAGAACAGCATGTAAAATCCCAGTGGCTTCAGCAATGAATATCGAACAGAAGGGGAAAAGTAGTCCATATGAGATTGGCTTTCCTTTCTCGCTAACGACCGCAAAAGAGGTTTGGATTTTTTTTGAACCATCCGTGAATATAAATCTCCAACTGCCATGTTTCAGAGTATTCATAATTTCACAAAATTCTGATGCATAGATCGCATTAGGTGTGGTGGATTTAGGCAAACGAGCTAGGTTATCAATAAACGTGTTTATTGGAATCAACCATTGAGGATGACGACGTTTAGGAAGTTTAGCAGGTTTTAGTGGTAAGTTGTTTATTTTGGCAAAAAAGGTGCATTTATATATAGCTGACTCAACTTTTGGAGGTCGGATACGAGTTGATGATGAAGAAAAGGCATCTTGAAGCACATGGTTAGAACCAAGGATGATCTTCGGGTATAATTTGTATGTGGTGTCTTCCATATTGTCTATCAGAGAGGGAAGACCGGACTCTGCTAACATATTTTTGATTGGTGACGTGGGGAATGCTCGAAGCGATCTTCTAACAGCTGAGTGATACGGTGCGGCCAACAATTTTAGGTGACTTTTTGAATGATGCCCATATATTTCAAGAGCGTAGTTGATGACGGAGAGTATGAGTGCCTTGACAACATTAATTAACAAAGACGGGCCAATGAGCGAGCGCTTGCATGCTAGGTACTTAACAATATTTGAGTTTTTAGTAATTCTATTTCTAATATATTCACAATGTTGTTTGAAAGCATATTTACTATCTAGAATTAATCCAAGAAACTTAAGAGTATGAGAACATGAAATATTTACATTGTTGAAAGAAATCGGTGGAAAATTACAATTATGTTTTTTACAAATGTGGAGTAGACAGGATTTTGAGTACGAAATTGAAGCGCCTGAGGAAAGGGACCATAGGGATAGTTGAGAAAGGATTTCTTTAAAGGTAGAGGATATAGCACTAAGGTCAGAAGATTTTGAAAATAGAAGGAGATCATCAGCATATAATTGATGCTGAATATTAGGGAAGGAAGAAAGGATAGAACTGATTTCATCAAATGCTATGGTGAACAGAATAACTGATAGCGGTGATCCCTGAGGAGTGCCGTTATCCAAAGGAAGAGTCGGTGAAGATATGCCAGAAATCAGAACTTTGATTTTGCGTTTAGAAAGAAAGGATTTAACAAAACTAAATATACGGGGGCCAACCTTCCATTTGATTAATTGTCTTAAAACTACATGTATGCCCACGCGATCAAACGCTTTTTCGAAATCAAGCGAAAGAAGAGAAGCGTGATTTTTATTAGCTAAAGCGTCACATATGAAGTGGTCAAGGTGTAAAAGAGCGTCGATAGAGCTGTGTCCTTTTTTGAATGCGACCTGATTAGGGTGAATGAGTTTATTGGAATGGAGAAACCAAGAGAGTCTAGTAGCAACAATTTTTTCTAAAAGTTTGCCTAGACAGGGTAGAAGGGAAATAGGACGATAGCTGGTAACTTCGCACGGAGGTTTGCCAGGTTTTAGAATAGGAATGATTGCGCTGGTTTTCCAGATTTGGGGTATGGTGGCAGTTCGATAAATATTGTTGTAATGGTTGATAAGTCGTTTGAGGAGGTGAGGAGGAAGATGTTTGATGATAGGATAGGAAATTTTATCTAACCCAGGCGTTTTACCTTTAACCGTAGAAAGAGCTATATTGAGTTCTATTAAAGATATATCTGAGTCGAGGTATTCAGCTGAAGGGGATAAAGTAGATGAAACGTAATTATAGGCAAGTAAAGAGTTCTTATTAGACGAGTATTCAGAGGAGAAATTATAATCAGAGGAGTTAGACGAGAAAAATTTGGCGAATTCTAAAGCTATATCCTGTGGATGTAGTAGATTGCCTTGAGAGGAGTTGAGTGAGAGAATAGGAGAGAAAGAAATATTGCCAGATAGTCTTCTTATATTTGACCAAATCATTTTAGGGTTAGAAGAGGAATTAATGCTGCTGGTAAATTTCTGGAAAGATTTAACTTTTGCTTGCTTCGCTTTTCTTCTGAAGATGGCATTAGCTTTTTTATAAGCAACAAGGTTTGATGATGAACGATTTTGTTTGAAATGATGCCATGTTTGTTGCTTATGCAGTCTGAGAGAAGATAGCTCACTATCCCACCAAGGAGGGTTATGATTACAAGGATTAGGAGAGGTTTGAGATATAGATTGGTTGGCAGCAGATCTTATAATCTTCTGAATTATGGCAGTTTCCTGATTAATAGTATCTGCAGGAGGGAGGGTGTCTGAGTAACGTAAACAAAAATCTTGAAATTTGGGCCAATCAGCTGAATCGGTGTTAAAAAATATTCTGGGTTTGAAGAAATTGGGATTATGGGAGGAGATTTTGGCTATGATAGGGAAATGATCGCTACCATGCAAATTGTCTATACAGTGCCAAACAACTTTGGGAGAGAGTGAACTGGAACAAATTGTAAGATCTATATGGGTGAAGGTGGAATGGGTGGAGAAATGGGTAGGGGAGCCATCATTAAGGACAACACAGTCCGAACAGAGGACAGCATCCTCAATAATGCGGCCTCTGGAGTTGGTTGAAGAAGAACCCCAAAGAGGGCACCAGGCATTGAAGTCACCAGCCAGTAAAAAAGGAGTCGAGCAAGAAGGGAGAAGGTTAAAGAAGTCTGCTGAAGTAAAAGTTTGATGAGGAGGGGAATATGCACAGATGATTATGATTTTTTGGGGGGAGGAAATTTCGATGGCAACGGAAGAGATATTCGAAGGAGGTATTGGGAGAATATTATGCGGTATACTTCTCTTAATCAGGATTGCAATACCTTGTTTGCTTGATGTGATGGAAGGAAGGTTATAAAAATGACCAGCATATGCTTTTGGGGTATAAGCTGATATATTGTTTGCAATATGCGTTTCGTTTAATAATATTACAGAGGGGTTATATTTTTTAATTAAAATTTCAAGTTCAAAGTAGTTATTAATGTATCCGTTTATATTCCATTGAAGGAAAGTTAACATAGCAAAAATAAAGAAAATTAAAGTATATACAAAGTATGAAAAATGTAAGTTTTAATAGGAATTTAATATCTAGAATTATGTATCTATGGGTACTTGGGTATGTGATTGTGGATGGGAGGGGGGTACAGGTGAAGTTGTGGAACAGGTTATAGTGGTAGGAGAAGTAGTAGTGGAAAGGGGTGAGAAGGGTGGAGAAGGAGAATTGTAAAGGGAAGAAACGGAGGGAGAAGGGGTTTCGGGGCAATCATTATGGATTGAATGTATGTTGGTAGGAGATGAAGCGTTATGTTTTGAAGTTGTAGCTTTAATGATGTCATTAGAATCTATGGTGTTTGAAGTTTTAACGTTGTTGATGTATTTTTTTGAGTGAGAATTGTTGTTGGAAGCTGTTACATTAGCATAAGAGAATGGTGAGGGGGTAGAAGGCAATTGAGATTTGTATAAATTGATGGCTTCACGCATCGAACACTTGTGGATAGTTTTAATTTTGAGTATTTCTTTTGACTGGACGTATTTTGGACAGGCGTTAAAGGAAGAAGGGTGTTCACCATCGCAGTTAGCACATTTGACTCTACCGCATTCAGTGGGAGGGGTATGATTTGGGGGAAGGTTGCAGATAGAACAAGATGGGGACTTATTACAACGCTTAGCAGTATGACCCAGCAACTGACAATTCTTGCAGCGCATGGGATTGGGATAGTACGGACGGACATCAAGGGTACACCAAGCAACTTCAATACGACTAGGTAAAGTATATTTATCAAAAGTTAACAATAAAGCACCAGTAGGCACACGATCACCATTGTTTATCTTGGTAAATTTATAAACATCAGATACTCCTTGTTCTTTTAGACCATCAATTATTTCGTCATCAGTAAGCTGACAGATAAATGGAGCGTAAATTGTACCCTTTACTGAGTTCAAAGAGTTGTGAAGAGATACCACCACAGCACCAGCTCCGGGAAGATGTTTGGTTTGTAAAAATTTGTCCGCGATTTTTTGGTTCTTGACCAAAAGTAGTAGGCTGCCGTCACGAAGCGAAGTGATTTTGTTGATGTCTTTGCTTATGGCTTGAATACCTTTATGTACTGCAAAGCAAGAAGTGGATGCAATAGGTTTCCTGACGTCCTGTGATTTGATTACAAGGTACTTGGGATCATCCTTCTTAGTAATAGGTAATTCCGGGAAGAATTCCAGCGTTGAGTTTTCTGGCTTTTTTCTCTTGTTTTTTGGACCCGGGGATAATAGTGCAAACCTATTATCCCCCAGCCTGTTGGCCCCAGGGGGCATTGCGAAAAGAAATTAAATTATTGCCCGATTAAATTGTGGGTTTAACTTTATAATGAAAAGTATAAAAAAACACGCGGAAAGTATAACGAACTGAAGCACAAAATGTCAAAGCTAGGTTATATTGCTCGTACAGAAAGTAACGAGAAGTTATGTAGCGAGTACGTAGTATATGTGCGCACGATATGAAAAAAACAACCGTACACAACGACGAACGACGAACGAATCCTTTAAAGAATTGAATTGAAGAATTGAAGGCAGAATCTCATAAGTTTAAAACGATGATATGATGCATAGATATCCTTATAAATGACTTTGTTTGAAATATTATATTTTCATTAAATAAATATTAAGTTGCGTATAGACCTGGAACACCCACATGAATAATCTTATCGTAGTTAATTCGCAAACTCTTTGGAGCCAGTTAACATCTGAAGATAAAGCTTCATTGCTACTGTGCAGTAAGCAGCTAATGCAGAGATGAAACGACGTGGTTTTTCAAAGAAATCTAAAGACTGTTGTCCAAGGAGATACTTTCTTGAGTATGACATTAATAATTTATTGAAAATAATTCACTTAATGATATATAAAGGCTGCATGAGAGGTAAAGAACTTTGTTGTTCTTTGATATAGAGACAGAGCTCGCTTGGTGCTATTTCGATGAAGATGTTTATTACTTTTTCTTCTTCTTTACTGGCGTAGACGCCGCTTACGCGATTATAGCCAAGTTTACAACATCCCGCCAACCGTTTTTACTTTTCGTTGTTTGGCGCCAGTTCGACATACGAAGTACAGCCAGTCCCTTCTCCAACTGATCACTCCAACGAAGTGGAGGTATTTCTCTTTCTCTGCTTCTCTCGGCGGGTATTGCGTCGAATACTTTCAGAGCTGCAGTGTTTTCATCCATTTGGACAACATGATCTAGCCAACCTATCCGCTTTCTCTTAACTCGCTAAACTATGTCAATGTAGTCGTATGTCTCATACAGCTCATCGTTCCATCGATATTCGCCGTTAATTAATAATTCTTTAACCGCTAACGCGTTCGGCTCCTATTTATATAATTTCTAAGATTAATTTAATTTAAGACCGCAATTTTTTTTATTATCCATGGCGCGATAAATTAATTGCGGTTCATTGCAGTTCGTTGCGGTTGCGGAGTATTGGCGAGCGGGATTAGTGACATGTTGCAGACAGTTTTTATTTTCAATTACGGTAAAAAGCAAGAAAATACAGGAGAAATTAAAAAAGTAAACAAGTATATTCGGCTATCAATCTGTCTGGCGATTGGTTTTCGATACTTACAATACGAGTTGTTAAACGACACTTTTCTGCCACTTTAACACATTTCTAACCCGTGTATTTTCTACTGCCTTTTTTAACCATCTTTAAATTAAGGCAGTGAGCAGATCTTAAAACTTTAGAATATATATGTATCTTAAGGTGTTTTTTTTTCATTCCCGTCACGAAACTTTCTTGGAAATACCCTGAAAAAATTCGCTGAAAATTTTAACCCTTGTATTAACATTAAGAACTGGACCAAGGCACGTAAAAATTTTCCATTGAAAATACACTACAATCGTAATTTTGTATCTTTAAATTCCAAGAGTTCAGAGGCATTTTTTTATGGCATTACTTTGACTTTAGACGCATATTTCTCAGAATCGTTCACTCTAGAAATGTGCCCAGGGCAACAAAGTCGTAACTCATACCGGCGAGGTAGTACGGGGTTCTAAGCCCGATTTTTCCAAGAGTTTCGCATTTTTTTTTGCATATATCTCGTAAATGACAAGAGTTATAGAAACAATGTACATGAAAATTTGTAGGAAATTTTATTTGCTATAAAAAAGTCCCAAGGTCAAAATCGCTATCATTTATACTTCTCGAGAAATTCGGTTTTTTACATATGTACATAAGGCCGTTTGCCATTTTCATAGATTTTTTAATACATACCATCTATTTCTTATTCTATTAGGGAAATGTTTACTATCAATTTCAATTTTGGCAATCCAAAATTCACATTTCAAATTCACATCTAACATTACAGTCTGTAAACTATAGTTAAGTATTATTTTCATTAAAAAAGAAAATTACAAATTGGCCCCAACAAAAGAAGTTTTAGATTTCAGTCTAGCGCTGTGAAGAATCTTTAAGCAATATTCAAACTAATCATATAAAGCGTCGTTTTGTAGGTTATGTTAACACCTTTCAAAGGTTGGCAATACCATGCCAGATACGAGCTCTGTAACGCTTTATACAAAGCCGCGAAATTAAAAAGACAAAAAGGCGGGAGAGGGAAATATTTGACAACCTACTGTATGGAGAGCAATAAGACCACACTAATGATACTGTGACCATAATTTTGTTAAAATAGATCAGCGCAAAATTTTCTTGTAAGGCATCTGGTGAAAAGTTCACGTCTAGAGTTAGCACACCAATACGTCATGTTTGATTTTCTTGGAGCAGTGCTCGGAAGTTTGTCATCACTTCAAATAGCAATATTTTATCAACGCGCGAAACTCTTCTTATCCTTTTTTACACAATAGCAAAAGTTTTTTCACTCAATATGATTTATTTCGAATAGTGCCATCTATGTGTCAGGCCTGGATTTTTCAAATAACCTATTAATATAAGCCTGAGAGATAGAAGTTCGATTCCTTTTTTCTAGAAAAAATTATCAAAATTATACCGTACTTAGCGCTCTAGACTAGTTCCACTCGTTAAAGGATCCACTCGAATTTTCAAGCCACCATCGTATATGCCACCAGTTGATGTCATGCTAAAGCAAATCTCTTTTGTTTTTACTATTGTCACCACACCTGATTGACAATGCAACAGTGCTGTCACGCTTATCGATTTGCCAATTGTTGCATACAGCTTTTTGAAAATAAAAGAAATACATACACACTTACATACATGCACACCTGTGCAACAGTGCACCGTTGTTTGAAGGCTAACTGAAGCGAAGTAAAGCAAGTCTGCATACACGACAGCAGCGAAGTGGTTTTTGCAGATTTCCGAGGTGCGAGGCGAGCAACGGGCGGGTGCCACACACAGACAGGCGCAACAATTGAATTTACGCAACCAGCCCAATCAAGGTGCAGCAACTTACAAAAGTGCCAAAGCAACTAAACAAATGCACAGCCAAAGCTTGCGCAAAAACACCAACAACAATTTCATGAGCTGCTTTTGCAAACGCTTCATAACAACAATAACAACACCATGCGAATGGCTCATTCCGCTAACATCACGCCAGGAGAAAGCAGAAGCAACGAACATAAGGAATGAAAGGGCAACAATTAGCGCTTGCATAAGCTACGTGTACGTGTGCGTGTATATATGTTTCTATGTAAGTATATGAACACGAAAGGATAAGCCGATGCTAAGCGAGTGGCATTTATGCAGAGGCACAGACAACAGGCACACATGCAAAGAAGAACACACAGCCTGATTGCTTGCTTGCAGCAACACGCGCTTGTTCTAATAACCACAACAACAACAATAATATAGCCATCAACAGAGCACGTGCGTACACAATCAAAACATTACCCACACCAACACGTTGTTGCGGCTCAACATTGTTGGCAGTGTTTTCGAAATGAACGTCAAGCCGCCTGCAACAGGAGACACACATATATATACATATATCTATTATAGCAGAACACTCGACTGCCGAAAACGCAAATTGAGCGCTTGCGCAGTGCGTTTTCGAACTCGTTTACGACTCAGTTTACGATATTAACGGACGCAAGCAAACACGCGACGCGCAAAGGTAAGCAGCAGAAGCAGTAGCAGACAACAGTACATAAATACAGCGTTAAATTGCAGCAGAAAGCGCCTTGGTCTGCAGTGGCAGCAATCAAGAGCCAACAGTTGCGCGCAAATTTCGCACAATCCCTTCCTTCCTAGCAGCAGTCGCACGGTTGGGGCTTTCAGCGTCCACAGCGAAGGTGTCCTTTAGACGCTAGCAGCTAGAACAGTCCACGTTCGTCCGTTGGGCTGTACGCACGTGCCCGTTTCTGCAGCGCTTTCGGTGTGATTTAGTTTTGGTGGAAAAACACTTACAAAAAAATTAACAGTGGTTAACTTTGAAACTTGTAGGTGAAGTTGTTAAAATTAAACAAATTTTAAAATAGAATAGCATATGCGCTTAGGAGTGCGCGCTAGCGAGAGAGTGCGCGGCGTCGTTGTAGTGTACTCCTAATAAGAGAGTGATTTAAAATATTTTTAACGGAATTTACGCTTATGTGTATTTAACAAAATAATTATTTAAAAATGTGAAATATAACCAAATTAAAAAAAAAATCATTTTAATAAAATATTACAGGGAAAAATGTCATTAATTTTATGTGTATAATATTTTTAAAAGTGTAAAAAAATCAAAAAAAAAAATAAAAAAAATATTTAAGCCCACAATAATAGTTTTAACACAATACTCATTGACAAATAGTCCAAAACAGAATTGGTCAAAAATTAGTTTATAATTTATTTTTATTAGTTAAAAATTTCTATGAGCTCTTAGTTATAAATCTTCAATGAGCAAATAGTCGAATTGAAAGAAAATAGTTTTTTTAATTAAATATTATTTTGTACAATTAATCATTATTTGCCGAATTGGGAAAGTTTTGAAACCCAAAACACTTCACTGCTGCAATGATTCCATTTTTCGCCGCGGGAAAAAAACATAGAAATCAACCCTACATATATCAGAAAATATTCCTCGTAAAATTAAATACGGTTGCAAAAAAATCAACCATTAACAAAATAGCGGGATTTTTGAAAATTATTTAATTTTTCAAAAGATATCCGCGCTTTTGATCTGCCAAAATTCAATTTTTGGGCGCTCAAAATAGCTAGGAGCTGATTTTATATAGAATTACATATATGTATGCACAACCTACAGAATAATTGTACAGTGATCGAGTCATTTGTGTTCGAGTAATTATTTTAATAAATTTAAAAAATTTAGTTTTTAAAAAAAACGGGTTTCAAAACAAAATTGAATTGATTGAATTAAGTAGCTAAATTTTAAAATACTGTAACTCAACAACTATTTGGGATATCAAACCAAAATGTGAATTTATTTTTTTTTGGGATCTGAAAAAAAGTCGACATCACACAAATTTCAAACTACATATTACAGATTATGTCAAAATAAAAATACATAGACTGCGCGCAGGGGACTAAACACAGTAAGACAGTAGGAAAACGTGCTAACTTCGATTGCTCTAAAGCGATAATACACTTTACAAAATATTTCTGACAGGAACTTGATTTTGATCGCTTTGTTTGTGGGGCAGCTATATGCTAGCTTTGGATATTGCACCATTGCTCCATTGTCGTGAAGATATCTTGGTAAATACTACTATGAGCAAAAAATAATAGGACATTGTCTATCCAACTCTTCCCCCTCAAAGTCATCCAGACTTGGCCCAAATGCACTTGCGCCAACGCCAATCCTCGAAACAGTTGTTCAAATCGGAATAATCTACAATGCGTGTAGCGGATAATGTCTTCAATTGACTCAAAACGGTTTCCCCATAGCGGTCAGGCGAATACGACGGTTGCGGAGCGACATTGGTTGAAAATTAGAAGAAAAACTAACGAAGAATCAATGTCGTATGCGACGGTGCATTATAGCGGGGCAAAAGCCTAGAGTTGTCAACCCAGAATTCCGGACTCTTTTCACGAATGGCTTCGCTCATAACACTCAAATCGTACTCCTTGTTGACAGTTTGGCCGTTAGGAAGGAATTCGAAGTGCACCACAACTCGATAATCAAATAAAACTGTTCACATATAATTGATTTTTGACGTGTTTTTTTCGGCTTGGGCTGACCTTTGCCACGACATTCGGCCAATCGAACGTCTGTTTCAAGATCGTAAGCATGAATCCAAGATTTATCGCTAATAATAACATATTTGGCAACATTCTACTAGTTGGAAAGCATTGTTTCCCAGGCGTTGAAGCGACACTGAGTCTCGAAAATTTTAGTGATTTTGAAACCAATCAGGCTTTCACTTTTCTTAGTAGTTCTCACTGATCCTTCTGATAATCCAATGAAGATCTGTAAGATCTCTGTCTGTTCATCGTCGAAACTCAAGCATCAATTCCTTTATTTTATAGACGTGTTGATCATCAGTGGATGGTGATGGCCGTCGTAGACGGTGTTCGTCAACGCGTTCTCGACTTTCTTTAAATAATTTGGACCAATCAACACGACATTCTGAACAATTTGACAAGAGAAATTTCGCGTACAAAATTTAATGAAACTTCTTTGTTGAATAATTTCACTGATCGCAAAAATCACCGAAAGCACTTTATATGCTTCAAAAGACTAATTATTAATTTGATTGATATTTGGCACAGATGTCACTGACAGTCATAACAACTTAAAAAGTCTTACTATTTTGTGCTCACACTATATTATAAAAGTTTTCCATACAAGCAGCTGATTCGGATCAATCAGATTGTATGGCAGTTATATGTTACAGTGGTCCGATCAGAAAAATCGTTCTGTCTGAAAGGCAGCTATATGTTATAGTGATGCGATATCTCTTTCCATTAATATTTTAAAATATTTTTTACGCGATTATTAAGATTCTAACTCTCGATAAATCCGGAATTTTTTACTTCTCTGGGCTAAACATTATATTTTAATTGAAATCAAAACAGCACCTTTGAATTGAAGTTAAATTATTATTATTTTAATTTTGTTTGATGTAGTGAGTTTACCGTCCGCTGATTGTTTACTTAATCAAATTACCGACATTTCATAACAGCTAAAACACATTTTAAAATAAAGAAAGTCAGTTTCATAAATATTCCAGATACTCAGACCGTGATCTGTTTTTATTAATTGAACTTCGTTTACAAACAAATCGACTGCAATTAATTTCCAATTTGAATTTCAAACGAATAAAATTGTATTCTTTCGCCATTAAAAAATCATCAATTGTGTTAGTGCGTTGAGTACGTTGTGAATGTGCGTGCGCTGTGCTCACTTCGTGACTCGGTGCAACGGCTGTGTAGCGGTGGCAATCAGCGCGGTGTGGCGGCAAACACGTGTCTGCAACAGAGCGACTGCACACAGCTGCAAAAATAACATCAAACAACAGCTGTTGCTTTGGCTTGGCTACGTGTGCGCGTTCGCGAATGTGTGTGTATATATGCGGCTCTTGCGCGAAAATTGAATCCGATTTCTCAGTAAGCAGCTGATTTGCGAGCACGTCAATGAATGAGCTAGACAAATATATAAAATAACAGAGCGTACAACAACAAAAAGCTTGAAGACGGATGCGGAAATCATTTGGAAATTCAATGCTCGTGAGAAGAACGGATGAAAAAGTTAATAAAAAAGAAATAAAAAAATAGTACAATAACAATCCTTCTAACTCAGTTTTTGCAACTGACTTTCGAAGCAACATCCTTCAGTTTGTTATTCGGGTAAGTGAAGTAAAGTGAAGTGTATAAGTAGCTGCGTCCGCTGTTGGCAATTTCATTGCAGCGGAAGTAGGCGATTATCGCTAATTGATTGCTAAAAGAAAATGGAATGTAAATAGAATGAGATCAGCGTGAGCGTGGGCTCACAGTAGAGCTCATAAGCAAAGTCAAAAGATGAAATGGCAAATGTAAAATGTTCCCCCTGCTACCATTGCACTAATTACCTTGTTACTTACTTAATTACTTAGTAGGATTAAGCATACATATGACTTGCAGGCATAACTGATGAGGCAAAAGTCTGTTGGGGTATTTTAATTACAGTTCGAATTGAAGGATTGAAAGTTTGTTGTACAATTTATATTATTTTTATAGTAGTTTCCACATAGAAAATATGCTTTATTATGTGCAGACTATACGTTTTTTCAGTATTAAATTTTAATACTCGTTTATCTAAAATATATGTACATTTTTAATTAAGAAATTAATTGAGAAGTAAAAGTTTCATTCAAACTAGAAAGTTCCATATAAAATAAATTAAACAAACATTAAATAAAAATTTCTCTATGCTACATATAAAACTATGCAGATTGTTATCGAGTGGTAACTAAATGAACAATTTTACATTCATTAATTGGATTAAGATTAAGGCTTTTATTTGTGTCAAGAAAGTCCAAATAATTTTCTCATATACAAATATATAACCAAGAGGAAGATATTGTAACAGAAAAGTACAAAAAATGGGTAAAAAGTAATTTTAAAAAGCAAGGAAGGAAAGACGAAGATCGGCTGCAACCGAACATTTCAAACATCACCTGTCACCTGTAATGGGGGCTCAGGGAAGAATTTCCCCGATTCAACCCTTTTTAGCTACTTCTTCTTCTTTATTTGCTAAATCGTATTCGAATATCTCTCGCCACATCTATAATGTTGCCAACCTTCAGGATGTCCGTCCATTGCCGAATGTTTCGAAGCCACGAAAGTTGTTTACGGCCAATGCCCCGTTTCCTTAAAATTTTCCATTGTGGCATACTTATAGTGGGTGGAGCCACGCAAATTTTTGCGCTTACTTTTACATTTGTTTTTTTTGGAACTTAGTATTTTTTTTATCAGGGAACGATGGAGCAAATCAAATGATGAGCGCGGCTTATAAGCAACATTTTTGCATAGCGGTAGTGCAGTACAAATTCTAGTATTGGAAGTAAGTAGTAAAAGTATATAAAAGGGGATTTGCAAGTTTTATTAATGTATAATACTTATATGTCTTAAGAAGAGCTCAAGCAGTTTTAGGAGTCGTCGACAAAAAAAATTAAAGATAATATCCTTATAAAACAGCGCCTTCCAATAGGGTTGGCGTCAGCTCGTGGCCACCAAATTTGTTTCTCAGGAAACACAACTGGATAGTTTACTGTTTGGTACCGATTGTTTAATTGCTGCATTATTGGACCTTACTTCTTTCGAAATATGGCAGGAAATATCGTTACAATCATTAGCTAGCAGTAATCCATGAACTGACCATTTCTTTGCCGGAATTTGATTAAATTGAAATTCGCAAGAGAAAGGGCTGATTATGCTTTCACCAAAAGGTTTTCACTTGAAATAGTGACCGCAGAGAATTCACAAAAATTTGTATAGAGAAAGTATAAGGATAGCACATGAACGTAAAAGACTCTTTATAAGACAATATGGCTGTATGGTTTAATGATGCAGGTTGATAAACGAACCTTCGCTAGTGCCCAAACTAGTCTCCACTTAAATGCTACGAAATTGTATTGGTGACGTTTACTACAGGTAAACTTGCAACTTTCACCGATTTGTATGTGTAACCCAAAGAGGTAAATGTGGGCATAAACGAAATTGAGCAAAAAGGAAATTCTGCGCATATGTAGAAGTTCTTGAACAATGTGTTGTATATAGTTATATGTCTGTTTACAAATGGATATGTGCTTGCTAAGCTTATTCATCCATTTCGTTTTATTGTTGTTGTCTTGTGACTTAATGCACCGGAAAATTTTAAATGAAAACACAGACATCGATTAGACCATTTGGGCGTACATAAGCACAAAAAAAGGCAAAGCAGAAAGAGGAAATTGGAAAACTCATTTTCAACGCTTGCCTACTCAGCGTATAAAAAGTGTGCATTTTTATATCACATATGCTCTTCTAAAGATAAATACTTCATTCTAGGGCAGAACAGAAAGAAGAAGAACCTTTAGGGTGTGCGAATTGTCTAATCCCAATAAAAACTACAATTATTAATTATATTAATATTCCAGCACCTATTATTGATTTTTTACAGAAAATATTGGTCAATGTGTCAGATGAAATTCAGGCGTAATCTTTTCCTGACAATAGTGTGCCTGCGTGTAATAAATGGGTTGATTGGAGTCAATACTACTTCTATCCCCATATACTTATGATAAGGATATATAGGTCTTATGTACCAGAAGGTACTTCCTTGGTGCCGTTGCATACAATTTTCTTACCGAATTCCCATTAATAATAGCTTTCGAATTTTTGCTAAGGTGTCTCCAAATCTCTCAAAAGTTGCTATTCTTCTTCTTTACTGGCGGAATCACCGCTTAAGTGATTATAGCTGAGTAAATAACAGCGCGCCAGTCGTTTCTTCTTTCTCGCTCGCTCCCTCGCTTTATATTAAATTCAAATTTTTTAACCTCCAAAGTATCATACACACTTTTTGCTGTATCTGCATTTATGTTCCCAAGCAGATGCTTACCGACCAGGCAAGCAGAAGCATTTCGCACATACATACATTTGGAAGGATGTTTGTGTAAGTGGGCAAACAACATCTTTAGTTGTCTGGCAGCTCATTAAACTCATATTTTATGAGATTTTGTGAGCCAAGCAACAATTGTGCACGGCATGGACTCAGCTAATTTTAGTCCATGAACGTGAAAATTCGCGGGAGAAAGAATGAATAAAATTGATAAGGATACATATACGAGTATAGCAGCATACTTTTTGCTCCTCCATCAAAGCCACACAAACTCGATTCACGGTCGAGCAGCTTACGGTGTGTAACGGCTGACCACAGCTCGTGATGAATGCTTTAATTTTCAATTGCCTTGATTTATTCGAACACACATACTGCTGAAGAATAGCATAGGACAGCCCAGTGGGCTGTGGTGGTTTGCCATGGTGTATATGTAACATATTGTAAACAAGTGTAGAGGTGTGCTTTTTTGAAGCGTATATTAGGCACGCTAATTTAGGAACACTGTTAAAAGAGGGAGCGGGGAAAAGAAAATGTATATAGCCACAAAATAAATGAAAAAGAAAGAGAAACTCACATCGAATAACGAAACGCCCAAAAACTGGTAGGTTGGAAAATGAAATTATGTGCCAAATAACTAGAAAACAAAGACAAGCAGCAAAAATATGCATATAAATGTACATAATACTTTGGGTTGTCCACGAAATAGCAACATAGATTGTGCCATCATTTTAGTGGAAATTTTCGTGATTAAATTTGCTTTGTTCACACCGACACTTTCGCACGATACTCTTACACACTAACACTCATACACACAGTTTAATGGGAACGAATTGGTAAATACAAGTATTGCAAGGACAAATTTTATGGTTCGTTTTGTGGTTCGTGGTCATGCTAAAAAAGGAACTGTTAGGTAAGCGATTATTGGGCATAAAGTTGTGGCATATTTGGCATTTGTGTGTATTAACAATATGCGCTAGTTCATTTGCATATCTGCATACGCACACATAACTATAAAATATCTCGGGCGAACTATTATAGTAAACAAATGACTGGGGAAATCAATTTTTTGTTTACGGGTTATATGTAGTTAGAAATAAAAAAAATAAATTTTTTTTTAATTTCTTTCTCCTTCAGCGCAAAACGTCTCTTTTGAGAGTAGCTCCCGGAGATCAACTGTAGTTCCCTTTCACATACTTTTAATTTTACTAATCCAAAGTTTTAAATTATAGATAAAAGATACCATAATATGTGCACGAATTTTTGGATCAATAAATTTAAATGCTTTCTTAGAAAAGTTTCTGGAAAATACGCTGTTTTTCGGCCTTCTAACTGTGTATAACCCCTTAAAATAGAGCTTATTATAGATAAAGCTTAGTCAAGAAATTATGAAAGACGATATTCCTTGTTTTTTAATATTCAGACAAATATTTCAACATTTTTTTTTTACAAAATTTATTATACAAGATAAAAAGTTGTACACTCACAATGTAATTATCTGAAAAATTGTAATTGCAAAATGTGTCAAAAGTGTACAAGATATAGGGCGAAAATTGGTTTTTTCTATAGCTTTTAATAAGATGTCTTGTAAATTTATTATCAATTTCCTTATAAACCGTATTGTGATAATTTCGGAACTTCAGAATTTGCGGGGCTTCTAGTTCCTAAATTTTATGTACTTAATATCGAAGAAAACTTGTAGGTAGGTAGATAAAGGGGGCGGCAGAACATCCTTGGCCCCGGGCGCCCGAAGTTATAGCTACGCCACTGCGTCAGATTCATAACTTTAGTTATACTTCGAAGAGTGTTTTATAAATAAACATTTTCTTAATGTTCTCAGAAGCAAACTTTTTTGTTGTGTGGTTGTTTCCCAGTAAAAATTCTGATCGCATGATTTAAATATTACGAACTATGTTTAAATGCCTAATTAATAGTATTAAAATAAATTTCCCATTGTAAATTTAAGGAGAAAATTTTAACAGGCTCGTAGTAAACGGAAACGATCATAACGAAAGCTGAACAAATTTGAATATTTTTATTCGCTGCCACCATGTTTCAACTTAGTATAATAGCTTTATTCTGTGGTAGTAACACCTACAGCTAATTGAGATAGAAATAAGATTATATATACTAATTATCGGGATGACGAAACGACTGAAAGTCAAGGTGGCACTTTGTTAGTCCATTCAAGCAAAAAATTGAGAAAAACTTGGATATCATTAAAAATTTACTACACATGTTTCTTGGTTGTTTTAAAATTGGTCCTGGTGACATTGATTCTGACTCTCCTGGTGGTCTGAAAAAAAAATCAAAAGAAATTCTTAATCAGTAAGGATGCTGTTATAGTCCAGGAACACGAAAAAAAAATTTTTGAAAAATGTTCATATTTTTGAAAGTCTAAACTTTAAATATATGAAAAAAAATTGAATCGCAGAATTATGCGAAGGAACACACCATAAACAAAGTGAAATTTTTCGCACTTAATTAAGTTGATCACATCTCTTAACGGTATTTACTCCGGTGCTAGTGTTTATGCAAACCGAACTCACCGAAATAGTTCAATTCAACATGTGTAGTAAATTATAGGGCGATGCCCGAGATGCTGCATTTGTGGGCAAAAGAAAAGTTGTTACAACCAGTTATGGATAAGTTACTACAATACTATTGAATTGTCAGCCTTGAAAGCGGAATTACAGTTCATACTAAAATGTCAGTACGTCAGCATATTCAAGTGTACACAAATGTGAAGTCAATGCGCGCAGCGGTTGTGAAAAGTGCAAAATAATGTGACACTTAAAGGATTTCAACAAATGCCAACTATTTGTTGTGACCAATTACATATGAATAAGGTCATAAAAAGAAAATAGTTTCATTTCATTTGTTAAACAAGGTGGATATGTCGATGTACGATTTACGTAATAAGTAAATTATAAGACATTGTTGCTCTTGTTATTGTTTTTGCTATTTCGTTAACAGCTTTAGGTAACGTTCTTTGGCTAAAAAAATTGTGTCCGCTCAAGTTATGCAGATACTACTGTAGCATAGACGGATTTTGTGTTACTCATACGTGTTCGTCTAATAATTGTAATTTTGCGAACTTATAACAGATAACCTAAATGAAATAAAATTTCATAAAAAACTAATAGAATATGTGACTTCATTTTTAATTTCAGTCCTTTTGGGAAATTATGGTTATGTCTCCGCAAGTCATTTTTTCAAGTAATATGAACTCTTAGTTTTTGCATTTAATCCTTACTCAGATCTGGGAAAAAACTCAAACGTTTTTAGTAATAATTTGAAAAATGTGTAAATTCCCTTCTAAATTTTTTAAAAAATATTAAAAAAGATGAACAATTTTGTTTTCATTTCGAATATAAGGCCACCGTATATTTCATGGCCCTTCCAGTAATAGTTTCAATTGAATATCCTTGATTTGGTATTTAAATTTTTTTTTTTCATGATCATAAGGTGCTAAAAAACTCAAAAGAAGAAAATCTTTGCAACGAAATATATATACAGACACGACATTATAAGCACTCAGATAAAGAGCTTCACTCAAAATAAAGAAAAAACCACGATGACAGCACTCAATTACATCACTACAAAGAAATATAGCAACAATAAAAATATGCATAGAAAAACATATAGTCAGTATTTTATTCGCAATCATTGCACTTTATTCTCTTATGGGCTACAAAACTGCCTAACCAAACAGAAGCTTCGGCTCGATATAGGTAGCATCGTCAGAATGATATTGTAGTTTTACACGAGGGTAAGCTTTAAAGGAAAAAATATGAGAGATTTGCAATAAATATGTGCACGTAATGCTTACAAGTAATGTGTTAAGATTTGTATATCAATTTTATTTGCTTCTTTCGGGATTCGCCTCAATAACGACCAAAAACAGCCGATAGCCGATATTATCAGGAGAACGCAGCGGCAAAGGCTGCGGCAAAGGCTGCGGCAAAACAAATGTGCAAATAAAGCAGTAAACTTTTAAGTCTGATAAGAAAGAGCACACTGCCTTTGCAGCCTATTAAATTAAAGTACGGGTGAGACCTTACCACAAAAGAAGCTATAAATGAGGGAGGAAAGGGATGTGTATGGCCATAAATTGACCGAGATATTTATATTTTCCGGTTTTATAAAAGCGCACTGTCAAGAAAAATGTCTTAAAAATTTTGGCAAGAAAAAATGTGATTTCCTCTGATTGTGAACATAATAATGAAAATATGAGGCAAGCTGGATATATTCATGAGCGTCATTTTCTTCTCACTTTCTTCTTGCGGTAGAAGTTTTAAAGGGAGCCATAATTATGTAAAAACTCCTTATTCTTCTTGGACCTTCAAATATCGACTTTCTTCACATTTTTCTTATACTAAGTTATTCACTAAGTATTTTTATTGGCATATTTGTATTTCTGGTGGCAAGTAATACATAGTATACATACACATATATAAGTGCTGGCGTGTCGAAACATTTCATAAAATATTAAGTCAATTCACGCACCCTGTGGCATTTGTAGGCTCTTACGCGGCGAACAGGCACGCCCATGGCCGCAATGCGTTGATCTAGAAGTGGCAAGCCATAAGCAGACATCATATTATAGCAGAAGCAATAAAGCAATTCAGCTTTCAGCTTGGTTGTTTAGCAAGCCTACATCGGCTCCTCCACTCACCCATTAGGTAACCAAACAGACGACTTCAACTACAAGTAGCCTATTCTCATCGGTTTGCCACCCGAAGTCATTACGAATTGCATGCAGACAGCCGAAAATCCAATATTCTTAAGTATTTGCGCTATGCGCCATTTCTCGTTCACTGTTTTCTCCAACGTTGCGTGTAAATATTCAACAAAAAATCGCTAACCGCCCTCTGTACTCAGTCCAACTACTTTCGGGACCACAGACCTCAATGCTGGCTGCAAATGCCTGTGTAACGCACAATCGCTGCCTGAATTGCGCCACAAACATTTTCAGCACCGGCAGCTGTATGGTGTGTGGCACTTCTGTTGCCTGCCGGTATTGACTGCTTGTCGTGTCCTTCCTGCAGCTGTGGGATGCAACATAACATAAACGAACGTCGCTGATGGCGTGTCACACACAAATGTATATGAGTGTGTGCAACAACACTTCCAGCTGTGGCGTTTGTGGCACGAGCTAGGCATTCATTTGGTTACAGTTAAAGTTTGTCGAAGTTGCGTGTATTTGCCTTAATATCATCATCAATGGCATTGATCGTAATGAAGTAGTACCAATCAGGGTGTCGAAGGAGCCATTATAGTGGGCGGTGTGTTAAAAGCTGCAGTCATTTCCATTGATAAATATCTCCGCCGAGTAAGCAACCTTTTTATAGTCAATTTGCCTTTCACTTCAATTTACAACAAATATATACAAGCACGTGTGTGTTGCTGAAATGCGGAAAGGGGAGTAAGACACAAGACACAAGTCGAAAGATATATGAAAAATTAAGGAGGAACAGAAACTTCTGAAATCGCTGAAAGGGGAATATGCCGGATTAAAATGATACTCGGATGTGAGAGCGAAAATTCGCAAATGGATAAGAGCCAGTAGAAGAAATATAGCCAAAGACCGCAACAAGAAAAAATTAAAAACTCTTAGCATAACTGGTGTTGCCTAATAAAGTCACATAAAGCTGTTGGATTTTTGAAAAATGTAACGAAAATCAGTAGCGGCAAATAGACACTTTTAAAGAATTGCGAGGCGTATCAGGCATGCCAACAAAAAAGGAACGAAAGAAATGAAAAATAATACATGAAAGATTAAAAAACGTCTGGCACCAAATGGACCCAACAACTACTGCACGAAAGGGGAGATTTGTGAAAATTCTGTACTATTTCCGTTCCATTTGCGAAACCTTATGTTTTTGTTTTGTATTACCAAATTGTACTCTTTCATTTTGTGAACAAATAGTTGATAAATGATATCTTTAACATCAAGTACATTTTCAAATATACATATTTGTATATTTTTTCAAGATTCGCTTATAAAAATGCTTATAGTCCCTCCATTGTTAGGAAAGGATGCACTGTAAATGGCTCCTTCAAGGCATAAAGAATTCAATTAGATTATTATGTTGTTATACGGAAGTAGTTTGCAAACTATTTTTATTAATTGATAGGATATTAAATTATTTGGCGATCTTTTCTCAATAGAGGGAAAGTGCAAGTTGTCAGCGATAACATCGAAGTTATCAAATACCAATATGAGCCTCAAAATATGCTAGGAAAAGACGGTATAGTGATCTCACTGGTCGATGTTTCCCCCTCTCCATTACTAGTCGTTACAGTATTACTATTAAACACCCATATGAATCGTGACAAAATCAAAATAATTTTTTATGGCTACTATTCTACTTTACTAGTAGCAGTAGTACTTCAGCAAAATTGTGGATTAAAAATTGCCAAGGCGATCGTTTGTCAATTATTTGAGTTTAGACATTCAAAGTTAGGTGGACAGTGGAAAAATCTTTGCAAATCCATTGAGGGGTTTTCTTGACGTATGCCTTTCAATGAAACTATCCTTTTTTCACTTTTGGTTTTCTGAGGGCTGTTACTAAATTTTTAATTGGGTTTGCCATTTCATTTTCATTACGGCGGAACAATGCTTACAAATTCTGCAAATGTATTATCAAAATATTATAGCGGTTCGGGCGACTCATGGGCCACTGCGTCTTATAATCGCCCGGCACGTTTACTCTAGTGGATAAGAAGCATTCTCACAGCTGCTGTATAGTGCCATCGCAGAGGCAATAGCTACTGTGGAGCAGAGTAGCCGTCCATTCGCCATTCGTCTAAAAAACACCCTTTATATTATTTTTTCACTTCTTAATATACTTGTTTCTTATCTAAAAAAGTCTCAAAAATTGTGTTAAAAGACAGGTTGAAGTAGGATAATACCAGGAGTAGAGTTGCAGAACCATTGTACCCAAAATTTGGTTTCACTAAACCTAAATTTTTAAAGATTCGGTTAAACAAAGACAGCTGTAAACAAATATCGCATTTATTGTTTTAATGTACTGATTGGTTCTAAAAATATGTAGCTTCTTATTTGATTTGTGTCTAACATCGGGCGATCTTTTTCAAAAACTAATTGCAATCGATTTAACCTTGATCTGTTTTATTGTAAGGTATTCTTATTTTTAGAAATCATACAAACTCTATAGTAGCAAATGGAATTTTATTAATATCTATGTTAAAATCGATCAATTAAGCTAATAATAGGCAAGAAAATCCTTGTGAATATTCTATGCCCACTATAAAAAAGTAGTATTCAAAAATTGCATAGCCATCAATTACTAATTTAATCCCCCACAAACGCTCTTCATATTGCTTGAAAAGGCCAGACTTCTGGAGGGAATATATTATTATATTTGAACGTAAAAAAGTCAAAAGCATCCAAAAATGTTAAATAAGGTCATTGAGTTGTAAATTTGTGAATTTGTTCTTATTCATCGTTTTTATGATATTCATAAATTTTTTTCAGTTCTTCTGCTATCACTTTCATACCAAAGCAGCGATTTTGGAAATTTTGATTTGTCTACTTTGGGAACGACATATTTCGTCTCTTATGAGGCAAGTTTTGTACGATCTTTTTCTTTGAATAGTTTATGTTACTCAATGCCTGCTCTATCGATAAGATAGATAATAACAAAAAAACTATACTACCATTTTTAGTGATTTTGTAGTGATAATGCTACTATAAACGCAACATTTTAACTTCATAATGGAAATCATAAGATAACTCGCTTTCAATTCAATTGTTTTTTGCAGGCTTCTCTGGCCAATATAAACACGGTTTATATTTTATATAAACGAAAGCAAAAGGATGTAACGGAATAACAGGGTAAGAATAAAGCGAATAAGGAAGGAATAACGCCACAATGACTAATGAACTTATGAGGCAGTGAAAAAGTTCCCTTAACTTAATTAAGCACAAAAAACCGTAATTAAACAACATCTGTATTTTAAGCAGCGATTAGCTCTTTAATTAAATCATGCTGTTAAGGTTAAAAGCTGGGTAAAAAGGCCATCAAAATTAATGGAACCCTAATTTTTTAATGAAGATGAAAGCAGAAAATTTCAAAGCAAAACATTTGTTCAAAAATAATTTATATTTATAATTTAAACAAACAAGGAAATAAAATAAACTAAATTTTATAAATATTAATATAAGGAAGAAAACTTCTGAAATTGAGCCGTAATTAAAACAGGCAAGTTTAAAGCAAGATGCTGCCCTAATTAACGTACACAAAAGGAATATTAAAGCTTTAATAAAAAAGTGAAAAAGTTTTCGGAAAAGCCACAAGCAGGCAACGAACTTTCTTTTCAACTCAAAACAAAATGAACAAAGGCGCTTAAGTTTATGGCATAGAATTTGTTAATTTACTCGTACCTTTTCCGGTTTTTGTGTGTTTTGTTTTACACCTGCTTTGTCTGCCAGGATGGTCACTTCTTTAGTATTACGACTAAGTAGACAAACTGACAAAGTATAGTAAATGTGACAGTTTACTATGACAGATAAAATGAGAAATGGGTGGAGACAGAAGAAGTTGTTATTGGCAATTGAAAATGAGTGAGATGCGTATAGTATATCTTTGTATGCGTGGTTTGCATGGTTTACGCTCTGTAAACATACCTCTTGTATATACCTGTGTACCAGATATATTTTATAACATACATACCAGTACCAGTTACCAGTTCATATTTTTATATGGGTTATTTCTAAAGGTAAAGGGCGTATATTGGGTTGAGTTGACGTTATTTCAACGTATTTAGATTTCTCACACAAGGTGGTGGTTACCCAAATTGACGGAAGTTTTGGGCGTGTTTAAATTGTGAAAATTAAGCAGAGTGTTTACCCAAAATGTATATGTATAGGGGTATGTATACGTGCAGATATTTGTTATTGTATCCTAATTAAGTTGAATAAAGTTGTGAAGTTATTAAAATTATTTACTTAAATGAGTTTTCTTTTGGCTCCCGACCTGAGTAATTGGAAACCACCTTTAATGAGCAAACACTTTTGTGAGGCCCCAATTTAAACACTGTTTTGTTAAATATTGGGGTTATTTGGTTGTTTAAGGAATTTTTGTTTATTGCTGGATTATTTACCCCTGTCACGAAAGTATCGGGAATTTATAAATAGAACGAAATTTTTTCAGTCACCATCCAAAAGTATTTAATCGCCTTCAAAGTAACATCCGTTTGAAGCGATGCCTATAAAACTAGGCAGTCTCCGGGATGGCCTTCAGCTCTCGCGTCGAATTTATTTTGATGTCTTCAATGAACTCAAAACGGTTTCCCTGGAGCGGTTGTTTGAGTTACAAGAATAGCTAGAAGTCACATGGAGCTAAACCAAGTGAATATGGTGCTTGCTCAATTATATTTGTTGAGTGTTTGGCCACAATTTAACACAAATACGTTAAAAAATTTTGTAAAATTCGACAAACACTACTGAGGGCGAATGACATAAACAGCTGCTGGAAACACACTAGTTGACAGATTGCGCTAATAATTGGACCAAAATTAAGAATAGTTGTACCAATCTAGGAAAATAAATTTACCTGTCTTCCATATAAGCGTGAGATAAGAGGGGAAATGAAGAATATCCGATACTTTCTTGACGGGGTGTATAACTACAGTGTTATTTTAGAATTTAAATAACAGCAGACTAATTGAAAATTACAAAGGCTGTGTTGATCCGATCATGAGATAATAGCGGTGACAGTATTCAAATGAAGTATTAATTCAATTTGTGAAACATATTCTGATAATTTTTAGGCTTTCTCGCCATACAATTTTTAATTTTTTCACCTTGGTAATATATTAACTAACATATTTTAGTAGCAAATCTGTCATGATGATCTGGAAAGGTAATCACTATCCTCTGGTGCCGCTTTCAGAAGAATGGGAATGGATCGGTATATGAAAAAATGTGTATAAATTTTACTTATTTATAAATAATATTTACGCCTTCTGGGGACTGCACAGGAAAAATGGTAACTGTCATCAAAAATTAGTAAAAAATATTTAAGGGGGTATTCTAGTCTAGAAGCATGAATTTCAGGTAATTTTTAAAGTGCATATTAAAAAAGCAATTAATATTTTTACTATCAATTTCTATTGATTATTTGATAATTTTAGAAGAGTAGAGAAAAAAATTAAAAACTAAAAAAAGTAAAAGATTTCAAAAATTATGAGCTGACGAAGTGGGAGATCTTTAAAAATTTCCACGTGACTATACCCATGATTTCAACCCTCCTAGTTATCTGAAACCAAAAAGAAAAAAATATTATTAATCTAGAATAATGTCGCAATGGCCGGAACTACGGAAAAGTGGGAAAAAAAAAATTTTCACAAAATGGCGACTGCCTGAAAAACGAAAAAGTTGTTTTGGATCACTTTTTCTGACTATTTCGAATTTTTTAAAAATAATAAAAATAAAAATTTGGGGATGGGGCTAGTTCCAACCACAGACAAGCCTATATAGAAGACTCTATAAAAATTTTAAATAAATCAGTCCATTAGAACCTGAGAAATCGTGGGTATTGTTCCGAAAAAGTCAGTTTTGAGAAAAACGCGTTTAAAGTTTCCCTAATGTCTTTTTTTTCGATTAGTTCCGACCGAACCAGTTTGGATGCCGGGTCAGGAAAATGCTTATATCTCCGAAAATAATTTGAATTTTGAAAAATCCTCTTGTACACATATTCTTGAATAGTTAAACTTTGAAAATATAAAAAAAAATTTTATTTTTTTTTAATTTCTGGACTAGAATACCCCTTAACGTACCCCTAGAGGATTTTAATGAAAATACTGCGTTAAAAAGAAAGATTAAATCTTAATATATCAATTGGAGCCGCTAGAGCCTTTCACATACACGCCAATTTGATTTTTTATACCCTGAACAGGGTATATTAAGTTTGTCACGATGTTTGTAACACACAGAAGGAAGCGTCGGAGACCCTATAAAGTATACATATAAATGATCAGTATGTTGAGCTGAGTCGATTTAGTCATGTCCGTCTGTCTGTCCGTCTGTCCGTCTGTCTGTATATGGGCAAATCCTGCGTTACGAACGCCACATTCGTACGCGTTTTCGGATTGAAATATAACAATTTTTTGGTCTTTCAAAAGACATACCTTCAAGTTAGACACAGTGTTTAGTGGGATTTGAGTGTACTTTCGAATGTCATCAAAATATTTTTTGTAACAGGTTTAAGCTGCGAAAAATTTGATCTCAAAGTATTGTTACGCACGCTACAAAAAATGGAAGTAGCTTTGAAGGTTGAGGTATGTTTTCGTAATTTTTAGCAAATTTTGTATAATAAAGCACACCAAATGAAATACCTTACAGAAAGATGAATATAAGAGAATTCTAAAATAACTTACTTGCAGCCAAAAAATTTTGTAGTTTTTTATCAATGGCCGTGAACCCAACGTTACGCACGCTACGTTACGCACGCTACATTTTTTCCAGAAGTATATAAATAAAAACAATTGTATTTATTTTAACAAAACAATTTATACTCTTTTTTAATAAGATTATTTAATTCATATTTTATGTTTATAAATTAATTTATAAATGTATATATGTTTACAAATAAATTTTATGTTTTGCTGAATCTGCCGTTAGTGCTATTTCGAGCTCATTTTCATTAAGAAATGAAAAATAATGGTTGCTTTTTATTCCGGGAATGCTCTTAACGTTAGCCCATCTCTCCGAAAGAAATGCAGTTGTATTTTTTATATATGTACTGCTTACATATAAAATAAAAATACCATTTATATTAATTTTTGCCAATTTAAAAAAATCGTGGGCGTTATTAAGAACAATATTCTGAGTTTTCACCATTTGCCAAATTTTTCTCTTTATGACAGCTCCAATTCCGTCTACTGCACCCTTTCCGTGAGCAGTTGCAAAAAAATTCCACTCAAAGTTGGTCAAATCTAATTTTTCTTTAAAAAACGGTATAATACTCAAAATGAACTTGTTTTTACATTGACTTGCACAGCCATCAGAAAATAAAAATAACTTCGAAATAGCGTTTTGTTCTTTAAGTTTCTTTACAATTAACTGGAGAAAGCAATAAACATCATATTTATTGTGTGACAGTTGATCGCTCGTAATAGCAAATGATCTTGTGCAATTGTGCAACCAGGCAACACAAGTAAAAATGGTAACTTGGGAGTAACTAAAATGTGCAGACTGAATTTCATTTTGATTGAGGAGCCTATAGTTTTCCGCAAAATCGACTTGCAGAACAGCTTCATCTTGTTTAATATATATTTCTCGGTCTTGAAAGTATTTTTGTTGAGTTCTTTTAACGTAAGTATGCAGTTTAAAGGAAGGTAACTGAGATTCCAATTCATTAATCAAATCAGTTATTGGTCCTTTCGTATAACTAATGATGATTCGTTTATCAACGATTCTCCAATGCTTCCATTCAGTAAGCTCTTCGAGTTGATTAATGTAAGTCAAAGGTACGAAAGCGTCTGTAATATCTTTAATGCACTTGTTGCACTTGTTGTTCGCATTTTTTAAACGTTCTATTTGTGTTAAGTTTTCACTGGATTGTATTTTTTTGCGATATTTTCGAATACGCTCTGCACCCGTTTTCATTTTTTCAACTGTTATTATTAAATATTATACTGCAAACAAACAATTTTCTGTGGTACCAATATGCCGATAATCTAAAATGACACTAATTGCAAATGATTCAAACGCAACCAAAGCCGAGACAACGTGAAATTTACCGTATAAAAAAATAATCGCTAATCGGTACACTTATAGTAGGCTAAGAATAGTAGGCGAAGAAAAGAATTAAGAAGCTAAGTGAAAATAAAACAATAAAAATTGCAAAGGTTTCTATTGTAATTTTTGTGAGAACTGAAATCGTTACGCACGCTACAGAAATGAATATGCTGTAGTTTTTTGGTTTTTAATTGTAGGTTGAAAATTTTTTTTTTCTTAAAAGCAGGATACTTATTTAAATTAAAATTATAGATGATTTGTAAAAAAAAAAAAATTTTCTACTCACAATATAAAAAAAACCTGATTTTCCGTTACGCACGCTACAACACATTTACCTGGCATTTCATACCAAATTTTAATGTTTCCAGAAAAGTAAACGAATTTTTTTTTTTACAAATTTTAAGGAGAATTGAGTGAATAACAATATGGCTTTCGATTGGACCATCTATGTTAATACTAAAGCAATGATGAACACGTAAAAAATTTCACTTTTTTTGTATAACACCTGAAAAGACCTGAGGTAGGGTAGGATTTGGTAATAATTTTTGTATTAATCATCATCGAAATAATTTTTTTTTTATAAATTTATAAAATTGGATATCTATTCTAATGCTCCATTAAAACAAAAATTAGGTTGGATTAAGTTCAAATATTTTTGGTTGGTAGACAGTTTCTGGGATATGCCCATATATACGAACTAGTCCCTCAGTTTTTAAGATATCCTTTTGAAATTTTGCAAACGTCATTTTCTCTTCAAGAAGCTGCTCATTTGTCGGAACGGCCGATATCGGACCACTATAACATATAGCTGCCATATAAACTGAACGATCGGAATCAAGTTCTTGTATGGCCAACTTTCACATATGACAAGATATACTCGTATTCACGAAATTTGGTATAGATTATTTTTTAAGGTAACAATGTAATCTCTAAAAAACTTGTTCAGAACGGGTTACTATAGCATATAGCTTCCATACAAACTGGACACATAGTTACTAACAGAAATGCACCTGTGAAGGGTATTTAGCTTCGGTGCTACCGAAGTTAACGTTTTTTCTTGTTTTATTATCAGATAATATCTCTAGGTGGCTAAAAAGAGCCATGTGCTTTAAACTTAGACATGCAAGCAAAGAACAGAAGAATATAAAATGCTAAGATAACTCGACTTCTCTAATTTTCAGCCAATTTGGACACTGGGGATCATCCAAAAGTTGCTCTTTCACTATTTATTCCTCCCACTTCACTTACTTAATGTACTTTTTTCTATTCGTTCCCAGCACTTTATGCCTCAACATCAGCACAAAAACTGTCACGGTCCAATTTAATTTACCGGTTAGGTACACCATTGTGAGTATCTGTTAAAATGGATCACCAGTGCTTTTGCCGTTATCTTATTATTCACGCCACAGCAGAGATTGATGCGCTTAACAGTATTGGATCAAAAGCAAACCGGTTTTGCATAGGTTCCAACCCTCACTTGTGATATCTCTGATGCGTAAATCTCGCGCTACATGTTATTGTTATTTTTGCTATGCTAATGTTTTTGGTGTTTCGCATGTGCTTTTGTTTGCCTAAGTACCGACAAAGCATGTGTCATTCGCTTTAATGGCTTTTTTCCGTACAGTTGTTTGTCCTTAACCTGCAACAAACACATAAACAATCGCTTTACGCTTTATTTTTCACAGTTTTTGTTCTCATTTGAGACGTATGTGCGTGTTAGCGGGAAGATGGCTGCAGCCTGCGGTTTGCGCAAACATGGAGCAGCAGCATATGCGCGCGATGACAACTTCTGGTTGAGTGTGTTTTTTTTTTGTTGTTTTTGTTTTCTCATTTTCATGACAATATTGGTTTGTTTAGAATTTTTTTATTATTTTTACTGTGACAAAGCAGCTCAAATGATCTTTTTTAGCCGCTTATTTTTTTTCATCTATCTTTTTAGAAAAAGACTTTTTTGGTAGCAGTAATTTTTTTCTAAAGAATATGTTATGTCCCTCTTTCGGGACAATAATACTGTTTTTTACCTCGTTGTGAAAATTATAAAGCTAACAAGATATTACTTCGTTAGTAAATTAGAAAAAAATTAAATTCCCCGTTAATCACCCACGTGCATCGCCGAAAAGTTAGTCCAAAATTATATACCTTCGTGGCTTATTAGACAGTTACATCCACAATTACTTTAAATGTCATATAAGAATTGAAAATAATTCTTTATAAATCCATGAAAGAATCACTTTACTGCATTTTTTGCATTTACCATTAAAAAACCATTATACACTCATATGCCCTATTCAAGTGGCATTTCAATAAAGCTTCGCTTCCTTATCAATGGCGGCGTTTTAAAAATAGCTTTGCCATTCTTTGGCAGTCTTCGTAACCAAGCTATACTATGTGTTCCTCACTTTCACAGCAAATCCTCTTCAGTGTTTTTTCTTGCTATGCCTATCTGCTGTCTGTTGCCTTGTCACTTTGTCAAGCCGTCCATCATTTACACTCTTTACTTGACAGCGTTTGCTACTTATTCATATCTTCTGCATTGTTTCTATGTACTTTTGTTTCAATTTCATTTCCTTTAAGCGCACAGGTGTGTACCTCATTAACAGCGTCATTTGTTTTACCAGTAAAGCACTATATAGACTTTATTCTCTTTACTTTTGTTGTTGCTGGCGTTCGAGTGCATTGTCGCACAAGCATATACATTTTTATTGTTTTCGCTTGTTCTTTCTTCATCTTCTATACGTGCGATTGTTTTGTTTGTTGTTTTTGTTAAACAAAAAACAGAAAATGCAGCTATTATAAAAGGGCTTGACTTACTATATAAGGCATTATTGAGGCGCGGTTCGTCAGGGCGTATGAGTAATATCAGATGGCAGTTTACGTGCAGAACTTTTGTCAGAAATTTGTGATAGAAATAAAACTTAAAATTTTGTATGTCATTAAAAACCTTATTATTCAGCCTGCTGATATTTTATTATGAAGTATTGAGGTTCTTTCTTTGAGCATTATTATTTTAAAAGCTTCAAAGATCTGTGGTTGCCGACAAATAATGACAGATTTTTTGAAGTTTCAAACTATATTACTTAACTTTGAGTAAAGTATACAATAATATTTGTGGGTCATTCTGAGTTTGTTTGTTTATGCGAACGTTATATTATATATATCTGTGAAATTTAAATTAATTTGCAATTACATTGACGAAAATATTTTTCGAATAACCCAGATCTAGTAATTTATTTACCTTCAATTTCTAAAGTCACAATTATTAAGACTTGATATCTTTTTTGATGAAATATGGTTTTTTTTCTACAGCAGCTGTCCAATATCTTGGAATATTTCCTATCCCAAGCGGCAGAAGGCTGGACATGCGCAAATATATTGTTTCAGCATGTCATCATCTTGAAATTAGGCTCAGGATCCTGCTGAATTCGCTTTACTAATTAAAGATGAGGTCTCAAGGTCATTCTTCCACCCTCTTTGATGAAACCCTAACAAAGTATAGTGATATCATAGCTACTTCTACTACTACATTTGGTATATATTAACCCGTTCTCAAGATAAGCCTTAATGAATAGGCAAGAATATTTTTTTTTTAATTATAATGCTATAATACAATCTAAAGCTCTTCTAGGATTATATTGCATAGAATACCATTCCAGTTGTATTGCAAAATTTCTGCTGAATTATTTAGTTATTTAACCTTCCACCTCGTACACGTACTCGTACTTTAATTGATATGCGTGCGACTAAATATTAAAAGTTGCGTGCAAATAAATGTACTTGTTGAGAAGTTTACTGTTATTATCGTATTAGTAATTTTATTAAATGCTGAATAATCCTTAATTATCCTAAGCACATAAGCTAACCTATAAATTTAACAAAATACAAATAAGCGTTTGATTACTTCATTATTATATTATATATAATAGAGAAAATATTTGCGCCAACACACAGTTTCACACGCTATATACAAGCTAGGTCGTGTATATGTTTGCTTACCTTCGAAGAAAACACGCATGTGCGGGAAGCAAAGCACTCATACGCCGAGGAGCACCTTTATTCGCAGGGCTTTTGTGATGCGTATTATCGCGTGCGTACGCAAACTCCTTAGCAAAGTCGGTCGTTTGGGTTTGCTGAATAGCCAGAAGTCACACGGAGCTAAATCAGTCAAAAACAATGGTTACGGCACGATTTTGGTTGAAATTTGGCGAAAACTCACAAGGAATTAGTGCAGTATGTGACTGTGCATGATCATAGTGCAAAAACCAAGAGTTGCCGGACTATAAATGCAGACTCTATTTACGAATAACTTCGCACATACAACACATAACACCTAAATAATATTCATTTTTGACAGTTCTGCAGGTCGGAAGAAATTCAGAGTGCACCACACTTCGATAATCGAAGAAAACTGTTAACATAACCTTGACTTTTGTCCTGCTTTGACGTGTTTTTTTTTCAGCTTGGGCTCACCTTTGCTACGTTATTCGTCCGACTAATCACTAACGCGAAGTTTTTTTTCAAAAAAAATTAGTGATTTTGGAGCCAACGGTGTCTGTAAAATGGTTTCACTAATCCTTTCGATTTTCCATCGATGCCTGTAAGATCACTGATTTTTAATCGTCGACTCTCAAGCACCAACTCTTTTATTTTATTGACGTTTTGATCATCAGTTGATGTTGATTGACTATTGATTAATTTACACACACATGTATTGAATTGTAAACTTAAAACTAACCACATATCATGCAGCATAAACAATTATCCCCCAACAGTGGTAAGATATTGAATAAAACTTCATTGAGGTAATATGTTACTTATTATACTTTATAATCATAAAGGTAAAGCTACTGTAAGAGTAAGGGTTAAATGACTTGTTCTTGTAAAAATATAGGGAAATAATCCTATAAAATTATTGAATATAGAAGAAGAGGATTTGCCTTAATTTTTATGGCTGAATATGCTAGAATTTTATTTATGAGTATATTATTTTGTGTAATTTTTTTAGGTTGTGATGTATTTAGTGTTATATTTTTAGTTTCTACAACATGCTCAGATATTTTCTACGTTACCGTTCGAAATATTTTTGCTAATGAAAGTTTTCTAAACATTTAAAAAATCTGAAAAGTTTATCTACTTATATAGTATAAAATGTTATGCATGCATACTGAATGCATCTGAAAGTCTGCACTTGCCTTTAAGTCTTTCATTAAAAGCTGGTAGAATTATTTAGTCAAACTTAAGCCGTTAGCGTACGGGCATTCAAATGCCCACAGTAAACCTGGCCCTTGACACCTTTTCTTTTTTAACGTTGCCATTGTGGTTTTGGTTTGTTATTTTACTTCTCCCTTTGCAGTTGCTTGCTTTCTTGTTGTTCTTTTCATTTAAATTACACAGGGAAAATGTTGTACTATATATAGTTGACATAAAAACTGAACGATTTCTTGGACGTTAAACTTTTTTATCGGACACAATTTATAGATATGTATAATATATATATTAATAGAGCCTCTGACGTTTCCTTATAAGAACAAACCCAATATAAAGAGTTCAGGGTATAAAAAAAGTTTCTCATAACAAGAGATATGTAAAATCAAATGCATCATCCTACCGAAAACCATGTAAAAAACGTCGCCCTCTGGTTCAAAATTTAAGCAGGAAAGATCCAGTAAAATAACTTTCAGCCTAATGAAAATAATTTACAAATTATAAAATAATTAAGGTTACAATATACTTTTGTTCAGAAGCTTCAATAAATGTGAATCAAATTCTACCCTCAAAATTGATGAACAGTAGCTGGGCAATAATTTATTACAGTGTAAATATATTTACCTTAAATAAACGTAGTGTGATTCCTCATTTAGTGTATCGTAAATGGAAAATTTTGAATCCAAGTGAACGGAGCGCACCGAATGAAAAAACATTTCAACACAACAGAACAAGTTCCTCGAAACTGAAAGGAAATGCGACAGTTGAAGGCAAATGTGAAGGTGAAGACGCAAATGAGGAAGTGGAAAGGTGAATGTCATAAAGGTGACGGTGTTTAGATTAAAATGCAGCAAAGCGCTACAAACAAGCAAAAGCAAAAACAAAAGGCATATGGGGTTTAAATGTGTGTAGGCAAATGAATATGAAAGCAGAAATGTTTCTGGAATCCAGCGTATGTGCATGGGTGTATATTTGTGTGACGTGACCATGTGTGCACATTGCAACTTTGTGGTTATGCGGAAAACAGCTATGCCAACTATTTAGGAACAAACTTTGTGGTAAACCAAAGGAGAAGCTGTCATGCCAAGCAATGCAAACACATATATACATATATAGTATACATTCGAATATACTTATATAATCGATAATTATTGCATTTAGTTACGCTTTGTTTTCATTTGATGCTTGAGTGTGTATTGTAACATGTGCCTTGGGACTACCAGAAAGTGCGTTAGTGAGGTTAGAAGTTACTTGTTGCCATAATTTCTACATTTATTAATCATTTTGCTGTTTGCAATATGACTTTGTCATATTTGTTAATATGGTTATTAAACGGAGAATCGATAAATATTTTATTGAAATTGTGTATATTTTAACGAATTTGTTGCGTAATTTTTGTTTTCAAACAAAAGTTAAAGAGAATAAAATTGGATTTTAGTTGAACATCAGCAATAATTCCTTCTGAGGCCTAAAAAGTCTTTCGCATAGTAGAGACCTCTTAATCGAGATATACGTAATGCTAATAGTGTTATCAGGTCTACAAAATGTTTAGTCATAAAAATAATTTATTTTTTAACTTGTTCAAAAATAAGAAACAGTTATCAATCGAAATTGTAAACATATTTGCTTTCGCAATGTTGTTTATTGGGCAAGGAAAATTAATATTTTATTTTATTGTATAGCAGTTGCGCGTTCAAGTAAATAGTAGTCAGATGTACATTGATTATATCAGTATGCTATGGGATTCGCCCTTTCTTACTATAAAATTCTTATACTTTAATGTTATATGGTGCGATATCCAATATTTGCATTTTCTTACTTATTTTTATTTCTTAATCACTTTCACATTCTGTAGCAAATCTATGCAGACATAAAATTGCCAAAGGCAAAAGAATAAATGTAAGTACTCAAGAGATGGTATGCTCCACAAAAATGAAATGGATTGCCCGTTAAAAAAAATTGCAACTAATCAATATGGTATGCCAGTCCGGCTCATGTATTCATCAACAACTGTAGCAGTAGTGATTACTAAAACCACAAGTGGATTCTTTCTACTCTTGCCATTACTACTCGTTTCTACTACAACTGAAGGGATCCTTATTATATTCTAAAAAAAAAAAAATAAATTCCAAAATTCTTGGAAACGATTCGCAGCAGACTTGCAATGCCAGAGTGATAGCATGTGGTTATCACTTGCATTATGGCGATGTAAGCCTTAAAGCTGAGGCCACTGACTCCGAATTTCAGTAGTAAATTTTAATAATTTCGACTCGTGTTGAGTCTTTCCATGATGAAATGGCAAACTTTACCAAAAGGTAATGTCAAAAAAGCGGGAAAAAATTTGGCGTTGTTTGCTGCCCCTATCGGTTCACTTTTTGTAGTGGCCTCTTGAAACCCCGTATATTATATATTCTCCATTTAATGCATGCATTAAGTTTTGTTGATTTCTAGTTGATCTGTTAGAGCATGTCTCTCAATCACCTGGCTTTTGAGCATTTTACTTTATTCTGTGCTTTGAAAGTATTAAACGAGCTCAGCGCTTTACCTTACTTCTAACGAATGCTAGTTTTAACTTTGCATTCTGGTGGTCATTCGGGCGCATTTTGTTTTGCTTAATTAAGTTGAATGCAAACCAAATAGTAAATAAATAAATAAAACCGTGACTTTGCATACAAACTTGTGGTGAAACAAATATGCATTATTTAGAAGTAAATTGTGAATTGCCTGAGCAGCTTAATAGATTAGTTGTTTAATCCAAACAAATAACCCTCTGCACATTAAATCAATATAAACGAAAGAGGAGAATAGAAATAATATTTTTCCCGCGTTTTTAAAGAAAAGGGAAACCATTTCGCCATAAGAAAGCTGTGGAAAACTTTATATTTATATTTTGTGAAAAAAACGAAAGACATTTTTATGGAAATGGACAAACACCCTATACCGATTTTAAAGACATCCGACCCTTCTGTTGGCCTTACATGATATACGAAATATAACATGGAATTGTCAATATGTGTTCTTCGAAAGTACTGAAACACGTTTCGGCTCTATTTGATTCTCCAGGCACATATAACCTGAATAAAAAATAGGTTAAACATCTTTATGTTATAATAGCAATGATATGGTTTGGTGCAAACAATTACGTAATCGGTCGATTTGTTCCCCAAACATATACGAAGCCAATAAATGATGGCATGATGATAAAACACAGCAACGAGTTTTTGTAAACATTGAATTCGGCTGTCTACAACATTTACCTAAATGGACATAGGAAAGAAGTCATAAATTTTCCAAGCAATTGCATTTCCTCTGCAACAGTTTCAATTTGTGCCTCGCAACTTCAGACAGACATTGTACCCCATACTCATCGGTTTAAGTAATTTCACACCCATATGTCTGAATATAAATTTTCATTTTAAATTTTGAAAATCTGAGGAAAGTTAGATGTGTGAACACATTTTGCAGAAGGCACAACATATTTCAATAACATTGAAAATTTTACTCCTATATATACATAGAAACATATTAGCCTACAGTCATACACATAACATAGACGTGTGTATGAAAATGGTGTGCCATTTTGTTTGCCTCCTACTTGCTAAAATGTTTCCGATTTATGGGAAATATATACTCGTATATGCATGAGTAAGTATATATGCGAGGTTTGTGCACATGCTAAGTCATTCGTTTGTAACCGACCTGTGTAGAGCTATGAGCTTATATTAGTCGTCCGAGCCACTTTACTTGTTAGGAGGCCACAAAGCTGAATCACTACAAAACATCACATCATCCACAGGACAAGACAGCCAGGTAATATTTTGTGGGCAACAACCATACTCGTACTGCAGATTATTTGTCTATGCTACAATCATTGCTCCACCACAATATCCACAATTAACCCCTGCATAGCTATCATGCCATGAAAATGTATGCATTTGGCTAAACAAACTATCTATATACATTAGGTTTGACTATAGAAAAAATACTCAGCAGCAAAAGATAGATGTATTCTATTACTAACAGCAAAGTGGGACGAATTAAGAGGGAGATCCTAGTCTTAAGCTGTGTGGAATATAATGTCTGCTATAGATTTTCTTTGCGAATTTTTTTAAATTTTTCAGGCGTTTTAATGCGTATTTGATCAGTCAAATCTATGAGAGTTGTTAATCGAATAGCAAATCGTATAAACAGCATAGACTGGTATAATCAAAACCGTTACAGAAGTGAAAAGCATCTATATATGTTTACATAGGTTCTTATACTTACTTCTCTTGTGTAATATTGTTGTGTCTCTCACAACTAAATTTTTCGAGAAAACCTCAGAAATAGAGGGTGTGGAAGTAGCAAATCGAAATTCGGTTTCTCTGAAAATAGAGAATCTCCCTAATGCTCGTATGAATATTCTTGAAGCAATGATATAATCCTCATCATTTTGCGAGGAAACTTTCTCTTACAAAGGCAAATGCAAATGTTGTTAACATCTCTGCCGACACTTGGTGGGATATTAAAACTGGGTAACAGTTAGCCTGCTATGCCACAGTAGGCTGCCTTCATGAACTTGTATTGCGCATAGAATGTCTGTAGAGTTGCGTCGCTCGCTATTATCTTTTGCTCGAGGGATGTAGAAACACTAGATATGGAAGAATCGAAAGAATGGTGGATTTTAATAAAATTTGTTTTTGCAGATTCAGAAAAATGTTAATAATACCTTATGCATATGCACCGTGAGATAATTTTTCAAATTGCTGTACTGTGCTGTAACTTTCTTATATTTTATTTATATGAGTATACTTTTCTTTACTTTATTGTCGAAACTTGCAAAAAGTGTGTATCTGGGCTTATCCGTAAAGTATTAGACAGTAGTTATTTTGTCACTACTCGCTTTGCCTCGACTCTCGTATTACTTTAGTAATTTTTTTTGACCTTAGAAATATTATATGACCTATCGTCTGGGCTCGATGCAAGCAATTAAGTTGGCTATTTTTTCATCTCTTTGGATAAGGTGCCCAAGGTCGTTGGCATAAAACTAGCAAGATGAGTCCGACTTCTGAAGAATTATCTTTTTAACAATAATTAGCAAGAGCTAGCTTTGCTAAAGAAAGATTCTTATAAATTTTTCTAAAAATTATATACTCATGTATTACATTTTGAAGGTCAGAACTTTGGCCAAACACTACTACACCTGCTCGTAAGATGTGTGCGCAGTATCCTGCACTTAAATATGCATATTTTTTAATTAGACTTTCATACTTTTGAACAATTTCATTCACAGATACACTTATGTACACTAGGGTGTCCAGTATTTTTCAAGTTGATTGCAGTTTTCCTAACGTACCCTAATGTTTCAGTATTTGCTTTATTGTTAAGGATCCAAAGCAAAGAAGTTCTTTATATTCAATATAAGCCCTGCTTAATTATATGTTTTCCATACATTTTACTTTGCATTTTTCTTAAGTTCTTGAAATAAATTATATATTTCGATAACTTAACTTCATAAATTGTAATAGTGCACCATGTCGTATGGGCAGCACAGAATGCATAAATCACTTGTAAGACTCTGGTCATTTGATGTAAAAGTTGAACTGCGTATATATTTAACAGGAATATTTTTGAATCTCTTTTGTAGAGCGTAAAATTTGGTTTAAGAATATCATCTTTTCATAGTTGTAGTGAGATTTATTCAAATGCAAGGTATGAAAAACTTTTGTTATTTACGTGGGAAAAAAAATGTTTAAATCACGATTTAAATTGGAAATGACAAGCTTGCTTACTTTGGATCCTTATTTTTCGGACATAAACTTAAACTTCAGTGAGAGTTTGCAAAAACGTAGACATCTTGGTTAATAACGGACACCCTAATATATATACCTCACTGAAGTGCTTGGGTGTACTCAAACACAAGTTTCCGACACATAAAGAAGTGACACTTCGAAACTAACAAGCAACCAACTAACATAGCTGCTCTTTCAGCACCTTCAGCACCTTCTAAAGCTTAGGACAATGTCGGGGGGATATTTGCAGGGCGCTAAGTATTATACGCTACATTATAAGCCTAGGAAATTGGTATGAGATGGTATGTATACTTTTTTATATGGAGTTAATTTATATTTATTCAAGCCTGTGAACTCAGGAGTATATAGAGCACTCTCCTAGTATGGATCCACATTTGGTTTACCGAGGGTATTGTGATCTCGAAAAAACTCCATACTTTGGCTTTTACGCTATGAAAATATTCAAATAGATTCTGTTTTCGCAAAAAAAAAAAAAGAATTTTTCAGTTTATTTAGTTTAGGAAAATTACTACAGCATTATGGTGTGCGGCATTAAACATTTATAAAGATTTCGTTACAAATCTTGTTAGCGGCATTTTCTTTTTAAAGAATTTTTCAACGTTTTGCAACTTTGGAGTCATCCTGATAACCGTAGTAAGAGAAGATATTTTTGAACCCACAAAATACAAAAAGAAAAATATTGAAAACGGCCGTTTTATGAGTACCACTTAAGGGACTTTGAGGGATCAGTAGGGTAATCTGATCTGTTTTTTTTTTTGACACATTTTTTTTCATAGAAACTTTTATTCTACAATAGAATTTTTTTCACATATCATGAGGTATATCGTGGAGTGTATAAAAAAAATTTTTTGGGAAATTTTTTTGAAGACATCGGTCGGAGAAATGGCTGGGTGAATGAGATGGGTTTTTTCACTAGCGGACACGATTTCTCATGTTTGGACCATCTGAAACACAAAAACCCAATATATTCTTAAAAAGTACGTGAATGGCTATCGTCCCTACTAGAATCATGACAAAATGGTGATAAAAAAATTTTTTTTTTTAAATTTTTTCACATGTCTTTTGACATAAATTTTGTCATAACATTGTCATTAAATTATAAAAAATATGAATCTAGTAGGGACGATAGCCAGGCGACAAATCGGCCGGTATCATATCCGCCAGTTTAAAAAAAGTGTGGTTTGAGAAAAACGTGTTTAAAGTTTGAGGTGTGCACTCAGAGCACTCCAAATGTCCAGCGGTATTATTAGTTTTGGGTCTTATTCGATACGATACGATATGGGAACAGAAAATGCAAAAACAAAAAAAAAAAAACTTTGAAAACAGATCGCCCTACTAAGCCCTTAAGGATTTTAAACGCAAATTATATGTATTTGTACAGAAAAAGAACTACCTTCTGCAAAGCTTACAGTATTACCTTCATATCAGTTTTTATACTATACGATCAGATATACAATAAAAGAGGAAGGAGTTTAACAACATCGTATCATCCCAATCCGAGAGAAAATTTGACTTTTGGAATACTTTTTTATTCGCCAAGTTTATACATGCATTTGCTCATCTTACCGATAATTTATATTATCCAGTAATCTAACTTCAGTACTTTTGTAAAGTGGACGCTTTGCGAATTTTGAGGCCTGTCAAAAAGTGTTACTATATTTAGTAAAAGGTAATAATGGAAAAATACACGAAACAAGACAGAATAATTGGAATTAAAGAAGAAAATAACCAGTTTTGATTAAATTCCTTACATTATTGTAGTAGAATTGAAAAATGTCTGAAGTGCTTAACCGATTTCCTTTGTCGTTGCGTATACGCAGCGCCTTCTTTTCCATTTGCCCTTCTCAATTTCACAATTTTTGAGAAAACAAATTTTATTTAAGTATAGTCACGAGAAAGACTTTTAGTTTGTCTTGAAAAAAGTTATATATTAATCAATTGACACTTTTCCGGCTCCTAGAAATGACGTGACGTTATGTTGTAAGTACGTAACTCTGGCGCATCGCTTGGGAATGAAAGTGTTCAGGACGAATGTTACAGATATAAAATAATTATAATTATTCCTTGTAAACGGATTTTCATTCAATCAGAAAAACAGTTTACCTTTAAAGTAAGCCTAAGTATATATAACAGTATACCTTCTGAACAATAAAAAAATTTCACCATACCTCACTTAAACGGCACACAGAATGATTTGAAAAGTAACGTTGCGTATACGCAACCGAAGAATGAAATGCATTAAAGCTATTGCGGTGACATATCTTGGTTGGACAAAATTTCACGTCTGTAAAAAAAAATAAGTTCTTAAACTCTTAATTGTGAATTAACTTTTATGAATAAAATATATTTACTACACTGATTGTTACACGTGGCAATAATTGCTTTGGTAGTTACCACATTCTAACTTTATAACTGGCATACACATATATACATATAAACATGGCGAATATATGCAAATTCTAATTTGTTTGTATGAACATGTGTTTGCTTTCCCAAGTGGCAATTAAATCACCTCAGTTTGGCTGACTTGTAATTCTTGCAAAGTAAGACAAATTTGCTTATAAAAGAGTCACATGAAAGTTTATGAAGATTAGCATGTTGCACACTGTGCTCATCACATGTGGCATATGAATTTTAAATCACAAATCCCTTTCAAAGGGAGGTATTTCGCATTTACATCTTGTTTTGATTACAAGTTAACAAAAGGATGAAAGTTGCCGGCGTCACCTGGTATATGATTTAGCAAAGGAAGCAATCAAATTGCTGACGCATATGCATACGGTGGTGTGCATATGCATGGAGATGGAAATTCAACCTCTATAACCATCATAAGCATAAAATTCTTTGCTCAGTAGTTTATAGCTGGCTTTCTTTTATCGCCCTTTAAAAACTCAAGTATTTTGGGATAAGTAAGAAAGTAAGATTATGATAAATTTAAGTAGAAAATTAAATTATTTTAGGGAAACAACTCTAATATGTTCTCCACAGCGAAGCTCTCTGTGTCCTCGCTTATATTTTTAAAAGACTTTAAGTCTTTCAGCATTTCATGAAAGTGAACTAGTGAACTCTACGGCAAGTGGGCCAGCGCTGAACGAACATCATTTTACGTTCTATCATAAAATCATTTCAGCATAAAACCGTTTGCGCGAGATCTTGTGAGCTTTTTGCTCTTAGTAAGGTTAGTTAGTTGAGGGGTTCTAACAGGCCATTGCCCAATAAGCTTCAAGATTGACGCTCTTGCCGGGCTTGGGAGCTCACTCTTTCAGATAGCCCAGCGAATTTGTAGGAATATAAATTAAACTGAATGATATTTTATTAGCCGCAAGTCCCTTTGGTTATTAACAAGACCGAATAAAATTATTTTCATAACTTCTCAAAGGAATGCACATAGTAATCCAAACCCGATCTCTGGATCAGACATCAAAACCAACGATATCCTAGGAAACTTGCCCCTAATGTACTTTATTATTATAATTGGCTGCTATTAGTACTGAAATTCATCACACTGATTTCCACGAGTTCATAATTCAGTGTCAATGCAAGCAAACATTGCGTTTTAATTTAGGACCCCTTGTGTGTAAATCGTCAAATTTGAACCTTCAATTCCACTCGTATACGGTACTTCCTCACACTTTTGGGGCAGTTTCTTTACCTTTTAAAATAAGTTTCCTTTTACTATCGGAATATTTTCTGGTTTAAAAGTTTTATTCGCCTGCCTGTCATTATTATATTATAACGCAACTGTACACAATGACTCCGTAGCCAATGTCTGTGTTTATATTACGAAGTTCTACTAAAATACATATTTTCACATGAATATGGGTATATACGTATGAATGTTAGTATGTCGTTGAAAATTATGGTTGCATTACAACATGTGTCGGATAATCATAAAAATTAAAATTTCATTAGTTTTTCCACAGAAAGGAGGTGTGGCAGGCAAAGTGTTGCGACAGGATATGCCAATCTCATGTGAAGAGCCATAAAGTGTACCGGCATGTTGGAGTTGCGCCGAATTACTTATGTTTGCAGCAATTGTTGCGCATAGTTGTAATTTAATTGATGCCACTTAAGTGCAGGCGCTTGCAGCAGGATCAACTTTGCATACAAAGTCTTTATGAATGTTTGTGAAGGATATGTATGTTCGTTTTATGGGCGTGCCTCTGCGTGTTGAAAAGTGATTTCGTGGAATGAGCTTATTATTTTCGTGATAAGCCACACCAAAAATTTATATTGCTCTGTTACAGAATCTGCAAAAAATATTCGTATTAGCTAGCTCGGTCCGATAAGTATTTAGCTTCACCGGCAGATCGCGACCGAAAAGGAAATCGCGGGGACGACTATTGTCATTATTTTGTTTATGAGACATTCCCCCGGATATAAAAATTTTTAAAAAAGTGCAGTATATGGATAATTCCAAGTTTTCAATTCAAATAGAAATAAAAAAAACATGCTTGGATTCGGGACAATAGCACTTTTCCTTTAATGGCGATATTTAAAAATGATCATATAAATTACAAACTAGCTAAAAAAATATATATCCCAGAAAACTGTATGGGTCATATATTGAGTGAAATAATTTACACGAGAAAGCTGTTGGCGCGATGAGTGTCACGTTAGCTCAGTCCAACACGTGCAACGATAAGAATACAAGTACTTTACCGCATTTTTTGGTGCTGTTTATTTTATTAAGTTTAGAAAGTTTCTGTGTGCATACCAATTTGCTAATAACGACGTGCAACAAAGAAGACGAATACTGTCATACCGACAAATGATCAATTTCTTAAAGGGTTAGGGGTAGTCAGAAGCACGAAAAAATGAGAGTTTTCAGGATTTTTTTTTCTTGCTACTAAATCATGTTATTTTATAAAAATAGTAAAATAGTATTATTATAGGATTTGTTGATTTGAAATCACGAAATTTTCAAAAAAAAAAAAAAAATTTAGTTCCAAAGTTATAGTTGTTTTTGTTGACCCTGTTCCAAAAAAAAATACTTGCGGTGACAAGCATAAGTCCTTGGAGATTCATCTAAAATCAATCGGACAAAAAAAAAATTAGTTTCATAAATAGATAATACCGGGCCTGTTCGAAGGATTTTATTTTGTTTTCAAAATTAACAAAAGGGCGGCCTCAGGAAATTTTTTTCTAAATTTTTGCGAAAAAATCAACAGTTAATTGGTCTTAAAAAATCGAAATTTTCGAAAAAATAAAAATCCTTCGATCAGGCCCGAGTTTATTATGCATTCTAAAAGCTGTATAAATTTCATTAAAATCTACTGAGCGGTTTTTGAGTTACAGTTGTCACCGATTCAAAAAGCATAGTTTTGAGAAAAACGCGTTTAAAGTTTCACACTAGCGCTTTGAAGTGCCCGAGCTCTCTTTTTTATTTCTCGAATAACTCAAAAACTAATTATCGGATCAACGTGAAATTTTCAGAGAATATCTTAGAGATATTACACTTAACGAAAATGCAAATAAAAAAGAAATTAATTTTTTGAAAATTCTGACTACCCATAGCCCCTTAAAAAGAAAAGAATTTTCTGCAAATTTCGGGGCGATATCGGTAGACGTACTTGGCTAACTCAAATAAATCAAATAGATTTTATAATCAGCTTAACTTTAACTTAACTTCGACACCATTTATTAATTTTTTCCCCAAAACTTTTTCTCTCAAACAAAAAGCAGATTACTTACATCACAGTTTCGAACTGTGCGATTTCCAATGGTTTCCCTTTGCACTTGCAAGTACAGACTGAAACTGAAACTCAATTTGTTTGTTTTGTTTGATTAAGTTTAAGTCAAAAGAGATAGAACTGGTAGTCACAACACACTGGCCTGTTCTGGTACGTTGAACAAATATAGACATTTCCTTTCGAAGCAGTAGTACATGAATGCTCATATCTTCAGTTATAAAGTGAAAACCCTTTTAATATTGTTATTTTAACAACAAATAGTGTATTTCCCCAAAATTGATTTGATTTTTATTGAAAATAACCCGTGCATCGTAGATATATTGTATACACTATACCAATATCTATTTATTAGCACATATATTAATACATATCTTCCACTAAATATTTATTAGGTTTTATAATAGAGAGACAAATTTTATTCGAATAAAAATGTATAATGTATGAAACCACTGAAACTGAGGTCAACTTGAAAATTGCATAAGCTATTTGCCAATTTCCAGTTCTATGTCACATGCTCCCCTGCTTTCAATTTAAAAAATGATATTTACACATATTAACCTTGTTTTAATTCGTTAAAACGTCGCCTCAACACTGCGTACTGCTTTTACTATTTCACTGTGCACCGTTATCTTCGAACCTACATTTTATGCTGCACCTGCAGAATGAGGCACAATCAGCTTTTCTTCCCACCAACGCACACACAAGTAAGTCGTAAGCTCTCCACAATATGACCGCAGAGGCATTATGTAATTACGTAAATTTTTATTGCATATTGCACGGTCTCTCTATTCACATTTTTCCTCTTCGCCATTTATAAGGTTATTTCACGCTCTACCAACGATCTCCTGCCGCCATGCTGTCCTATGTTATGCTACGCCATTGTCTGACTTTTGTTGATGTCTGTTTCTTGTACCGTTGCACGTGGTCGACCTACAAATAGGACAACAAAAGATAACACAACAAAAAACTGAAAGCACAGCCATACGTAAAGTGAAGCCACGCACTCACCTGGGGAAGAGTACGCGTCCTCTCGCTGTCACATTTTTCGTTTTCGCAATTCTTTCAGGTGGCAGCAGTTTCTCTCCGTTTGTCTCTCTGTGTCCGTATTAATGTTTATTGAATATTTTATTCTGTAATACTTTCTTTGGTTCCTTGGTATTCTTTTGCCTCAAGCCCTCCCAAATTGTACATTTCTTTCTGTTTGTCTGTTCTGTTTTGTAACTGCCGATTACTTTTGTCTGTTATTTTTTGTAGTAAATAAGTGTACCGCTCTTTGACGGGCTCTCTGTTGATGTTAAAACTGTTTCCCGCAGTAAGGTAGAAGGCGAGTAACTAAGTCACTTAACAATACAACCATTTAGCTTCGTGACTCTACACTAACTAACCGTTGACCTGTTTACAGTTTACACTTTGAATTGATTTCCTTTTACTCTGTGGTCAATGGCTTCCGCTTGCAGACAGCTTTCGTTTCACTGACCTCTTTTTTATGCCATGTCATAATTGAATTGAAGAAAGTATGTGGAGAGCAAAAGATTGAGTACTTTTCTGCTAACCTCTATATACATATGTTATCGATCTAATTAAATGAATTATTATTTGTATTTTTTCATATCCTCAAAAGAGCACCATGAACTCGAAACAACAATTACTGTTGGTGTAATTGTGCTTTTTTCCGACGGTTAGTAAGAGGTTACACCACATGCGCGCTCTTTTTGTACTCCAATGAATAACTTTGAAAATTTCTCCCAAGTAAAAAGCTGAAGAAGAGAAGTAGAAAACCAAAGAAGCGCTAATTGATCAAAGAAGATCTTGAACTCCAAAGCCACTGAGTGATCGAAAAACTATTAGATTTAAAATAAACGTGGTATAAGAGATATGTATATCATTTCGCACTCTCATTCTAGATTTTTTCATAAACCTTTAAAGAGATTATATAATTAAGTATAGCATTCCCTTAACTAATCGTGTTTGGAATTTGTGAAGTTGATCGATAATTAGAGGTTTTATATTTCCCTGTTTTTCTGTTAAAACTCAAGGTACAGCACCGGTTTTATCCGCACAGTTTATTTCTTTGGCAAGGAACTATACAGTTAAGTAAAGATTAAGGGATTAAGGAGTATTAAAGTAATATTTCGAAACTGCATTAAAATATACCAGGTTCTTCAAGTAAAATTAACAACCAGTTTTTACGCTCTCATTTGATATAAAAAACTAAAATTCTTGCCCTTTGGTGTTTATTCCTGATAATTTACTCCTCTTGCAATTTACAAGGTCTGTCGCAAAACAAACAGGACTGTTAGAAAAAAACAACAAAAAAATTAATATTTTTCACAACTTTTATTTTTTTATTCAAAGTAGTTTCCTTGTGCTTCGATACAGCGTTAAGCACGGTCAATTAGCATTTCAAATGAGTGCTTAAGGTCATTTTTCGCAATGCTCTTGAGAACATCGGTCGTCGCCTTTTGGAAAGCTGAAATGTCCTGAAGCCAGTGTCCTTTCATGGGCAAATGAAGTTTTCCAAATAGGTAAAAATCACAGGGTGCCAGATAGTGAGAGGGTGAGTGATTAATGGTTAATATGGAGTTTTTTGTCAAAAAATCAGTGACAAGCGTCACCGATAAAACGGCGCATTTCGTGCAACAGGCGCCAGAAACCCCGCCTCACGGATTGTGGTCACAGACGAATGCGTGACAAAAGACGCTTTATAACACCCAGGTAAAACACAGCATTAATGTTTGGCCAAGGGGGACGAACTCGCGGTGTACAATGCCCTCAGAATCGTAAAAAAAAATCAGCATTGTCTTTATTTTTTACTTCTGAAGACGACTTTTTTTTGGGATTTTTGATCGTCACAGAGCTCCTCACGACCTTCTTGGAATCACTTAAACCACTCAGCACATACCGGGATGGGAAAAAAAAACTTTTTTAAAATTTTTTTATCATTTGAAATGTTTCAGTAAACGTTTTCCCAAATTTAAAACAAAATTTAATATTTCTCTTTGTTCAAAATGCATTTTACGACCGATGACCAAAAGCTGGTGTCATTTTTTTATCGATAACATCGATTGCAATTATCCAATTGTCTTAAAATTATTACTAAATGTCAACAAGAGATCAAGCTTATTATTTAATATACCCACCAATAGGTGGCGTCACCAGAAACAGTTATATTTAAAAATTCTGTTTCATTTGCGACAGACCTTGTAGTATTTCCAGAGTAGTTTTTGAGAAAAATACACCATTGAAATGTAGAACTGTAATAAATTTTTATAACGTTTTATTAACGGTCGAGGTGGTAAAACTTTCAATTGTTTTTTAACAAAAACCTTAAATAATATTTGATAATACAAGCTTTAAACACAGTCTTTCATATAAAACAATAAAAATCTTTTCAGTTTCCTTAGCCACAGTACAGGGGTTGCCAAATCGATGCGAATACAAATGAGAAACAACAATAGTGTTTTAATTCAACCATTAAAAATGCAGATGGGGATATAATAGGTAAGAAAACCGGTTGAAGGCACACATAACATCAATGTGTAGTGTCTTTGGAAGGGAATCTTTCACAGTAAGCTAAAGCTGCTATAGATCTCCCCATAAATACTACGAACCTCACCAGCAGGACACCCGCCCACATATATATGTGTATTACAGCATCGCCTACACAGCTTGCACCACTTCGATTGCAAGAGCCGGTGTGTCCATTATGTTGTCATCGTTGGCAGGTGGGCTTATATGGCATTCGTGTCTTTGCTTTGCTGTCAAGTCTGGACAATTAACTGTATTAACTATCGATTTGTGGTCAATCACTGCCAAACGGGATATTCAATGAACGTGTGTGTGTGTTTGTAAGTTCGTATCGGTCTTAAGTTGTATTTACAAGCGGCACAACTACGCATGTTTTTGATTTCAGGGCAGAGAATTGTAAATACTGATTTAAAGGAACATATGTGCTCAAACCTATAGCATTTTTATGAGCCGATTATATTTTTCTGCATTTTAGCAGAATACACTATATATGGAATTTTTACTATAGTTAATCGCTTTATGATAAATTGTTTCCGGGAACTTTAATTTTAAAAAAATTAGTAAGTATCTTCACAAATTTTTTTCTTTAACTTTGATCGATATATATGTATATATAGTATGGAGTCAAGATGTAGACGGAAATCGTGGTGTTTGGTTGAAGATTTCTTGGAACTAGATGTGCACAGTTCTGTGTTTAGACCTTCATTACAGCTAAGGTATTTATATTTATGTAAAACAAGAAAAACGTTAAGTTGGGTTGCTCCGAACGATCATTCCTTCTTTGACACAAAATTGTGTTGAAAATCATCGCCTATATTGAGAGCAGTAAAAGTCTGTCAATGGGGGAAAATCGAACTGGAGTAAAAATAAATAAGTTTCTGCTTGGCGCTGCTTTAAAGACCCTTTGGGAGCAAACGCTTCTGCACTTATTTCCCAACCATTTTGTGCATTCATTTTTTATCGTTCCCTACAGCAATAGAGCTAGGGCACTTGAAGAATTGTCAAATGCTTTCGCCACAGAGATTCAGCAGCAATAAGAGCAGCGTAGCGTCAACCGAAAGCAATGAGAGATAAAATAATGTCAGCAGAAGATTGAAATGAGGTCGTTTGCGTAGTGTGCGTGTACTATACACGTATGCACTCTCCGCGTTCGTGGTTATGTTAGTGAGATCTGTTATCCCAAGGCTGATATATAAACATATGAATATACTATACATACATATAATATGTAAGTATGTCGTGTAAAGAAACCAATGACATAGTATTTGTAAGGGCATTTAGGTGTGAGGAAAAATTAAAAATCACAGCAAAAAATTATATGGCACTAGAAAGAAATGTTAGGTGAACTTTTGGACAATGGGAAAAATTCGTGAAAATATCTTGCGAATATGACCCTCGTAGTGTTAAGTAGTTGAAAACCGTTAATATGGTTTTATACTTTTCTTCTCAATTTTCAAAACATTGAAATAGCGAATACAACAACCAACGGGTATAAATCTTTTAAATGGGTATAATCATACTTCGATGGAACGGTATATCACTTTAAAGAGGCACTTCATATCTTTTGTATTTCATTATTTCAGGTTCCAAACTAAAATGGGGAATAGCGGAAGATGTCTTAACCGATTAATGTAAAGCGGGTCTATCCAATCCTTGCGCTAACAAAAGGCCTGTGTTGTTGTTGGCGAGCCATTATATTTGTTTTTCAACAGCTAATGCATAGCAATAACGGGAAGTGCGAGCTCCCTGTACGAAAATTCTTCGAACAAGCGCAAAATAATTACATTTGTCAAATAGAGGTTATTCGACGCCCCGGAGGCCAAACCAAAACAAATAAGAAAGTTATGAAAGCAAGTGTAAATTGCTGTGCGAAAAAATCGGACAGAAATATTAACACAGTGACAATGACTATGCGAGAACAACTATAGAAATTGGTGTTAGTATATAGAGCTGGGTATACAAAAAGTTAAATCGAATAGCAGTAACAAAGTGTGACGAAAGTTTATGTAAAGGAGAAAGTCAATTATAGACTCCGAAGTCCATATTTCTAGTAATTGAGTGCGTGAAATGTTTGTGGATATTCGGTCAAAAGGTAGCATACTCTAAAGGCGTTATGCCCATCCACGAACTTTTTCAACAACTTTTTGACCAACTCTCTTGCAATTGTGTGCCAGAAAATGTTTTTAATTTTGATTTTCGGCCACCATAATCTCTTCGACAGTGTAATCCACTTCGCTTTGGCCGTAGAACTTTAGTTTACCTGCAATGTTGTGCATTTCAATTATTTATTTAAGTATTTTATACTTTGAAAGTTTCCAACTTTCTCACTTCAGCCATTGTCTGCGCTGCCACTTGTTGTTTGGTTTATTCCAAATCTTGTTTCATTTTTTAGACCCTGTAGATTTGAGTGGAATACTTGAGAATATTAGTCAATTAATTTTAAACAAATCTTCATTAACTTTAAATTCCGAACGGACGCTCTGCATAAATATAAATTTATGACTTCCAACATTCAACGCAACACACAAAGAAGCAAAGAAGTTCGCAAAAGAATGAGGGAGGCCACATCAAAGCCTTCGCTCAAATTATTCAAAGATTTTGTCTGGCTGAATTTGCTTTCGCCAAAGATTTTCATTTGAAAAAGTGACCACACAGAAGCAACGAAAATTTGCAGAGAGGCAGTGTATGGATAACACATGAACGTAAAGGACTCTTTAGTGGACAATATGGTTATGAGTATAAACGACGCAGAATGATAAGCGGACTTTCGCTAATGCCCGAACTAGCCTCCACTTAAATGCCTTGACATCTGCTGACCTTGACTCGTGACCCCTAAACATATACGTGTACTAAAGGTAAACTTGCAACTTTAACCGATTTGTGTGTGTAACCCAAAGAGATAAAAGAAGGCATAATTGAGCAAAAACGAAAATCTGCCCATATAAAGAAACTTTAGTTATAAGCACTATGCATTGTATATAGTCATGTATACGTATGCTTACAAATAGATATGTGTAGCAAGCTTTTTCATCTAATTCGTTTCATTGTTGTTGGTTTGGCAGTGCAAATGTTAAGAAAGGTTGTTGCTCCGTACACACGACTTAATGCACCGGAAAATGTTTAATAAAAACACACACATCGATTGGGACGTTAGAGCGCACATATGCACAGGGAAAGAAAAGGTAAAAAAAGGAAAATTTGAATATTAGAATAATCAGTTTCAGATTTTAGCGCAGTGCAACGCTTGTTTACTCAGTATATACAAGACTGAGCGTTATTATATCACATATGCTTTTCTATGGGTATATTGCTTTAAACTTGGGTGACCCAATATATACTGAAAGAAGTCCAAAAATACTAAAATGCGCTCTAGTAAATTGAAGACTATAATAAGTCACCCATTACAAAATTTTGTGATTGGCCTTTGTTTAAAACTAAAAATATTGAATAAGGAAATTTACAAAAGTACGTTGATCTTCACTTTTTAACATAAGTTCAGCTTGAATACGCAATTCTGATCTGATTTATTTCTTTTAAAACTATTTATGTTGAAACTAATTAAAACAAGAAAAACGTTAACTTCGGTTGCACCGAAGCTAAATACCCTTCACAGCTGCATTTCTCTTAGTAAGTATGTGTCCAGTTTGTAAGGCAGCTATATGTTATAGTTAACCGATCTGAACAATTTCTACGGAGATTACATTGTTGCCTTAGAAAATAATATATAATAAATTTCGTGAATATATCTTGTCAAATGTGAAAGTTTTCCATACAAGCCCTTGACTCCGATGGCTCAGTTTGTATGGTAGCTATATGTTATAGTGGTTCGATATCGGTTATTCCGACAAATGAGCAGCTTTTTTATGAAAAAATTACGTTTGCAAAATTTCAAAACGATATCTTAAAAACTGAGGAACTCGTTCGTATATATACAGGCAGACGGACGGACAGACAGACGGACAGGGCTAAATCGACTCACTTCAACATACTGATCATTTATATATATACTTTATAGGGTCTCCGACGCTTCCTTCTGGGTGTTACAAACATCGTGACAAACTTAATATACCCTGTTCAGGGTATAAAAAAAAAATAAAATATTTTTATTACAGAATTTTGGAAAAAAATTTAATAAGTCCATTAAACCGAATTGTCTTAGGCATTGTTCTGATAGAATTTATTCTCTTTATTTTTGCAAAAATCTTTATTTTCAAAAGAAAACATTAAAAAATACTTGGTTAAATCTTTAAAAAAATTTATTGTATTTTTCATTCAATCTACTAAAATGAACATTTATACGCATTACTATTTTTGCTAAAATTTTTATACAAAATTATGATTTTTTTTAAACTAGTTCTACTCCCATAATTATGTATAATAAGAGACTCCATATAACTAACAAACTTTATGTACCTGAAGATATTCCCTGGCTCTGATTCCGGCAGGTTGCAAGGCTATGAAGCTTTAAGTTGCACGCGAACTTAAAATTTCCTTACTTCCTATATTATTAAAAAATATTGATTATTTAGGTATAACAAACCGTTGCATGCAATTTTTTTTATGAAATTCGCCTTTATAATAAATATCCAAAAATTTGATCGCTTCGTATGAAATTAAAAGTTTTTGCGCGAAATTTTCAAACGCATAAGTAAAATTTAACCTTCAATAAACCATACACACTCGCATCTACCAGCGCTTACATGTTGCTGTCTATGCAGGAAACAGATGCTTACCAGCCCGACAAGCGAGAATCAACACTCATACATACATACATATGGCTGCGGATTTGTGTATGTAAGCAACCAACATTCTCTCAGCTCATTAAACTCATATTTTATTTGTAAGCCAAGCAACAAATGTATATATGTATGTATACGGCAGAGGGGTATAGCACGGCACGGACGAAGCTAATTTTAGTCTGGGTCCATTAACGTGCAAATTCGTGGAAGAGATAATCAATAAATTTGATAAATATACAGCATACTGCTTAGTTCCCTCTCCATCAAAGTTGCGCATGCGAGCATCATACGATGTGTAAGCTCACCTTGTGATGAACCCTAATTTGCAATCGCCTTGATTTATTCGGTCACACATAATACTGACGGTCAACATGTGACAGCCTAATCGCCTGTAATGGTTTGTCATGGTGTATACGTATCGTATTGTAAGCAAGAGTAGTGAAGTGCCCTCTAAACGTATTGCGATTGTCACTTCACTCACGCAAATTTAGAAAGACTGACAATAGAGGAAGATAGAGAAAAAAATGTATAAAGCCATAAAATAAATGCAATTTCTTTTGATACTAAACTAAAGAAATCACGTGACAGAGGGTTCATCACACAAAATGAACAATAAATTTTTACTTCGAATATATAGATATATGTATATACGATTATATCACATAGGAATATGAAAAGAAGCCTTTTCACGCCATTTCGGTGGTAAAATTCAATGTCTGTGGCGGAAATGGGTATCAATTCATTGCGCTTTTAGTAGTTTTGAGCAGTACTGCTATATGGTTTTGGTTGTTGTATCATTAGTAGCTTATATATATATGTAAATTAATTGCTGCACTTTATTCTCCAACATTGTAAAAGTAAACAGAAACTTGAGCTTGATATACATAGATCTTCGTTAGCTTTGTTTATGAAAGAACAGTAAACATTATCACAATGATATTGTAGTATTACAGGAAGCTCTAGACCCAAACATTTGAGAGATACACAGTAAATATGTGCTGAATTTTGTGTGCGAATTTCTTTTGCTCCTGTTTGGATTCGCAACAATAATGACCTCAAATACACAAGCTCCGATAGCCGAAATAGTCAGGAGTGCGCAGCAGCAAAGGCTGCGGCAAAGGCAAATGGGAAAATAAAGCAGTAAATTTTGAAGTCTGATAAGCTGTTAAATTAAAGTACGGGTGTGACCTTACCACAGAGGAAGCAATAAAACAGTGGGGAAGGGGATGTGCATGGCCGTATTTAAGACTCTATACTATATTTTCTCGTTTTCAAAAGCGTGTTGTCATAAAAAACTTCTTACTTAAGAAATGAGGAAAAAAATTAATATTCTATGATTGTGAATATGATTATATGTAAATGGGATATACTGAGAAATATCATTCTCTTCTTCCTTCTTTTTTCTTTTAACATGCTAAATAAATTACGACTCTGTAAATTGAAAATCTATGATTTTTCAGTGTTTTCTGATAGAGCTTTTCTAACACCGATTTTATTAGATGGTGACCTGATGAAAAAAGATAAACGATGTGACATTTGGTCTTCACACTAAGTTATTTCTACTTCCGCTCGTCTAAACCAATCGGCCTGCAAACGTTGAATTTTTCATCTAAGTCAACGACTTTATGGTCAAAGTTTGGGCCTTAAATTTTGAAACTGATGCTTACTTTTTAATTGTAGAGGAAGTTGTAGATCCTTTGCTGACCTATATATCTCGTCTACAAATTTCGAAGAACTGTAATTGTTTTTTTTTGGTAACTTTGTATTAATTATTTGAAGAAAGCAGTACACAGGCAAACTCTTCGTATTCTTTATGGAACTTCGAATATAGATTTTCCTCACATTTTTCATACACCAAGCTATTAACTAAAGTATGCGTTCTTTTTAGATTTTTTACTGACGCAATCGTATTTTTAGTTGCAAGTATTACACACTTACACATAGTTCTGGCGTGTCGTGTGGCATTTCATAAAATAATAAGTCAACTCACGCACGCCCGTGGCACACAAAGGCTCTTACGCAGCGAACTGGCCCGCCCATGACCGCAATGCATTGCGCCTAAAAGTGACAAGCCTTAAGCAGACATCAAGCAGTAAAGCAATTTAGCTTTTGGCAGGGTTTTTAGAAAACGACTACAACTACGAGTGCGCTATTCTCATCTGCTTTCCTTGCGAATCGCATGCAGACAGCCGAAAATCTAATCTGCTAGGCGCTATGCGCCTCTTCTTGTTCCTTTTTTGTTTCGAAGGTTGCGTGTGAATACCTAACGTGCCTTAACATCTTCATCAATGGCATTGATCGCAATGAAGTAGTACCAAACAGGGTGTCGACAGAGTCATTTTAGCGGGCGGGGTGTTAAAAGGTGCAGCCATTTCCATTGATAAACATCTCCGCCGAGTAAGCAACATTTTTATGGTCAATTTTTCTTTCACTTCAATTTACAACAAATATGTACGTGAAGTTATATGTGTGTTGGTGAAAGCAGGGTAAACAGCAGAACGCAAAGAGCCAGTAGAATAAATACGACCAAAAACGATAACAAGAAAAAACTAAAATACGCTAGTACATATAGCTGAAGTTGCCAAATAAAGTCATTTTATTATGTAGCGGCACCATCATAGAATTGCGATGCGTATCAGATATGGAGGCAAATAAGGAGCTATACACAGAAAATTTCATTTTGTTTCAAAGTCGCTGACCAACATTACTCGCACCAGCTAAGCCGATGAGTCTCAAATGTTAAAATGAGCTCCTTAAATTATTAGTAATTAATCGAAGATATTTTCACCAATAAATATGCATATATTTTTACAGAATTTAAGGCCGAAATTTTATTGAAAATCGATCTTTTTCTTTTGTTTTTGAGAAACCGACTTTTTGTCCAAAAGTTGAAGTTTGCAAATTCCTTCGATTATTTGCTATATTTAACCTCACTTTAACGAAATCGGAGCCCTCGGAGATAAGCTTCATTTCCTTTCCAAATAAATATTTTGACTAAAACTACTTAAGTCTTAAAAGACAGTTCAATGTAAATAAATTTAAAATTTTTCTCAGAAAAAGTTCTGGAAAATTGGCTTTCTTCTGCTTTCTTATTGTATATAATCGCGTGTTTGATAGGATATGAGCTAATTTATTTGGCGGTCTTTCCTCAAAAGAAAGAAGGTGCTAGTTGCCAGCAAGAAGATCGAAAAACTCAAATATTGTACGAGCATCATTAGTCATACATTTTTTAAAAAAATGTTGGGAGAGTGGTCGCACTGCGAAAACTGAGAGGTTGGAATTACTACTATTAAGCTCCCAGATAAATCGTGACAAAAGTAAAATACATTTTTAAGTCAACTATTCTCGTACCAGTAAATAATTTTCAGTAAAATCCTGAATTAAAAATTGCCAGAAGACAGGAAACGACTCCATTCGTCTAAAAAATACACTTTATCTTACTTTTTCGTTTATTATTATCTCAATCTATAAAATTCTCAAAGAATATGATAAAAGTACATTGAAATAGGGTTTTAAAAAACCAGGAGCAGCTTTGCGGAACCATCATATTCAAAATCATGTTTCACTGAATATAAATTTCCGAAGATTCGTTTAAATAACATTTTTAAATTTTATTTCTATTTCTCTCAATGTGATATTGTAGAAATGGCATTTGGGCAGCATACTAAGCGAGTTTTTCTTAGTAAAAATTGACCAATAAAGCCAATAATGGACATGATAATCACTGTAAACATAAACACCAATTGCAAAAAAATAGTATTTAGAAATTGCGCAGGCATTATTTACTTATTTAACCCAACAAGCGTTTTTTATTTTGTTTAGAAAGGCCAATATGCTGGGGCTAATATATGAATTTTGAGTGCAGAATAGTCACTCATAGTTGTGCATTTGTTTTGAACCATCGTTTTTATGATATCCCATATAAGCACGTGTTTCCTATTTTAGGTTTTCGGAAGCAAAAGGTTAAAACTGAATAACAGGGAGCGATTAGCTGTTTAATTAAATCATGCTGATAAATTCAAAAACTAGGTTAATCATTAAAATTAATGAAACCCTAATTTTGGAATTAAATTGAAACAAGAAAATTCTAAAGCAAAACTTTTTTTCATCAAAAAGAAATATTTTTAAATAATACAAAAAGCGACTTTATAATCAAAATAAAACAAACGATTGGTTTTAGGTGATTCGTACAACCCTTATGTGAGCAAAACTATAATACTCTGTGGCAACTTGTTGCAAAAGTATAAAAAATTATAAATAAAATGGAAGAATCTACAGAATATAGAGCCAATTGTTATGTAGAAAACAGGCATGTTTCAAACAAGGTGCTACCCTTTTAAACTTTAATGAAAAAGTTGAAAAGTTGTAGGAAAAACCACAAACAGGAAACGAATGCACCTGTAAATGTGCTATCCCATCAGCTTAAGGGCCTTTGCACATTTTGTTTTGAGTTGAGAAGCAGCTGGTAAAGAGTTTGAAGATTTGTATATTTTGTCTGCGTGGATGATCACTTATTTAACCTTTAAGTAGACAAATTGACAAAAAATAGTAAATGCAACATTTTAGTACGACAAAAAAGATGAGAGATGGCTGGAAGACAGAGGAAGTTATAATTGTCAACTGAAATTGTGTAAAGTGAGTATAATACATTAGGGTGATTCAAAAAAAAATTTTTGTTTTTTTCGTTTGGTACTTGGAAAAATAAGTTCCTAGACACCTCTAAGAAAGCTTCTCCAAATATGAGATTTTAATTGTAACGGGAAGGTCCTCTTTCCAACTACTTGAAAAAATATCTTGTTCCTTAGATTTTGAAGGAAATTGAATGCTCTACAAAAATGATCTCCGCGATTTTTTCGTAAACCCAACCGTTTATAAAATATTAACGGTTGAATTTTTAATATTTTTGGGAACATTTTTCATTCCTTTTGAATTTTATAACTCAAAGAAAATAATTATTATGAATGATGAAATTCATAGGTTTTTAGAGAGGATTTCTTAGAGGTGCCTAGGAACCAATTCTTCATAGTACCTAGAAAAAAATTTTTTTTTGTGATCCACCTTGATATGGATTGATGTTTGACGATGAATATCTCGTAAATGCTTAACTTAATCGAAAAATCATCGTGGATCATTTTTATAAACCAGTAAATTTCCTATAAAACTACGAGTTTCATCATTCAAAATGATATTTTTTTTTCATTGAGTTATAAATTTAATAAGAATTTTTCCAAAAATAATCAAATTTTAACTGTTAATATCTTTTAAACGGTTGAAAAATTATAGGAGACCTTTTTTGTAGAACATTCAATTTCCTACAAAATCTAAGGAACAAGATATTTTTTTAAGTAGTTGAAAGCGATATATAAATTTTTCTATCTGATAATAAGAAAAAATAGAAAACTGTATGTAGGAGGACCTTCCCGTTACAATTAAAAACTCATATTTGGAGAGGCTTTCTTAGAGACGTCTAGGAACCTATTTTTCCAAGTACCAATCGAAAAAAAAAAACAAAAATTTTTTTTTGAATCACCCTAATATATATATTATACAACGGACGATATATGAAATTTTGTAGGTGTATGTTTATTGGGTTGAGTTGACATTATTCCAAGGTATTTAGATTTCTGACAAAAGGTGGTGTTTTACATAATTGACGGAAGTTTTTGCTTGCGGTTGTTTTGGGTGTGTTTAAATTGTGCAAATTAAGCTGTGGGTTTGCCCAAAGTATAAGTATGTATGTGTGTGTATGTGTAGATATTTATTATTGTATCCTAATTAAGTTGAATAAATTTGTGAAGAAATTAAAATTATTTACTTAAGTGAATGTGCTTTGGTTCCCAACCTTAGTAATTGAAAACTCTCTTTAATGAGCAAACACCTGCGTGAGGCGCTGTTTTCTTGAGCGTTTTGTTTAATAGTGTTTGTTTGTTTAATTTGTTGTTTTTTATAGCACAGCTACTGAAAGCTTCCAAATTTCTGTTTCAACAGTGTTAATAGCTTCTTACTCTAGTACTTAAATAACACCTAAATAACCAATTGAAAATGATGAAGTCAGTGTTGAACCGATAATTATGTATGATGGTTGTATTCGAATGTTGCATTAAATGAATTTTGAAATATACTATATTCTGTGAATTTGCAGGGCCTCTTTGTCAAATGCAGGATCCCACTTCAAATTGGATGAAGCGTTATGAAATTTACACTATATTACTAAGGCGTATATCAATTAAGGCCACTTCGCCAGATTAGCGGAAAATCCACCCATATTTTTCAACCTCAGAAAAGAAAAAGCTGGATAGTTAAAAAGAAAGTGTTTATCGGTATAATATCTAAAATATCTTAGTAATATTTCGTAAATTTCTTTCGTAAAGTGCAATGAGGTAAAGGACTGCAGATAAGTACACTTAGATATTTGCTCTAAAAAATCAATTACCAAATATATTGATTTTTATCGTTTAGTATGACTTCATAATAAAGCACATATAATAATAAGATATAATAGAAGGATTTGGCAGCAAGCATAACTTATGTAAGCCTATGTTACATCTACATCAGAATAATCTCAGGCCAAAACCAAAACTAAATTGCTTGACAATGACTTTGCCAAGTTAAATAAGTGTGGTTTAATAATAAGCAAACAGTCACCAAAACCAATTATTATATGAATTACACTAACTGACGAGCTGTGCTGTTAAACAATTTCTTTCATATTTTATCTGAGTTGATCTTCGGTATGTGCTTTTGGTAAAGAAAAAATATGCTACCCTTAATACTAGGTACTCAATTTCTAAATATTGAATATCTCCTTTCTTTTTTCGCTTTTATATATACTTCTCAGGGTATATTAAGTTTGTTTCTGACATCTAGAAGCAAACAAAAAAGACCCTATAAGATATATGCATATAGCATAGAATGACGAGCTGAGCCGATTTAGCCATGCTCATCTGCCGACCTGCTTGTATATAGGTTAACTAGACTAAGAGTTTCTGGGACATCGATTTGAAATTTTGCACATTTCTTTTTCTCCTTACGAAACTGATCATTCATCTGAACCGCCAATATCCGACTATTATATCATTTATTGCTGCCATAAAAAAACGATCAGGAAAAAGGTTTTTCACTAAATTAGGCTTGAGTTATTGTTTTAGGCAACAGTGCACACTCCAAAGAAATTGTTCAGATCGGAGCATACAAACTTAATGATGAAGATCATGATATTGTAAGTAATTTTTGTACAGTGCAACCTAAGTTAACGTTTTTTTCTGTTTTCAAAAAAAAAAAAAAATATATATATCAACTTAATTGAAATATCAAAAGCACATTCCAAAGTTTGAATTTTTTGAAACAATGTTTAACGAAACCAAAATAACCAATTAAGAAACTGTAAGCTGAATACAATACCTGTATATATCTAAAAGTGAAATCAGCAGAGTAAATTCACTGCGCGAATATATAGTTTAATTGAAACACTGAGCTCTAGATAAACTATCGAAGATAGCAGAAAAATATTTTCAAACAAAACTCTTCAAATTGAATTAGAAAATACTTTCAACAAAAAACATTTCGAGCTCGCTTACACCATCTTCGAAATCTTGCTTTTACAATAACAAAGGCACACAGGTTCAAAAGTTTCATAGATAAAGTTTAGGCAAAAAAAAAGATAACACAACTATGCAAAAGTCAATTGGAAAGGGGTTCAAATTCGGAGAAAAATTGGCAAAAATAATAATAAATAATATACGATTTTACACACGATTTGTACGCCATTGAAGCAAATTGCATACAAATTCTGCAAAAATGAAAATAAAAAACACATGTATGAATTTAGATACGGAGATGCTCAAACGTGATATTTTCGTATATTACAGGGAGACACACATACGTATATCTGATGGGTGCTCACAAATATTAGGAATTTTGGCTGACCTTGTTTAAAGACATTGTCATAGCTGAGTTAGTGGATGTCGATAAGGACGACCTTTGGTTTCAATAAGATGATGCTACATGACATACATACAACGAAACAATCAAAGCAAATATTGAAGCAAACTTTTGGGGATTGCATTATCTTCTTCTGGAGAGCAGCCTTTTTTAAACAAATTACTGTCCACACTGGACAGGGCGGCGATACTAACCTTGAGCTACCTATACCCTCATTACAGGTTGATGAGGGAATGCCTAACCGCGTTACTAATAGCATTGAATCACTTTATGATAAGACTAGAGTCTGCGCCAGGCCACAGCGGGATCACAGGTTACTGTAAAACCTATGTCCTGGAAATGAAACCGCTATCCCCTGGTCCTACTATCAGAAGAATGTGATCGGATCTGTGCTTCCTTCTCGTGTAAAATGTTTTTCTGCTTCTTATTATAGCAGAGTGGAGCGTCCAGTGTGGTCCTTTCTGACAATATGTACACATGTTCACATAGTGTTCAATTGATAGGCGATGATAAGCCATAAACGATGTCAATGAATGGCGAAATTAAAATGCGGAAGTCGTAAGAAAATTTAGAAGGATGAGTTCAGGGAGGGCTAACCGACATTGTGGTGCAATCAGTGTGTTATGAACATTACACTCATTACATAAGTAGGAAAATTAGAAAAATATTTATTATTATGTTTTTTAGGCATACAAAATGACTAGCTGCTTCTTTTAGAGCAAGGCAAAGCACGTCAGATTATAATTTTACATATATACCCCAAAAGCCAGTTTGTGGTTGAAACATTTCATACAAAAATATGACAACAAAATATTGTAGCATAAAATCAGGCATTGGAGATATATACATATATATGTCGGTATTAAAGTCATGTTTTTTGAAGGAAAGGGATTTGGATTTTTTGTATTTTGTCAGTTTATGAACATATTTAATACAAATGAGTACTACTGACCATATATGAAGTTGTTTAGACGGTAAGTTAGCTGCTAGAAACTTTCGTTACATATAAGCATTTGATAGATATTATAATACAGGGTCTTAAAAATGAAAGATTTTTCCGTATTATAAATAAACCAGTGTTAACTAGTGTTTTTTCTCTTTTTCAGGTTTTTCTAGGTAATACTTATAACTGTTTCGGTAAGTTTAAAAAGAATATGTGATGATTTAGTTTAAGAAATAGTTTTTCTCATAACTACTATTTGAATTTAATCCTGTTCATAAAAACATTTAAAAATAAATAAATTTCAATATATTAAAAATAATATGTAGATCTTCCGTGTGACAATAGATTTAAAATGGTAAATGTCCTCAACAATTAGTTAAGAATATTTAAGATTATCTTAGAAAATTCTGCTAAAAATACTGCGTGGAGAAAGTGTTCTGACGACAGATTAAATCTTTATTTATCAATTGGAATCTCTTCACTTACTTTGTATATTTTTTTCTATTCCTTACCAGCAATTTTTTTTTTTAAATTTATGCCTCCACATCAGCACAAGAACTGCCTGAGTTAAATTTCATTTGGCATTAGGTGCACCATTATCAGCGAAAATGGCTAACCAATAGTGTTGCGCCTGTTAGTTGTTATTCATGCCACAGCAAAGAATGCTGGTTTCAATATTATTGAAGCAAAAGCAAACAGGGATATCTGCGATGTGCAAATCTTACGTTCCTTGTGATTGCTATTGGTGCCATGCTAATTGGTTTTTTGTGTGCTTTTGTTTGCTTAAATCCCAACAAAACATGTGTCACTCGCTTAAATGGCATTTTTACCGTAAACTCAGTCATGTGTGCACAGCCTGCAACAAATACATGAACAATCACTTCACACTTAAGTTTTTGTTCTCTTTTGAGCCATCTGTGTGTATTGGTGGGGTGTTGGCTGCAGGCTGCGGTTGCCGCAAACATTACGCAGCAGCAAGTGCACGCGATAACAACTTCTCGTTGAGTGTGTTTTTTGTGTTAATCAATTTTCTCATTTTCATATCAATACGGTTTTGTTTAGAAACTTCTTTTATTTTCACTGTGACAAAGCAGTAAATCAGCTATTTGAAGCTTTTGTATTATCTCAAAGCATTTTTAACATTATTATTTTTCTATGCAAAAAGCTAAATCATTCCGAAGAGATAAGAATATCATTTTTACGTTATTCCGCTTTTTTTAATGTTTCAACTTTAAAGGTTGTTTACTTTTTATCTTGAATTTGATGATGATAACTTCATTTATTAGTAATTTTATATGAATGCACTTTGAAACTATGCAGAATTTGGACTAATATGCCCAAAAAAATAATAAATGAATTCATGATTGAAGTTAATAAGTATTATTTCTCGAGCAATTTCAGAAAAACTGGATTCATTTATATTCACGACTTTTTGTTGTGACTCATAAAGGCAGTGTACATTAACAATTACTTCAAAGAATGGAAAATAACTCCTTGTAAATCCATGAAAGAACCTCTTCATAAAATAACAATAATGCACACATCTGCTATATTCACGCGGCATTTCAACACAGCTTCGCTTGCTTATCAAAGACAGTACTATAAAAATTAGTTTTCCATTCTCTTGTGTTTCTCGTAACCAAGCCGTTCCTCACCCTGACAGCAACTCCTCTTCCGTTTTTTTCTTGCTATGCCTATCTGCTGTCTGTAGTCTTGTCACTTGACAAAGCTGTCTATTATTTACACTCTTTACTTTACCGCGTTTGCTACTTATTCATATTTTCTCCAATATTTCTATAAACTTTTGTTTCAATTTCATTTCCTTTAAGCGCACAGGTGAGTGCCTCATTAACAGCGTCATTTGTTTCAACGGCAGTGCACTTTAGACGTGATTGTCTTTACGTTTGTTGTTGCTGTCGTTCGAGCGTGTTGCTGCACAAGCATATAAATAATTATTTTTTTCGCTTGCTGGCGGCATTACGTTGCTGAAGTCATTCTTGTAACTTTTACGTCTAATTTGTTGCAAAGCATTTCTTCTTTCTCCGCATTATATATTACATGTGATTGTTTTGTTTGTTGTTTGTGTTAGTTAATTATTTTCAGTGCAAAAAACATGAAACTCCGCTACTATAAGATAGGCTTCATTCATACATTTTTAAAGCGCTGTTCGTCAGGGCGTATGAGTAATACCAAATGACAGGTTATCTTACAGAACTTTTGCTAGAATTTATGATAGCAATACAGCTAAAATTTTGCTTGTTACTAAAAACCTTAGTCTTTAGCCTACCGATATTTTATTATGAAGTATTGAGGTTCTCTCGTCGAGCATTATTTCCTTAAAAGCTTCAAATATCTGACTTCATGTTGTCGGAAAGCATCTGCAGCTTTTTTGAGGTTAAAAATGTATTATTCAACCATAAGTAAAGTTAATTATAACATTAGTGGTTCATCCGTGGAATTTCTAATATCCTATCAAACGCTTCGAAAAGATCTGTACTAATATAGGTAAAGATAAGTTTGTTTTCCTGAACGTTATATATATATAGTAAATATATATTTACTAGTGGATTCCGGCCACGCGTTGCTGTGGTATATATATTATACTATTATACATATAGTAAACTATTTAATACAGTGAAAATTTTATTTGCGAATAAAGGCGAAAACGTTTTCGTCGGTGTAAGCAGCCAAGGAATTATATTTGAGGTTCAGTTTTGAATACGTTTATACAAATAAATTTCATTGGATAAATAGTGAATTTAAGGCTGCTTTCTCCATGTCTGGTTACCAGCATTTCTGTCCAGTTAACAGAGTTGACCGCTTAATAGATTGTACTCAATTAACGTCAAAAAAATTTGGAACCGACCAATGTGCATGTTTAATGGATATGTACGCTTAACAGAGGGTCCATTTAATAGAGCTTTCACTGTATTTTTTATTTATGATTTTTTTTACTATCCTGTCTTCTAAGTTGGTTCGAACTGGATACAGTGTGCTAAAATCGGTTCAGTAGTTTAGAAGTCCATCGCGGACAAACAGCGAGACGTAATTTTTATATGTAAATATGTTTGAAATTGAAATCAATTTGAAATCACATTGACAAAAGCATTTTTGAATAGCTCGGACATAGTAATTTATTTACCTTTTGATACAAATTTCTAAAGGCTTCACTCACAATTGGTTACGCTAGATACCCTTGTTTAATGAAATATCGAATTTATCGTAAGCTACCGAGGGTAAAGGCCAGTTAAAAAAGTAAACAGAGTCCAGTAGCACTTGAGTCTCCATAGGTAGGTAGATAGAATGGATGAACGACTGCGCACCTAGGTTTTTAGGGTATCAATTATGAAGCAATCGGGATTAAAATCTCTTCCTTTATGTCGCCTCGAAATAGTTCTGTGCTCTTGATGAAGTTCATCAGTACAAAAAGCTTTATTCGCGCAACCTCTGATACTTCGCCAAGAAACTCTCGGCCAGAAGTAGCACGAAAAACCATGTATAGATGTTCTTTTCTTCTTTTCTTCTTATTCTACCTCCTGACATTTTCTACAATAGCCAATTAGACAGTGTCCTGTTAGCACCCCTGCTAAAGTTTTTATCTCATGATATTGCGTAGAATACCATTCCAGCAATTTAGCTGTATCTTAAACGTTTTGCTGAATTGTTTAGTTGTACAAGGTGGTAGGGGAAATTCCTCAGAGGAATGCACAAGAAATACAATATATATATATATATCAAGGATTTCTTCTGGCTAACTAGCCGAACTGAAGGTTGATGAAAAAACCAAGAATCTGCGGCCGACAAACAAAACGCAAAAATTACTGCCAGAAAATTGGCGTGGAATACTATAACCTGTTGGATAAAATTGTCGAAGATTTGAAGACGCGATTTTCAATAAAAGCATTGGATTGATATTAACTGAGTTTGTTGCTTCTAGAAAAAGTATCTGCTTTGAAAACCAACGAAATGGAAAACCTTATTAACTGCTTGATAGATATGTATATTCCAAGCGGTTTTGGATAATGCCCCCGCCGAGGGATATTTGAAGCTCAAAGGTGAACTTGATTACTGGCAGTGCCAATGGAAGAAGGCAAAAGGAAAAGTCTGAAGACAATGTTGAAGAAATGCTATGTAGACCTATAACCCGTAACTCACAGTTTTCTTCGCATATTCTGCACACTTCCTGTGACAAACGCAAGCTCTGAACACTCTTTTTCGGCATTTCGCCGCATGATAACATGGCTGTGGACGGATATGCTTCGAGATAGATTGACATTGCTGCACACTCGTCATGACATTGAAGTCACTGAAGAAGCAGTTCTCGAAAGATTCTCAAAACCTACCATTAAAGTATGTCAACCGCATGTCTACGATTTATAATGTGTTTTTTGTTTCTCAATTTAGTAGGATTCGTTATTAGAATGTCGATTTGAAAACTTTCCAAATTTCTATGTTTTTTATTTTAATAACATTTTACCATCTAGTCTGGTAATTGTAAGGGTAAAACATAAAAGAAAGCGTCTATGTCACCTTAATGGGATATTCGCATAATTGCTGGTAACCAAACTGAATCTATTTAAAAATATTTCCAGATGTCTTTTACGTTACCGCTCGAAGTATTTTTACTAATTAAAGTTTTCTAGATATTTAAAAATTCTTAAAACTGTATCTACTCATATATGTAGCATATATGATAGCTCATGTAATGCGTGCATATTGAATGCATGTGAAAGTCTGCACTTGCATTTAAGTCTGTCATTAAAAGCTGGTGGAATTATTTAGTAAACCATTAAGCCCACAGACAATATGGCCCTTGACACCTTTTTTATTGTTGTTTTTACTTTGCCATTTTACTTTTTCTTTGCTGTTGCTTGCTTCCTTTTTGTTGTTGTTTTCATTCCAACTACACAGCAAAATTGTTATTTTTGTTTTGAAAGTTCTTTGCTGTTGTTAATGTTGTTGCTGCCTTTTGTTTTTGCAATTTTAGCTGCAATTGCTCTGCTTTGTTTTTATTTGCTCTCACAAGCATCGAGCATGCTGAAACATATAGTATACTCGTGCATGGAGCGCCGAGAGTGCAGTGAATATTTTATGTTGACGTATGTATGTGTAAATACGGACCAACATATCTACGCATGTCCACGTTTATGTGCATACATACATATCTCTTTAGTATTTACCTTTCCCGTGTTCCATCAAAATTGCGCTGCTACCACTGCAGATTTCAAATTGGTGCGTTGAGATATTCACTCAGAAAAAAATTCTTTTCTAATAATGCAGACTGTAAGGCAGCTATTTGCTGAAGTCCTTCGTTCTGGAAAAGTTATTCAGTTATTTTAGTTATGCTTCCAAGAACTCGTTACGGATCATATGTTGAAGTGGTTTGTAGTGTGAGCGAAATTTCAGAACAATATTTCCAAAACTGACGGAGTAGTTCCTGTATATACAAACAGAGGATCATGGCTTAATCAATTCAGCTCGTCACCTTGTGACAAGCTCAGTATACAGAGTTCAGGGTATAAAAAGGCTTCTCATAGAAACAAGAGATATGTAAAGTCAAATGAATCATCATACCGAAAACTATATAAAATACGTCGCCCTCTGGTTTAAAACTTAAGCCGAAGAAATCCAGTAAAATAACGTTGAGCTTAATGTAGAAAGATTATAAAGTATAAAATAATTAAGATTACAATATACTTTTGTTCAGAAGTTTCATTATTTGTGAATCAAATTCTACCCTTAAATCTTCAAAGCTGATGAACAGCAGCTGAGCAATAATTTCTCTGAGTGTAAATATATTTACCGGAAATAAACGTATTATTCCTGGTTTAGTGTATGTATTGTAAATGGAAAATTTTGAATGCAAGTAAAGTGAGCACACCGAATGAAAGAACATTTCAACACAACAGAAAAAGTTCCTCGAAACTGAAAGGAAATGCAGCAGTTGAAGGCAGATGTGAAGGTGAAGACGCAAATGAGGAAGTGGAAAGGTGAATGCCATAAAGGTGACGGTTTTTAGATTAAATGCAGCAAAGCGCCACAAACAAGCAAAAGCAAAAACAAAAGGCATATTGGGTATGAGTGTGCGTAGGAAAATTAATGTGAAAGCTGAAGTGTTTCTGGAATCCAGTATGTGTGCACATAATTATAAACATGTGTCTGTGTGCTTTTATATATGCCATTATACGAAAAACAAACTATCTAACTATTTGGGAGCAAACTTTGTGGTAAACCAAAGTGGATACAGTCATGCCAAGCAATATTTAAACATATATATGTATATACATTGGAGTATACTTATATAACTGATAATTGTTGCTTTGAGTAAAGCTTTGTCTTAATTAAATGCTTGAGTGTGCTCCGTGAGACTACCATAAAGTCTATTTGTTGTATTAAAAGTTATTTGTTGCTATAATTTCTAAACATAGAAATAATTTCATTCTTAACTACTTCAATAACAAGAAGCAATTTTCAATCTTAATTGCAAATTTTATTCACTTTCTCATAATAACCGGATATTACCCGAATTTTTAATCAGAAAGGGCATTACAATTGATGGATTTCAAACAACAACTAAAGCTGTAAATGTGATAATGAGTCAAAGAAATCCAAAGAGACACAACTTGTTCAACGGACAAAAAGGGGACAAAGCGGGAGTTAAATTTTAAATATTCATAAACATAACAACAACACTTTAGTGGGCATTAAATATGAAAAAAAAAAGAAAATTAAAGTGCAACATCGGAAGCAAAAATCTTCAGTCTCGAGTCTTAAACGTTTGCAACTCGAGCGGCAACCTTGCTGGCTGGCCTGGCATGCCTAGTGTCAAACGTGTATGCATGTGACGACAAACAGACGTTTGAAAGTTGTGCACTGTTGAAAGCTGAGACTAAAGTAGCCCGGCAATGACATCAATTGTGCACTCGCAAAAACGCAAAACGGAAGAGGCATGTACACTCTTACGAACACACCAACAGACACACATAAATGCGAAAATGAACAGACTTGCGACATTTGGCGAAAAGCAATTAAATTTTTGTCACCCGCTGCTGTAACACCGCTAAAAGTAAGAGAAACAAATGTTAGAGAAAATGTAAGGCAGGTAAATAACGGTGCATAGTGAACGAGCAGTGTGTGGCGCGCCACTTTTGCCAACATTAATGGTTATTAATGGTGTTTTATTGGCAATTTTAACGTTATTAAAATTACTGTTGTTTATTTTATATTTTATTGGTGCATTTTAGTTTGGCTTCTCGTTGTCTCTTGATTTCAGCAAATGCGTTGTCAAATTGACAATTGAACCTAAGGATATTCAACGGAAATGAAAAAAGCTCTAAGCTAACTTTCATGACTCATAATATCACCAAAACGCTCAAAAATAAGCCGAATAACCTCTTAACAAAGGAATATTTTATAAATACAATTTCTTTCGAAGCCGAGAAGAACTTTTATCCCATAATAGACTAAAAATATCGACAACTTATAAACTAATAAATATGCCGATATTTAAATATTATTCTAAAAAAGAAAAAAATTGCTTTTCACAAACATTCAGACCACATATAAAGCATATTTAAGTTATCTGATGACAGAAAGAAATTGGATTTAAAAGTAGCACCCACATTTCGCTATTTTTTTATTTACTAGGTCATTTGGATAGACCAATGTTAGCAAGGAGAGACCACGGCGAACAGTTTTTGACGAGAGTAAAAACAATTAATTTAAAAGCTTTAATATGGGATAGGCACTTTTTGAAACAATCTTAGCAATTAAATTGCATATATTTACATATTATAGCAGCCAATAGCCCAAAAACCTTGTCAAGAATAGTCGAAGAACTCGTGAGATATAATATTAGGAGAGTATATAACCAGAGAATGTATGGTAAGGGTAGTCGCTAACTAGGCCTTTAAAGTTCAAAATCGATTTAATTTATATTTCCCATAATAGTAAGTAGGGATACCTTGCTAACAAGACTCTAGTACCTAGTAAGTAGTAGTAGTAGTGACCCGCGAACAAAAAATATAAGTTGGAGTTGGATCAATATTTTGATATCGAAACCTTGGAAATGTGCAATATAAATAATTAACAGTTTTGCAAAAAGCTTATGAAAGCGTAAGTACTATAAGACCCATCAAAAGACCTCGTAGTTTCAAATCAAAAATAAATTTGTATCCGCTAACTTCAGTCATTCATAGATTGGGCCGATTTATTTCCATGTTTCCAAATTTATAAAGTGAAAACTAAACTTCTTTCCAAAAGACTGCGAGTATTTTATATTGTCGACTTTAATCAATTGTAATTAAAGTTGTATTTAAAATAAAGTCCATGAAAATCGAAAATCTCAGCCCGTGGTAAATGTAACGAATCCAAGCTGAAATAAAAATGGCAAGGGCAAAGTAACAAAACCTATCACTCAACTGAGAAGAAATGCTCCACAAAACTGAAATGGATTGTCGGTTAAAAAATTGGCCCCCATCAATTTAGTATTCCGTCCGCGTTATGTATTCATCAACAGCTACAACAGAAGAGATTACTATAACCACAAGTCGATTCTTTCTACTTTTGCCATTGCCTGTTCCTTTCTGCAACAACTGCAACCAACGAAGTCTTATTACTGATTTACAGGGGGGGAACTTCTTTTTCAAGGACTCGCAGCAGAGTTGCAAGGAGAGCGTGACAGCATGTGGTTGCCAATTGTTTTATGGCGATATATAATATATTTCATCATATAATGTTTGTATGCAGTTTTTTTGTATTCTGCAACTTGTTGATCTGTTAACAGTTCTTTCAATTATCTGTTATTGAGCATTTTCCTTCATTCTTTCATGTTGAAAGGATTGAACGAGCTCAGCGCTTTAGCTTATTTCCAACGAATACTTGTTTTAACTTTATTTTGTGTTGGTCATCCGAGCGGATTTTATTTCGGTTAATTAAGTCGAAAACCAAAAATTAAATGAACAAGTAAAAACTTGTTTTTGCATACAAACTTGCTGTTGAACAAATACAAATTGTATATAACAGTTGAGGTTCGCTAAGCAGATAGTCTGGTCTTCATAAAACATATTCGCGGTGTCCATATATCCAAGAATTATTGTAGACACCAGATTATTTAAAATTCATATTAAATTTTATGATACATCAATTAGTTTATTTGTGCAAACGTAAGCAACCGAAATTCATAGAAATTCCACTTGACCAGAAATCCCGCAAACTAGCTTAATTTAGTTTTTACTTTCAGATCCAGTTAACTTAGTTAGCATTGTCTGCCGTTTTATCATTTCTTAAGAACTCCGCACTGAATAAGAACGGAAAAGAAAGTCGCAACGAATATTGAAATTATTTTATCGCACTTCCATCTGTATTTGCATTGCGCCACGCTAATTTGGTCGTCTGTTTCAGCGCGTCCCCCTCAAATGTGCCACCCAGTGGACACCGGAATAATTCCCAATTTTATTCACAGCTAAAAGATTGAAGTGCGACATTATTGGCGAAAGCGTGACATGGCAAATGAGAGTGTAAGAAATCAGGAATAAGTGAAAAGTGAAAAAGTGTGAAGCAGTAAAATATTGTGGTATGGCTACAACGATAAGACTGCCGCAGTATTGACGTCGTAATAAAAGTGACTATCGCGGCCGTTGCGAACGGACCCTGCCGTCTTTTGTGATCACTTTTGGACTTTTTAGCCACGCTGCTTGTAATGTGAAAATAGTTGCTCTCCGCTACCCCGGGTTTATTTGTCACTTTTTATTATTTTCTCACTTGTTGTGACAGTTAGTTGGTATTGTTGTTGTTGCATCTGTTGATTTTACATCTGTTGTTTTCGTAAATATGCTTTGCTTTTTTCTCGTGAAGTGTAAATTAGAGATGCTAAACGTCATTTTATTACGCATTTGACGCCAATAACAATCACCCGGTAGTCTGTCAATATTGAAGCAAAGTAGCATCTTCACAACACTTGACTTTGCAGCTTCTAATTAAATTCGCGTAGTTGTCAATTTGTCTCATTAAAAATCTAACTTGACTTTTTCAAATTAGTATGTGATTTTTCTATCGGCCTTGTCTCTTTAAGAGTGTGAATCGTGATAGTTTAGAACTTTTTTCGTTTCTGAGAAAGTGGAATTTAAACTGCAAAATATATTTGAATTAACAACTTATCGCACTTACCACACGAAAATAATCGTAAATATCTGAGCAAATTTTAGCAGTGAAAATAGAGTTGGTATAAGTATGGAAGCCTACTATCGTGAAAAATTCGAATTATGACTAAAACTCATAATACTTGCTGTTTTTTTAAATATAAGTAGTTCATATTATGGCTTTGATGCGTTGAAAACTGAAGTGACTGAAGTAATATTCTTCCACATCCAACTTTGATAAATTGCTAATCATTCCAAAATTTATTACTTAGGGAAATTCTGTATCTTGTTTCCAATATAAGCGTTCATTACTCTCTGTTATAATTTTCATGTATAAGACATCAACATTTAGATTTTTTACTCCAATTAAATTATAAATAGTCACAGGTTGTACTGCCATAAAATCTTTAATATTAGTATCTGATTTTTTTGGTAAGAGCCTAAGTCTAAACAGTCTTTGCTGAATATTCAAATTAACCAACGAATCGCGCAAAAAGTGGTAGCTTAAAGAATACCTCCTCAAAGAAGATGTTCTAGTCTTTCAAGTAATGAGTTTTTCAATAGGGACGCTACAAAAATAGACCGACAGACACAGCAAACGAAGACATACTTTTTCCCACTATTTCAACATTTTTATTCAGAAAGACATACTATTATAGAAAGACATACGATCCACCAATGAATCGAAATTATTAAAATTTACTACCAAAATTTGGAGACAGTGGCCTCAATTTTAAAGATTATAAGTGTGTATATCATCTATTTTGAAGATGATTTAATGTGAATAGTTCAAGATGATTTGTTATGAAAGTGGGACGAATATAGTCCAGGACGGTATACCGCTGTTGAATTATATAGAGAAATTGTTATCTTGTTTTTTGTTACATCTGTTTTAATAATGACGTAGCAAGTCATAATACAAGTTAGCAATATTTTTTCACTTAGTTCTAGTGGTCAATATTTTCGTTAACACCATTGTCCACTAAAAAAATTATTTGAATTTTATATTAAATAAATATGTATCAGCTTTGAATTTTCAATAGGCGTATTTGAGTAAATATCTTAAAAATCTAAAATAAATAACAAAGTCACTCTACATTTTTAATTCTTTTTTTGTCAAAATCAAAGATGAATTTTTAGGATTTCGAAAAATGTGCTTTATGAAAATAGAATTAAAGAGTTTATATACTTCTCTAACTCCTAAGTGACAATATATGTATCCACATTGGAAAAATCTATCATATTCGCCTTTCTAATAATATAGACCATTGATAATCAATAAGAATTATATCTATTGATTTTCCACCTATTTTTGATATATGTTTGAAGTTCAAATCACTAAGCGCCATTAGATACTCATTCAAAATAGACCATTATGACGCAAATTTATAGCACCCATTAAATAAATATGCTAACTTAAAAGTACATATATATATATATGTGTATATATCAGATATATAGATATCAGATAGTATATATCAGAAACGTTATTATTATATTTATTACATCTGAAATATTGAACAAGTCATCATCACATAGAATATTTCGCTGAATGCTGAAACCGTGCGAAGCCAATAACAAATATTCTGGACAAAACAATAATCAATCAAAAACCATATACAAACAGCAAAATATATGCTCCCTTACTTCGGTTGTGAAAAGGGTTCAGCAAATGCCTTGTTGAATTATTACTTTGAGATTTGCAATAAAATTCCAATTATTTACATAAAAGCAATAAACCTAGCCCACTACGGCATTTTTATTAACAACACACTAAACAAAGAAAAGTCATGTACCAAATGAGGCACAAGCGACCGCTACAAACAAGCAAAAAAGGATAAGCCCGCACGTGCTTAGAGAATAACCGCTATTAATTACACAGTACAACAGCTAATCTGGGGGTGTGAGAAATTCCAAGTCAGCTTTTTTATGACCTTTTAAATTTTAGATTAAAAAAAAAAAACACTGACACATAAGAAACGCCAAACCCTTTGAGGGTTTTACTATACTGAACTAGTACCATCACCCTGACTTGGAATTTCTCACCCCCCAGACAATAATACCAAAAATGTTCCACAGTGTTATTTAAGAAAAATATCATATACCAAACGTAAGCATAAACAGTAGGGTGATTCAAAAAAAAAATTTGGTTTGGTACTCGGAATAATAGGTTCCTAGACACCTCTAAGAAAGCCTCTCCAAAAACCTATGAGTTTCATCATTCATAATGATTTTTTTCATTGAGTTATAAAATTAATAAGAAATAAAAAAATGTTCCCAAAAATAATAAAAAATTTAACTGTTAATATCTTTTAAACGGTTGGGTTTACGAAAAAATCGTGGAGGCCTTTTTGTAGTGCATTCAACTCCCTACAAAATCTAAGGAACAAGATATTTTTTCAAGTACTTGGAAGCGAAAAATTTAAATTTAAATTTTCTATCTGATAATAAGAAAAAATAGAAAACTGTATGTAGGAGGACCTTCCCGTTACAATTAAGAACTTGGAGAGGCTTTCTTAGAGGTGTCTAGGAACCTATTTTTCCTAGTACCAAACGAAAAACAAAGTAAACTTTTTTTTGAATCACCCTAATACATACACATGTATCTTATATCAATAAAGCCATATCAAGCGGATATTTTTTGTCATTTATTGTTGAGTCTGAAAATAAACGAAATCGGTTAATAGCAAATGACATAATGATAGTATAACAGATAATATATTTGAAAGATTTTTGTAAACTTTTATTTCCATAAACTCGGTTGCCTACAACAATTACTTATACAGACTCAGATAAAAAGTCATACATTTTCCAAGCAATTGCATTTCCTCTGCAGCAGCTCTCATTCGCGTCTTGAAAAATTAAATTATACCCCACACTCATCCTTTTAAGTGATTTCACACCCATATATCTGAACGTAAATGGTTATGTACATAAGTTTAGAAAATCTGTGGAAGTGTAAAAGTGTGAACAAAGGTCCGAGCAAACTGATTGCGCAACAAATTTTGCAGTAGCCACAACGAATTTCAACGACATTCATAACCTCCTATACATACTTATGAATCCTACAGACGTATAAAATAGACGTATGTGTGCATATTCGGTCTAATTCTGAACCCTTCAAACGATGTGTCATTTTGTTTGCCTCCTTTTTGCCAAATGTTTCCGATTTATGTGAATATGCAAATATGTTTTTATGTATGTGTCTGTGTGTGCGAGATTTGTGCAAATGTGAATTCATTCGTTTTTAACAGGCTTTTGCCGAGCTATCAGCTTATTTTAGTCGTCCGAGCAACTTTAGTTGTTAGCAGGTCGCTAAGCTGAATCATTACAAAACCGCACATCATCCACAGGCTTAGGACAGCCAGCTAATTTGATTTGCACATCAGCCATACTGCAGACCGCACGTTTATGCTACAATCACTGCTCCACCACAATACCCACAATTACCCGCTGCGTAACAGATAACTACGGAAATGTACATATGCATATATAATAATTGGCTAGACAGATATCTGTTTGCATTAGGGTAGACTAGAAGAAAAAATACTCAGCAACGAAAGATAGATTTATTCCAAGACTAACTGCGTAGTAGAAAAAGTTCAGAGGGAGATCTCAGTCTTAAGCACTCTTGAACAGAATGTCCGGTATAAAATTACTTTGTAAATTTGTCTAGCTTTCTTCATTCGTTTTTATGCATGCTTGATATGTCAAACCTGAGAGAGTCGTCAATGCAACAGCAAATCGTATAAGCAACATAAGCTGATTTATTCAAAATCGATACAGAAGTCAAAGCAACCTATAAATATATTTACATTCTCTCTTTTCGGGAGTTCTCTTATATAAACTTTTTCTAAATTCTTATAAGAAAACGATGTGGAGCACACTTCTAAACTTCAACTCACACAGACGGCAAGATACGTTTCGTATGATTATTTCGGATATAAGATCATATTTATGTATCATTCCTAAAATTTTTATGAAGCCGAATTCAAAAAGCTCATGGTCGCTGTTTTCATAATCAAACTTGTCGTGGTTAATTTCAATAGCTTTCCGACATATAACTGTGATCAAATTGAAAGGTGAATTTTTAATTCTTACTTCGCGTGTTTTTCGAATCGGTAAATTTTCTTTTCTGTAAGTTGGTAGTACTGTTAGTGACATATATGCTTAACTTCTTATTGATAGCTGTATTTGAGATACGCGTTGTTTTGTGAGGCTCTAAAAGTGAATACTTCGTCTTTTACTATGTTTGAATTTATTGAACAAATAATGATAATGCACCATATCATACTGCATTGGCTATTCGTGATGGTTTCGCCACATTTTCAACTAACATCGGTTATTGTTGCCAACGCATTCACCTGATTTACCTTTATGTAACTTCTGGCTACACAGCAAATTCACATACCCACTCCAAGGACACCATTTTGACTTAATTGAGGATACAAAAGTTGAATCGAAGAAGGCTCTGATGGCCATCACCACGGAGGAATTTTCGAAGTGCTATGATGACTGGAAAATTCGTTGGAATATGTGTATTGCAGCGAGAGAGGATTACTTTGAAGGAGATGAAATAGAAGAAAACTCACATTTGAATTGATCACAGTAGTATACCTTCCGAACAATAAAAACAAAATACATCTATATCTCTCACAAACGGCACACAGAATGTTTTGAAAGTCACCTTGCGTATACGCAACGAAGAACATAAGTGCGTTAAATCTACTGTACATTTCTTGTTTGGATAAAATTTCAGGTCTGTTATTAAAGGTAAATCAATCCAGAATTATAGGTGCGGGAAGCATAAATTCTTAAGAAAAATTTTGAATTAACTTTATAAAATGCATTTATATTTACATATGTATTTTTACACGTGCCAATAATTGCTTTCGTGGTTACCACATTTTAGTCCTATAGTTTGCATGCACACATGTAAACATGCGAATATTTGCAAAATCTTGCTCTTTTGTGTTAAAAAGTGTTTGTTTACAAGTGTAATTAAAATCACCTCAGCTTCGCTGAATTGTAATTCTTACAAAGTAAGACAAATTTATCTATAAAAGAGTCGCATGAAAGTTTATGGAGATTAACAGGTTGCACATTTTGCTCACCACATGTGGCATATGAATTTTAAATCACAAAACCTTTCGTAGGGAAGTATTTCGCATTGACATCTTTACAAAAGGCTGAAAGTTGCTGGCGTCACCTGGTACGTGAATTGGCAAAGGAAGCAATCAAGTTCCTGAGGCATGTGCAAACGGTGGCTTTCATATGCATGGAGACTAGGAGACAGTTATCAACCTTTATATAACCATGACAAAAAAAAATGTCCCCAATATTTTAAGTATTTCTATCTTTTATCGAAATTTAAATACTAAAGTTTTTGCGGATAAGTAAGTTGACGATAATTTTTAGGGAACAAACCTAAAAAATTCTATATATTGAAACTTTCTGAGACAGGGCTTATTTTAACATATTTCCTTAATATCTCTAGAACTGCTTTCTGGTTTTTACGAAGCCGTATGCACTCTCTGTTCTTCAAAACCATTCCAACGATCAGGTAACGATAATTTTGTACGATTCAACTTTGATATACATTACTCTTATTGCGAGTTTTGGACATTGAGTGAAAATGAGAAATCCGACTAAAAATCATTTATCACAAAAAGGCTACCATAACTCTTAACAATCTCAATAACATCAAAAAGGTTACTTTGGCATTTTGAAAGGTGTCAAATAAAGATATTTATGTGATCCTATTTTGTATTTTATACCCACAAATATCGCCGGAAGTTGTATGGCCGAGAGTATTACTATCCGACGCAGAGGATATATGATTTTAAATAAACACATGCATGAACATTCGAAAATTTCAATCGCTTTAACTTTATACCACACCCTTTGGTTCAAATTAAGCTTTGTTTTTTCTGCCACCATACCTGGGAGAGAGTTGAGGGTGGGTGGAAGCCATTGGTGATGTACATTGAGCTTCTAACGGGTGATTTTTTTGAGGTTAGGATTTTCATGCAGTAGTATTTGACAGATCACGTGGGATGTCAGACATGGTGTCAAAGAGAAAGATGCTCAGTATGCTTTGACATTTCATCATGAATAGACTTACTAACGAGCAACGCTTGCAAATCATTGAATTTTATTACCAAAATCAGTGTTCGGTTCGAAATGTGTTTCGCGTCCGTGTCCGATGAGCGATGAGGCTCATTTCTGGTTGAATGGCTACGTAAATAAGCAAAATTGCCGCATTTGGGGTGAAGAGCAACCAGAAGCCGTTCAAGAACTGCCCATGCATCCCGAAAAATGCACTGTTTGGTGTGGTTTGTACGCTGGTGGAATCATTGGACCGTATTTTTTCAAAGATGCTGTTGGACGCAACGTTACGGTGAATGGCGATCGCTATCGTTCGATGCTAACAAACTTTTTGTTGCCAAAAATGGAAGAACTGAACTTGGTTGACATGTGGTTTCAACAAGATGGCGCTACATGCCACACAGCTCGCGATTCTATGGCCATTTTGAGGGAAAACTTCGGACAACAATTCATCTCAAGAAATGGACCCGTAAGTTGGCCACCAAGATCATGCGATTTAACGCCTTTAGACTATTTTTTGTGGGGCTACGTCAAGTCTAAAGTCTACAGAAATAAGCCAGCAACTATTCCAGCTTTGGAAGACAACATTTCCGAAGAAATTCGGGCTATTCCGGCCGAAATGCTCGAAAAAGTTGCCCAAAATTGGACTTTCCGAATGGACCACCTAAGACGCAGCCGCGGTCAACATTTAAATGAAATTATCTTCAAAAAGTAAATGTCATGAACCAATCTAACGTTTCAAATAAAGAACCGATGAGATTTTGCAAATTTTATGCGTTTTTTTTTTTAAAAAAGTTATCAAGCTCTTAAAAAATCACCCTTTATAATTCGTGATAATACTAGTATGGGTTCCAGATCACAGCGGAATTTCAAGTATTTTAAAGCTGGCAAGGAAAGGTATCCTAGTCTTAGTATGGGTAGAATTGGAACGGATGGATGCTCTCTTCTCCTCCTGTGGTGTACTACTAGAAAGATGGAATGCACGGGAGCTCAAAGAGTCATGTTCTCTCACAAAAACCCTTTATCCCCAGATAGTAAGAGATCCAACAAGCTCTTTACCCTCTGTAAATCTTGATATTCGCCAGTTGGGGGGCCCTACCTGTAACATGTCATTGCCACATTAGCTTTAAAGTTAAGATTCTTCGCGAACTTGGAAGAAGTATAGATATCCTACCGAACTGGTGAGATCACAGAATAAACTAAAACTTTTTGTATGACCATAACACGTTTCGCTGACTTATAAGATAGATTACAGGAGTTTCTGTATTATAGCTTTACAAAGGACTGCATATAATAATATAAGAGATTTCCATGCATTCAGCATTAAAGCAACCAAATATTGCGTTCCTTTACCTTATAAAATAAGTTTCCTTCTTTTATCGGAATACTCTAACCACCTGCTCGATATTATTATAATGAACGCAACTGTACACAATGAATCCGTAGCCATTATCTGTGTACATATTACGAAGTTCTACTAAATATGCATGTTTTCACATGAATGAGTGTATATATATATATGAATGTTAGTATGTCGTTGAAAATTATGGTTGCCCTACAACATGTGTTGGATAATCATTAAAATTAAAATTTCATTAGTTTTTCCACAGAAAGGAGGTGTGGCGGGCAAAGTGTTGCGACAGAATATGCCAGTCTCATGTGAAGAGTCATAAAGTGTGCGGATATGTGGACACTACGCCAAATTACGTATGTTTGCTACAATTGTTGCGCATAGTTGTAATTTAATTGATGCCACATAAGTGCAGGCGCTTGCAGCAGGATCAACTTTGCATACAAAGTCTCGTTCGTTTTATGGGCGTGCCTTTCCATGTTGAAAAGTGATTTCGTGGAATTAGCTTATTATTTTCGTGATAAGCCACACTAAAAATCCATATTTCTATGTTACAGGATCTGTAAAACAATACGCAGTTTTATCAGTCAAAGAAATATTTCACAGTCGAAAACCACGAGATTCACAACAAATGGCTGCTTGCACTTTGAAATCTCAATAAAAGAAAGAAAAAATTCTTAAAGTTTTCAAACGTAGAAAGTTTGAACGCATTTCCGCATTCATTGACGTTCACTGGCGGTGCAGTTTGATTTCGGTGCACGCAAATGTATTTCATGTATTTTATACAAGTACGTGCACGGCCATGATGCTGTGAAGCAATATCAAATATTGACGATTTCTTAACTTTTGTTCAACTGTGAATGTATAGTAAGGTGGTTTTTATAGAAATTTAGAAAGTATGTAAGTTGAACTTCCACATATCAGCACATTTACTAATAACCTCTACTTCATAGATTATTGTATATTCCGTACCAAAAGTCTATATGTCCTCATATTAACTTTATGTCATCCACTAAATATTTATTGGGCTTTAGAATAGAAAGACAAATTCTATTCGAATAACAATCTATAAAGCTCTTCAAAAATTCATAACCCATTTGAAACCATTGAAACCATTGATAGGTAAATTCGAAAATTCCCTACGCTTTTTTTTCCAACTCCGAATTCTACGTCATGTGCTCCACTCTTCTTTTTAAATTGTGATTTATTAATCTTTCTCTTATTTTGATTCTTTAATACGTCGCCTCGTCACTGCGTACTGCCTTTTCTACTTCACTGTGCACCTGTTTCGTTGTCTTCGAACTAAACGATACATTTTATACTGCACCTGCAGAGCAAATCACAATCACCTATTCTTCCCACCAGTGCTCACACAAGTAAGTCGTAAACTCCCCACAAAATAACCGCAGTGGCATTATGTAATTACACTCGTTTGTTATTTCATGTTGCATGCTTCGACACTCTCGCTCACGTCTACTCTCCGTCATTCACAAGGTTATTTCACGCTTTACCAGCAATGTCCTGCTGCTACGCTGTCCTATGTTATGCCATGCCATTGTCTGACTTTTGTTGATGTCTGTTTCCTGTTTCGCGGCACGTGGTCGACGTGCCCACAGCACAACAGAACCTAGCGCAACAGAAAAACTCACGGCACAGACATATGTGAAGAGAGGTCACACACCCACCAGAATAGAGTCCACGCCTTCTCGCTGTCCCATTTATCGATATGCTCTTCCCATTCGTCTGTTTATACTTATCTTTCGTGTGTACTTATTAACGTTTATTGAATATTCTCTTCTTTAATGCTTTCTTTAGTTTCATGGTATTCTTCCTTTGCCTCAAACCCTCGCACTATTGTATACTATTTCTTTCTGCTTGTCATGTAAGTGCTGATTGCTTTTGTCTATTATTATTTTCTTTAATTAAGTAAGCAAATTGCGCGTCGCTCTTCGTCGGGCTCTCAGTTCAAGCTGAAATATTCTCGCGCAGTGAGGTAGAAGGCGAGTAACTAAACTGTTTATCAACTCAACCTTTTTGCTTCGTGACTCTGTAGCTACTAACCACTGACCTGATGACCAGTTATTTTATGAACTGATTTCTTTTCATTCTTTGGTCAATATGTATGTGGTGAATGGCTTCCCCTTGCAGACGGTATTCGTTTCACTGACCTCTTTTTTATGCCATGTCATAATTGAATTGAAGAAAATATGTGGAGAGCAACTGATTGAGTACTTTTCTGCTTACCTCTATGTATGTACATATATTATCGACCTCCAAAACAGACTATGAACTCGAAGCCGCAATCATTGCTAAGTAGTCGCTCTTTTTTGTTAGACAACTTTAGTGATCTAAACCATGTGGACACTTAGCAAAAAATTTAAACGTTAACGCTGAAATTGAACAAATACGTCTCAGAATTGGAAAACTCGTGAAAACCGATAATCCTTAAATACCCATAATCGGCTTAAAAATTTTAGAATGAGAAAACATATTGACAATCCAAAAACCACTTGCTATTATTTCAATTTCGAAGATCTATTCAGACGCACCAATATAACTTTAAGGGGTTTGTTTGGGTAAAAACAGAAATTTGTCAACAATTTTAATCTCATATAAAAAATTAAATATTTTATTAGAATTTTTTATTGGACAAAAATACACTATTAACAAAGAATTTCACGAATTCTTGAAAAAACATATTTTAAACTAGGCCATTGCGACGCCATTTCCGATGACCCTTACGAGAAAAGGTGCGGACAACTCCTTACAGCATCATATAAAGTGAGAAAATACTTGTTTGAGTTAAAGTTTTAGCTCAGAACTAGGACAAAAATTGAAAGTTGGATTTTTGGTAGACATTTTCACAAAAAATAATAAAATAAAATTTTCAGTGAAAATTTCGCGATATTATTTTGCATTATTTGTACTCTACTCTAAAAAAATTCTTCGTCCATGTCTTTAAGAATTACATCCAAAGTTTTTGACAAGTAAACTTTTCGATCAGAGAAGTAAACACCGAAGAAGGCTAGCTGATCAAAGAAGATCTTGAATTCCAAAATCGAAGATTTAATATATTTAAATAAATTGGAGAATAAGATATATTAGAGTTCACACTCTCATACAAATCTTCCTCAAAAAACATAAAAGAAATTATATAATTAAGCATTGTATCAATTTGACTAAACTTGTTTTGATTTTGTGAATTTGTTCTGTTTTTTTTGTTGATGCTCAAGATAGTAAAAAAAACTTGCTAACAGTCTCAACAAATAACATACTGAACACTGAATTTCGCTACCAAAATGATCATATACATATATACGTGTGTACATAATAGACGTTTCACGCACAAATGATTACCATTGACGTAGAAACTAGAAGTTTAAAATCAAATCTACTCTGAATGCATGACTGCGTTAACGTTCAGAGCACAGGAGCCAGAGTCAGTATGCACTGATGCAATAAATTTTTATATAACGTTTAAATACATTTGTTGAAAGCAATGACACGTATGTCATGCGAGTCATAAATGTGCTAGTTTTACTCAGCTTTAGAGATTACCAATGGCACAAAATGTAAGTCCGTTGTATTAACTGAAATAGAACGTAGCCCACCTGGTCATCGTTGAAATATATGTTATGTATCACTACCGATGACGTACATATATAGCTTTCAAAATATATTGATATTGCGAAAAATGTTGAGTATGTAAAGCGTAGATGTTTTTACTAACATAGAGATATTACAATCTGTTGCTTTTGCCTACGTACAGTGCTTCAAACAAATAAACGTATGAAATTAAGAGCAAAAACTACCTTAGCCACACAGCAAGTTAAGTCTTTCTATACTAATAAGATCCGACTGGATAAAATTATTTAAATTAATAAATAATAATAAAAAATAGAAAAAAGTTTGATATCTGAAAATATATGTAGAACTTCTTCTTTTCTATTTTTGTTTTTTTGCTTTGTTATTTATTTAAATTTTTTTTTTTGCAATTTTCGAAAACCACAATAAAGTAAGCTTTTACAAAAGTAGAGACAATGTCCACAAAAGTGTAATAAAGAGCAAAAAGTACCAAAAAATTTGTTTTGATGTCGAAAATATTTATTATATATATTAAATTGATTTTATTTATAATGTTTTCAACTAATAAGTTTTAAATATTTCGTGCTTGTGACTACTTCCAAAACACAAGTTTTGTAAGTTACTGTTGTATTTGCTGCCATATGTACACCTATAGCTTTATATAGTACATAGTTACTATATGTCAATATATCCCCTTATCGACTGGCGGTAGAGATTATTAGCCTAATACTCTTCTCATTGGAACGCCCATTTTCTCTACTTTTTGCAGCCACAACATACCCGTAGGCTTACACACATTTATTCCATGTCTGAATTCGCTTTTTTCAAATAACACACTTATGCATACATCCATATATCTAAATATAGGTGCACAGGTAACATGCGGAAGTAAATTTCCCAGCTGACGGATAAAAATAAATCTTTGCTTTTGCTGTCATTTCACAGCGAAAATATCGAACCGATTTTATGCGCAAACAAGTGTGTGATATAATACTCGTATAAGCCCTGTCTATCAAAAATGGTTACATATCCGTAGTGGGGTATTATACAGTCTCTCCTGTATAAAGAGAAAATTTAAAGTTTAATTCATTGGAAATAACTATTACTAGTAATGTAATTTTCTTGAATATATTATTTTTCAAACGATTTCAATATACTATATAGTGGTTAGGAATAACTATAGAAAAACTATAACAGAAAATAATTTCTGTTATATACAGACAGCTACAGAATGTGAACATCAGTCATGTTTAGGGACAAAGCTCTAGTTTGACTACGTCTTTAAAAACTTATACTTACTTTACTTTTTACTTAATCAAGTATTGTTCTTTCATAAAAAACTTCTCCTAAATTATTTAGTCGTTTATTGTCTCCTTAAAGCATATCTAACTTCCAGTTTTTTGAAACTCGTAAACCAATGTAACCCCTTAAACTTCGTTTCAAATGTTTTTTTAAACGGTCACAGATCTGTATCATTACGAGTTAGGAACTTTTATTATTTTTTAAGTTCCTATTTCTGACAGCTTTTTCAAGATATCTTTCATTTTAACCGACTAAGGCTTCCAGGAAATAAATATGCCAAGTTCTGTTCCTAAATGGTATCTTTCTATCTATCTATTATACAGGGTAGGCCATTTAAAGTTGACCCATTTGCCCATTTGCCAAAATTAAGGCGTCGCGGATAATCAGCTGGGTTTAGTTTTTGTGCCATTTGAATTTTATATGGAAACATCTTCAAATCTTTATGAATTATGCGTCGGAGAGTGGTGCGAGAGATGTCTAATTCCTGAGAGCGGCGATAACTCGATGTCGATGGAGTCTCCTCAATACTGGCTCGTACAGCTTCGATATTTTCATCAGAACGTCTTGTGCGTTGTCTGGATGCATGACTGGCATTACTGAGATTACCGGTGTTCACAAATTTTGCGTATAAAGACTTAATTGTGTTCTTAACTGAAGCACTTTTCACTTTATTTTTTTTGCGAAACGCACGTTGAGTTAACACAATTGAAAAGTTATTTTGAATATAAAGCTGAACAATTTCAGCGCGTTCTTTTGGAGTGTACTGTTCCACGGTATAAATTGTCTTCGAATGACGCTTCTAACGCGGTACGACATTAGCCGATTTGTCAGCGCTGTTAAAAGTTACAGCGTTGCCAGATGGGTCAACTTTAAATGGCCTACCCTGTACTATGAAACAAGAAAAAACATTAAGTTCTGTTGCACCGAAGCTACCATACCTTTCTTAAGTACGAAAGATTCCATGAAAAAATTTGATTCCGATTATACAATTTGGCAATTTCTTCTAATCTACGCCAAATTCTGTAAATATATCTCCTCAAATGAAAAAATTTCTAATGCGGCAGTTCGAAAATAGGGTTATTAGGTAACCGTGGTCTCAGGGAAGTATTGACCCGACTCAATCTGGTTTTTGTTTATCAAATACTATTATGAGAAAAATATGATCTCTGAATTTCAATTATATGTCTACACATTTACCGATATTTGTGGTAAAAAGTCAACTATTGGTACTGGGTGCTAATATTCGATACCTAGGGCTAGATTGGATGTGGCAAAGCAATGTCAGAATAATGCCACTGCAAATTTAGTCAAAATTAGTCCGGCAGTTATCGATATAATTTATTTCAACTAAAAGAGGGCTTTTTATGTCCATTGTATTTTAAGCCCGACTCCATAAAGTCCTCTCATACCATCTCGGGTGTAAAGTTTTATGTATCACTATATTTATTCATTTATTTATATAGGGTGTGGACACCGTTATAATCTGATTTCATTCATTTCTACCGTATCGATGCTAAGGGTTTTGTCGTGGGCGAATTTGGATATTGTAGTTTAAGTTTAAGAATTAAAAATTTAAAACAAACTAACTATTTGTCCTCCCCTAACAAAGCTTCTTTACATATCTATTCAGTTCCTTGTAATGGCTTTACTATACCAAAATAATGTTTTAAAGCAATTTTTGATATTTTTATATTATGTGTTTCTCCTAGAGGAACCTTTGTATTTTCCCAAAAAATTCTTCAAAAAAAATACTGTTCAGAGAAAATTATAAAATTATAATTTTTATTTCCACTAAAAGCACAACTATATTTTCGTTTGAATTTCTCTCGCAGCTCGTACTATGAATTGATTTTGTGACCGCTTGTGTCGAGCTCTTAATGCAATGGCCTTTTGCACTGCGGTCACAAATATACATTTAAATTTATTTAACGAGCTACAGCTGCATTGATGCCTCATATTAGTTAACATTTTCAATAATTATGAGATATTTAAAAAGAAAATTAAAAACAAAAAAGCTAAAAGTTTCTAAACATTACTGATACGCCATGACAAACACCCGTAGACAGTTAATATTAGAGAAGTAGTTTGCACCTTGACCAAATAAATTGTATAAATTTAATGATATTAGACTCTGACTAAAAAGGTTTGAGAGGATCATAAATAGCCAATTAGTTATGATACGAACACACTCACGTAATTCTCCTCTGTTTTGCCATGCTTTACCTTTTAATCGAGGATAAATAGGGATACGGAAATAAAATTTAACACGTTGAGCTGTATGGTGAAGAGGCTTGGACGATGACAAATATTGATGAGTCGACGTTGCGAGTTGATTTCAGAAAAATTCTGCGAAAAATTTATGGTCCTTTGCGCGTTGGCCATGGAGAATATCGTATTCGATGGATCGATGAGCTGTATGAGATATACGACGACGTTGACATAGTTCTGTGAATTAAAAGACATCATTTACGCTGGCTATGTGATGGCGTCCGAATATATGAAAACACCCCAGACCTGAAAGTATTTGAAGAAAAACCCGCCGAGGGAAGCAGAGGAAGAGCTTCATTCCGTTGGCTTCGGTTGAAGTCTCCAATTGGAGTCACATTGTGAAAATAAGAAACGACTGTTCCGCTGGTGTTAACATTAGACTTGACATATTCTCCTTTAATTTACTTCCGACAAATGGGTCAGAGCGTTCTAGCACTTCGTCTTGATGGCCATCAGAACCTTTTTCGATTCAGCGTTGGTGCATTATCACACTTATTTGTTCAACAAATTCAGATATAGTAAAAATCGACGAATTCAGTTTTAGAATGTGTCTCAAATACTAATGAATATTTAGGTGTGAAATTTAGTATAGATATCGCTAACGATACTATCAACTTACAGGGGACAAAACTACCGATTCGAGAAACACGCGAAGTATAAATTAAAAATTCAATTTTCAATTTGACGACGGACTGACAGGTGGAAGCTAAATCGACGGAGTTAGCTCTCGTTTAGGTATATATTTTATATAGTCTACGACGATTTTGTTTGACAAACTTAATATGGTTGACTAGTCAAATTTGCTTCCTTAAATATTGCATTATAAACTGCGACGTAATACTATTAGTTCCACTGTCTTCTAAGTGACTAAAATCGCGCTATTACATTTTAAGAGGCCAGTTCATTTTTATAATTAGTTGGTTGTCAGTTAAAATGCCTCTCATCATGTTGCTGAAGTGGTTATATATATGTGTGGCCCAACAACAAACACAAAATAGTTTACGTATGAATGTATGCGTTTGCAACGAGTCAACTGCCGCTGGTGTAGCCAGCCATTTTTAAGGCGTAAAACATGGCCAAGCCAACAACATTCACGTCGCATGTCTCGTTGCCGTACACGAACCTGGACCGCAAACTGCGTGTGGCAGGGTGTTGGTGACGTGATGTAAACAGCAGTAAAAAAATGTATGTCATTGTCACATCTCTTAGTTGCTTGGTGATTTTTTATTACTTTTGTTTTCAGAGTTTTTAATTAAAACGTAAGGCTTGTCAAGTCAGTCGCTTACTTTCTTTTTTGCATCTGTTTTATGTGCTAAAGGCGTTGCTCCTGTCACATAAGTTGTGATTATTGTTCATTTAAAGCTTTAAGAAATTTAATTACGTACGATTTTAATACATGTTTGATGCTTCGTAAAGTGTTGCGAGGAAGAAGAATTATTTCGTTATAAAAGGAAACGTGATAAAAGCATTGCATCACGTAATGCAAAATTTAATGGCATAAATATAAACAAGTGGAATTGAGTTGAACTACATATAAATAAATATTGAGGTATTTACGCATAGAGCATTGAGGTATTTAGCATATACATATGTATGCATAATTTGTTCCTACACATTCACTTACAGGAGGTGTTAAACCACCTGTCTACCCACTCTTCAAATTTTGTAAATTATAAAATGATGGAAAAAGACTTAGCAGATATCACCTCAGAACTATATAGCTCTCTGCATTTACATTGGGAAATGTTTGAGATTTCTGAAGTATCAGATGTAGCACTTTCATATAATTTAATAAAATATACATTCTTCCTCATGTACCCCTTGTATGTTTTGAAATGAGCTCCCAAGATATGCGTGAGTCACATTAAGAGTGTAAGCTCTTCCCCAAATACAGGGTAGGCCATTTAAAGTTGACCCATCTGGCAACGCTGTAACTTTTAACAGCGCTGACAAATCGGCTAATCGGCGTTAGAAGCGTCATTCGAAGACAATTTATACCATGGAACAGTACACTCCAAAAGAACGCGCTGAAATTGTTCAGCTTTATATTCAAAATAACTTTTCAATTGTGTTAACTCAACGTGCGTTTCGCAAAAAAAAATAAAGTGAAAAGTGCTCCAGTTAAGAACACAATTAAGTCTTTATACGCAAAATTTGTGAACACCGGTAACCTCAGTAATGCCAGTCATGCCAGTCATGCATCCAGACAACGCACAAGACGTTCTGATGAAAATATCGAAGCTGTACGAGCCAGTATTGAGGAGACTCCATCGACATCGAGTTATCGCCGCTCTCAGGAATTAGACATCTCTCGCACCACTCTCCGACGCATAATTCATAAAGATTTGAAGATGTTTCCATATAAAATTCAAATGGCACAAAAACTAAACCCAGCTGATTATCCGCGACGCCTTAATTTTGGCAAATGGGCAAATGGGTCAACTTTAAATGGCCTACCCTGTACTACTCCCAAAAGTGTGTTAACTGCTGGAAATATATGCAAAGCGATTCTTGCAGTTGATTGGCACAGCACATTAATTATAATCTGCTCACCTGCTCTACTACATAGTAGAAATTAAAGAACTCGCGCACGAAGCAACCTTTTTATTAAAAAAGTTATACCATGAGTTTTGTGCAACATCCCACTCTTGAAATTTATAAATTTTGGGCTCCCAGCTGCCAAAAAAAAACTAATCCAGTACAAAGCCAACAAAAACGAAGCTTTATAGCGTGTATATTTAATGAGCCGTTGAAAGTGTTTAAGCAGCAAAATGAGCTCACCCAACAGGAGCACACGCCAGAGCAGCACGACAGGGCGGGTGCTTGGTTGTTTTAAGCCCACATTTGTACTACAATTTTTTACCGTCAAGCACTGGAGTGTTCCAACACTAACTGTTACTATTATTATTGTTAAAGTTTTGTTGTTTATTTTTGTAGTGGTTTACTATCGACACCGATGGAGCTGTGTTGTTGCTAGCGCTGTTTGTGTTTCTTAGTTTTCTTGAAGATCTCGACAATGACCCTTAATGCTCATTGCTTACTTTCGGCCAATGTTTTAAGCTATATTGCTGCTCAACTGTTGGCTACGAGTAGCGTCAACGTTCGTGTATATATATATTACTTGTATATGTAGTACATTATTTTTTCTCTGGGCTTTGATTTAACTTGGAATTTTCATTTTCGGCTTACTTCCACGCCATGCTTAGCTAGCGGCCACACACATATACTTACACACACAACACCCAAAGGACTCACATGAAAGGCGAAATTATTGCCTATGCCACCAGCATATTTCTGGCAGCAACACTTGTACCACTTGGCCAAGGCAATACTTCTCTTTCCCTTCCTTCCTATTCCCCTGCTCGGGCGTGCTACTACAAGTACTTGTTGGGTGTGTTTAATGAGGAAAATAATTGGCAATATAAAATGCTAGAGCAAAGTGGTAAGAAAAAGAAAGTAATAAAGTTTAATATTGAAAAGGAAAAAAAAGTGGCACGTCGGAGTTGCACCGATTGTACATATATACAGCCTTAAGTCTAACTATAAAATAGGTGTATAACCTACATATATGTATAAAGGGTGCTTTTTCTGGAGATTTTCAAGAGCATATAAAATGCATATAATTTAATGTTATGGCCAACAACTAGCTTTAATGCAAATATAAGTGTTTGATATTATGTTATAAATTTGTTTGAAGCCGCTTTGACTGTCTCAAATATATTCAAGTAGAGATGATCAATTTTTCTATTACATTTTGTAGCGATAGAGGCCATACCTATGTATATATCAGCACCAACTTATTATTTATTTCGGACTTCTTTGCCAAAAACTTCATTTTTGAAGAAATATGGATCAATAATTTCCTCTGCCTATAGAGTATGCCAAACAATAACTTTTTGTAGACGCAACGACGTCTTAATGATGGCTTGTAGATTAACATCACTCCAAATTTTGTTCATTAACCTACCCATTGAAACTAACACGAGCTTCATGGCTCAACTCAATTTTTTATAGAAATTGGAAATATCGTAAATCGTAAAATATGTTTCGAAGTAAGCCTTTAATATAAAATGGCAAAGCAAACTGGATATAAATCAAATAACAGCTTCCAAAAGGGCCAACCCCGTAAAGCACATCGCTTTATTGAAAATCATACGCCTTAAAAAAACACCCTGTAAGCTAAGTTTTTGTAAACTAAAAATGTTGCTGATAAACATGTAAAAATAGTAATTAGTGAAGAGCTTCTTACTGCGTTCGACTCGCTTTCGGAAACTTTTATGTGAAAGCTCAGTGGGTGGAATTAATTTGCATTATTTTGTTATTCAGTAATAACTGCTTTAAGTGTTTATTTAAGCACTTCTCTGCTCGTATGTAATTATTTCTGATTTATGGTTTTAGCTGAAAACAGTGTTGGCTCTATATTTAAACTCCATATCCAAAATTAACATTGCAATACAGGATTTCATTGTCCCATGCAAATGCAAATATTGAGTAGAGGAAAATGAGATATAGTCGAATCACATAAGGTGTCGACGGAGTCAAATTATTATCAGAAACAATTTTATGACCTGATTTGTCCCAATAACTGAAAATAAATTAGAAAAAGATTATGATATGCCTACGATTACAAAGTAATACACGCTAGATGGTCCCAGTAGACTCTTTGATGAAAATAATATCACAGTTCAAGATTGCTAATTTCATTTAAATTGTACAGAATTTTCTAAAATTTTAGAAATAACTTTTGTAGAGCACCATAGTAAGGATGTCCGCCAGCTTGATTTGTGTGCTAATACTTTTAATTTAATAAAGTCTTCTTGCGAATTTTAGAACTATTGCAAAGATTATCGTAAGAATTCCATAACCCCATAATTTTTTTAGCGAAAAATCTTGTAACAGACTATACAAGATTCAATTTGATTTTTAAAAATTAGTTCGCCTGTACCAAATATATAGAACAATTTACATGAGATAACACATGACATCTGAGACCTACGCAATCGCCATTTTAACGGCTGTATCTCTAAATATCTCCGCTAGATGGAATAGTAACATATTGTGTTGAGCCATACACAAGCATTGCACTTTGCAAAATATATTTGTTTACGGATTGTTTTTGTAACCTCACTAAACCCTACCATGTTTGCTTTAAAGTGGCAGGACAGTGACAAAGGTTTAGGAAAAATTATAATCCCGGGCATGACAATTTTGTCAAGGCTTCAGTAGATTTTGTGAAGAAGTCAAAAAGTCAACAAAATTGTTAAAATAGCGGTAACATTAGGAGAAGAGCCGTCGTGATAGATTGACTTATAAATGACAACTGACAAAATGAAGTAAATACTATCAAGAAAAACATTTCCGATTGTGTCAAGTCTGGAGTAACGAATCGAACAAACAACTATGAATCAGTTTCACTCGCTAACATAGTTGCTACTGTCGCATGTATTTCTATATTTCTATGGATCACACTACCGGGTTCAAACATAGCATGTACAAAATACATGAAAATAGAGTCGAAGTAGACATGACCATCATGCAGACTGGTGAACATGAAACTCAGGACTCCGGTGGTTTTATGTGAAAAAGGTTTGATATAATTCTACCAGATCCCATAGTATTAAACATTTATTATAAAGAACTCAATAAAGTCTTTCACGGGAAAACTTGAAAACTTTTGAACGAAAAATAACTTCAGGAGATTTCTTAGAACTCTTTGCTTTCAGCGAGGTTAGCCTTTCTCTAAACGTAGGAATTCTAAGTTCTCAAGTTTTATGATGTGCTAGGCGACTGTTTGCCTTGCCAAAGTTGAGTAGGAGAAAGAGGCTGCAGCTCATTTAGAAACCGGCCATCACTATATAGATGCTCAAGCTGTAAGGTCAAAATTATTATCGGATGTTTTAATTTTCTTGGAAGAAGATGGTCTAACCCAACGTAACTTTAAAAGGAACTCGATCGTCCTCAAGCTCACTTAACTCAAAACATGGCGATACCTAAAGTACATTCTAAAATTCCTCAACATTTTAGCTATGCTGTTTGGCCTCTTACTTTAATTTTCGAAACAATCATGCATTACCAAATCCGATTGAAAGCTGTGAGTAAAAGCCCAATGTTATATTTTAGATATATTTTTTTCATGGATAGTGTCCTGTATCCATGCTTTGACACAAAATTATGTTGAAAATCATTGCTATTAAGAACAGCAAAAGTCTGTCAATGGGCTTTCCCCTACTAAACTGAACTGAAATGAAAGTGAAATGAGAAAGTGAAAACGAAAGTGTCGCAAATGTCGAGTAAATTAAAAAAGTATTTGTTTGCTGCTTGGTGATGCATTAAAGCTTTGAAAACAGACGCGTTTGCACTTACTTACCAACATTATTGTGCACTCGTTTTTATCGCTCCCGATAGCAATGGAGCTAGGGTACTTGAAAAATTGTTAAATGCTTCCGCTACAGAGATTCATCAAAAGCAACAACAGCAGCAGCAATAGGAGCAGTACAGCGTCAGCCGAAAGCAATGAAAGATAAAATGATGTCAGCAAAAGATTGAGAATGAGGTCCTTTGTGTAATGGGCGTATATATGTGTGCACCTTTCGAGTTCGTGGTTATGTTAGTGAGATTGTGTAGCTCACAGCTAACCTATACTAATATTATTATGTAATATGTAACAATGTCATGAAAGGAAGCCGATAGCTTACCCGAGCCTATCAAAAGAAAATGAGGGCGTTTGAGTTTGAGGAAAAATTAAAAATCACAGCAACAAAATATGCAACACAAAAACGATACATTAGGTGTATCGGGTTTCGATGTCTCGATGCACCATTTCGGCTGGAATTGCGGCGCTGGAATTAGTGCGCTTAATGTTCTCTTCGAGCACCTCGAGCGTTACAAGTTGATTGGCGTAACTCTGATTTAATAAATCCAAATTTAACTAGTTCATTTCTCGAAATTAATGAGTTACCAAACTTTGCTTGCAATATTTCCAGAGTTAGATGGAAACGTGAGGCGGCGCACCTTATTGTTGGAAATAAAGAATTCCAAAAATCTGTCAATATGGTGTTATAACGCTCGATATTAAAGGTAGTAGCACTTCCTGACTCAATTTGAAAAAAGTAAAATCCGATGTTGCCGCAAACCACATTGTACCAATACGTCGCACAGTGAGACAACGCCGGCATTAAATACAAGGAGTCATTGTAGAGCTCTGAAATTTTGCATAGGTTATTTTTGAGACAATTCCAGTTTTTAAAAAAAAAAATTAAGAAAATTCGCCCACTTTTACGCCCACCTGCCATACAGTCGAAATTTGTAAAATGCCGTATTGTCCGTAATGCTTTAGGTATAACTTTCAATTTTGGTATACTTGAATGTTATATAGTTACAAACATTATTTGAAATAAAAATTGAACTTTGGCCCACTTTTAACCCCATCACCCATACTAACTCAACATAAAAAGTGCCATATTTTCTAAAATATATTAAATACAATCTTCAAATTCTATATTACTGTAATTTATATCATTTAAAATGTTTCATGCAAAAATTACAATAACACGCCCACTAATACGCCCACCTCCCATTGAAATGCAATAAAAAAAACAATATTTTTTTTTTCATTCAATCAATAATTTTTTAACATCATCATGGTATTCTAATTTTTTCAATTTGTTTCTCATTCTAAATGAATTAATATAAGGATCTGATGATATTTGCAAATAGTGCATTACATCTTCATTCGTAGAAATACGTGAATTTTCACGAGAATGGAATAGCCTACAGTTTCTATACTCCTTATTCATTGCTTCTTGCGCTTCTTCGGATAACATTCCTGTAGCAAAAAAAAAGTTAATATTAAATAGAGTTTAAAAAAATATTTTCAAAAATAAAAATTGCAAACAAACCTATTGGCAATATAGCCTCAGATACCATTTTGCTGCCGTGAATGAGAACTTTATGCACAGTGGTGGGCATGTAGTACCAGCCATAAAAAAACATAAATGATCTTTAAAGCATAATTCTGAATAACTAACAAAAAACAAATGTAATTTATTACTATTCTCTTGCACAATAAGTGAATAGTAAACAATTAAAAAAAATAAAAGTAAAAAGTTGTAAACATGGTTTGCATGCTAACATACGTATAGCGACAGAATGTGCGCGTTACGTACTTTTTGTAGTTTTTTGTATGTTTAAAGTGCTTTTGCAAACTTTTGCTATATGTCCTCTACTTTAAATGAAAGCTGAGATTTCAAACTTTCATTTGGTATAAGTCTGCACCTAGGGCGAGGGGCTGCTCTATATTTCCTAGGCCATTGAAAATGCAAAATGTTCAATTTTTGCACCACAATTCTGTTGTTAAGAAAAAAAAATTGTGTTTTTTTTTATAATTTATTTTTTCATTTACTCATTCTACAATAACTGAATTAATTAAAAAAATACTTTAAAGTTACATTTATTATGTATTTTTATTTAAATAAGCTTTTGATTATTACATATTGAACTAACATATTTCAAGCGCGTTGGCATACCTCAACTTTGACTTGCTCTAGACGAAAAAGTAATGAAGTTATGAGGCTGAAATTTCAGGGAATTGTTACTCATATATCTGTTAATATACTGTGAAAATTTCATCCAAATTGGACGACACGTCAAAAACCATTTTTTGCCGCGGTTACTATTGGGCTGTCTCACTGTGCGTCGGTCTCTGAAGATGCACTTGCGATTTCTGAACCGCACGAGCATTTGGCGCTCCCCAATAACTATAATTTATTTGTATGAAGCCAATAAGCCAAAAATTGGTGTCTTCCGAGAATACCGTGTTCTGTGCGCAGCACCATTACTACTTACCTGCTAGTTACCCGGGGACGTAAATTTGCATAACGATCAAAAATGGACAAATATTAGGCGTTGCACCAAATTTAATCACGAAGAAATGGCAAACCTTACTAAACATACTGACAAAACTTGACACAAATCCGTAAATAAAGATGTTTACAACGAGCTGTCAAAATCAGGTCATCCTTATTAGCATACGCTGTATGTAAAATAACAGGCAAATGATTCACCATATTTTCCTCTCCTTCAGTATAATTCGTCTTAGTGCTCAATGCTTCCAGCAAGACCAGACAATTTGGCATTTTGTGCTTGTCTATTAGTATAATCCTTTTTTTCATACACCTCCCATGCAGCACAATTCATATTTTCCATGCTTGAAATTAACACGGTGAGTAGCAAAAAATGTCTTAAGCGTTCAATGTCTTATGACTATTTCAACGGCAAAGCGGATTTAACCAATCCTTGCGCTCACAAAAGACCCCTTCTTAATGCGTTGATTTTTGGTGAGAATTGCTGTTATTATGATAATAACAGGAAGCGTGAGCCCACTGTACGAGTGATGGGAGATTTTTCGAAAACGCGCAAACTTAATTCGTTATTCAAGAGGAAGTTATCCGACGCTATGAATAAAGTGCAAATTGTTGTGTGAAAAGCTGAAAGAGATATAAACAACATCTGTTATCATAAAATTGAATGGTATAAAAATATAATATATTAGGTATATACGTATTCTATCAAAAAGACTATTGTTGGAAAATTTTCATACAAGTACTATTTGTTGCATTTTCAAATCCATTAAGTTTAAGTAATATACAGGTTTTACAAAAAAAGAGTAAAAGCAAAGTTTTAAGATGTATGATCTACCTAAAAGTCAACTTTTTTGACCAAATCTCGTGCATTTACCTGCCATAATCTCTCCCGCAGTGAAAGCCAATTCGCTTTGGCCGTACAACTTTAGTTTACCTGCAACGTGTGCATTCTAATTTTTTATTTAAGTATTTTATACTTTTAAAGTTTCTAAAATTCTCACCTCAGTTATTGTCTGCTCTGGAATTTGTTGTTTAGTTTATTCCACACCTTGTTTCATTTTTTTAAGCTTCGTGCATTTATGTGGAATACTTGAGAATGTTAGTCAATTCAGTTTAGTCAAGTCTTCAATATTTTCAAACATCGAACGAAAGATCTGCAAAAATATAAATATTTATATGCCTTTCAACGGTGAAACCCATCATTTTCTTTTGAAAAAGTGACCATACAGAAGCAACAAAAATTTGCAGAGAGTGAGTGTAAGGATAAGACATGAAAGTAAAGGACTCTTTAGAGGACAATATGGTTATACGCTTAAATGACGCAGACCTTCGCTAATGCCTATGCTTTTCCATAGGTATATAGTATATAAAAGGGTAGCCCAATAAATACAGAAAGAAGTTGGAAAATATTAAAACGCGCTCAGATGTCTAGATAACTATAAGTAGCCTCTTATTGCTAAATTATATGCTAAGCTTTTATAGATATTAAATGCTATGAGTACATAAAATCTTCAGAAAAATATCTTAATTTTTATTCCAAACCGTAATTTAGCCTGCATACAGAATGCCAATAGGATTTATTTCTATAATTATTTGGGTTGAAAAAAATTTTTAATTAAAATATTTTTACAACAAAGTGTTTGAAAATAAATAAAATATCAGTCCATTATACCGAATTATTTTAAGTGTAATTCTGATAGAATTTATTCCTTTTACTTCAATAAAATCCTTAGATAGTAATTATCTTTATTATATATAAGAAAATATTGTAATTTGCATTCAGTCCACTCAAATAAACATTTTTACGTATTACTATGTTTGTTAAACATTTTTATATAAAATTATGTTTTTTTCGCTTTGTTTCGTTTTTCATAATAGTAACAGCCTGCAAATATAACTAAGCAACCTTATGTACCTGAAGGTATCTCCCTGGCTCTGATTCTAGCAAGTTGCATGACCATGAAGCCTTAGATTAAACTCGAACATACAATTTCCTTACTTGTTTTTTATTAAATTAGTTCCAAAAAGTTTTATTTGAAGAAATTAATGGTTTTTTTCTAGTTCTTTAATTTTACCCAACAACTTTTTTTAAAAAAATGTTTCATATTGGGAGAAAGTTTTTATTTATTGAATGTATTGATTATCTATTATTTTTCTTTTTGGTGTTTGCGTTTCAGCACTATTACATAACACGCCAATGCATACAATTTTTTAAATCGCTTGCTTTATAACAAATTTCATAATATTTTCTCGACCTAAATTCAAATTCAAAATTTGCTGCGCCATGTTTTTAAAAGCAGAGGCAAAGTTTTAACTTCTAATATACCATCTATCAACGCAAAAATTTTGCGGTCTCTAATATCGATTTAATTAAATAAAGTAATTTTTACTTTCGCCCGCTTAAACCAGTCGGCCTTCCAACGTTACCTTTCAAAGTGGTGCAATAAATATGCAGAAACTCGTCTTGTGGTCCTTGGAATATAGTCATTCCTCACATTTGTCTTATACTAACTACTATGAATCTTGATATTTCGGCTTGTAGTTCCAAATTGTAATTTCTTTCATTTTGTGGAGAAATACTTGACACTCTTCTATTACGACAACAAAAATAGAACGAGCGTAAGTATAATATTTAAAGGTACATATTTGTATGTATTTGCAAGATTTGTTGAAAAAATATGCTTAGAGTCTTTCAAATGTTAGGAAGGGAAACTGATGCACTGTAAAAGACTACATCAAAACATTTGGAATTCAAATAGTTTAATGCTGTTCGACAGAATTAAACTCTTATTGCAACTTAAGTAAAAGGATATTTTTTAAATCATTTGGCTATTTTTTCTAAAGTAGATTGACTATGCAAGTTGTCAGCGAGGAGGTTTTTTTTGGAAAAATTTTTGGGGCAGAGTTGAAGTACAACTATTAAGCCTTCAGTTATATCGTCGATCAAATTAAAATACATTTTTAAGACAACTAGTCTTTAGTAAAAGCGTGTCCTGATGAAACTTGGTGTACAAAAAAATGTTCGTGTTCGTAGATATCGTATGCGTAATCGGATCGAAGTTGCGATCGTTGTCTCTAAATGCTATTGTTACTCAATGCCTACTCGTACTCTATTTAGGCAGATAAAAAACTGTTAAACCATTTTCAGTGATTTTGTAATGATAATTCTACTGGAAACGCATAGTTTTAAAGAAAATGTTATCAATTGTGATATCAATATATCAACTTTATTAAAAGAGTTGTCGGGAAGGACAAACAACAAACAAATGCCCAAAATGATCAAAAGCGCTTAAGCTAATGGCATAGGATTTGTCACTTTACTTTTACATTTTCCGGGTTTTGTTCATTTTCCTTTACACCTGCTTTGTCTGGCAGGATGGTCACTTCTTTATTATTACCCTTAAGTACACAAACTGATAAAGAATAGTAAATGTGACAGACTAGTATGACTGATAGGATGGGAGATGGGTAGAAGACAGAGGAAGTTATAATTGTCAACTGAAATTGAGTGAGATGAGTATATTTGTATGTATGCGTGGTATGAATGGTTTATGCTCTGAAAATATACCTACATATGTACCTTTATACTATATATATTATATAACAAATATATGTATCTTACTTCAATAGCTATTGGTTTGAAATTTTGTAAGTGTACAAGTTTATATTTTTATATGCGTCATTTCCAAGGGTAAGGTTGTATATTGGATTGAGTCGACCTTATTCCAATGTATTTAGATTTCTAACAAAAGGTAGTATTTTACATAATTGACGGAAGTTTTTGCTTGCGGTTGTTTTTGGGCGTATTTAAATTGTGCAAATTAAGCTGAGTGTTTGCCTAAAATATATGTATTTATGTGTATGTGTCTGTGCAGATGTTTATTATTGTATCCTAATTAAGTTGAATAAAGTTGTGAAAAAATTAAAATTATTTACTTAAGTGAGTGTCTTTTAGATCCCAACCTGAGTAATTGAAACACCTTTGCGGCGTTCTGTTGAATATTATTGGGTTGTTTAAGGGACTGCGGTTATTAATAGCAATTAAAAAACGATAGAAACCAAGTGTTTGTATGTATAAAAAGCTTTTTCAAAATATTTTCCTAAAATTTGGCATAAATTATTATTTAAATCAATAGCATAATCTCCGTGAAAATTGTTCAGACTGGTCATTACCAACACAATGAAACCGCAATGAAATTCAAGGTATCGTAAGGAATCTTTGTGTTTTTTTCTTTTTTCAACCAAACAAACTGTAAACTTAATTGAAATGTAAAATAGAAACTCGCAAGTCCGAAATTTTTGCAATTGATCCAATTGAAAATATCACAGCTAATATAATTTAATTGAAACACCAAGTTCGAAGTCAACAGATAAATATTTTTAAAGAAAACTTTTCAAATTGAATTCAAATTGAAATATATTGTATGTACTTTCAACAAAAAACATATCAAGCTCTCCTACAGGAACTGCGACCTGAACGCAAAAAAACTTTGCTTATACAATAACAAAAGCACACATATAAAAAAATTTCATAAATAAAGTTTAGCAGAAACAAAAGCACAACTATGTAAAAGTCAATTTCAAAGGGCTTAACAATCAGAGAAAAAATGGCAAAAATACAGTTTTACACACGATTGGTACGCCATCGAAGCGAATGACATATAAATTTTGTATAAAAAAAAAACACCGGTATGAATTTTGATGTAGAGATGCTCAAATGTGATATTTTCCAATACTGCTGGAGGACATACATACATTTGTTGGCTGTTTTCGATAGGAATTTTTGCTGATAAAATTTTTTAAAATAAATAAACACTCGCCTAACAATTTAACTCAAGCCAGAGAGTAAATAAAAAGGTGGTTTGCCTTTTATTCGAAAATTCACTCACTATGTTGTTAATTATATTTGTTATCGGCAGGGGCTAACCTATCGTCAGTAGATGGAGTATCACAAAAACCTTTTCACCCAAGATCGATCCTTAGAGATCCAATATGCTCTGTGGCCTTAGTAAGGCCAGCAGCTCTCTAGTTGTGGCGGTTCTAACACAACATTTGCGTCCTCGGCGACCATTTTTTAGGGAATAAAGCGAAGTGGAAACATCACAACACTTTTACTTGATTGTTTAGAAAAAAGAATGAGATCAATGCTTAAATTTTGAATTTTCCACAAGGGACTTTTTTTTTAGATGTAAGACCGAATACAGGAGCTCTATTTTTTTGGTTTCACTTACGAATGTGAACTCTTTAAAAGCCATAAAACCCAACTCTATTCTTATAAATTTTATTTCTCACAACTATATTGGTTTTATGACCTACGATTTTGCATATCGTTCAATCATTAAAGTAAAAAACAGATTTATGAACATCTTTATACCTGAACATATTCCAACTGATTAATATTCCTTGCATACTCGTAGGTTACTCCAACTATGTAATTTGTGAAAACGCAAAGGCTTGTAGATACGAGTAAAGAATTAAAGAATTTGCAGAAGAGAAGTGTCGCAATCAGTGCGGAAAAATTCATTAACACCTTGTGGCTGCAACACAAACTGAAACTAACAGTAAAAACACCAAGTAGCAATCAAAAAACTTTTGGGGTTAGTTGAAAAATTTTCAGAAAAAAGCACAAAAATAAAACTCTGCAACATGTTGCTGTCATTTGCAACAAAAAGTGAGTGGGCATTTATGTAAAGTGTGTGTGTTGGAATAAAGTTCACAGGAACAGCGGAGAATGTAATGAAACGGGCGAAAACATCTGAGAGTGGCGAAAAAATGTTTTTCTCTACTTTTTCAACAGTCGCACAGCATATATCATCAAATATTATTGTTTTTGCTTTGGTTGCAGCACTGACAGCTTGAGGTTTACGTGTTTTTAGGCTTCTGGTCATGCTCAAGAAAGGCTGTGGGCGCAGCACTTGTTGTTAAATGCGTCTTATAAGGTCGTCAAGTGTGTTCATTTTTTGGAATATAAGTATACACATTTTTACAAACATGAGATCATAAATTATCGTTTTTCCTTTCCGTGATCAATACACAAATAATTTCTTTCGGGTAGTCCAACATACCCAAAGCTAGCTTCCTGTGGAACAGGCAGAAATTTTGGTTTTATATTGTCATTAAAAATGGTAGACTATAATAGATAATGCGGAAATTGGAGCTAGTACTTCATATAGTAAAGTCCAACTCTATTGCTTTCAATTATTTTTATTATAAAATTTTCCAGAAGAAATGATTTTTTCCAAAAATAATGAAAGGTTGAACCAGTCACACAAGATTAATTAATCATTCAGCCTTGTCGTGAACTTCGCGTGAACGCCGTTCCCAATGAAAAAATTTCCAAATTTGTCTCTTTTTATCGTGAACTTCGCATTGGAAATATTTCCCATATTTGAAATTATTCCCTAGCAGTAAATGTATTTTTTTTTTTTTATGGAAATAGAAAATTTCGTTAACAAAGCCGTTGTTCCCTCTCAAACTTTTATTGGAACGTAAGTATATTTTATTAACAATTTTCTTAACCTAAGAAACTGTTTATATGAAATAGGGTCTATTAATAAGCCCAGTTAACATATTTGGTCAACACTATGTCTGAAAATCCTAACACAGAAATAGGATTTCAAATGGAAAATAAAGAAAATGTAAATGCATATCGGAGGAAGTTGCATGATTCCCTCAACAGTATGAGGCCAATATTGCATCAATTGCAGAATGGAAAAAGGTAAACAATGATTGTCGATTGATTGTCTTAATGATCTCTCTTTCTAGCTGTTTGAAGCCTCGATTCCCTAAATTTCATTTTTTTAACAGGTTTGGATATACCAGAAGTGATATGTTCGTAAAAAGCGTGTCCAGAATGCGCAAAATAAAAAAGGACCGGTGGAGGCCGTGTAAAGAGTATGCATTGTCTGTTCTGGAACAGTCCATTTTGAATTTACCAGCGACAAAAGAAAGCGTGGAAGGTATAGACGGTGCCAAAGTTTTCATTTTTGAAGCGGCTGGTGACTGGCGATGAAAAATGGATCACATATGACAATATCGAGCGAAAAACGTCCTGGCTGAAGGCCGATGAATCGTCTCAAACAACGGCCAAGCCGGGATTGACGGCCAGGAAGGTTTTGCTGTGTGTTTGGTGGGATTGAAAGGTAATCATCCACTATGAGCTGCTCCCATTTGGCCAGACGCTTAATTCTACCATCTACTGCGAACAACTGGACCGCTTGAAGCAGGCGATCCACCAGAAGCGTTCAGAATTGGCCAACAGGAAGGGTGTAGTGTTCCACCAGGACAACGCTAGAACACACACTTCCTTGATGACTTGTCAGAGGCAGCGGGAGCTCTGATGGGAGGTTTCATTGCATCCACCATATAGCCCGGATATAGCGCCAATTGATTACCACCTGTTCCTGTCCATCGCGTACGCCCTTATTGGTGTAAAGTTGAACTCAAAAGAGGCTTGTGAAAAGTGGTTGTCCGAGTTCTTCGGAAATAAGGAGAGGGTTTCTACGACGGGGGTATTCTGAAATTGCCGTCAAGAGGGAAACAGATTAACGAACGAAACGGAGCAAATTTGAACTAAATCCGATTACTGTAACACTTCTATAAAGCATTGAATAAAGAGCAAAATGCGGAAGGATATTTGACAACCTAATATATACATATCTTTTATCAATAAATTATTTAAAAAGGAAAATTTTTTTTCCAATTTTCTGTAATGAAATTAGTTTTTTATTCAGCAGTTTTGCTATTGTTGTCCTTACCTTATTACACAAAAACATATGTTAACTAATAATTTTTCTCCTTTGCAGGATTTTCTGGATCATACCTGTTCATATATGTTTTGGTAAGTTTGTGAAAAAAATAAAATTTTATAAATATGTAGAAAAGTTTTTAAGAAAAGTGGTAAATGTTATTGGCATAGTACTGAGTAAAATATATTTATCATAATCTAAAGGGATATTGCGTTGAAAATTGTTCTGAAGACAGATAAGACCTTTTTATATCAATTGGAACTTCTAGAGCCTATCGTGTGTCTGGCAAGTTGAATTGTTTTAATATCAGATAATTTCCTACAACCTCTACATTTTCAAACAAATCGGAATGTGGGGATTTTCAAAAGTTACTCTTCCTTTCACTTCGCTTACTTAATATACTTTATTGTATTCGTTCGCAGCAAAAGAGGCAGCTGATATACATTTAACACGCTGACATGATTATTTTGTTTTTTGGAATTTATGCCTTCACATCAGCACATGAGTTGGCACGGTGCAATTTAATTTGCTGATTAGGTGCGCCAATGCTTTTGCGCCTTTCTGTTGGTATCCATGCAACAGCAGAGATTGTTGGGTTCACAGTATTGGATCAAAAGTAAACAGGTTTTCCAAAGGATCCAACCCTCAATTCTGCAAATCTGGCGTTGAGTGTGATTGTATTTGTTGCCATGCTAATGCTTCTGATATTTTGTGTGTGCCTTTGTTTGCTTAAGTCGCTCGGTTGTTTGCCCACAGCCTGCAACCATCACAAAAACAATCACTTCACACTTCATATTCCACAGTTCTTATTTTCAATTGAGCCATCGGTGCACGTTGGTAGAGAGTTGGCCGCAGCCTGCGGTTAGCGCAAACATGGTGCAGCAGCATGTGCGCGCGATAACAACTTCTGTTTGAGCGTGTTATGGTGTTAATGAAGTTTCCCACTTTCATAACAATATTGCTATGTTGTGATTTTTTTTTTCGCTGATATAAAGGAGTAAATAATGTGAGCCTTTTTTAATGAGTTATCTTTTATCATTTATCTTTTTGAAAGAGACTTCGTTTTTTGTAAAACCTGTATAATAAAACAACAATTATGCATACATATGAGTTTTCACGTGGCATTTCATTCCAGTTTCACTTCATTGACAGCATTTTAAAAATTACTTTTCCATTCTCTGGCACTCTTCGTAACCAAGCTACACGTATTCCTCACTCTGACAGCAAATCATCTTCCGTGTACATTCTAGCTATGCCTATATACTGTCTGCCTTGTCACTTTGTCAAGTCAGCTATTATATGCACTCTTTATTTTACAGTATTTCATAGTTATTCATATTTTCTTCATTATTTCTACTTTTGTTTCAATTTAATTTCCGTTAAGCGCACAGGTAAGTGCCTCATTAAGAGCGTCATTTGTTGCATCGCCAGTGCACTTTACACGTGAATGTCCTTACATTTGTAGTTGCTATCGTTCAAACGTGTTGTAGTACAAGTATATATATAGTTGTTGTTTTTTCTTGCTGAAAATAAATCGTTGCTGAAATTATTCTTGTCACTTTCACGTTTTGTTTGTTGCAAGACATTTCTTCTTTTTCCGCATTATATATTATATGTGATTATTTTGCTTATTGTTTGTGTTATTATTGTAATTATTTTATATGCAAAAAACACAAAACTCAGCTAGTAAAAGAAAGGCTTGACTTATCCATGCATTCACAAGGTGCTATTTGTTGGGGCGTATGAGTAATATCAGACGACAGATTACCATATAAAACGTTTGCAGAATATTTATGCTACAAAAACTGTCTAAAATTTTGTTTGTCATTAGAAAATAAGTATTAAGTCTTCCGATGTTTAATTATGATGATCATCACAAATTTGGGTCATTCTGTGGAATATTGCATTTCTTGTCAAATATTTGGAAAAGGTCGGTAAAAATTCAGGTAAAGTTAAGTTTTTTTACGTAAACATTATAAATATATATGTGTAAAATTTAAATTAATTTGCAATTTCATTGATGAAAATAGTTTTTAAACAGGTCAGATATATTTATATATTTACCTCATCTGCAATGTCTAAAGTATTCACTCACAATTGATTACACTTAATATCTTGGTTTGATCGGATTTTTTGTACTCTCTTTTGTGCTCCAACTTATTAAGTTAAAGGTGTGGACCGAAGTTTATTCTTCCACCTTCTTTAATGAAACCCTAACAGAATTTAATAATATGAAAGCCGCTTCTGCCATTAAGGCTTATATTTATCAACCCTGTTTGCAAGATAAGACTTTTACGCAATTGAAAGAATATGTTAGTTGACATATAGTATAATGGTATAATATAATCTAAACTTCTTCTGGCAATAATCCATTTATTTTCTCCTGGTATTGTATGAAGGACCATTCCAGCAATTTAGCGGTATCGCAGAAGATTCGCTGAATTATTTAGTTATTTCCCCTTCCAACTCGTGCACATACTCGTACTTTAACTGATATGCGTGCGACTAAATATTAAAAGTTGCGTGCAAATAAATTTACTTGTTGGGAAATTTAGCGTTATAGTCGCTTAAGCAATTTTATTAAATGTTGAATAATCCTCAATTATCCTAAGCACCTAAACGGAACATAAAAATTTAACAAAATGCAAATAAGCTTTTGATTACTTCATTATTATGTGTAATAGAGCAAATATTTACGCCGACACACACAGTTTCACATGCCATATATAATCTATGTCGTGTATATGTTCGCCTACATTCGAAAAAAGACCTAGAAACATTGTAATAAATGTAAATATGTACATACTTAGAAAAAAACAAGCATGTGTGGATGGCGAAGCACTCACACGCCGTGGAGCACTTTTAATCGCTGTGGCATTTGTGATGCATATCATAGAGTGCATACACAAATTGCTTATCCAAGTGAGTCGTTTTGAGATTGCTGAATAGCGTGAAGTCACACGGAGCTATTTCAAATGAATGCAATGATTTCGGTGTTGGTTGAAAATTTGGCGAAAAACACACCAAAAGTCAATCCAGTATGCGATGGTGTATTATGGTGGTGCAAAAACCAAGAGTTGTAGGATCATAATTGCTGCCTTTTTTAAAGAATTCACACATATGACGCATTACATTCAAAAGTATTCGTTGTTAACAGTTTGGCGGGTCGGAAGCAATTCGCTTGCCCCATAGCTCGATAATCAAAAAAAAACGGTCAATATTACCTTGATTTTTGACCAGCTTAGATGTAGTTTCTTCGGCACAGCTCACCTTAGTCACGATGTTCAGCTGATTGATCGTCTGTTTCCAGAGCGCAAGCATACATCTAAGACTCATTGCCAGTAATAATAAGTTTCATGACACCCCGGTAGTCGGAAAGCATTGTTTCATAGACGTTTAAGCAAGACTGTTTTTCGAAGAGGTAGAGTGATTTAGGAACCAACTGTGATTTCGATTTTTTTCGAGTCAAATGATCTTTCAAAATAATTTTCAATGATCCTTCCGATATTCCAATGATGGTAGTAAGCCAGACTGTTAATCGTCGATTCTCAAGCACCAAATCCTTTTTTTGTTGACGTGTTTATCAGTTGATATTGATGACCGTCCTGGACGCGGTTCGTCATCAACACGAATAACTTGTACTAATCGACAACACTTGCCTGCGACAAACAATTATCACCGGAGGCCTTTTCTAATATTCTGAATATTTCGGCAAAATAAATTTGATTCCGCACAGAAAATTAATGGCCAATTTAATGGATCTTCTTTGTTGAACCATTCTCTCATCGTAAAAATCGCCGAATGCACTTCATGTACTTCAGAAAGACAATTTGTAGCATTTGGCTCAGATCATCAACCTAGAAAAAAAGTTATTTCGACGAATACCATGAAAATTATATTATAAAGTCTTACTATTTTTTGCCCACAGTAGTATATATTTTTCAGTTTGCATTTTCTTTAGCGTTTAATTCTAGTTCATGAAATTTCAGTTGTTTTTTAACTCGAAGACGACCATGCATCTTTGAAAGATCGAATAAAGCAGAACTTTCGCGCAAACTTTCGATAACCGTTAAGAGAATTCTACTGCAGTATTTTTCCCAGAAATCTCAATTAGATTTTCTCAAACAAAATTGAATTTCAAAGTACACTCGAGGCCACGCAAACCTTACAGCTCAAAATTTTCAAGTATTGTGTATATTTGACTACATAGCGGTACATTTTGCGGTATAAATTTTTTTTTATTTAGAAATAAGTCAATGACATGTTATTAATCAAAATTTTAAAAAATTTAAAACGAACACCATTCAGATATAGATAAATCAATTAAAAGTTAGTGATCTTTACAAAATGAGCTCGAACTGTAAGAGGCTGACATGCGATGAAAACATGATATTTTTATTTTTTTAATTTTAATTTCATTTCGTTTACGCTATAATTGAAATTAATATTTAATTTTATTATTTTTTAAATGAAACACGAAGTTTAGTACATAGGTATAGCACTTTAAAAGCAATAAAATCGGCTGCTTTTGTATAAGCACAGAAAATCTAATTTGTGTTTACTCATTAAACGTTATAAATTAAACACTATAATTATAATAAGATAATATAATTTAGTTTACTTATTCGTCCTAAAAACATAAAAAAGCAAAATTGTAGAAAATCCCGAACGTACGAAAAAGTCTGGAAAAAATGTAAGAAAGTATGGTGGTAAGGTTTTTGTGGCCACGAGTGTATTGAGTATTTATGCTCACACTTGTATATGTAATTGTATATGTATACTAAAAGAAATTATTGCTCACTTCCACAAACATTTATTGGCCTTGCACCAGTAAGCACTGCAATTTCCTTTCAAATTGCATTACCTGCATACTAGAGTGAAGCACAAGTGAAGCAACAGATTTGCTCATCAACCGGCAGCCATCAGCCGTCAGTGCCAATCGTCAAGTTAGCCTATAGTGAATTGCAATGTTTCCAATGTTTTGCACAACAACACATACTTACGTACGCCAACTGCATTAGCTTCGTGTTGGGATTTGTCGTGCAAAATTCACACCATCGCTGAGAGGTGCCAGAGTTGAGGTATAACTTCATTTATCACACTTGGCGTGATAAGCTACAAATCAGCAACTTTTGCCGGTAATGCACCGAGGAGCAATTGTTTTTAACGGTACTGCGCTGCTTGTGAGATTGTCGCTAACTATGTTAAGCCACAGCTCTGTACGGTCAGCTAACTATTTATGTATGTATTGGCAGTACAGAATTTTCTGAACAGTGTGTTATTTTATACAAAATTTAATCAAAACGCATTTTTAAATAAATATGCGTTAGAACACTTGCATTAAAATTTGTATACAATCCAAGCCTTTTTCCTTAGAATTTTTAGATATTTTTTTTATATATTTAAATAAGTTATATAGTGATATAAAAATCTTAATAAAATATATTTTCCGGAGCGTGGCGAACCGAATATATTACTCCAGCTATTCAAACATATTGGACACACTGAACTATTGAAAATCTTTTTTTTTTTTTAATCTTCGCAGTAGTCGAAGTAAGTACCGAGTACTTACATAGAGGTTGTATAACCGCAAGCCAAATAATTTTCACTTTATTCTCGTACCATGCCACAGTGAAAACTTGCAAATTGCATTATAACTGAACCCCACGCCGACACATCTGCTTTGGAATACATGTGTATATGTGATCTGTTGGCTAATGTGAATTTCGCTGTAACTCAAACGCTTGCAGCAAAGCGGCCATGTTGGTATTTGCTGTATTTCAATTTCGGCTGAAGACGGATGTCGACTTGTAGCAGTAACTGTTCATGCACAATAAATTCAGCGCCCTAAGCGCGTTGCCAAATGACTGCGTTTGTATGTGTATATGTATATAGTATGTGCATGTACAGACATACATATATATATAGTACCATGCTTGTCAACATGGAACTTGAGGTAAATCAAAACGTAGGAATTGCAGTTTGTGAGAAACGGGTTTTCCAGAGAACTTAAAAGGCGGTTGAAATGTTATGTATATATATTTTTCAAACTTTACTTTAAAAGAGCTTTTTATTGGTATCGTAGTCGGAATTTGAAGAGTTGTAAACAGGAAATTGAGAATTAAGTATTAAAATAACTACAAGTAAATTGCAGAAACAACATATAAATCCACAAATTTCACACTAATTTTTGGTATTTAGTACACGTTTGTCTTGTCTTGTCGACTACGAACCACTTTCAGGATGGCCACGAATATCAACTGGTGATCAACATGCCCATAAAATAAAGGAAATTGTGCTTGAGAATCGACGATTAACAGTGAGAGATCTTACTGGCATTGTCGGATCATCAGAAGGATCAGTCAAAACCATGTTCCACGAGTTTAAGCTGTAGAGATCTAGAAACTAACGTTGAGCCTAGTGAGAACCAGCCCCCATTTAAAACATTTAAGATTACAGTATAGTTTTGTTCAGAAGTTTCAATTAACGTGGATCAAATTCATAAAATTTCAAAACTGATGAACAGTAGCTGAACAATAATTTCTCGCAGTAGAAATATATTTACCGGAAATAAACGTAGTGTTATTCCTGGTTTAGTGTGTTGTAAATGGAAAATTTTGAATGCAAGTGCAATGAAAGGTGCGCTCACTTGCACCTAGTGAAACAAGTTTTGAACAAATAAGTTCCACGAAACTGAAAGGAAATGCCACAGTTGAAAGCAGTTGTGAAGGTGAGACGCAAATGAGGAAGTGGAAAGGTGAATGTCATAAGGGTGACGGTGTTTAGATTAAAATGCTACACAGCGCTGGAAGCAAGCAAACACAAAAAGCATATTTGTTGTGCGTGTGTGTTGGCAAAAGAATTTGAAAGCAAAAATGTTGCAGAAACCCAGAGTATGTTCATATGTTTATAAACATGTGTCTGTGTGGTTAACTGTGTGACCTGACCATGTATACAACTATTTACGAACAAATTTTGTGGTATACCAAAGGGGAAGCAGTAATGCCAAGCACCATATACACATATATATTCACACAGTCGAATATACTTAAATACTCGATAATTGTTGCATTAAGTAAAGCTCTGTTTTCATTTGTTGCTTCAGTGTGTACTTTTATGTGTGCCTTGTGACTATCAGAAACTAATTGTGCTTTCGTAAAATGTATTGTTAAATTGCCGGTTCATTGAGATCATGATGACATTAGATGGGCATATTTTCACTGAGAGTTTCGAAGACAGTACAGGTATTAAATGAGGCAGGAAATATGGAAAATAATACTCTCATGAATTTGGAGGATGAATTTAATATTGCGTTATATGGAAAACAGGTGTGGCTATAGTCCGAATATCGGATTAATATTAAGTACAAGTTTTATATGAAATGTGTCATCCGTGTTTCAGATATGTGATTTCACCTAATAGTGGGCGGATCAACGCCTATTGTCCAATTTGTACTCGAAGACCTCTAATATCATCTCGGATATAAAATTCAATATCTCTGGCATACTTTTACGAGGCTTTTATTAGTTTATAGCAGTACCGTTTTATGGCCTACGGCATGTAATCCACGTCATGAACTAACTTTTTCTAAAAACATGGATCTGAAAAGAGTTTTGACTATTTTAAATATGTTTATTGCGTAAATCTTTGTGTATGGGCTTACTTTGACAGCCACCTATTTTAACACTTAACGCCTTAAGAAATTGTGTAATTTCTTCACTACACTTTTGTACAACAAAAAATGTGTGCCAATTAATTCAACATAATTGGCACACATTTTTTTTTTATCTTCTTTATCCCTAGGTAAGGATAACCTTAAAAAATATTCAGTTAGGCAATTACTTTCAGCACTACCAGGAATTTTTACCACGTCTCTTTGTGATCGAAAAATATGGATATTTACCTCGAAATACATCCATTATAAATTATTACTACTTTTGAGGAAAACACATGCTCTTAGCGACTAACTTTAACTTCAAAAATTTACCAAATGACCTCATAGTTTACAATTGAAAACAATCTTTTCTACATTGCTTTTTCCTTCAATTTTGGCTCGTTTTTCTTCATATTTAATCAATTATAGATCGATAATTAAACTTTTTGCTAAAAGTACTGCGAGCATTCAATATTGCCGGAAACTTAATTCCCGACGCTAAGCAAGAATGATTAATTAAAACGAAAAGAATATTTAACAACACTTTTCATGAAAATCGAAAATACCAATTGTAACTAATCCATGCAGAAATAAAAATGCCAAAGACAAAGGATCAAAATAAGTACTCAATTGAAGAGGAATGCACCAAAAAGTGATTACTAACACCACAAATGGATTCTTTCCATTTTCGTCATTACATATTCGTTTCTATGAAGTTGCAATGGCAGCTTGATTGCATGTGGTTGCCAGCTGTATTATGGCTATGTAAAATATTTCAGCATATATTGCTTGTATGTAGTTTTGTTGTTTAAGCAGCAGCTAGTTAATCTGTTAGAGCATGTCTTTCAATTATCTGGCTTTGGAGCATTTTACTTTATTCTCTCTTTTCGAAAAGACAAAACGAGCTCCCTGCTTTAGCCCATTTCTAATGAATGCTTGGTTTAACTTTGAATTGTGTTGGCCATCCGAGCGGATTTTACTTCGGTTAATTAAGTTGAATGCAAACCAAAAAGTAAATGAATAAATAAAAACTTGATTTTACATACAAATTGTTGTTGAACAAATACAAATTGTATATAAAAGTTAAGTTCGCTAAGCAGATAAACTGGTGTTCATATAACGTATTCGCTAAATTTTACGGCACTTCATTTAAGTTTATTTATGCAAAAGTGATCAAAAGAAATTCATAAAAATGCCACTTGACAGGAATCCCGCAAACTACCAGAGGAGCTTAATTTAGTTTTTACTTTCTATTTTAGTTAACTTAGTTAGCATTGTCTACAGTTACGTTACTCCTTAAGAACTCCGTACTAAATGAGAAACAAAAAAAAAATCGTGAAAAAATTTAAATTTTTTTATCAAAATCTCATCTGCATTTATGATTCGCCACGTCAATTTCGCCGTCTACATTCAAAGTGCCTTCCAGTGGACAACGGAATAATTTCCAATTTCATTCTTAGCTAACAAATTGAAGTGCGACATTATTAGCGAAGGCGCGGCATAGCAAATAAGAGTGTTAAAATCAGGAAAATAAGTTAAAAGTGAAAAAAGTGTGAATCAAAACAATACTTTGCACTGGCTATAACGATAAGGCTTTCACAGTATTGCTGTCGTAATAAAAGTAACTATCGCGGCCATTGCGAACGGACTTTTGACTCTCAATAACAATCACCTGCCAATCTCTTAATATTGAAACAAAGTGGCATCGTCAAATCACTTGAAGTTGCAGCGACTAATTTAATTCGCGTAGTTGCAAATTTACCTCATTAAACAAGTAAGTTAATTGACATTTTAAACTCTTGCAACTCACAAGAAGCAAAGACAGAGAAATACTTTAAAGTGTAAATCGTCAACAAGAGGATCGAAATCCAAGCAATTTTATATATACTGACAGACTTGTTAAAAAAACGAAAAAGGAGATATGTATGTGTGTAATATAAGGCAGTGGCGGAGGTATCGATCAGATTTTATCTATTTTTGCCCTTAGAATCTTAAAAATTGGTAAGCGTAATTTGCGAATTTGCTTCATAATTTGGCGTTCTATAGTTAGCTAGGAAATATCGACTATGAACACAAATTTTTTATATGCTTCACTTTTAGGAATATTCAAAACTTCGATGAAATTTGCATCTTTCATGAATTGTCGAATTTGAGGACTAGCAAATAATCCACTTTCTCATACAAAAATTCCGAAATTGTCTAGAAATTTAATTAAAGCAATATCCTTTCATATCCACTGCTTTGACAAATTGCTTTATTATTCCTATATTGATCACGAGTTAAATATCTGAGTTCATCTATATAAATAAAAATGAATCGCCAAAATGTATGTACGCTCATAATTTTCATACGACTGAACCAAATTTGATCATTGTTTTTTTAATGTGTTCGTTGTGGATCGGGGAAGGTTTAGAAATAAAAAGACCTTATACTTTTAATTAGGAAAAGTCGGAAAATTGGACAATTCTAAAAAATAACTTCTTTTCATATAATTTTTTTTCAATTTTTGTTTGTTTTGTTTTTCAATATTTTGATTTGTAAATTATTTGAATCGTTCAATTTCGGTCGCTTGCTTTTTTAATCCAGCTATTCAAAAGAAAAATTTTTGAAAATTATTCAGTGAAAACTTTATGCGTGTTTCACATAAAAAGATCAATTATAGATTGAAATTTGTTACGAAGCCACCAAGAGGTCGCGCTAATATCAGTCGGCGTTCTGTTTGGCATCAATTTATGGCAGCCTAAGGCAAGGCAATGCAGGAAGTACTCCCAGGATGCGGTGACATATAGTACGTGCTGAATTATGGACCGCGATAGCTACTCAGCGATCGTCACGATCTCACAACACAACTTCTCAATCAACAGTTACGATGTTTGATGGACTTTATCTTGAATCAACGTGCTGTTAGATGCTGGATGTACTCTGTTCAGGGGCAAAAAAGAGGTTTGCCGCTTTTTCTTTTTTGGATGGTGGATGGTGGTTACATTAGATAAAATTGACGCAATCATTTTTGCGGAATTTTCTGATCCAGAGATAGATCCAGAATTATACGAAGTGGTAAAAACCAATATGGTTCATGAACATTGCGAACACCACAATCCTTCTTCGGTTTGTATGTCTGACAATAAATGCACGAAACACTATCTACGTGCATTTCTTTAGGAAACGCAAACTGGAAATGGTGGATATCCACTGTATCGGCGTCGCTCACCAGACGACAATGGCAGAACATTTAGCATTCAATTTAGAGGAGTAAATATCGAAGTTGACAACACATGGATCGTACTATATTCGCCACTGTTGTCTAATTCACATTCAAAACTTGAGTATTACAGTTTGGTGAAATCACTGAAATACGTTTGCAAATATATCACCAAAGAAAGCAACATTGCGATTATTGGCCTTGAATGAGATGAGATCAGTAAGTATCAAATGGGTCGATGAACTGCAATAAAGCGCTTTGTAGGATATTTACTTTGCATTTCATGAAAGTTTTGCGACTATGGTGCGCCTCTCGGTTCAACTTCATTTAAGTCATTGCGTACTGCGAATGGTTTAGAGTGTTTGCAAGCCAGCAAGTAAAATTACTGGAACATGATAATAACTGGAATCAAATGATGGACGATGCGATAGCTACTCCGCATGCCACTGAAGTTCGCATACTTTTCGCGAAGATCATTTCCACATATCATCCTTCAAATTCGCGTCAATTAAGGGAAACGAAAAAATGATATTTTCGATGACATTTTACATTGTATTCGCTAATGATTGGAAATGGGCAAATTTCGATTGATACTTACATTGGTTTGATATAAATTTTTCCTGCCAATTCACTTCAACGAAAGAAGAAATCATCACGTTTATCCCAACAATTGCAAATTGTCATAACTGCGATTGCTTAAGAGCTCGCGCAATTTTAGTTGCCAAAAATACCGATGTTAATGACTTAAACTGGAAGAGTCAAATTCAGAAGGGTTTACGCTCACACAAATCGATCGATCGTCTTGACAATGAAGACAAAGCCGTGAATTATCCAGCGGAATTTCTAAATTCTTTGGATAGGCTTTGGTATGCCGCAGCATAATTTTCATCTCAAAGTTAGATCTGTCATTAGCATGTTTCACACTCTTCATTTATTTACCGAAACTGTGTAAAGAACGCCAATAATTGTGACGCAGTTACCGAATATAAAGGGACAGTAATTGCATTTCAAACATATTCCGTTTCCAGAGAAAATTGCATTTGTGATGGTAATCAACAGGACAAAAGGATAGATAGATAGAAGCCAGGGCACGCAGGGCAACGGCTGCAGGGTCAGCTAGTTTTAAATAAGAAAACAGTTTTTGGCTCGCTTTCACTTCCACTGAGAAATTGTAACGATTTCTGGGAATTTGATGACGTCATTATTTCTGAGAGTATGCGAAATAAATTATACATATATATTTATACATATATATTTATCTGCAGTGGCAGCTCTGACAATAAGACAATCTATGAATAAGACAATAAAAGCAAAGCATTGGCCGCTAATAATTTGAGCAGAATATAAAAATGGATAAAATCGGTGCAATAGTTTTCTAAACCGCATTCACCTTAATTGAGAAAAAGTATTTCCTCGAACATACGTCAGTTAAGAGCAAATTTGATAAAATGGTTGTCAATTTACCCCAACCCCTTAGTAGTATTCTAAGGAAAAGTTTACAAAGGCACATACTTTGGCAATTGCGGAACTCACTTAATAAGGTCAGGCGAAATATTTTCTTGAGCACAAGTTACTTTAATTTTTAAATCAATGTTTTCTCCCCTTTTTTCTATTCTAAACCGAATATATAGTTTAACGGGTAAATATTTTTTTATGATGTGGTTTGGTACAAAAAATTATGTAATCAGACGATTTGTTCCGCTAACCTATATACACGCAATAAATTATGAAATAATGGTATAACAAAAATTTTAAATTTCAAAAGCTTTTGTAAGCCTTTAATTCCATGAACTCCGCAGCCTAAAACATTTGCCTAAATGGACTCAGGAAAAAATCATAAATTTTCCAACCAATTGCATTTCCTCAGTAGCAGTTTCCATTCGTGTCTTGAAAAATTATACCCCACACTCATCAGTTTAAGTGATTTCATACCGATATGTCTGAATGTAAATGGTTATGTAAGTTTAAAAAATCTGTGGAAGCGTAGAAGTGTGAACAAAGGTCTATGCAAAATGATTGTGCAACAAATTTTGCTGTAGGCACAACATATTTCAACGACATCCAAAACCATACTCACATGCATTCATACGAGGTTATTAGCCTATACACATATAACATAGACGTGTGCGCATATTCGGATCAAATCCAAACCCTTTAAACGGTGTGCCATTTGTTTGCCTCCTATTTGCCAAAATGTTTCCGACTGTGAATAAGCAAATATATGTTTTTATGTTTGTGTCTGTGTGTGCGTGCGATCTATGTGAGCTTATTTTTGTCGTCCGAGCAGCTTTACCAGTTAGTAGGCCACAAAGCTTAACCATCACAAAACCGCACATCATCCACAGGCTTAGGACAGCTAGGAAATTTACAGTGCTCAACAATCATATTGCAGAGCATCCGTTTATGCTACAATCAGTGCTCCACCGCAATACCCGCAATTACCCTCTGAGTATCAGATAAACATAGAAATGTATGTATTTGGCTAACCAAACTATTTATATGCATTAGGGTAGACTAGAAAAAAAACACTCAGAAATGAATAATGGATTTCTTCTAAGACTAACAGCGTAGTAGAAAGAGTTCAGAGAGAGATCTCTCTCTTAGGCTCTCCTGAATATAATGTCTGTTATAGATTTTCTTTGGGAGTTTCTTTAATTATCTTCAGACGATTTTATGCGTATTTGATCAGTCAACCTTAAAGACCCCGTAATCGGACAGTAAGTCGTATAAACAACATTGGCTGGTATAACCAAAATCGATACATAAGTGAAATCTAAAGATGTATTTACATACTATCTCTTAGAAGTAACGAAACGAACATTCCGTTTCTTCAGAAATATAGGATCCTCCTAATTATCGTATGGATATTCTGCGGAGCAATGTTGATGAGGTTAACATTTTGCGAGGAAACTCGCTGTTGTTAACAGTTCTGCTGGCATTTGGTGGGATATTAAAATTGGGTTAACATTCAGCCTGCTGTGCTACAGTAGGTTGCCTTTGTGAATTTGTATAATATTACGCACAGAATGTCTATGGAGTTATGTTGGTCGCTTAAGCTTTTGTCCAAGGAATGTAGAAATCCTAGATGTGGAAAATTCGAAAGAGTTGTGGATTTTAATAATTTTTTTTTTCGCATTCAGAAGAATGCTAATAATACTTTATGCATATACACTCTGAAATAATTTTTCAAATTGCTTACCTAACTTAAGAAGTGTAATTTTTTCATATGCTATTTATATTTTCTCTTCTTTCTTTACTTTAGTTTACTTTTTGAAACTTACCAAACGTATCTACTTTGGCTTATCCGCAAAGTATTATACAGCAATTATCTTGTCGCGGCTTGTTCTGTTTCGGTTCCTGTAATCCTTTAATAGCTTCGTATGACCTCAGAAATATTATACATATGGTCGTGGGGTCTTGGTCCAATGTAAGCAATTAAGTTGGCTATTTCTTCGTCTGTATGGAATAAAAGCCAATCGCCATTCATTTGCTAAACATTTATGATTCTCTCTAAATGTTACTAAGAGCATTAAAGAAATATTTTAAAACACAAGGATCGATGAAACAAGAAGAAATTCATACTGCTACTTTTACTTTAAATTACTTAACTCAATTAGAATGTGGAGTGCATTTTCTAAAAAAGCAAAAGTAGGGAGGTTAAAACGAAAAAAATTTTACGAGACAAATATTTAAATCCTTTCAAGCAGAACAAGATAATAAGCTGAATAAAAGTAGTTCTGGTAACATTTCTTTAAACATATTTTAGAGAGCTAAAGTCACTGTATCTTCATAAAATCAGTATGGTATAATTGTTGTGACGCTATAAGTGAGCATTCTGCATTCTGGCCGGTCGGTTGGTGGCATAGAACTTGTAGTTATGTGCTTCTATGAGACCCATTTCGAATTAAAGTTTGATTTCCGATTTTATAATATCGTATTCTAAAGTTTTTAATATGTAGAAGAAATTTATATTGATGTGAAGAGTTCCTTAAACACTTCAACTCACGCAGGCGGCGTGATCAGTTCCGTATGTCATTTCCAGAATATGTTTAAAGTCGAAACCAGAAAGCCTACGGCGCCTATTTCTTTAAGCAAACTGGTTCAATAGCTCATAGCACATATCTCATGCAGGTTTCTAACCTATCAGATATGTGCTATGAGCTATTGAACCATTTATTCTCCATTTATTCCATTAATACCTAGAAGTTCAAGTTTGTATATTAAGACATTTACTTATATACTTAAGCTCGCACATTGTAATTTTGCATGTTTTCCACGTGTTCTTCTAGAGAACATCTTATTCACAAGTTAAAATATACACACTTACATTCATAAAATTTAGTTGGCAGAGTTTCCGCGATTAGGTGTGCCACTGAGTCTGCAACATTAGCAAACAGGCGTACAGCACTTGCCCAAAATTAAATTGACAATAACTTGCTGCAGCTCAGGAAGAATATATTCCACTTTACTGAGTTGTGCTAATTTAATTTATGGCTTTGGTGTGGCTGCTGTCATTACCGTTACTATGCGTGTACGTAACACACGTTTGCGTGTGACAATCCCGCCGAAATACGAGTGTATATAAGCAACCGCAATCACGTCTTCTTTCACTCGAATACCGCAAATATTATAGGGTTGTGCACTGTAATAAGCGGCCAGGAAATTGTATCTGTTGATCTGGAAGGCTGTGGTTTTGAAACGTTGAAACATAGTAAAGTGTTTGTAATGATATAATAAATTGAATCAAGTGACAACTTTCTTTTAATGGAAAAAATTCCCGCAACCACAAAAAATATCAAAAAATTATCTCCGACGTGTCTTTCTGGATGGTACAAATACTCGTATCGTGGCAAACCTAATACAAGCCTGTACTTCATATGAGTAATCAAACCATTTCACGCATTAAGTATACTGGAAGCGTGTTGAACATCCAATATCAAAACCATTCTCTGACTATTCTTTCTTCAATCTAATTTCATACTGGGACAACATCAACATCATTGTGGCATGCTAGTATACATATGTGAGGCGAGATATTCGACAAAGTCGTAGATAATATTTGTCTCTGACAGGATGTACATTGCACTGAATTAACGGCAGTTAGCATGACTTGCCGGATGCTGAGGTGTTTGGGCGTGTTTCTCAAAAATGTAGATTGCTACTGAAATATTCAATTGCAATGCTTACTTACTGGCATATCTACATATGGATATACATATGTGGGTAGATCTGTAAAGTATTTGATTTAGTTCATGTAATGAATGAGAAATGGCCATATATTACACAAGAACTTAACGAAACACTGTTATGGAAACGAGAGAAAAATACAGGGCAGCAATCTTACTGCATAAATCAGTTGACAAAGAATTTGTAGATTTAAAATTTTTTTATTTTGTTTTAACCAATTTTGCTTGATTCATTAGTTTTGATATTTAAGAAAGGAAAATAAGACAAAATATATTCGTTTTAAGAAAGTGAAAAAAGGCAAACAAATTTCCCAGGCTTATCTGAGTTTAGAAGTAGAAATGTCACACCTAGGATGTCACAGTCTAGGGCGTAACTACTCGATCCATCTATGTACTTTAAAATTACTTTTGGCCTAGTTTTGCTAGCGAAAGCCATTTCTTATAAATCATTCTCAAAATTACTTCCTCAGGTCTTGGCTTTTGAAGGTCGGAACTTTTGACCGAATATTACAGCTAAATCTTATATACACATACCCTACCTACGTATGAGATGTGGGCTGTTTAGACTACATGTGGTTTTAATATACATAATTTATCATTAAATCTCACATTTGAAACTTTTGAACAACAAATCATTTCAACCATCCACTGCGGAATATGCCCTTTCGTTTGCTGACCAACGCTTGAATTTTGTTTACACATACGCTTATAAACTTTAGGGTGTCCGCTATTTTCCAAGTTGATTGGAGCTTCCAAGCACTCCCTGAGTTTTCAGCTTTTGCCCTTTTAATAATCATTCAACGAAAAGACCTTTTACTTTCAATATAAACCTTGCATAAATCACTTTTACTTACTTTACTTGGCATTTTTGTGAGTCTTTGAAAAACATTACAACAAAAATGGTTTTGATCACTTTTGTCATGAAACCTTTTAAAAATTACACGCAGGTAATATCATGCATAAAATGTGTTGCATTCGAATAGTGCAACATGTCGTATAAGCAACACAGAATGTATAAACCACTTCCATGAATGCTCAGGTCATTTGATGAAAAAGTTTAACTGCGTATAACTTTTAAAGGAATCTCTTCGAACTTTTTTTGTGGAGCTCTAAATTTTTAATTATAATATATTTGCTTCTAACTTGTAGATTTACTGACTTAATTAAGAATATGATATACCCCCTTGTTATTTACAAGATAAAAAAAATGATTAAGTCGAGATTAAAATTGAAAAAATGAGCTTATTTAAGTTGTATCCTCATTTTTCGGACATAAACTTAAAATTCCGTGGGAGTTTGCAAAAGCACAATCAACTTGGGAAGTACCGGACATCCTAATGTACATAGCTCAGCAAAGCGCCCGAGTGTGCTCAAACACAAGCTTCCGACACTTGGTAAAGTGACACTTCGAAACTAACAAGCATAATACACTTATAAGCTGCACTTTCAGCAACTTGCACATAACCATTGGATGAGTCTGAGTGTGTGTGTGTCACCAAGTTACACATAGAGTGTTCATGTTCTCAGTTATGCACTTGACTAGAATTACGGTGGGAAATGTTGAGGGCGTGGAGTGTTGCAAGCTACACTATTAGCTTCCGAAATTGTTATAAAGTTATGAATATGTGGTTAATTTGAAGGCACTCACTTTTGCCATTGTGAAACATTTTTAATTCAGTGGTTCTAAGCTACCGTTGTACGAAATGGATCTCAAATTTTCATTTAATTTTCGAGGATAAATACTTTTTCAACCGAACTCTCTTGATCCATTAAATGGCTCTTTATATTCAAGAACTATCCGCATTCGTTCAAGCTTGTGAACTCGGCAGCTTCTAGCGCACTTTTCTGGTAGCAATTTACATTGGATTTTGTTTTCGTAAAGAGTTGAAAATTTACTTATGGATTGCACCTTTAAACTTTTAACAATTGTTGCGTCGGTTGTGAAGGAGTACTCTGTTACTCTGTTTAGGTTTCGAATGTAAAAATAACTCTAAGATGCTCCTTTTGACGTCAGCTGTAGATGACTTCCACTATCGAATGAAGTCTTTGTATCTGTTTGGTCTTTGTAATTTTTGGCTCAATGACTTCTTTTCAGAGTATTATTTTGAACTCAGTTACACAGTTTTTAAGAGATGACTGGTAAACTTCTTTTGAAAAGTATTTTTGACTTTAATGCGGTTGCAGACAGTGATTCGCTTATTACTCATGTCACTCGTCATAAATGTTGTGACCAATTATTTTATAATGTAAGTAAAAATTACAAGTATATTAAAAAGTCTTTCAGCAGGATACTTAATGAAGATTTTTTTCTCGTAAATCTATAGACAAAACTATAAATAAAATTTCATTTCGTTATGGAAACAAAAGCTCATATAATCGTACTCATGTATCTTAAATACCTAAGCTGATATCATAATGTTTATGCTATGTATGTTAAAATGTTATGTCACTCTGCATGTTTACCAACCATAATTCTGATTTATTTCAGTTAAAATTGTCTATGTCATAGATACTCATTTTCCTAAGCATATATTTTAATATCTACATTGGTGTATGATAATATATAAATTAAATTCGTATCTGTAGAAGATTACCTCGTACTTAAACTGCAAGAAATGATTTTGGATAGTTATATTCGTTCATCTTCTAAGATCCGAACTCGCTCGCTTATAGCTCAAATGGAAAAGAATTTTTTTATTTGCTTATCTTTGTACAAAAAGTCTAGATGGTATTTTATATTCGTGCAAGGGTTGAAAATTATAGAAAAAGATATAAGAGATTGCCTATATACTAAACCACAAAACGTAAAATATTTATTTCTCAACATTCTCTCAGAATATATAAGGTTCGAAATTAAACCTGTATAAAGATTTCGATAAAATCTTCGACTGAAGCATGTTCTGTTCAAAAAGTTTTCAACATTTTTCATCTCCTGTAATTATCCCGATAGCCTTCAAAATAAAGGATATATAGGATAGCACCACGTAAGATCATTTAAATACAATAAAAGCAGACTATATAGTGTATATACGTACTTGCACAAAAGGAAAACTCCTTATTGTAAAACTTCTCGTTGTCTTTTCACATCAACCTTTATACTATACAATTCGATATACAATGAAATTGAAAGAAGTTTAAGAACGTTGTATCAACCAATTCGAGAGAAAAATTTAATTTTGGAATAATCTATTGTTCAGCAAGTCTAAGGATGCATTTGCTCATCTTAACGTTGAACTATATTATCTAGTAATCTAACTTCAATACTTTTACAAGGTGAAGGCTTTGCGAATTTTGGGTTTTTTGAAGCGACTCTTAAAAGGTTTATTAAATTAAATAGAGAGAAAATAATAGAAAATTCTACGAAATATGTCAGAAGAACTGCTGCTAAGGAAGAACATAACTGTTCTTGATTAGTTTGGTTACATCATTGTACATAGTAGAATTAAAAAATATCTGTGGAAATGGAATTGTTCAAGAAGCATGCAATCCTTACGTTTTTGTGTTTTCCTTCGATCAGAAAAAAACCTACCTTTTACGTAAGCTTAAGGATATACCTCCCGAATAATAAAAAATATCGCTACATCTCACACAAACAGCACACGGAACGTTTTGAAAAGTAAAGATGCGTATACGCAACAGAGGACCAAATGGGTTTATGATATTGCAGTGACAATTCTTGGTTGGATCAAAATTCGGCTGAGAGGTGTGAGAAAGTTCCTTAGAAGAATTACGAATTAACTTTAATGAATAAAATATATTTATATTTACATATTTAATCCAATGATTGTTACACGTGGCAATAATTGCTTTCATGGTTACAACATTTTAGTGCTTTAATTTGCATTTATATATACACATTTGAACATGCGAATTTACGTAGACAAGTGTTTGCTTTCCCAAGTGCCATTAAAATCCCTTCAGATTGGCTGACTTGTAATTCTTACAAAGTAAGACAAATTTGCATATAAAAGAGTCACATGAAGGTTTATGAAGATTAACATGTTGCACATTTTGGTCACCACATGTGGCATATGAATTTTAAATCACAACAACTTTCAAAGGGAAAATATTTCGCATGAGTACATCTTGTGTTGATTACAAGTTAACAAAAGGATGACGGTTGCTAGCGTCACCTGGCACATGAATTGGCAAAGAAAGCAGTCAAGTTACTGACGTATGTACTCGTAAGCGCATTTACATATCAATCTTTATAACCATGACAAAAGAAAGATTTCTTTGCTTGGTATTGATTTCTTTTATAGAGTGTCAAATACTCAAGTATTTGTTGATATGTTACGTTAGGATAATTTAAAGGGGTTTTCTAGTCTAGAAGCATGCATTTCAGGTAATTTTTAAAGTGTCGTAAAAAAAGGGCAATTCATATTTTTACTATCCATTTTTTCATTAGTTATTTGTTAATTTTAGAAGAGTAGAGAAAAAAATTAAAAACTAGAAAAAGTAAAAAATTTCAAAAATTATAAGCTGACGAAGTGGGGGGTTTATAAAAATTTCCATGTGACCATACCCAAGATTTCAACCCTCCTAGTTATCTGAAACCAAAAAGAAAAAAAGATTGTTAATTTAGAATAATGTCGCATTGGCCGGAACTACGGAAAAAAGGGGAAAAAAATTTTCACAAAATGGAGACTGCCTAAAAAAAAGATGTTTTGGATCACTTTTTCTGACTATTTCGAATTTTTTAAAAATAATAAAAATAAAAATTTGGGAATGTGGCTAATTCCAACCATAGACAAACCTACAAAGAAGACTCTATAAAATTTTCAAGTAAATGGGTCAAGCAGAACCTGAGAAATCGAGGGTATCGTTCCGAAAAAGTCAGTTTTGAGAAAAACGCGTCTAAAGTTTCCCTAATGTCTTTTTTCGATTAGTTCCGACCGAACCAGTTTGGATGCCAGGTCAGAAAAATGCCTATATCTCCGAAAATAATTTGAATTTTGAAAAATCCTCTTGTATACGTATTCTTGAATAGTTAAGTTTGGAAAATATAAAAAATTTCGATTTTTTTTTAATTTCTAGACGAGAATACCCCCTTAAGGTGTAAAATGATATTACCTTATTAAAAGAAACCTGATAAATCCTACATATTGAAGCTTTCCAAGTACGTCGTCTGTTTCATATAATTTCCAAAGACCTTAAAAACTACTTTCTTGGTTAAGTTCGAGTACAGGATTTCCATTTTTATAGCTTTACAAAGGTCTGCAAATAGTTATACAAGTGAGTACTCTGAGTCAGCCATCAAACCCAAACTAAAATAAGGAAGTTTACCGGTACTCAATGTCTGTCATTTGTTCGTATGTATGAGTGTCTCTAAGTGTGAATGTTAGTATGTAGTTGAAAATTGTGGTTGCCCGTAGACACATGCTGGAAAATCATTAAAATTAAAATTTCATTAGTTTTTCCACAGAAAGGAGATGTGGCAGGCAAAGTGTTGCAACGGGATATGCCAATCTCATGTAAAGGGTCATTAAGTGTATTGACATCTGGGCATTGCGCCAAATTACTTATGTTTGCAACAATTGTTGCGCACAATTGTAATTTAATTGATGCCACATAAGCGCAGGTAATTTGAATAAAAACGTGACCAAAGCTAGCTAATGCGGCAGGATCAACTTTGCATGCAAAGTCCTTATGAATATAAATGAGGGAGTATGTATGCAGAATAGTTCGTTTTATAAGCGTGTGATTATTAAATCATTACATGAAGAGGGATTATGAAAGCGCTGATTGCTTTAACGCTGATTTTGTGGAATTAGCTTATTATTTGAGTGACAAGCCGTATTAAAATTACATATTATATTACAGCTTTGAAAAAAATTAATATGCAAATAAATATGCGTTTGCACGAGCGTACTCCGATAAGTATTTTTTTTTTTTTTTTTTCAAATTTTACCCCAGTTGTTCCTAAAGCCCTGTTATACCAGTTCGCGGGTATAATTTAATATCTGGTATATTTAGTTACTGATTTACGGCGCTTCAAGTAGTTTTTAGCCGTATATATAGTGGGAGTTTATTGGTGTAGGTCTATTGGTCTCCGACATTTCCTTGTGTATGTTACAAACATCGTGGCGAACTTAATAACCTTTTTAAAAACACAGCATATAACGAACGAACGCACACCAAAAAGGAATCTACGAACTAAAACTTTATCAAGCATATTCTCCAGATTTGGCGTTGTTTGAGTTTTTGTTCTTTCAGAAAAGAATTTGTCAGTTTAAAGAAATGAAATAAATCTATTGAGTAAAAGAAGGAAATGTTGAGACACAAATCCATATTTTTTCCAAATTTACCAAGTACAATTTCTTCTTCATAATGTTCATTGCCCTTAAAACAGATTTTCACAAAAATAATATTTTAGAACAAAAATTCATTGGGACTATCCTCGATCCATAAAATTTAATATCATGCAGTTTTATCATACACATGGAGACAAAGAGATATTTCATTGGCAAAAAGCACGAATTTCAGAACAAATTACAGCTGGTATCTTCAAATGCCACTAAAAAGAAAATTTTGTAGTAGAAGCATGTATGCCTATAAACTTTGAAAAAGGAGAAAGCTTTAACACAGGGCGATAAAAAGTGAGTTTGCAGTCCACATTTCTCGAGACAGCGGCAGTTGACATTTGCTTTTCGTCAAATTGCACAGAATGAAAATTCGCCGCCATAATTTTATGTAGACTCGTGACATTCTTTTTTCTGTTGTTGCTGTCTTCGCTACCGTAGTCTCAATTTCCTTCTGGAAAACAGGCATAATTTCACTACATATTTATTTATAGTTTTTGGGCTTTAGAGTATATAGACAAATTTTATTCGAATAAAAATCCAGAAAACTCATGAAAAATTGTACGCACTTGAAATCGTGGTCAACTTGTTAATAGTGTGCGCTTTTTTCCAACACCGAATTCTACATGATTCCCCCTTCAACTTAAAGAGTGGGATTTGTACCTTTTTCAATTATTTTGACTCTTTAATACGTCGCCTCGTCACTGCTTACTGTCTTTACTATTTCACTGTGCACATGTATCGTTATCTTCGAACTATACTATACATTTTACACTGCACCTCCAGAGCGAGTCACAATCTTCCCACCTGCACTCACACAAGTAAGTCACAAACTCCCTAAAAACATGACCGCATTGACATTATGTAATTGCATTTGTTTTTTATTGCATGTTGCACGCGTCGGCACTCGCGCTCACGTCCGTCCATTCACATTTTGTCCTCTCCGTTGTTTACAAGGTTATTTCACGCTTTACCAACGATCTCCTGCTGCTATGTTGTCTTATGTTACGCCATTGTCTGACTTTTGTTGATGTCTGTTTACTGTTCCGAACCACGTGGTAGACGTGCCCACAGCACAACAGGACCTAGCGCAACAAAAAAACTCACCGCACAAGCTTATGTAAGGGGAGGCCATACACCCACCTGGCGCATAGTCCTCGCCCTATCGCTGTCCAAGTTTTCGTTGTGCTCTTCGTTTGTTTATTCTATTTTTCGTAATTATTCCACGTAGTAGCAGTGTCTCTCAGTATGCCTCTGTTTGTGCGTATTGACGCTTATTGAATATTTTGTTCTGTAATGCTTTCAGAACCCCAGTCCTCCCACAATTGCACATTTCTTTCTGCTTGTCATGTAAGTACTGATTGCTTTTGTCTATTATTTTTTCCTTTAATTAAGTGTGCCAATTGCGCGCCGCTCTTTATCGGGCTCTCAGTTCAAGCTGAAACATTCACGCGCAGTGAGGTAGAAGGCGAGTAACTAAGTCACTTAACAATTCAACCATTTAGATACGTTACTCTGCAACAAATAACCGCTGACCTATGACAAGGTATTCTGTGAACTGATTTCCTTTCATTCTTTGACCAATGTGTATGTGGTGAATGTCTTCCGCTTGCAGAACGTCTTCCCTTCATTGACCTCTTTTTTATGCAAAGCATTAACTGAATTGAAGAAAGTATGTGGAGAGCAATAGGCTGAGTACGCTGCTGCTAACATCTTTATATATTATCGATTTTATTAAATGAAACATTACTTTTATTTTTTCATAAACTCCAAAGAAGACTTTGAACTTGAACCAACAATAATTGATGGCGTAAACGTGTTTCCGTATTCGGCGACTACGTCTCCAAATCGAAAAAATCAGAAAAACTGATAAGCTAAAAAATTGTCCCCCTATATTAAAACATCATTTTAAACAAGAAAAAATTTACTTTTGTCCTTCTTTGGATTGGATAACACCAAAAATTCAACCGGAACTAGAGTTTGCTGAAATATCACAACCGTCCTTTTTTTAAGAACATATTGCTGTTAAGAGAGGAACGTAATACAGACATCGGTTTTAGGATCCATTTTTTCACATGCAGGAAAAATCTTTAAATAACTCCGAGAAGATGAAATATATATATACATATAGTACTTGGCTTTTTTTACATTTTTGCGCAAGAACTTAGGAAATGGCGAACTGATCAAGCAACCTATTTAAGTAAATGCAGTGTACTGACATAAAAGTATTTAAATTAAGTAAGGGATTACACCACTTTAATGCACATTTGTGCGTTCTTTTTGTACTCCAATGAATAACTTTGATGTTTCTTCCAAATCCAAAGTTTTTATCGAGCAAACTTTGCGAACAGAGAAGTACATAATAGAAGAAGGCTTCTTGATCAAGAAAGATATTGAACTCCAAAACGTTTTCTAAGACATTGAGTGATCAAAAATTATTAAATTTAAATAAGCGGCGATTATAAGATATTAAACTGAATGAATCCCTCATACTAGGCTTCTTCATAAACCATAATATGAGCTAATGTAATGGGTGGGCCATATAAAATTTTAAATTTAAAAAGTCAATAAAAAAAAAAACGGCTTGATATTTTTCAAAGATCTAACATTTGTATAAAAGGCTGTTTTATGAAATTTACTTGTTGAAAACAATTTCGGACAAATGACCACCACGGCTGAGTTTACAGTAGCTTATCCGATCCACCCAATTTTGGAGTACTTTCTCGAAGTTTTGATGCCTTACGGCAGCTACAGCAGCTTGAATCTCGTACTTTAGATCTTGAATTGTTTCTGCATGGTTGGCGTAACATTTATCTTTAACAGCTCCCCACAGAAAATGGTCCAACGGAGTTAAATCGCAGCTTCTTGGAGGCCAATTCACATCACCTCTTTTGCTGATTATGCGATTTTCGAAGATAGGGCGTAAAAGGTTGAGTGTAGAGTTTGCTGTTTGGCACGTAGCGCCGCACTGCTGGAACCAAATGTTGTCCAGTCTTCCTCTTCAATTTACTTGCAGAAAAATTCGGTTAACATTGCGCGATATCGCTCACCATTGATGGTTACGGCGGTTCCTTCTTCATTTTCGAAGAAAAATGAGCCGATTATTCCATCAGACCAAAATCCGCACCATACAGTGATTCGCCAATGCCAATGCACCTAGGCTTCTCGACGATTACGTGCGGGTTTTCTGTGCCCCAAATGCGACAATTCTTGTTAATGTAACCATCGAGGTGGAAATGAGCCTCGTCTGAAAAGATGATTTTTCGGTAAAATTTACCATCTTCAGTCAAACGCACTTTAGAAAAGAGTTTTCAATATTTCCCAGTTTTCTTCTAGTGAATAGAGTCCCATTTCGTAAGTTTTAGACTTTTTACTAAATATCTATCACTTTCCGAATGGCATTTGACGTTTCCAATGTCGAAATATAGATAATTCAAATTTAAAGCGTTAGATGACCACCCGCTATTTAAATATTAAATTGATGCAACTTATCGAGTTTTTTATTTGTGAAGTTCATTGATAATAAGAGGCTTTATAATTCCTTATTTTTATGTTAAAGCTCAAGGTGCATTAAAGATACTAACAGTCCCAACTGACAGCACACTGAACACTGAATTTTGCCACTAAAATCATCAAGTATAAAGAAGGCTGTCTCAATCACTGTATTGTCTTTTTCCAGTCTTTGTTTAAATAAAAATATATGTATATATGTAGACATCATATGTACATAATAGATGTCTGACACATGAATGATAATCATTGACGTAGAAACTAGGTTTTAAAATCAAATCCATTCTGAATGTCTGACTGCGTTAGCGTTCGAGCACATGAGCCACCATCACGATGCACAGATGCAATGAATTTTTACATAACGTTTAAACATATTTGTTGCAAGCAGTGGCATTTATATCACGCAAGTTATAAATGTGCTAGCTTTATTCGGCTTCCTACACTACCAATGGCACAAAACGCAAGTCCGTTGGACTGAAATAAATAAATTTAAAGTTGACCCATCTGGCAACGCTGTAACTTTTAACAGCGCTGACAAATCGGCTAATGTCATACCGCGTTAGAAGCGTCATTCGAAGACAATTTATACCATGGAACAGTACACTCCAAAAGAACGCGCTGAAATTGTTCAGCTTTATATTCAAAATAACTTTTCAATTGTGTTAACTCAACGTGCGTTTCGCAAAAAAAATAAAGTGAAAAGTGCTCCAGTTAAGAACACAATTAAGTCTTTATACGCAAAATTTGTGAACATCGGTAATCTCAGTAATGCCAGTCATGCCTCCAGACAACGCACAAGACGTTCTGATGAAAATATCGAAGCTGTACGAGCCAGTATTGAGGAGACTCCATCGACATCGAGTTATCGCCGCTCTCAGGAATTAGACATCTCTCGCACCACTCTCCGACGCATAATTCATAAAGATTTGAAGATGTTTCCATATAAAATTCAAATGGCACAAAAACTAAACCCCAAAAACATTGTTTTCTTTTGTTCTTTTTTTTTAGAAACAAATGGGTCAACTTTAAATGGCCTACCCTGTAGAACACAGTGAATTTGGTCATCATTGAAATACTATATATCTTGCAGTGGTGGTATCTCTACCGGAACTGTTGAATCTATACCGGGCAGATATTCTTACTAACGTAGGGATATTGCAATTTAATGCAAATGCCTGTACGTTGGCGTCAACCAAATAAACACACGAAATAAAGAGCTAAAAATACTTAATTCACACAGCATTTTAAACCTTTCTATACCAGTGAGATCCGACTGAATAAAATTATTTAAATAAATACATAATAATTAACAATAGCAAAAAACTTGGTTTGTGAAAATGTAAGGTTTTTTTATTTTTTATTTTAATGTTTCCTTATAGATATAAATATTTTTTTGTAATGTTTAATAACAAAATAGAGTATACTTTTACAAAAGTATAGAAAATTTTCAGAAAAGCATAATAAAGCAAAGAGTCTCGAAATTTGTTTCGGTGTCGAAAATATTTATCATAATGCCAAGTTGATCTTATTAATAATATTTTTTAAAGTTATAAATTTAAATTATTTCGTGCTAGTGACTACTTTTAAAATATTAACAGCCTTAATACTACAAGTTTTGTAAATCAGCGTTGTATTTGCTTCTATATGTAAATCTATGGCTATGTATATACATATTTATGTAAGTCAATATGTTAGTACTTATTGATTGGGGGTCGAGACTATTGAATGTACTACTCTTTTCGTTTCAACGCACATTTTTTATACTTTATGCACATACATAAGCCATGTCTGGTTTCGCTTGCGTAAGGAACACACTTATGAACACCTGTGCATATCTCTAAATATAGGCGCACAGCTAAGGCACGGGAGTAAATTTTCACGCTGACAGGTAAAAATAAATCTTTGCTTTTGCTGTCATTTCACAGGGAAAATATCGAACTGGTTTCATCCGTAAAAAAGTGTGTGATATAGGCACGGTATACCAATAATGGCTATATGTCTACTGCGGCATATGCTTATATACTAGTATTTGTATGTAGAGAAAATTTAATCTTTAACTATTTGGCGAGTAACTACACAGTTATGTATAGAATAAGGGATTATTAAGTATCAAAGCGGGCTTTCACAATAGTATTACAGTGGACCAGTTTCTTCTGGTAAATATAATTATTTACTCCCTATAATATAACCCGCTGATATTATGCCTCTCAATATTTTATGTTAAGAAAAACCACGCTGGAGTAGTACTTGAGAAAACATCCGAATAAAACGACGAAATGAAATAATGTTCACAACATTTTATTAAAGAAAGTAAAACTTTAAATGTGTCTTTACACGAAAAAGTTTTAAGAAATTATTTTATAATACAAGCTTTCCATGCAGTCTCATATCTTCTTTATGAAGACTATCAAACAATCGTTAAAGTATATCCAGAGATGATTAAACCGTCATTAGCCACAGTACAAGCGTTGCCAAGTCGATGCGAATACAAATGAGAAGCAACAGATAGTATCTTTAAACAACCAAGAACAAAACAGATAAAGACACAGTAAGTAAGTACAGCGATTCAAAACGCACATGACATAAATGGAAGTTGTCATTGGAAGGGAATCTTTCACAGTAATCTAGAGCTGTCCTATCGCTCCCCATAAATGCTACAAACGCAAACCGACAGAACATACGCCTTCATATAAACGTATTTTACAGCATCGCCTGCACAGCTTGCATCACTCCGATTGCTAGAGCAACAACTCTCATACGGAGGGAATGTCATAGTCACTCCTTGTGATTCGTAAGTAAAAATGAAAGCTCACGCCGGTGTGTTCGTTATGTTGTCATCTTTGGCAGGTGGGTTTGTGTAGCGTTCGTGTCTGGGCGATGCTGTCACGTCAGGGCAGTTAACTGTAGTAACAATCGATTTGTGGTCAATCGCTGCCAAGCGGGATTTCCAGCGAACGCCTGCGTGTGTTCGTAAGTTTGTATCGTCCTTAAGTTGTATTTCAAAGCGGATTTCACAGCAGCGAGTTGTAAATAATGATTTAAAGTAGCTTATGTGCAATTATATTTTTCAGCTTTTATGCTGAAATAAATGTGGATTTTTTTTTAACTAATAGCTTTATGATAAATTTTTTTTCGACAATTTAAAATTAGGAAAATTCGATCCAGAAAACTAATACTGCCAAATTAAGAACTTTATGTCGATCTCATTGTAGACCATATTATTCAAAGATCAATACAATTGATGACTCTTTTCTTTCTTGACGGGCTCTCAAGAAGCTATGGTCCTATTTCTTTCCGATATATGTCCGATATAACCACTTATAAATGGAAATTATACAAGTACAACATTAATTCCTTGAAATAAAATAAACGTCATTAAAAACATGGCTAAATAATCTTCACAGACTATGCATAATGAATAAAAGTCGGTCGGAAATAACTTAAATTTCGAAACCAATGTTTACAATTTAAAACAAAGAAATGTAAAACCTTCGATATTGAGGCAGTGCCAGTAATACTTGTCCAAAGCACTTATATCATTAAATTAATCGTTTTAGTAGCTTTCAATCGGCGGCTTGATGAAACAATTTCATTAATATTTGTTCATTGCTATCCTTCATGGAATCCATTTCCATAATACCTGGGTGAAGCTCACTAATAAGCGACGTGTCACAAACTATAGCAAAAGCTTATCTCTGTAAATATTATGCAAATCATATTAAAAACTAATCAACTAACAGTTGAAATCAACACATTTTGCTTGTACGCATGAGCAACCTGCATTTATAACAGCCTTGTGAAATATAAGTGATATGAGTGTATTAATATTTCCGTTGACAACGGTGACGAGTTAGTTACTTCAATGTGTAAAGTGACTTAATTAGTGTCATCGAAATACAAACATGTCGTCTATCCCGTAAGCTGACAGGTGATTTGCGGTTGTAGAAGGGATCGAGAAAGCCACCCAACCAACACGAAGGTTGCACTGACATTGAAACACTTGTTTTCCACGTTGGCTTATTGATTAACACCATTAAATTGTAATTGCTATTTACACGCACATCAGAAAACTCAACCGCACTACACACACCTTCTAAGGATTGTAATGTGCTGTATTGACTAACCACCATTCTCGTGTGTTTTTGATTAATGGGTACCTAGCATATGTTGGTAGTGTTTAATTACATATCAGCTGATTATATAATTCGATACACGTTAGAAGAGGCCATAGAAGAGCTTCGCTAATAAATGCTAAAAATATTTTTTAAAATTTAAGGAATCTCGAAACTAGTTAAAACTCTAAGTTAGCCACCGTAGGATCACTATTTCTAGTGAATACGTCTTCACTATCACGGAAACCTAATCAAAGCAGTAGAGGGCACCTGCTTTTCAGAAATTTTTATGAAAGATAAAATAATGCTACACTAATATACACAAAACTATATTTAATTTAAACTTAAATTGAATATTGACTGTCGGAATAAAAAAACATTTGGCTCAGAAAAATTTTTTTCAAATAAATTTTGGAAACTTTTTCAACAATATTATTCCTTCGGTATTTGATAAAAAAAATATAAGCGCCTTATAGCACAAAATGGTAATATGCAGTAATTATTCTCGGAGTTATACTTTGTAATACCTTTATACTATCTTTCTTTAAAAGATCTATCCGACGGGAACAAGGGAAAATTCCTGTAAATCAGCGACACAACAGAGTTCTTGCTAAAAATACACCATACTTAATGTAGAACCAAATGTTAATAAGATTAGTAGAAAACATGGAAAAAATCACAAGTTTGGCTGGTGTAATTTTGTTACTTAAAAATGTGTTATAAATTGCGGCGTTATAATAACAGTCACATGTGAGTTACTGTCATATAGGTAGCTAACATCTCGCTATTGCATTCTATAAGGCAAGTTCATTGTTATAATTAGTTACTTGTCAGTTTAAATGCCTATCATCATTTTGCGGAAGTGATGATATGCACAAGCATGTATTACATTACGCCAACAACAAGAGAGTTTACATATGCCGCTGATGTAGTCAGTCACTCCTAGGCCTTTACATGCAAAAACATGGCCAAACCAACAACATTCGTGTCGCATGACTCGTCATATAAGAGCCAGAAACGCTTACTGCGTTCGTCAGGGTGTTGGTGACGTGCGGCACAGAGCAGTGAAAAAATGTATGTCATTGTCATTTCTCTTAGTTACTTGGTGATTTTTTATTACTTTTGTTTTCAGAGTTTTTAATTAAAACTTAAGATTTGTCAAGTCAGTCGTTTACTTTATTTTCTTTGCATCTGTTTTATGTGCTAAAGGCGTTGCTGTTGTACCACAAGTTGTGACTACTGTTCATTTAAAGCTTTGAGAGAATTAATTACATAAGATTTGAATGTATTTTCGAGGCTTCGTAAAGTGTTGCGCGGAAGAAGAATTAATTCGTTGTAAAGGGTGATTTTTTTGAGGTTAGGATTTTCATGCATTAGTATTTGACAGATTACGTGGGATTTCAGACATGGTGTCAAAGAGAAAGATGCTCAGTATGCTTTGACATTTCATCATGAATAGACTTACTAACGAGCAACGCTTGCAAATCATTGAATTTTATTACCAAAATCAGTGTTCGGTTCGAAATGTGTTTCGCGCTTTACGTCCGATTTATGGTCTACAGCGATGAGGCTCATTTCTGGTTGAATGGCTACGTAAATAAGCAAAATTGCCGCATTTGGGGTGAAGAGCAACCAGAAGCCGTTCAAGAACTGCCCATGCATCCCGAAAAATGCACTGTTTGGTGTGGTTTGTACGCTGGTGGAATCATTGGACCGTATTTTTTCAAAGATGCTGTTGGACGCAACGTTACGGTGAATGGCGATCGCTATCGTTCGATGCTAACAAACTTTTTGTTGCCAAAAATGGAAGAACTGAACTTGGTTGACATGTGGTTTCAACAAGATGGCGCTACATGCCACACAGCTCGCGATTCTATTGCCATTTTGAGGGAAAACTTCGGACAACAATTCATCTCAAGAAATGGACCCGTAAGTTGGCCACCAAGATCATGCGATTTAACGCCTTTAGACTATTTTTTGTGGGGCTACGTCAAGTCTAAAGTCTACAGAAATAAGCCAGCAACTATTCCAGCTTTGGAAGACAACATTTCCGAAGAAATTCGGGCTATTCCGGCCGAAATGCTCGAAAAAGTTGCCCAAAATTGGACTTTCCGAATGGACCACCTAAGACGCAGCCGCGGTCAACATTTAAATGAAATTATCTTCAAAAAGTAAATGTCATGAACCAATCTAACGTTTCAAATAAAGAACCGATGAGATTTTGCAAATTTTATGCGTTTTTTTTTTAAAAAAAGTTATCAAGCTCTTAAAAAATCACCCTTTAAAAGGAAACGTGATGAAAGCATTGCAACATGATTTAATGGAATTGAAAGTGATTTTTTTTAATAGTATGCAATGTGTACAAATGTACGGTGTCTGTTAACACAATTGAACAAGAGAAAATTAACGCAACGACGGCGTAAACCGAAAGAAATGAAAGATAAAAAGTGTCAGCGGAAGATCGGAAAATAGGTATTTGGCGTAGTGGTTATGTTAGTGAGATATGTTTTCTCATGTTGCCGCCATCCACTCCGGAATTACGTCAATATGTTTGTCATCTCAGAATATCCTTTTTCCTGTGAAGAGCTCTTACAGTCACCACAGGACGTGAATTTTGCGAAATAATCTGTGACAAATTCAAAGCGTTGGCTCCAATATGAAACGTGACATGATAAAATGGTTAACATTACCGAACACACTGACAAATCCCCCAATAAAAATGGCCCCAACGAACTGTCAGAATCAGGCAATTTTAACCATATACACTGTTTGTAAAATAGTAGGCAGTGATCGTCATATTTTCCCCTACTTCAAAATAATTCGTCTTAGTGTTCAATGCTTTCAGCATGACCAGACAATATGTCAGTTTGAGCTTGTCTATTAGGATACTCCCTTTTTTCGTACACCTCAAGTGCAGCACATTCATATCTTGCATGCTCCAAACTAAACTAGAGAGTAGCGGCAAATATTTTATGTGTGTACCTTTTGACAACTTCAGTAGCAAAGCGGATTTATCCAATCATTCCGCCAACAAAAGGCCTCTTTGATTTTTGAAAAGCTAAGAAAGCCAGTGTAAATTGCTATATGAAAAACAAAAAATAAATATAAATACAATGACAATGACTTTGCCACAAGAGAGCTGGGTATACCAGTTAAAATGAATAACAGCTGCAAAATGTGTCGCAAGTTTATATTAATATGATGTAGTATAAAATATTTCAGTGAACTTTTAAGTTTAGGTATAACTTCTTTGAATTTGGAAAGATACCTGTTGTGATCAGCATATTACCTGCTTATTAAAAAAACATGTCATAAATCCAATTACTCTTTCTTAGATTTGTTAGTGACAATGCTGAATAATGTGTCATGATTCATAGACGTCATATAGCCGCTAACATATTTTTAAACACTTTTCTCGACTAATCAATAAGATATATTTTTGGAGCGATTTGCAAATTGCTTAGACTCCAATGTAAACAAATTTACAGTCAAATATTAATTCAATGTACAAATAAAATACGGTTTCCGGAGCAACAACTGATTTGAACGACCTTCTCGAAATTCGTCATGGATTGATTTAGGACCCCGATTTAACTCAATATACCATCGATAAATATTGGTTCTTGATTGAGCTTCATCATGCACTTTTGATAAGTTAATTCGTGTCGAAAAACGTGTAAAAAATAATCGCGCGAAAGTGTTCACGATACAATTCCATTTTTTGTCAGAGATGAAGACTTTGAGTTACTGTAAACAACACAAGTAGAAGTCGTATGTCAAAACATTCTGAACACATACAATATTAAAAATGTCAAACTTTATAATAAAGTTGTCCGTTGCCAGATTACAACACGAGAGTAATCAAATCAGGAAATATAAAAGGAAACCTACGTGGAGCATAGATGTATTTTACATTGCTCATACGCCATGGTGTCGGCCTTTTAATTGTCATTAAGTGAACATAAAACAAAAAACATAAACGAAACTAAAATTTGCAAAATTACTAGCGCGAAGTCACTAACCCTTTCAAAACTCTGGCTCAGTAAAATTTATAAATTCGAATTATTTCAACTCAAAGTATTCATTCTATTAATCTAGTTCAGTCCACCTAATCAAAATATTCACAAAGCTATTAATGTTTTATGCTCTTATAAAATACTATTTCTAATACTATTTCTATCTTTCTTGCTTCTCTCCTTTGATACTAAACTAAAAAATCACATGACATGGAGTTTCTTCTCCTAAAATTAGCGATAAGCTGTTACTTCGAAAATGTGTTTTTCATCCAGAAATATATCTGAGTATATCTGATATGGTTAAGATTGTGAAAGTTCAAGCATACGCTGATGACTAAAATTACATTACTTTTTAACTATACTACAGTCAATTTTTAATTTCGACCCGACGAAAGCTGATACGCTTTATTTAGAGGTGTGACTCTTCGGTAATTTACCTTCGGGGTTTGCCTTATCGCCCGATTTTTTTAAACAAATTTAATTTTGCTTTAATTTGAGATATCTTGTACATATTATACAACTCAAGTATTTGCACAATGTCGGAGTCGCCGAATAAAAAGGTTTTCTCAGAGAAAATTGCTTTTTTTGCCACAAGTTTGATTTGACAAAACTATAAAAACTACTTCAATTTATGCCTACTGAAACTAGTTTAGATTTAGAACTAAAACTTTCCACTGCAATGTAAAAACAGTCTTCATTATTCCGAACCATGCAGATTATTAAACAGATACGATGAAAAAGTACCGATGACCTAAAAGGATGAATTTTGACAGAGACAGAAAATTAATTTAGAGAAACTTAAGAGGACAACGAAATATTTCTTTAGACTAGTATTTTTATTTTTATACATCAATCTCTGCTTTCGAAGGACGGTCAACGAAAATTAGAATAAAGGTTAAATATTTAAAAAAAGAAGCAATAAATATGCAAAAGCTCCTTAGTCTTTGTGTCCATATTTTTAGTTGTAAGCTATACATATATATATGTACATATATAGCGCTGTCGTGTCGAAACATTTCATAAAATACTATTAAGTCAACTCACGCACGCTGTGGCACACGCAGGCTCTTACACAGCAAACAGGCACGCCCATGGCCGCAATGCATTGCGCCTAAAAGCGCCAAGCCCTAAACAGACATCATCAGTAGCAATACAGCGATTCAGCTTTCGGCTATATTATTTCGCTAACCTACATTTCAATCGGCTGCTCAAACTTACCAATTTGGCAATCAAACAGAAGACTGCTACTACAAGCGGCCTAATCTTATGAGCTTGCCACGCGAAAGCATTGCAAATCGCATGTAGACAGCCCAAAATCTAATCTGCTAAAGTATTTACACTATGCGCCATTTCTTGTTCGCTCTTTGTTCAAATGTTGCGTGTAAATATTTTACAACAACTCGCCAACCACTCTCTGTACCCAGGCCAACTATTTTCGGGGACCACAGACCTCAATGCTGGGTGCAAGTGGCTGTGCTACGCAGAATCGGTGCCAGAATTGCCCTACAAACACTTTCGGCACCGACAGCCACATGGTGTGTGGCCCTTCCGTTGCCTACCGGCATTTACTGCGTGTCGTGCCCTTCTGGCGCCTATGGGAAGCAACCTAACATAAACGAACGTCGCTGACGGCGTGTCGCACACAAATGTATACGCGTGTCTGCAACAACATTTCCAGCTGTGCAGTGACTGCGGCGTTTGTGGCAAGAGCTATATAAATATATCGTTTGGCATACACCCGGTTACAGTTAAAATTGGTCGGACTTGCGTGTATTTGCCTTAATGTCATGAGCATAAGGAAGTAGCACCAACAAGGGTGTCGAAAGACCATTAAATATAGCGGCGGGGTGTTTAAAGTTGCAGTCGTTTCCATTGATAAACATCTCCGCCGGGTAAGCAACATTTTTATAGCCAATTTGCGTTTCACTTCAATTTACAACAAAAATTCATGTGTTTGTTTGTGTTGGTGAAAGGTGGGTAAGCAGCAGGACGCACATTGAAGGATATGCGAAAAATGAAGAAGCAGCAGAGCTGCTGATATTTTGCCGAAATCATTTTAATCACTGAATATTCTACACCAATTGCAGAAAAGTAATATTCTTCATATTGGTTGACAAAGCTAACCTGCTGGAACGCATGTATGAATTTTTAATGCAGAAAAAGTCACAAGAATCATAAAATTTTAAATAAGGTGATTTATCATTTACCATTGGTTGTGAGTTTGTTCGGAAGCATCGTTTTTATAATACCCATAATTTGTTTTGGGTTCTTCTGCTATCTATTTTATACCATATGAGCGGTATTTGGAAATTTTGATTTGTCTATCCTATAGATCGATATATCGATTATCGATATATTTCACCCTTAAACTACACGGAATCAAGCCATCGTTCACAGTTTAGTGATCTTTCTACCTAAGTGATTTATATTACTCAATACCTGCTCTATCGACTAGGTGTTTTCAGTGAGTTGTAGTGATAATGCTACTCGAAATGCAACATTTTGAAGAAAGGAATCTTTGTTGCGGAAATCATAGCATAACTCTCTTTTATACCAGTTGTTATTTGCAGTTTTCACTCATTTTAATAATTGGTTCAAACTTTACGTAGTCGAGAGCAAAAGGATTCAACAGGAAAATAACAGATCGTCTTAGCAAAGAATAATGTCACAATGAGTGGTGGACTCATGTGGCAGTGAAAAGGTCCCTCTTTAAATTAAGCAGAAAAGAGGCAATTAAAAATAATTTTGAAATGAAATTTAAAGCAAAAAATTCTCATACAAAACTTTTAAATAATGCAAAAGAGGAATTTTTATATAAAATAAAATTTTTAAATAGAATGAAGGAAACTTTCGATTATAGAGCCATATGTAAAAAACAGGTAAATTTCAAACGAGGTGCTACGCTTTCCTGCGTAAGTTAACGACGCTGAAGATGGCCTAAGTAATTTTCACACTTAACCTAAACAAACAATAAAATTCCCGCATTATAAACACAATAGACAGAATTCCATTAAGAAAAACCGATAAGCACAATAAAACTTTCTTTGTTCTAGCAAATAAACAAACATTCGCATAAGCATAAATAGCACTAAGAAAGGTAAAATGTAGCCAGTAAAAAGATATAAATAAACCAGGCAACACGTATTAAGTGTACTGCCCAAATAAATGGGACTAAGGTGCTTAAATTTATGGCATAAGATTTGTAAATTTACTCGTACCTTTTCCGGTCTTTGTGTGTTTTGTTTTACACCTGGTTTGTATGCTAGGATGGTCACTTCTTTATTGTTACGACTAAGCACACAAGCTGACAAAGTATAGGAAATGTGACAGACTAGTAAGACAGATAGGATGGGAGATGGGTAGAAGGCAGAGGAATTTGTAATTGTCAATTAAAATTGAGTGAGAAGAGTACATCTATATATACGTGATACGCTTGGTTTATGCTCTACCTACAAGTAAAAACCTATATTTAATATATGGGCGATTTTCAATGGTAAAGGAGGAATATTAGATTGAGTCGGCATTATTCCAATGTAGATTTCTCACAAAAAGTGTTTTTTTACATATCTAATGGAAATTTTTGCTTGAGGGATGTTTTGGGCGTGTTTGAATTGTGCAAATTATGCTTGGTGTTTGCCCCATATATTTGTAGGTATGTGTGTGTGTATTTGTAGATGGTTGTTGTATCCAAATTAAGTTGAATGAATTTGTACAGTAATTAAAATTATATAATGAAGTGAGCGTTCTTTTGGCTCCCAGCCTTGGTAATTAAAAACCCTCTTTTATCAGCAAACACCTTTGTGGGCGCCACTTTGTTGGCCGTTTTGTTAAATATTATTTGGTTGTTTAAACGATTGGGGTTATAAATAGAATAGGGAAGCTGGTTTAAGGCCTTGGATACGATTAGTAGGATAAAAAATTGTGAGACAGTACAGATTTCGAAATGAGATCCTTTAAACTGTCAAGTATTTTTTGGCGATTTGCTTTCAACAGTTCTGAAGAATTCCTTTATTTCATAATTTAAATCGCTTTTATGCTACCGGACTTCTGAAAGGTAATGTCGTGAGCACATATGGCTTTCTGATGAATACCTGTGAGTTAAAAAAATATCTTAACTTCGTATCAAGCTTAGCGAGCGAAATAATCTTTGTACAGTGCAAATATCAAAATCACATTGGCAGCTTTGAATTTTTTGCAACTAATCCAAATAAAACTTTGTTTAACTAAACAAAAATTAATGAACTAAGAAACCCTCAGCTCAATACAATACATGTAAATAACGAAAAGTGAAATCAGCAGTGTAAATTCACTGCGCAAAGATATTAGTGTTTTAGCCTTATATTTCTACCGAAAATAATATAATTTAATTGAAACATCGAAGAAAACAAAAAAATATTTTCTAACAAAACTTTTTAAATTGAATTATAAAATACTTTCACCAAAAGCCATATGAAAGCCCTGGTTATACAATAACAAAAGCACTAAAATTGCCAATCGAAAAGAAGAACACAACTATGCAAAAGTCAATTGGAGAGGGTTTAAAAGTCAGAGAAAAATTGCCAAAACTAAAATTTTACACACGATTGATACACTATCAAGGCAAATCACATGCAAATTCTGCAAAACTGAAAAAAAATAATGAATTTAGATACGGAGATGCTCAAATGTGATATTTTCCTATGCTGCATATGTCTCATGGTCCTCACGAATATTGGAATTCTTGCTGATGTCGTTTTTGAACATAAATCAACAAGCGCCTTACAATGGTTATCAAGTGAAAGAGTAAACAAAAAGTTGGCTGCCTATTTTTCACAATTTGTTATAGAAGGCGATATGTCGATGGTAACAATATTTTCGAAAATTGGTTTGTACTATTTGGTTTTTGCTTCAAATGACGGAAGAACGTTTGCAAATCGGGCCCAAAACGAGATTCAATTTTCACAAAATGATTTTGTATTTGCCAATGGGCAGTGCGAATTGGAAAGCAGCCATAATACTATAGTAAATGGCGAAACTTTATAGAAACTTGATTAATGACATTATCGTGTCTGAATTAAAGAACGTTGATGTGGATGACTTTTAACTCCAGTAAGAAGATGCTACACGCCAAACTAGGAACAAAACAATCAAAACAAATATTGAAGCAAGTTTTTTGTGTTTGCGTTATTTTGCTCCGGTATGCAGCCATCTTTGAAGAAATAACTGTTAACTCTGAAAGAGGTGGCGACACTAGTCATGAGCTCACTAAAGTCTGATCAGGGAATGGCTTGCCGCATTATCAATGCCTTTGACTCACTTTATGGTAAGACTAGAGTTGGCGCCAGGCCACATCGCAGATAACTGTAACTGATGTTCTGGAAACCGATATTCCCAGATCCCGCTATGAGGAGGATGGGAACAGTTCTGTGTTCACTTTCCTTGTGTGTGCAACTAGCCTGGCTTCGCGAGTGATTGGCCAGGGCTGAGCTTGCTTTTTCTAGATCAAAGCTTATACACTTTGGAACTCACACTTTTATATATTCCACCGAAGTGATGCTAATAAAAGTTAAACGATTGAGCTAATTAATGTTGGCAAAACAGATTCCTTGAACAAACACGCTCTATTTTTATGGTTTCACAAAGTACTGCGATCACTGGATCAGCCTTTAAACTAAACTCGATTCTATTAAATTTTATTTCTCACAACTATATTAGTTTTATGAACTACGATTTAGCTTTTCTTCCAATCAATAAAAAATTAAACTGATATATGTATATATTTATTGCACAAGATTAATATTCCTTGCATACTAGGATGTTACTTCAATAAAATTTTGGTCAGGCCTGTGTAATGGATATGTGAATGCGAAAAAGAATTTAAGTAACGAATTCGCGGAAATGAAGTGTTTGCAAGCAGTGTGAAAAATTTCATTAAAGCCGTGTGGCTGCAACACAAACTGAAACTAACAGTAAAAGCGTAAAAACGCCAAGCAGCAATCAAAAAATTTTTGGGTTAGTTGAGAAAACTTTGCATAAAAAATATAAAACTAAAACTCTGCAACATGTTGCTGTCATTTGCAACAAAAAGTGTGTGCGCATTTATGCAAATGTGTGTGTGTTGGAAAAAAGTTCGCCAGAACAGCGGGACATGGTAATAAAAACGACAAAAAATTGTTTTTACTTGCTGAGGCAACTGCCACACACCAAACACCGTCAGTTGTTATTGTTATTGCTTCGGTTGTAGCATTGACAGCTCGAGGTTTATTTATTTTCGGGCTCATGCATAAAAAAGGTTGTGGACGAAGCACTTGTTGTTGAATACGGCTTTTATGGCCGAGTGGAGCATCAAGTGTGGTCATACACGCGAATATATGCACATGTTCACACACATGCATATGCATGGGCGATATGATAAAAGCGCAATCAATGAGTAGTGTAATTAAAATACAGAAATCGTAAAAAAATTTCGAATAAATTTTGGTGCAACCAGTGAATTATGAAGGCCACGCTCATTACGAGAGTAGAACAATAATACATATATTTGTATTTGTGTTCTTATATCAGAGGCATTGTTATAGTGATGTTCCTTTTCGTTTTTTTTGTCAATTTATGGACATCATTATTTTTTTGGTTAAAATATTCGTTACATATTAGCTTTTGAGAGATATTATGATACAGTGCCTTAAAGAAAAAAAACGACTTTTGCATGTTCAACTCAGCTTTTTTAACTTTTTTAATATGTCATTAAGAAAGCCGTGCCGTGAAATAAGAAAAATGAATATAAAAGCGGTTTTGAAGAAGCACTTTTAACAAACCATCCTTAAGGTCACAAGATTCCACACCATAACTTCATTTCGAAAACAGCAATCATAGTTGGTGTAATGTAGTATTTGCAGTTGTATTATTCAAGCAATTGAGACCCCGTGATGGGATACTGCAAGTAGGCAATGATTCGAAACCTAAAGGCAGACTATGTACTCAATGAAAACAAGAAGACCATATTGTTACTTTGGTTGATCATCACAGTCACCAGACGCCAATCTAATAGAAAATGTTTAGACTTCAAGAAAAACCAAAATATCAAGAACATATTTAACGTACGCAGTTCAACATAGCTGAAGGTCACCTCCTGTGAAAAATGCCGAAATTTTAGTTACAAGATGTCAGGCTATTATAAACAACGCGTCAAATTTGAGTAAGTATTGAATAATAATTTTCCAAATATAAACTAAAAAATTATAAAGTTAAATTGATATTTAATTATTTCATACAGCAAAGTACCACTCTGTTGCTTCCAAATATTTTTAATTTAAAAACTTTTAAGAGTAATGATTATCTTAAATATTTTATACAAAATTGTTAAAATAATATATTATTTTATTATTTTTTATTTTTTAAGTAATTTATTTTTCAAAAGAATGACCTCTGCAACTTTATCATATGTGTAGTATATATACCTCTCTATTATCAATAAATTATTTATTAAATAAGTACTTTTTTCCTAAGCTAATTTAATGCAATTAGTTTCCAAAAAGTAATTCCGGTACTGCTGTTCTTATCGTATTACAAATTAACATAAATATGTTAACTAATATATTTCTCTTTTGCACTTTTGCAGGACTTAAAGGTAATACTTGTTTCGGTAAGTTTAAAAAGATAAAATAAAAATTAATGTGTATAAAAGACTTTATAGTTTCTTATGTTAGCAAAGACTATGTGATTAATTTCACCTCAATCGGGAAATTGTTTAAAAGAGATTTTTCTCGTAAGCAAAAAGTAAACAGTATTTGACAAATTGTGTATAAATTGCAATGTATTAGAAACAATGCTCAGATCTTCTAGGAACCACACAGGAAAATTGGTAACTGTCATCGAAAAGCAGTAAAAAATATTTAACATTTACTAAGAGATTCTTATGAAAATACTACGTTGTAAAATTATTCTGAAAGGAGATTCAACCTTTATATAACAATTGGAACCCCTAGAGCCTGTCTCATATTTTCCAACTTGATTTGTTTAATATCAGATAACATCTAAGGTGACTAAAATCTTCAAATTAGACATGCAAAGAAAAAATAAAGAAATACGAAATGCAAGGTTTCTAGACAATTCGGAGAGTAGGGACGATACAAAAGTTACTCTTTCGCTCTTTATTCCTTCTACTTCACTTACTTGATATAGTTTATTTCTTTTTCTTTCCAGCAATTTTCGCATCAGATATTTTTTACATGCTAGATTTTCTGTTGGAATTTATGCTTCTTCAGCACACTTACCAGCTTACCACTACTGTTGCGCCATTCTTGAGTAATTTTATTTATTATTTCATTTTGTAGATTATTGAGCACGCTTTTAAAAATATACGTCCAGAACGTCTTAAACCAACAATTTGCGGTTTTTACTTCCCGAGAAACCTAAAAATAAATAAATCACTTATATTCTCGGACGTGTATCACTGAATGGTTAGTCTACTGTAATATACTCTCGTGTCTCATAAAACCGATATGCTGTACGATAACGATTACTTCAAACGCCATACAAGAATGGAAAATAGCTCTTTGTTAATCCATGAAAGAATCACGCTACTCCAGTTATATGTTTTGCTCATCATAAGGCAACAATAATGCACATATGCAATGTTCATAAGGAAAGCGTTTTAAAAATTACTTTTCCATTCTCTGATGCTCTTCGTGACAAGTTATCTTCACCCACACAGCAAGTCCTCTTCAGTGCCTTTTCTTCATATATGTACCTACCTGCTATCTATAGCCTTGTCGCTTTGTCAAGCCGTCTAGTTAATGCATTCTTTATTTTACAGCACTTCCTACTTATTTACATTTCACATACTTTTGTTTCAATTTCATTTCCTTTACGCGCACAGGTGAGTGCCTCATTAACAGCGTGATTTGTTTCATAGGCAGTGAACTGTAGACGTTACTATCTTTACGTTTGGTTTTGTTGTCGACCGAACGTGTTGTTGCACAAGCATACTATATATATATATATATATATATATCTATTGTTTTCTCCTGTTGGAGGCATTAAGTTGCTGAAATCATTCTTTTAAATTTCACGTTTTGTTTGTTGCAAGACATTTCTTCTTTCTCCGCATTATATATAATACGTGATTGTTTTGTTTGTTGTTTGTGTTAAATAATTGTTTTCCTGCAAAAAAGAATGAAAAACCGCAACTATAAGAAAGGTTTGTCTTATCCATGCATTATTAAAACGCTATTCGTCGGGGCGTATGAGTAATATCAGACTAAAGATTTCCTTACAAAACTTTTACTAGAATTTTTTAATAGAAATACAGCATAAAATTGTGTTTGTCATAAAAAGCCTTACTCTTCAGCTTGTCCATATTTTATTATGAAGAGTTAGGTTCTTTCGTTGAGTATTATTATATTAAAAGCTTCAAAAATCAGAGGCCTTTATATTGCCGGAAAAAAATTAAAGCTTTTTCAAGTTTCAAACTATATTATTCAACCTTGCGTAATTAATTATACTCAAATATTAGTGGTTCATTCTGTGAAATTTTTAATTTTCTGTCAAACTCTTCGAAAAGATCGGTACTAATATAGGTGAAACTAAGTTTCTTTACGTGAACATTATATTATATATATATATATGTGAATTTTAAATCCACTTGCAATCACATTGACAAGAGCATTTTTTAAATAGCTGGGAAATTGTAATTTATTTACCTTTTGACTCCAATTTCAAAAGTTTTTACTCACAATTGCTTACACTGTATACCCTTGTTTAATGAAATATCGAATTTATCTAGAGATATCAAAGGTAAATTTCCGTTAAAAAAGGTAAAGAAAAATGAACAGAAGCAAGTTGAACTTGATCTCCCAAAGCTATGTAATTGGAGTAGATGTCTGACTATGCACCTGTACTTTTAGAAGACCAGTTGTGAATCAACTGGGATTAAAATCTCCTTCACTATGTCATTTTGCGATAATACTGTGATCCTGATGAAGTTCATAAACACTATAAGCTTTGTTCGTGCAACCCATGACAAATCGTCAGGAAACCCTCGGCCAATAATTTCGATTCTTTTCCTATAAAAAGCCTTATATATGTGTAAAATATTCTTTCCTTCTTCTTCTAGCTAAAAGTTTAGTGTTTTTCATATTCCATTATTGCCACGTTTTCCTACTTCTTGTGCAATTTAGAGATTGACCCCACCGAAACTCAGCTATATACTATAACATGCTTGACTAAATATCTGAAAATGGTCACAGGTATGTGCTTCACAGTTACCGAGAATATTACTATGTCCTGGAATCCATTCAATATTTGTCACGAAATAAGATGTTAGATTCGCCAAAACATGATGTCGTTCTTCCACCTTCTTTGATAAAATTCCAACAGAGTTTAGTGGTATCAAAGTGGTTTCTACCACTAAAGCTTGTCTAAATAAACCCGGTTTTCTAGATAAGACTTTACTGCAAAAGCAAGAATATAATTTTTGAGCTATATTGATCGATATAATATGATCTAAAGCTTTTCTTGAAATTATCCACTTCAATTTTCCTTTCCTGTGGTATTGCATAGAATACCATTCCAGAAATTAAGCTATATCGCAAAAGTGTCGATGAATTATTTAGTTATTTTCCCTGCCGCCTTATCGCATAATCGTGCTTCAACTGATATCCATGCGACAGAACATTAAAAATTGCGTGCAAATATATTTGCATGTAACAAGTCGAGATGTTTTGCGTTATTATCGTATTAGCGATTCTAATAAATGCTGAATAATGCTCAAGTTCCCTAAGCACATATGTCTGCCATATAAATTTAGCAAAATGCAAATAAGCGTTTGATTACTTCATATTATATGTTACATATGCACATAGAGAAAGTTTTTTGAATAACACACACGTTTATATGTTTAAATACCTTCGAAATAAGACCGATAAAAACATTGTAATAAATGTAACTACATATTAGAAAACAAGCAGGTACGGAACTCCAACAGAAGGCGAGCATTCATACGCCGTGGAGCACCTGAGCACCGATAATCGCTGTAGCTTTCGAGACGCACATTTTCGCACGTGTACACAAATGTCTTATTGAATAGTCATACAAAACGTATGTATGTAACAGTAATAACAATAACGTGTGGGAATAAGGTGAAATTATGGGCTGAATATGCACATACTCTCCGTTGGTGGGTTGGTGTTCATATATACTATATGTACATATTTAGGTGCATATGGGTCTGTAAACCACTACCAAGGAAAGAACTTTGTAGAAATTATATATAACTTGTACATATATAATTATTGGTATATGTGTGCACATATACATAGTTACATAAAATATACCATATGCTATATATATACATCTGTAGTATATGAATAGAGTATGTATGCAAATCTCATGATCGCTTGTGGAAGGCGGAAATTACCTGCCGTGTATGAATGCCAAAGCCAAGAATCTCATTATGTTACCTCTTTACCCATTTTTTAGTTGAGCTGAGTTGAGTTAACACGAAGCTAAGATTGAGAATGAGAACGAACATAAGCAAACATCCTTTTTGTAAAGAGGAAGTGTTTTGTGTCAACATAATCAGGCTTAATATAACTTTGAATATGTACACACAGGCGCATATATAATATTACGTACAATCTTATACACACATATATATAGTATATGAACATTTTTGTATTCCCTGAAAGCACATTGAAACTGTCGGAAATATTATCTATACACCTTTAGTCCACGCAAGATAGCGGAAGTCGCATTCTTAACATGACACTTTTCCCTGAGTTGAACATATAAAACTGTTTTCTGATAACAGAAGAGCATGAAACAAAAGAGAATAACTAAAAGGTTATTGTACGTAGATACAGATCGGGTAGCCACTTTTCACAAGCCTCTTTTGAGTTCAACTTTACACCAACAAGGGCGTTCGCCATGAACAGGAACAGGTGGTAACCGCTTGGCGCTATAACCGCGCTATATGGTGGATGCAATAAAACCTCCCTTCCGAACTCCCGTAGCTTCTGACGAGTCATCAGAGAAGTGTGTGGGCTGGCGTTGTCCTGATGGAACACTACGCCCTTCCTGTTGGCCAATTCTGGACGCTTCTGGTCGATCGCCTGCTTCAAGCGGTCCAGTTGTTCGCAGTTGATGGTAGAATTAAGCGTCTAGCCATATGGGAGCAGCTCATAGTGGATGATTCCCTTCCAATCCCACCTAACACACAGCAAAACCTTCCAGGCCGTCAATCCTTGACCACTGTTCGGGACGATTCACTGACCTTCAACTACTACTGTTTTCGCTTGATATTGTCGTATGTGAACCATTTTTCGTCGCCAGTCACCGCCCGCTTCAAAACTGGGTCGAGTTCGTTCCGTTTCAGCAGCATATCGCAGGCGCTGATTCGGCCCATTGCGTCAAATCATGCAGCACCCAAACATCAAACTTTTTTATGTATAAGCGCTTTATACATCGCAGCGAAATTCAAAAGAAAAAAAGACGGAAGAGAGATATTTGACAATCTAATATGCTTTTGGTTGTCAAAGTCAAATTTAATTCTTCTCAGCAAATTTCATTATACCAACCTCCTCCATTTTATGCCGGCAATAATATCACTAATGAAGTTATAATTCATAATAAAGTTGAAAAATTTAAAAATTATATAGTTTTTACAACAGGCACAGATATATTCTATGCTACCGCTCGAAATATTTTTGCGAATTAAAGTTTTCTAAATAATTAAAAAATTCTTAAAAATTTATCTAGGTACATATATAGTGTGTATGAAAGTATAAGTAATGCGTTCATATTGATTGCATGTGAAAGGCTGCACTTGCGTTTAAGTCTATCATTAAAAGCTGGTGGAACCATTTAGTAAACCGTTAAGCTACGCGCATTCAAATACCCATAGACAATATGGACCTTGACACATTTTTTCTGTAAACGCTACCGTTATTGTTTTGCTTCGTTATTTTACTTTTTCCTTCGCTGTTGATTGCTTTCTTTGCAGCATTTGTTGTTATTTTCCTTCGATAGCGAAATTGTTGCTTTTGTTTTGAACCTTCTTTGCCATTTTTACTATTGTTGTTGCTTTTTGTTTTTGTCATTGCAACTGTAATTGCAATTGCCCTGCTCTTTTTCTATTTGCTCTCACAAGCAACACTGAAATATATAATCGTGCGTGGAACGCTCAGAGTGCAGTGAATATTTTAGGTAGACATACAAGTATGTATGTATGTGCAAATACGGATAAATATATCTATGCAGGTGTTTGCATACCTCTTTCGTATTCACATTTTCCGTGTACAAGAAAATTGCCCTGCTGCTATAGCCAGAAAATATTTCTTTTCTACTAATGAAGTCTATATGCTACAGTCGTCCGATCTGCAAAAATTGTTCGGATATTTTGTTAAAGCTTTAGATAACACTTAATTCTTTGTCAAATTTTGTCGAGAAATTAAGTCTGAAAAAAGTTCTCCGTCCAAGAGCTCGATACCAATCGTTCAATTGTAAGCTATAGTTGTCCGATTTGTGCAAAATTTCAGGGGGATGTCTCAAAATCCTAGTTCCCCAATTCGTGTATATACATAATTTATTTAGCTCATCATGCTGATCTTTTATATATTGTAAATATGTATATATAAGTAGAGACTTCGAATTTTCCTGCTTGGTGTTACAAAGCTCGCGGCAAATTTAGTGTACAAAGTTCTGGGTAAAGGTTTCTCTAGAAACAAGAGATATGCAAAGTCAAACGAATCATCTACCGGAGAATTTTTTTCATCAATCTCTTCTGGTACAAAATTTAAGCTTGAGAGATCCAGTGAAGTAATGTTCAGACTAATGGATGATAGCTTCCATTTGAGAGATTGAAGATTGCAATGTATTTTGCTTGTTTGAAGTTTCAATAAATGTGTATCAAATTCTACTCTAAAAACTTCAAAACTGCAAAAATTTCTCACATTGTAAACATATTTACCGGAAATAAAAGTAGTATTCTTCATGGTTTAGCGTATGGTAAGTGGAAAGTCGAATGAAAGAGCTCTTCAACCCAAAAAACAAAACAAATTCCTCGAAACTGAAAGGGTAGACTACGGTGGAAGGCAAATGTGAAGATGAAGACGCGAATGGGAAAGTGGCAAGGTGAATGTGATAAGAGTGACGGTGTTTAGATTAAAATACTACACAGAGCTATAAACAAAGCAAAAGCAAAAACAAAAGGCGCATTGAGTATGATTGCGTTTGGGCAAATGAGTGTGAAAGCATGAACGTAGCAGAAAGCCAGTACATATGTTTATAAACATGTGCCTCTGTGCTTGTTTCTGTGTGTGTGTATATTTGTGTGACCTGCCAATGTGTGCACACTACAACTTTGTGGTTATACGGAAAATAACTATTCCAACTATTTAGTATCAAACTTTGTGGTAAAGCAACGGAAAAGCCGTCATGCCAAGCAATACATACACATTCATACAATCGAATATACTTGTATAAACGATAATTGTTGCTTTGTTTTTATTTTAGGCTTCAGTGTGTATTGTAATGTGTGCCCTCGGACAATTCGAAAGAGTTAGATGGGTTTGTTGGATGAAAAGCTATTTGTTGCCATAATTCCTACATTTAATGATTGCAATATGGTTTTGTCATATTTGTGAATGTGGTAAATAAAAAAAGGACCGATAAATAATTTATCAGAGCGAACCGTGTGTATTTAAGCGAATTTGTTGCGTTATTTTTATTGTCATACAAAAACCACGTAGAAATTAACTAGAATTTTATATGAACATAAGCACTAATTGCTTCTGTTGGTTACAAAATTACTCGCATGGAAGAGACCGCTAAATAGAGTAAAAACAATGCTGATAGCGTTTCCAGGGCTACAAATAATTGCTTAACCATGGAAATGATTTAATTCTTGACTACCTCCATAACAAGAAATAATATACAGTCTTAATTGAAAGATTTAGTTATTATCTTAAAATAACCGGATAGTAATCGTATAATACCCAGCTTTTTAGCTAGAAAAAAGTTATATATATAACTCGGTAGTTAGCAACAACAACAACAACAACGATAATCTTGATTCTAATTAAATTTAATGTTGAAGATGATACACCAGACTTTCATATGTCTAAATGCTCCAGCTTAAAACCTGTACAAGGAGGTTTCCAAAGCAAACAGGACTTTTTAAATCTAACGCTCCTTGGTGGCGCCATCTGTATATCAAATAGTGCATTAGAATCTGTGTCATTATCGATTGTTCAGTGAAAATTTTATGACAATTCATTGATTGGAAGTGAAGTTATTGCGTTTTAAGTGTTAGTATGTTTGTGTTATCGGTGCCAAAATGAGATTTCAATAAAGAGCCAACATTAAATTTTGTTTTAAAATTGGTAAAACTTTTACTGAAACCTTTCAATTGATGAAACAAGTGTATGGTGATGACTTTCTATCCCGTAGCAGAGTGCACGAGTGGTTTCAACGTTTTCAAAATGATCGTAAGGACGTAATTGAAGATCACCATGTGGGCCAGTCAAAATCCGTGATCACCGGAAATTCCACCGAAACTGTGCGTGAGTTCATCAAAAATTAGCAGAAATCATCATTGAATTCATGGAAATGGAATTGAATATCTCCAAAACATCGATTTATCGCATTTTGACCCAACATTTGTGCTTACGAAAGGTCTGTGCACGGTTTGTTCCGCACAAATTGACTGACGACCAAAAATTGCTCAGAATCCAACATTCGAAGGACGATTATTTGATCAAAAATCACATTTTAACCATTAACCGCTCCACGTATGCACTACCGTGCGACTTCTTCTTTTTCGGACAAATGCATTTGCCCATGAAAGAAAAGCCTCATTCAGACGTAGAGTCCACTCAAAATGCTTGCGCCGACATACTGGCGGCCATACCGGCCAAGTAGGTAAAACACTCGTTCGACATGCTTTTGGACCGAGCAAAAAGCTGTATTGAAGCAGAAAGAGACTATTTTGAATAAATTAAATTGATTTTGCTGAGAAAACCATTTGTTCTGTTTTTTCGTCCTGTTTACTTTGGAACGCACCTCATATAAAGCCTGAAGACTCCAATTTTATGAGTCTTAGCTTTGCAAATATTTAGCGCAACCTGAACCAAGTGTATAGCAGGTACGCTCACATAGAAAATAGTATTTAAATACTTCACATAAGTTATACAAATTCAATCTGGGACTCACCCCTTACAACCTCCGAAAAAAAACACAACTTTTTTTCTTTTATGATATATGGTATGATATCCAATATTCGCATTAGCTACCAATTTTGATTTCTTAATCATTTTCACATTACGCATCTTAATGTCCTCTGTATAAATGAAATTTCTTCTGTGGTCAAACTCTTGACCGGACATTGCATTGAAGCACCATAAAAGAAAAGTTTAACGAATCAATTCAATTAAATCATTAAATAGCCGTAAGCCCTGGCAGCTAGTGCTTCTTACTCTGTAAGATAATAATTGCATTATTATTTATTTTATCTTTTAATAAATAAATAAATAAATAAATAAAAAATCATTAAATACCAACAAAAAGCCAAAAACAAAAAAAAAAAACTGAAAAGGTTTTCAATAAAGATAATGAGCCGATAATAATGTCAATAAATATCAAGCGTAAATCAAAGAATGGAAGTGTAATGATGAAAGTGATGCAAAATCACAGAATACGTTACACTAAAGCCGTAAAATGTGATAATGAGTAAAAGGTAATCATCGAGGCACAAATTGTTGAAAAAAGAAGAGGGGAGTGGAACGAGCGTTAAATTTGAAATGTTCATAAAAATAACAACAACAATAATTGTCACTATAACAACTTGTCAGCACTTGAGTGGGCATTAAATATGAAATAAGAACGAAGGCAGAGAGTCAAACGCAACATCGGAAGCAAAAATCTTCAGTCTCGAGTCTTGAACGTAAGCAACTCGAGCGGCAACTTATATCATACTTGTACGTTGGTGACTGCAAACATATTACACGCTTGAAAGTTGAGCTCGGCAATGACATCAAGTGTGCACTCGCGAAAACTCAAAACGGAAGAAGCACAAATACCCTTACGAACACACCAACACACACACATAACTGCAGAAATGAATCGACTTGCGACAGTAAGCGAAAAGCATAATTAAACTTTTTCTCACCCTCTGCTGTCATGCCGTTGAAACTCAGAGAAACAAGTGTTAGAGAAAATGTAAGGCAGGTAAATAACGGTACATATTGAACAAGCAGTGTGTGCCGTGCCACTCTTGCCAACATTAAAGGTGATTAATAATTATTTATTGGTATTGTTAACGTTATGAAATTGTTTGTTGTTGCATTTTTCACTTCTCGTTGTCTACTGATTTCGAAAACTGTGTTGTCAAATTGTTGCTTCATTGAGATGGGATGACATTAGATGTAACACATTTTCACTGAAAGTTTCGAAGACAGTATACGAGTAGGTACTAGATGAGGAAATAAAGAAGTCAGGAAACATGGAAAACAATATTTTCAAGAATTTTGGAGGTAAAGGCTCTTACAACAAGGTGGAATTGCCCTCTAATACCATCTCGGGTGAAAAATCAAATGTCTCTGGCATACATAGCTATAGTAGCTATTAGTAGTCAAGTGGCGTTTAGTAGTTTTTAGGTGTACCGTTTTATGGGGAGTGGGCGGAATTATTATTCGATTATATCCATTTTCACAATATCGGTAGGAGTTTTTATAGTATTTGGGCTAACTGAATTTGTTTGTTTTAACTTCAGATGCTTAAGAGATATGTTCAGTGATTTCTTATTAGAAGGCTGAGCCCATTTATTCAAAATGTTTAGATCTTAGTGCTTAGTTATGTCACTTTATAAGTTTCCGAGCTCATATTTACTTTTTTGCCAAGTAAGGCACACACCAAGTTTCATCAACATAACCAGAGTTTTCATATTTACTTGGGGGAACGCAAAGATTTTTTACCACAATAGTAAGTTTCGTACATTCGTTTATTGAACAGCGACTATTTGTGGTCGAAAAATATAAATGTTTACATCGAAAAACCTCCATTATAAACTATTAATACTTTTGAGTAAAATGCAAGCTTTTAGTGTATGGTTTACAATTGAGAGCAACAGCAATATCAAGGATTTCACATATTTATGTTTATTAGGGTGATTAAAAAAAAAAATTTTTTTTGTTCCTACAAAACTATGAGTTTCATCGTTCTTAATATTTTTTTTTCATTGAAATATAAAATTTATAAGAAATAAGAAATTTTCTCAAAAATAATCAAACCTTAACTATTAATATCTTTTAAACGGTTGGGTCTACGAAGAAATTATAGGAGATCTTTTTTGTGGAACATTCAATTTTCTACAAAATCTAAGAAACAAGATATTTTTTTAAGGAGTTGGAAGCGAGATATAAATTTTTCTATCTGATAATAAGAAAAAATAGAGAACTGTATGTAGGAGGACCTTCCCGTTACAATTAAAAACACATATTTGGAGAGGCTTTCTTAGAGGTGTCTAGGAATATATTTTTCCGAGTACAAAACGAAAAAAGAAAATTTTTTTTGAACCACCCTAATGTTTATATTTCCACAATTATGTATCGATAATTAAACTTCTTGCTAAAAGTGCTGCGAGCATTCAATATTTCCGGGAACTTAATTCCCGACGCTAAGCAAGAATGGTTAATTAAAACGAAAAGAATATTTAACAAGACTTTCCATGAAAATCGAAAATATCAATTGTAACAAATCCATGCAGAAATGAAACTTCCAAAAGCAAAGGATCAAAACTAAGTACTCAATTGAAGAGGAATGCACCAAACAGTGATTACTAAAACCACAGGTGGCTGCTTTCTACTTTCGCCATTACATACTCGTTTCTATGCAGTTGCAATGTCTACTTGTTGCCAATTGTATTATGGCGGTGTATAATATATTTCAACGTATAATGTTTGTATGTGGTTTTGTTGTTTTATCAGCAACTAGTTGATATGTTAGAGCATGCCTCTCAATTATCTGTTTTTGAGCAGTTTACTTCATTCTCTCTTGTCGAAAAGATAAAACGAGCTCCCTGCTTTAGCCCATTTCTAATGAATGCTTGTTTTAACTTTTTATTGTGTTTGTTATCCGAGCGGATTTTATTTCGGTTAATTAAGTTTAATCAAAACCAAAAAGTAAATGAATAAATAAAAACTTGATTTTGCATACAAATTGTTGTTGAACAAATACAAATTGTATAAAAGTTAAGGTTCGCTAATCAGATAGTCTGGTCTTCATAAGACATACATATTCGCGTGTTCCATATATCCAAGAATCATTGTAGACACCAGATTAAGTATTTAAAATTCATACTAAACTTTACGACACTTCATTTAAATTTATTTATGCAAACGTAAGCAACTGAAATTCATAGAAATGCCACTTGACAGGAATCCCGCAAACTACCAGAGGAGCTTAATTTAGTTTTTACTTTCTATTTTAGTTAACTTAGTTAGCATTACTTCTTAAGAAGTCCGTTCTAAGTAAGAAAAGAAATCGCGAAAAAATTAAAATATTTTTATCACAATCTCATCTGTATTTGCATTTTGCCACGTCAATTTCGCCGTCTACATTCGAAGTGCCACCCAGTGGACACCGGAATAATTTCCAGTTTCATTCACAGCTAAGAAATTGAAGTGCGACATTATTAACGAAAGCGTGACATAGCAAATGAGAGTGTAAAAATCAGGAAAATAAGTGAAAAGTGAACAAAAGTGCAAAGCAATAAAATATTATGCTATGGCTATAACGATAAGACTTCCGCAGTATTGCCGTCGTAATAAAAGTGACTATCGCGGCCGTTGCGAACGGACTCTTGAGTCTCTTGTTATCATTTTTGGAACTTTCACTCGCACTGCTTGTAACATGGAAATAGCTTCACTCCGCAGCACCATATATGTCATTGTCATTGTCACGTTTCTTTTTTTTTTTGTTACAGTTAGTTGGTGTTCTTGTAGTTGCAATTGCTGTTTCGTAGACGAGCTGTTTTGTTTGCTTCCGAGAAACTGTGAATTAAAAGTGCTAAACTTCATTTAATTACGTGTTTCACGCCAATAACAATCACCCGACATTCTGTTAATATTGAAGCAAAGTGGTATCGTCAAATCATTTGATGTTGCAGTACTAATTTAATTTCCGTAGTTGCAAATTTACTTCAGCAAGCAAGTAAGGAAGGGCTAAGTTCGGGTGCAACCGAACATGTTTTACTCCTGCAACTTGCAAGAATTAAATCCAGGGAATATTTTATGGTGTAAAACGTCAACCAGAGGATCGGAATCCGAGCAATTTTATAAATATAATATATATATGTAACTCCTATACTGGCAGACAGTCGACTCGATTTTAACTATTTTATGCACAAAGATACACTGTTATGAGTTAAACACGCTCAGTTTTATTGAGATAACTACAATATTGGCTGATATATCCAGCATAAATTCACCTAGAAATTCGATCTGATGGAAGCCATTCTTAACATGAAGACATACCATTATAAGAGAAGGATTACATCTTTATTTCAGTTATATATGTATACTGGTATACCACATTCATCAACATTTCTGATCAAAAGTCAGCTATAGGTTCTGGAGTATGATGTTCTATTTGTAATTTTAACTTTACCAAAATTGCTGTTGTTAATTATATATTTTTTTGGCGCATTTTGGTTTGACTTCTATTGCTGTCGGAAAATGTGCTGCCATATTGGCATTTATTGTGATCATGACAGCATTAGATGTGACACATCATTGTTGAGAATTTTCTATTCACTATGAATATTTGAAGAGAAAATCGGTAAATTATGCACTGCTTGGAAAACACCACTCTTATAAATTTTGATGGGAAAATCCCTTGCAAAAGAAGGCTCTTAAGGGGTTAGAGGAAGTCAGAATTTTCAAAAACCTTTTTTTTTATACTTTCGTTAAGTGTAATATCTTAAAAATATTCTCTGAAAATTTCACGTCGATCTGATAATTAGTTTTTGGGTTAATCGACAAATAACAAAGAGAGCTCGGTCACTTCAAAGCGCTAGTGTGAAACTTTAAACGCGTTTTTCTTCAAAACTATGTTTTTTTGAACTGGTGACAGCTGTAACTCGAAAACTGCTTAGTAGATTTTATTGAAATTTATAGAGCTTTTAGAATACATAATAAACTGGGACCTGATCGAAGGATTTTTTGTTTTTCAGAAATTTCGATATTTTAAGACCAATTGATTTTTTTCCCAAAAATTTAGAAAAAAAATCCTAAGGCCGCCATTTTGTTAATTTTTGAAAAAAAAAAATCCTTCGATCAGGCCCGAGTTTATCCATTTATAAAACTTATTTTTTTTGTCCGTTTCATTTTAGATAAATCTCCAAGGACTTATGTTGTCTCCGCAAGTACCTTTTTTTGAAACTGGGTCAACACAAACAACTATAACATTGGAAAAATTTCTTTGTTTTTGAAATTCTCGTGACTTCAAGTCAACACATTCTACAATAATGCCATATTACTACTTTTGTAAAATGACACGATTTAAGTGCAAAAAAATACTGAAAATTCTCATTTTTTCGTCCCTCTGACTACCCCTAACCCCTAAAGGTAATAATGCAACAGCATGTTGATGAGTAAACTAAGAAATCTTTAGAAGTGAGTACTTCATACGTCACTGAAACTATAATACGTTTCGCATCTGCACATTTTTCTAGCCAGAGCTAATGTCTTTTCTTGATTATAGTATATAACATAAATGTATTATAAATATACTGAAAACAAAAAAAACATTCATATGACTGATATGAGTATATTAAACAGAGTGGATGAAATTTGTTGAATAATATGCCAACTAAACGTTTTAAGTATATGTTGTAGTGATCCAACAATTTATGTAAGCCTGCAACTAACACTGAATGCTTTTCATCCTCATATATCCTTTTTTTAAACTTCCGAAAAGATTTCCTTATCAATCTTTTTTATAATTAAGTCGCTAAATCATCTTTTAGAAACACTCCTGGACCGAACTTTTCGAGAAAAATGTTACCTGTAGTTATTCAACGAAAATGAAGAAGTCTCTAAGCTAACTTCTGTAACTCATCGATCATGTTGGACTTTTTTCTTGAACACCTATAATTAATATATCACTGCGGATGGCAAGATATTGTTCTTGAGTTCTGTTTCAATTTACTGAAATTATCTCAGAACTAACATTCAGAAAGTTGGTTTCTATTTAAATACCCCTTTAAAAATAGTTAAACGCAATCATATTTGTGGAAAATTAACAATCCCAATTTTGACACGATTTCGGCATAAAAAATTCCTCCCAATAAAGAAACGATTTAAATGCTATATATTTACTTTTTATATTAATTTGTCAAGCTTTCATTAACAATGAAATAATTTATTAATCAAATTACCTTCAACGCCACGAAGAATTTTAGCTTCTAATAGATTCATAATATCAACAACTTATAAACTAATACGTATGTATATAAATATACCGATTATTATTTAACATTAAAAAAATAAAAGAATCCTCTTTTCACGACCACTTAAACTGCATATACAGTATATTTAAATTATCTTAAGGCTCAAAGAGACGGGATATGGAAGGAAAATGTTTTTTTTTTTTTTTTTTAATTTTTATTTTACATTGTATCTAGTTAATAAAAAGAAAGATATAGGGAAAGAAAAATGTTATCAACAAGATACCATGGCGAATAATTATTGAATTATGGGTATGAATATTGGCAGTTTTGCGAAATCTTTTGAAAGCGCAATTACTAGGAGATAATTTTAATTTAGCTTAATTATTTTCATTATGAAATTATCGAAAAATCGATTTTTGACGCCTTATCGGATAGTATAGATAGAAATAAACATGCTGTCAAATTTATAAATCGAAATTCAAATTATTACGGTCGCTATAGCGCTTCTTGTAGAAAGAGAACAAAGTCGGTTTTTTCTTAGAATGGTGTTTTTCAAAACGGTTTCCACTCATGAAAGAAGAGTTTTAAGAGTTTTGAAGATATCTTTCTAGTAGAACATTTTTTGGATAAAACATTTTTAACGTCATTCTCTATAGCTCTATTGAAGCATTTTCTGATTTTTTGCAATCTTCCTATTTTTTTATAGGAGAAACTGTCGACAAAAGTGAAAGGAAAGAAATTCGATACTTTGTTCACAAACCGCCGCCATTTTGTCAAATTAAAAAAAAACTTTTCACTTTCCCACAGATTAATAATCTTTTTGAAATTTTTATTTAAAATCAAAATTGCGACCGCAAGCGTTGACATCGTAGATAACCTTTTTTACGAGTTATTTAATAATTTTTTTAACTATTATACACCCAATAAATAGTCATAAAAAAAATATTTGGTATTCGTAATGAATGTTTTTATTTATTAAGATACCAAAAAAATTCACGAAAATCACTGATTTTTCGGAGGGTCACACTGAGACGATCTCTTAAAGGGGGAGCCTGCTTTAGAAGCTTCAAAAAATTGATTTTTTTGAGTATTTTTCTGGGAGAGAAGAAAAAATTGATTAAAGCGAAGTTTTTAGAGTTTATAGTTACATGTTTAAACATCATTCATAAATTTTTTGGATTCGAAATCTTTAATAATCTGCTTTGGGAAGCAATTGCCTGATGCATTTCGCATGTGCATTTGTCGGACGGCGGGCAGGATGCAGGTCGCAATTTCTATCGAAAACAAAAAATTCAAAAAGATTCATATTTTTTAATAATTTATCTTCTAGTTAAACTAAGAAAACTCCAAAAAAGTGTAAAATTTTACAAATTTTTTAGAAATTAAAAAAAAGTGGTTTTTGACCAAAAAAAATGTATATTATGTTGTTTAAAAATATGATCAAGCTTGACTTTTCTTAGTTTTTTTAGTTTAAATAGAAAGTGATATAATGCCAAAGATAATAATCTTTGCCCCAATTCCATATGACCTTTAGTTTTTTCTATTCTGCCCGCCAACATATTTAACACATAGATGGCGCCACTAGGAAATGCTAGAAACAACCGTCGAACTAAATTATTATACTCTCTAGTAGTAACACGTTGCACAAAAAAAAAAATTATGTTAACTTCTTGGCAAATCGCTGACAGAATATGAAGAATGCGAATCCTGTCTTACCAGTCGGAAAGGGTTGACCAGGATTTTCTGTGCATTAAGGAGAATAAAAAGATATTTATATTGATTTCGATGAGTGAGTTTATATAGCTGCCAATCCAAACAATTTCTTCAGAGATTGCAGCGATTTATTAAATAATGAACCCACAAATTTTGTGAATATAACTCGTCAAATTAACAAGCTTACCAATAAAAAGAAAGTTTTGTGGTAAAAGGCATTTACGTCAAGATTTTTTAAACTTTTAAAATGTATCTTTAAACGCAAGGCCGTGTCTAAGTGAATTTGCACTTTGACCTGCAACTTAACATTTCCTGAGACAGCGGCAGTTGACATTTCCTTTTTGCCAATTTGCGCAGCATGAAAATTCGCAGCCAAAATTTCATGAAGACTTGTGATATCCTTTTTGCTGTCTTCGCTGCCGTCGTTTCGGGTTTCTTGTAATAAGCAGGCACAATTTTCTATATCAGAAAATTGTGATCGCTTCATTTATTTGCTTAGTATTTCACGTTTTGCATTGCCGTGTGCAGGTGGCAAGTTGACAGTCATTTCCGTATTCAATGGCGTTCGCTGGCGGTGCAGTTTGGTTTCAGTGCATGCAAATGTATTTCATGTATTTTGTACAAGTACGTGCACGGCCATAATGCTGTGAAGCAATATCAAATATTAACGATTTCTTAATTTTTATTCAAACGGGAATGTATGTACACTAAAGTTTTGCCAAAATCAAAAACCTTCAGATGGTCTTGAGCGATGATTCATACGAGTATATCTGGTTTAACGTTTTTGTCTAATGCCTGCCGACAAGACAAATGATTCGCAAGTTTTTTGTCTTCTGCCAGTATCAACTTTATAAGTGTCCTTTGGTTAGAGTAGGACGACGAAATAAGCTATATATCGCAGAAAGCTGAAAAATGTGGTGAGATGAATATATAGCAGTAAGTCTGTTAATTGTATTTTTCCTATTTTTGGAACAACTTAACTCCAGCTTCATTTTATATATGTTTTGTTTGATTATGTTCAAGTCAAAAAAGATACATTTGGTAGTTACAGCACACTGGCCTGTTGTGGTAGGTTGAGTGCGTATAAAACTTCCCCTCAAATATTAATCTGAGTACACCCTATCTTCAATTATAAAGAGGAAATGTTTTTTGCAAATTTCAAAATAAATAGGGATTTTCTACAAAACTATAAGATTTGACTTTTGCTGAAGAAAACTAAATTTTTAGGTCGTTACAAAATATAAAATAGGAATTTGTTTGTTTGATCGGTATTTGGGTACAAAACCATGTCGCCAATTGATAGAATGGCCCATATATTCCAATAAATGTTTATTGGGCTTTAGACTAGGAAGACAAATTTTTATTGAAATAACTAAAGAAAGAAAGCTCATCCAAAATTCGTAATCCACTTGAAACCTTTGAAATCGAAGTCAACTTGAAAATTGCGTACGCTGTTCTCCAACGGCGAGTTCTACGTCACTTACCACTACCTCCACCATTCAATTTAAAAAGTGAGAGTTATACATCGTTCTCTCATTTTGATTTGCTAATACATCTTCTCACCTCTGCATACTACCTTTGCTACTTCACTGTGCACCTAAATCGCGAACTTACATTTTATTCTGTATCGAGTCACAATCAGCTTATCTTCAAGTCAACGCTAACAGACGTAAGTCATAAACTCCCCAAAAAATTACCGCACTGACATTATGTAATTACACTCGTTTGTTATTTCTGTTGCAAGCGCCCCGGCACTCGCGCTCAAGTCTGTCTATTCACATTTTCTTCTCTCCTCTCCGTCATTTACAAGGTTATTCAAGGTTTACCAACCATCTCCTGCTGCTATGCTGTCCTATGCTATGCCATTGTCTGACTTTTGTTGATGTCTGTTTCCTGTTCCCAGGCACGTGGCCGACATGCCCACACTCACCTGGCGAAGAGCCCTTGCCCTCTAGCTGTCCCATTTTGCGTTGTTCTCTTCGTTTGTATATTCTTGTCTTTCGTAATTGTTTCAAGTAGTGGCAGTATCTCTCCGTTTACATCTGTGTGCGCGTATTGACGCTTATTGAATATTTTGTTCTGTAATGCTTTCTCTAGTTTATTGATATTCTTTCTTTTCCTCAAGTCCTCCCGCAATTGTATATCTTTTTCTAATTATCATGTAAGTGCTGATTGCTTTTGAGTGTTATTTTTTGTTTTAGTTAAGGGTGCCAAAAAACTCTTTGTCGTGCTCTCAGTAGAAACTGAAACTGTCTCGGGCAATAAGGTAGCAGGCGACTAACTATGCCACTTAACACTTCAATCTTTTAGCTTCGTGACTCTGTAGCAACTAACCGCTGACCTGATAACAGGTTAATCCATGAGTTGGTTCCCCTTTTACTCAATGTAGTCCATATGTGTGGTCAAAGACTTCCACTTGTTGATAGTCTTCGCGTCACTGATCTATTTTGTTTACATTGCATACAACTGAATTGGAGAGTAAAGGATTGAATACTTATTTGCCAACGTCTATTAGATATATAATGGATCTTATTAAATGAAGTATTACTTGCAATTTTTTATAACCTTCTGAGAATACTTGAATCCGAACCAACAAAGTTTGTTGATGTAATCGCACTCTCTGATAAAATTATTTTAGTTATAAAATGCTTGGACACTAAGCAGAAATTAGAACGGTACCACAGAAATCGAATAACTACTTTTCAGTATCAGAAAAATAATAAAACTGATAAGCCTTAAACATCCATAATCGTCTAAAAACTTTTAAAGTTGTTCCTTTAGTGAAAAAAAATATTAAAAATTTTTTTAATGTGGAAAATATCTTCTCAAATAACACCGATCAACAAAAAAAAGTATTTTTTTTTGGGTTTCTGTTCTCATGCTTGAATTCTGATTCTAGACATTGAAAACCCCTTAAATAATAATCTTTAGTTCTTAAAGTTTGCTTTGGGCTGATCTACATCGATAAGTATATTTTAATTTATTTCATAAATCGAAGATGGCAGCACTTTGATTATCCCGAAAGTAAACGGTATTATTATTTGTAAGAGGCACAGTAGTGTATGTTAACCTGTTTATTATAGCTGTAACAACAATAATGGTGTATTACTCAGTTAAAAAATTGCATCAAGTCAGTGTAAAAATTATGTTGATTTATTCTGTTTTATTTGCGGTGAATTTATTAAAGTTAGAAGTAAAAAATTTGCTTTATCAACAAATTTGAAAATTTGCAAAGCCTATGAAGCCTATTTCAACCTAAAAGTCAGTAATCAAAATGAAATTTGAAAAATTGCTCTAATTTCTACGAAAGCAAACTTTAACCGGAAAAATTTTTTCCCCTATTTTTGTTATAGGAGAAACTAAAATTTAACATGTAGATGTCAGACACAAAAATCGTATTGACCGGTGTAATCTAATATTGTCAAAAACGTTTGTTTTTAAAAACATTTATTAAGACATAGAGTGATCGAAAAATTATTAGATTTTAAATAATCGGGAAATAAGAGATTTCGCTCTCTCATACTAGGTTTCCTCATAAGCCACAAAAGTGATTATATAATAAAGCATTGCATTATTTGTGGCATTTGTGAAGTTGATCGATAATTACAGGTTTCATTTTTCCTTGTTTTTATATTTAAACTTAAAGCATAATAGGCATACTGATAGTATCAATTGATAAAACACTAAAGCCTGAATTTCGCTACCACAGTCATCAAATATAAAAATGATTGTGTAAAACTCTCTATAAATGTATATCTTTATAAATTAAAAGTACGTGTCACGTTGTTTGTCCGCAATGGACTCCTAAACTACGGAACCGATTTTAGTAAAATTTAGCACACTGCGTCCAGTTCAAACCAACTTAGAAGGTAGGATAATATAAACAATTCATAAATAAAAAATACAGTGGATTTTATTTGTATGAACATATGCAAAATGAAACCTCAAGTCAATCCCTTGGATTTTTATACCGACAAAAACATTTTCGTCTTTATTCGTAAATAAAATTTTCTCTGTATTGAATAGTTTATTTTAAATATAAATAATAGTAGAAAAATGTATGCTAAATCAACGCGTGGTCGGATCCCCTAGTATATACTATATATGTATATAATGGATGACTCACAAACGATTGATGACCACTGACGTAGAAACTAGAAGTTTAAAAGCAAATCTATTCCAAATGCATGACTGCGTTAACATTTAAAGCACATGAGCCACCGGCAGGATGCACAGATGCAATGCAATGAATTTTTATATAACGTTTAACTTTACTTATTGCACGCAGTGACACGTATATCACGCGAGTCATAAATGTGCTGATTTTAGTGGGCTTTAGAGACTACCAGTGGCATAAATCCGTAGCATTAACTGAAATAGAACGCTGCGAATTTGCTTATCAGTGTTACATTCAGTGGGGAGATAAATTATGATATTAAGGTTGAATCCTTGGCGCTTAAAAGTTCTTACTAATATAGGAATATATCGATGTATTGCACTTGTGTCCATACAGGGCATAAAAAATAAACATATAACACATGATATTAAGAGCAAAAAAAACTATGGAAATTGTATATATTTTAACCTGTCTATACTAATAAGATACGACTAAATTAAGTTTCTTAAATAAAATATAAATAATAGTAAGCAATAATATAAAATTTGCTAACTGAATATCAACTATTTTTTGTTTTTTATTTTTAGATTCTTTTATTTATTTAAATACTAGCAGACCCCGCAGCCGTTGTCCTGCGTGAAATTATATGTCTTGAAATGAAAATTTAACTTATATTGTGTTGAAAATAATTTATTTGTGATTTTTCTACTTTTTTTAATGACACGCAGCTTGATAAACAAAATTTTTTGATTAATGTTCTGGTGCGTAAATGTATAGAGAAATGCATAGAGAAGATGGGTTGACAACTCGTGAGCACGCCACGTATATCTGGCCGTGTGAAAAATATAGCATTTCTAGATTTATGCCGCACTCTTCTAGCGACTACTGTCCTGTTGATTGTCATCGCAAATGAAATTTTCTCTGGAAACTGAATACGTGTGATTTGAAATGTCTGCCCCCTTATATTCGATAACAACGTCACAATCAATCGGGTTCCATTACACACTTTTGGTGCATGAAGATTGTGAAACATAATAGTGACAGATGCAACTTTGAGACGTAAATGATGCGGCGGCATACCAAGCCTCTCCAAAGAACTTAGAAATTCCACTGGATAATTTACGGCTTCGTCCTCATTGTCAAGATGATCGATTGATTTGTATGAGCGGAAACCTCCCGGAATGATTTTGAATCTTCCTGTTTAAGTCATTAACATCGGTATTTTGGAAACTAAAATTGCGCGTGCTCTCACGCAATAGCAGTTACGATAATTTGGCCAATGTTCGGATAAACATTAGTGATGAATTCATCTTTCGTTCAAGGGAATTGACAAAAAAAAAACGGCAGATGAAACTGATATCAAGCCACACTGGAAGTATCAACCAGAATTAGCCCATTTCCAATCCTTAGCGAATACAATATAAAACTTCTTCGGCAATGTCATTTTTTTCGTATCCAATAATTGCGCCGAATTCGAAGGCTGATATGTCGAAATGATCTTCGCGAATGGTACCTGGCCAATTACACGTGTTATGTTTTGCTTCAAGGCCTGAATCGAAGCGGGATTGTCCGTACACACTTCAAACTTAACATATTTTTATAATCCGATGATTCCACCGGCCCACAAACTACAAAAAAGGGCTATTGAACAAAGTACAAGTACCCGTATTATACTAAAGCACTATAGCAACATATTGCGAGAGTAAAAAAACAAACTATTTATCCACTCCAAATTTGAATTTTGTCTTTTTTTTTTTTAAATTATTTATTTATTCATGAATATCTATTTTGTCCCCTTCAAAGTAATCCCCATGAAATATTATACACTTGTGCCAACGGTTTTTCCGAAGCACTTCAAAAAATCATTTTTTTTATCGTCTTCAGCTTCTCCTTCGATGCCGTCTTTATCTCGTCAAGAGAAGCGCAACGTCGTCCTTTCATGGGCCTCTTCAGTTAAGGGAACAAGAAAAAGTCACAAGGGACCAGATCTGAGGAATACGGTGGCTGCGTCATCATTAGTGTATTGTTTTTGGCCAAAAAGTCGCGCACAAGCAACGATGTGTGTGAGCAGGGGCGTTATCGTGGTGCAAAAGCCAATTTTTGTTTTTCCACAAATCCGGGCGTTTCTGTCGGATTGCTTCGCGCAAATTGCGCATAACTTGTAAGTAATATTCCCTATTGACCGTTTTTCCCTTTGGCAAGAACTCATGATGCTCCACGCCCCTGCAATCGAAGAAAACTGTCAGTTATGATTCGCGATACTTTTTGAACACACCTCGTATATCTATTCAGTTACTTTACCAAGAGAATACTTTTACACTTACTGATATTTTTAAATTCGGTATATTTCCTGATGAGACTTTTTTGTTTTTCCTAAAACTTTCTGAAAAGCATGCTTCTCCACAATCCAGAAAAAATTATACATTTGGGTGTACCATAACATTTTTATTTATTGACCATTGCTCAGCGCCTGCTTATAAAGGCACAACAGCTAAATCTCCATAATTTCTGTTCGTTCAAATTTCCCTCACCCCTCGCGCTATGAATTTATTTTGTGATCGCTTGTATTGAGCTATTAATGTACTGGCCTGTGGCACTGCGTTCAGATATAGGGAAATGTACATAATGATATTTATAAGGGTCTTTTTGCACATTTTCCGCACAAGAGGAAAATTGTATACACATTTATTTGCTTTATTGTGACTTTGAATTGTTCGTTCGTTCAATTACACACACTCATATATAATAATAAAGAACCGAACATTTTTCCAAGCAAAAAATTTATTGTATTTTCCAGTGTTCAAAGACTCAGGCAGTTTATTAGCATTTTACTGAACGTCCTAGCAAATATATGTGTATGAGTATATACATATTTTTTTATATTATGGCATATACTATAGATACATATTTGTATTAACATAAGTTCTGTGATGATGCACATCCGCACATCATTAAAAATAAAATAATAAATACTAAAATACTTTTATTTGCATAAAAACAGATACGAATCGACGTTCTGTCGGATTAAAATCCATATTAGCAGTGAAATTGCGAGCGAGTCTTCGAGACCCGACAGGTGGCAATATCGTTTATTTGTACGAAGAAGTGTTAAGAACCACAGAGTGTTCAGCTTGTATTATAGAGGCCTAGGATTTGGCCAGAATTTCGCGTAATTGATTAACACAACTGCTTCTTTTGATATAATTCCTGTACACCCAACATTGTACAAATTTTTAGGCTATTGCTATATCAGCTAATAAATAGGTTATTAGCACGAAAGTATTTTTATAAAGATTTCAAAAATATGTATGTCAGAGAAGTAAGAATGGCGATTCAGTATGCTGTTCATTTCCACTGATGCTTCCTGTGTACTTTATCAAATCTATAGAGCGCGATTTCTTTCAAGTTGAAAAAGGTAGAAAAAGAGTCGCTTCGAAATTCGTTTGGAGAATAGAGGGAATGGGCAGCAGTTCCATGGAACACATCTTTGGCCACATCGTCCTTCTCTTTCAGCAATTTGTTGAAGAACCTCACTTTGATGTAGATTGTGGCCACGGAGCTTAATATTTTATCCCCATACGCTTTTCAACCAGAAATCTTTCTCGTTTTGACACAAAATTGTGTTGAAAACCATCGCTTACAGTGAGAACAGTGAAAGTCTTCCAGAAGAGGAGGAAAGTCAAACCGATATGAAAGTAAAATGCGAAAGTAAAGGGAAAGTGTTGCGAATGTCGAACAAATTGCACAACTTATCCGTTTGCTGCTTGGCGACGCATTAAAGCTGCTTTGAGAGCAAACGCTTCGGCACTTATTTCCCAACGTTTTTTTGAATTCGTTTTTCATACTCGTTTATCGCTCTCCACAGCAATAGAGCTATGGTACTTAAAAAATTGTTAAATGCTTCCGCCACAGGGAGACATCAAAAGCAAAAACAGCAGCAGCAATAAGAGCAGCGCAGCGTCAGCCGAAAGCAATGAAAGATAAAATAATGTCAGCGGAAGATCGAAAGTGAGGTATTTCGCGGTGTGTGCGTGTATATGTGTGTCCTTACCGCTTTCGTGGTTATATTAGTGAGATCTGTTATCTCAAGGCTTACATATACAAATATTAGTATGTAATATGTAAGCATTTCGTGAAAGGAAGCCGATGACATAGTATTTGTTTCCGCGAGCTCATCAAAAGGGAAACACCGAATATGAGGGCGCTTGAGTATGAGGAAAAATTAAAAATCACAGCAAAAAATTATGTAGCATAAGGACGAAACGTTAAATGAACCGGGGTACAAGGGAAATATAGTATAACTGTTGCGAAATATCCGTGAAAATATCATGCAAATATAGCTTTGGTAGTGTTAAATTGTTAGAAATCGGAGACTGCAGGACAATGTGTTCAGAAAAAAGTGCCATAACTTTTCTTCGCAGTTCTGGAAATTGTGTTGTAGCGAATCGAATAAGCAACGAGCTTAAATCCCCTAAATGGGTATAATCATACTAAAACGAAACAGCAACGAATATATCACTTTAAGGAGGCATTCCCTCTCTATTGTATAAAATTTATTTATGTTATTGATTTTATAAAAACATTATTTTACCAGAGAATACAGTTCAAGTAACCCCTGCATGAAAGTAGGGAACAGAATGCGGAAATTATTTAAGTCGAGACTATAAATTAATTTTTTTATATTATTTTTTTATTCAATTTGTACATACGAATGTATAAGGCCCGTTCTAAATGTATACTATAGGTGATTTTAGGTTACCGAACAGTTATTGCGTCGAAAACTCAAAATGTTTAGCAACATTATTTTTCATTATTTTGTTTGTTAAGCAGATAATTTTATCTCATTTATGATTTGAGAAAAATATCAGCCAAACAGGCACCGCGGCTTCGTTTGCATAATTTATCATGTTTACACCAATTTTTATAACCGTCCTGAACCCTCCTTCGGCTGAAATTTTGGTGTTGGTAAGTACACTGAATATTAACTTCAAGTTCCTCGAGCATTGTTGGTTAATTGACCTTTGACTTAAGAAATCACTAGAGAAAATAATCTGAAAGCGTTCAATTACATGATTTTGGAGGCCATTTAACTGGACCATTTCTCCAAATTAATGAGTCTTTAAACGTTGCACGTATTCTGTCATTATTTAAACATGACACATGAAACGGCGCACCGTGTTGTTTTAAATATAAAATTCCGGGAAAGAAGTCTAACAGCATAGTGTTATAACGCTTATAGTAGCCACCGGAGGATGTTAATTTGGCAAACATTACTGAACACACTGGCAAGACTTAACACAAATCCGTAAACAAACATGCACACAATGAGCTGTCTAAATCACGGCATCTATATTGGTAGACGCTGTATGTAAAATAACAGGCAAAAAATGGACAATATTTTATTCTACTCGTACTTCACTATAACTCGTCTTAGAGCCCAATGCTTCCCATGAGACGAGACAATTTGCCACTTAGGGCTTGTCTGTTAGTATACTGCCCTTGAGTATAACTCTTCTTTTCATACACCTCAATTCAGCACAATTCATGTTTCAAACTAAAATGGAAAGTAGCGGTAAATGTCGTAAGCGTTTAATGCCTTTTGACAACTTCAACGACAAAGCGGATTTATCCAATCCTTGCGCTAACAAAACACCTTTGTGGTTGTTGGCGAGCCATTGTGGTTGCGTTTATTGTGTTGATTTTTGTTGTTTCCCAACAGCTGTTCTGCATAGTAATAACGGGAAGCGCAACCATACTTTAAAAGTGATGAGAAATTCTTCAAAAAGTGCAAAATAAATATCTTTATCTAACAGAAATTATCCAACGCTCCGCAGGCCCAACCAAAATAAACAAGAAAGCTATGAAAGCAAGTGTAAATTGCTATGTGCAAGGAAAAAAAAAATTAAAATAAAATAAATATGAACAGTGACAATGACTTTGCCACAAATGAACCATAGAAGTTTGTGTTGGTAACTGAAGCAACATCGCCAAAAAGAAATTTGGGTATATAACAAGTTAAATTGAATAACATTAACGAAGAGGAACGTAAGTTTATATTAATTTGATTTGTAAAAAATATCTCAGTGAACCTGATGTGATTATCATATTACTCTTTTATTAAGAAAATATGTCACATCTGAAGAAAACTGGTCTTCATCAACACCTTTACGTTTTCTCTAATTTGTTTGTGACAATGCTGGATAACAAAGTTTAGCCGAAATCGGCTAATCGTGACCCGAATTATGGGATTTCACTAAAAGGAGGGCGGTGTCATGTCCATCGTACAATTTTTACACCGCCTCCCATAAAGCTTCCTCGTACCATTTTGGGTGTAAATTTAATGTCTTTGTCTAATTTAGTTATGGAGAGTGTCCGTGGTTATTATCCGATCTTGTACATTTTCATACCATCGCAAAAGGGGTTAGAAAAACTTGTCGTGTGCAATTCTTGGTTTCAATGCTTTGGAAGTCATATACATTAAACTTATTATTGGCACACACTTTTTAAATATTTTAAAACTACAGAAACCTCCTTTAACACGATTCGTTGTGCCAAGTTTCTGTTTTGAGTCTTAGTTTATGGCTTAGTTATGACACTTCATACGTTTTTGATTACTGGCGTTTTTAGGACATTGAAGTGGTTCGATTTTGACGATCTACGAACTTGCCTTTTTATTTTTTTGCTTGTCTTTTTTTAGAATGACTTTTTTGCCAAGGGAACAAGGAACAGCGTACGAAAATATCTTAATTTTTATTCAAGTTGCAGCATGCACGGATTGACGGACGTACAGAGAGACAGTCACTCGAATTTTATATATTATTGCTTGAGTAATTTCATACAAGCAATTTCATTTGTTGCTTTTCTCCATCCAACTCTTTAAAGTTTGAGTAACATACTAACACTATGTTTTACTCAAACAAAGTGAAGCAAAGTTTGAAGATATTTGATCCACATAAAAGTCAACTTTTTGACCAACACTCGTACAATTATGTCCCAAAAAATCATAATGACATAATCTCTCCCACAGTTGAAGCCAATTCTCTTTGGTCGTATAACTTTAATTTACCTGCAGCGTTGTGTATTCTAATTATTTATTTAAGAATTTTTTACTTTAAAAGTTTTCAACTTTCTCGCCCAACTACTGTCTGCGCTGCCACTTATTGTTAGTGCTTATTCTACATGTTTTTCCATCTTTTAAGACTCCGTGGATTTGAGCGGATTACTTGAGAATGTTCATCAATTCATTTTAATCAAATCTACATTAACCTTAAATAACGATCGGACGCTCTGCATAAATACAAATTAATGTCTTTCAACGTTGCACAAGTAGAAGCTCGCAAGAATATGAAGCAAACCACATCAGAAACTTTAATCATTTCAGTCTAAGATTCTGCCCGGCCGAATTTGCTTTCACCACAAGATTTTCATTTGCAAAAATGACCACACAGAAGAAACAGAAATTTGTAGAGGGCGAGTATAAGGATAAGACATAAAGGTAAAACACTTCTTTATGGAACAATATGGTTACAAAGTTAGACGCTTAATGAACAGTCCACTTTTGTTTTTGCCTTAAATAGCCATCACTTAAATGCTGTGAAATCTGCTGACCTTGTACTGCTGACCACAAAATACCAAAATTTGGAATATATGGATTAAGAGTGAAGAGGTAAAGTGGGCATAATTGAACCAAAACGAAAATTGGCGTATATGTGGAACTTCTTGTTGTAGGTACAAGTTGTTCATCTATTTCGTTTCTTTGTTGTTGTCTTGGTGCTGAAAGAGCTAATCTAAAGGTTTTTCTTCGTACTCACGACTTAATGCACTGGAAAATTTTAAATAAAAACGCAGACATCGATTGGAACGTTGGGGCGCACACAGGCACAGGGAAAAAATAAGCAGAAAAAGGAAAATATGGAAATAAGAAATCAGCTTCAGATTTTAGTGCTATGCATCGCTTGTATACTCCGCATTTACAGAAATGTGCGTTATTATATTTCATATGCTTCTCTATAGGTAAATAATATATTCTAAGGCGGCCCAACATATACAGAAAGAAGCTGACAAATATTAAAACGCGCTCAAGTTTTGAAGATCATATTAGTCACATATTGCTAATTCACCTTGTCTTTTATTATTAATTTTTATTAATAATTAGATATCTTTAATAGAGACAATTTACAAACGAAATCCTAATTTTCATTCAACTTTCATACGCAATCCTCATAGGATTTATTATAATTTTCTTTCTTTTAAAAAGAAAATATTAAAAAAATTACTTCAATAAAACTTTTCGAAAAATATAATATTTTTCATTCAATCCACTCAAATAAACACTTCTACACATTACTATTTCTACAAAATATTTTTATAAAAATTATGATTTTTCTGTATTCGACTTTGACAACAATAATAGACTCCACATACTATAAAAACAAAACTTATGTACGTGAAAGTATTTCCCTGACTACTATGATTCTGCCAAATTATAAGACTATGAAGCGTTAGGTTACACCTAACTTTCTCCTGGACTTTCCTTAATAAATTACAATAAAAAATTCCTCTCATTAGTTTTAAGCTTGCAAACATTATATTAACTTCGTAGCTGTAAGAATTGGAGACTGAATTAATGAATAAAGACATTCGAAAAGAACGGAGTTGTTATTATATTGATAATAAAATTTTTTTGTTTCTTTTTTATTTCTCATTGGTAGGGTATAACGAATCGTTGCATGCAATTTTGTTATGAATTTTTCTCTTGCGCTAACATTTTGCTGTCTCTGCATTTATGTTGGGAAACAGATGCTCACCGGCCAGGCATACATTTGTGTCCGTGAACAAACAACATCCTTAGTCGACTCTTAGCTCATTAAACTCATATTTTATGTGATTTTGTAAGCCAAGCAACAAATGCACATATGTTTATAGCAGAGCCGCATGGCACGGCATCATCGCAGTTAATTCTGGTCTGGGTACTTGAACATACAAATTTTATGGAAGAGATAGTGAATAAATTTGATTCGAAATAAAATCGATAAGGCTTAATATACGAGTACAGCAGCGTACTTTTTAGTTCCACCGGAATTAAATCACACACACCTCTTGCAAGCTGACGCGGTGTCTGCGAGCATCATAGACCGCGTAAGCAGCTCTTGATGAATGCTTTAATTTGCAATTGTTTTGATTTATTCGATCACAGATAATGCTGACGATCAGCACATGGCAGTGGTGGTTTGCCATGGTGTATACGTAACATATAGTAAACAAGTGCAGCGGTGTGCCTTCTATTGAAACGCATCGCAATTGTTATTTCAGGCACGCAAATTTGAGATGATTAAGAAAAGAAGGAGAGAGAAAACAAAATGTATAAAAACCAAAAAATATATGAAAAAAAAAAGAACAAAATATTTTTTTATTATTTTGGTTAATTATTTTCATCTAATTACTTAAATTATATTCAAACTATTTTTGTATAGTAGTAATATCGATTGTCCATTGTCAAGTAAAGGAGTCAATTTAAATTTTAACAGGCTCCCAGTAAACGGGTACCATCATAACGAAAGCTCGGGACCCGCCAAGCATTTGGCAATGCGGCCAGTCTGTACAAACCTTTGGAACGGCATGGTTAACCGGAATATTTGTATACTCTCTCATCATGTTGCAACTGAATATAATAATTTTGTCCTCGTAACGTTAGTAACTCCTAGAGTTAACTGAAATAGAAATAAGATTATGTTTATACAAGTGATCGGGATGACGAAACGACTAGAAGTCCGGTTGAATCTTTGTCAGTCCGTCCAAAGAACTAAACTATAGGAATTCTCCACCTCATTTTATCTTGTTTTAAGGCTTATAAATGCTTTAAGTTGCGTTTCAAAGGCTAATGAGTTTTTATGTTTCTGCTTCGTTATAGAATTATATGAAGGAACACACCAAAAACATGTGATTTTTTGCACTTAGTGAAGTTATGGGCATTGCTTACATCACTTAAGGATACATAGGTTGCTATATTAAGGATACATAGGTTGCTATATATATATCTGGACTAGGCAACACTAAGTGTTGTCAGGTGCAATCTGACATTTCTATTGGAAAGTTTGGCATTTTTTAGCATAACATCACTCAGAACGTTTTGTCATTTAATCGGGAATTGTTTTATTTACAGGGAATTAAAAAATTAATCTCGGCCAAAATATGGAATTAACTCGTGAACATTTTCGTCCGATCATTTTTCACAACTTTCGACGTGGATTATCACGACAAGAGTGCATCGATGAACTAAAATTTTTATATGGCTATGAAGCACTATCCTATAGCACTTTGAAAAACTGGTACAACGAATTCAATCGTGGCCGACGCTCGCTCAAAGATGAATTCCGTGAAGGTCGTCCACAAACAGCCGTTGTGCCAGAAAACATCGATGCCGTACGTGAACTGATAATGCAAGACCGTCATGTAACATACCTTCAGATAGAGGCATTCTTATGCATTTTTCCCACCAGCATACATTCGAAATTGCATGAACACCTGGCCGTTTGTTCTCGTTGGATCCCGCACAATTTGACAATCGCTCAAAACAAGACTCGTGTGGATTGGTGTAAAGAAATGCACAGGTGACGAATCATGGATCTATGCGTATGAGCAAATCGACCGCGTGGGTCTTCCAAGATGAGCCAAATCCAACGAAAAAAAAAAAAAAAAAAAAAAAAAAACATTTTCGTTGATAAATATGCCTATTTTCATTATTAGGCCAGAAATATATATAGCAGCCCTCGTATTTACGATTAATTCATAAAATAATAGTAGTAATTTTCGTAAAATAGTGCTAATGTTTTTGTTATAAAACTCACTGGAATAGTTTAACATAATATGTATAGTTATAGTATATAGTTTCAAATATTGCAGTACATTTATGTGCTATCCGAGATGATGTGCCTATGGATAACTGAAAAGTTGTTACAACCAGTTGTGGTAAAGTTGCTAGTGTGTTTTCAGCCTTTGGAACGGAATTGCAGTTCATACTAAAAGGTCAGCATGTCAGCATATTCAAGTTTATAGAAGTGTAAAGTCAATGTCTGCGGCTGTTGTGAAAAGTGCAAAATACTGTGAAACTAAATAAGTTCAAACAAATGCCATCTATTCAATGCGAACATGTACATATGAATGCGTTCATAGCAAGGAAATAGTTTCATTACAATTGTTAATAAAATTGGACATGTCGGTGTACGCTATACATAATGAGTAAATTATAAAACAGCATTGCTCCTGTTGTTGCTTTTTTTATTTCGCAAAAAGCTTTGTAACGCTCTTTGGCTAAAAGACACATTTCCGCTCAAGTTATGTAGGTAATAGTATAGCATAGACGGATTTTATGTTGCTCATACGCCATGGTGTACGTCTTATATACGTAACTGTTTTTATGTGAATATACAAAAAATAACATAAACCATAAAACTTTCACAAAACTACCAGAATGCCTGACATTATTTTTAATTTCGGTCTTTTTTGGGAAAATGAGGGAATATCTCCGCAAGTTATCTTTTCAGGTAATATGAACTCTTAATTTAAGCATCTTATATTTTCTCAGATCTCGGAGAAAATCACAAAAATTTTAAGGAATAATTACAAAAAAGTGTATAAAGTAGGTAATTTCCTTCTAATATATATATTTCAGTGTCCTTCTAATAATAATTTCAATATTATTTCCTTGGATTTATAAATTCAACAAATTTTTACGGAATTTCAGGGTCAGAAAGGTGCTATAAAACTCAAAATAAGAACATCCTTGGAACAAAATATATATACCGACACGACATTATACGCAGTCAGATAAAAATATTCACTTAAATGTACCAAATAATGGCAAAGTCACTTACACCACTGCTAAGAAATGGTAGCAACTACAACAATATGCATACAAAACAATATATAGGGTGTATTCTTAGTCATTCGCAATCATTGCACTTTATTCTCCAGTGGGCCACAAAATTTCCAAATAAAACACAAGCTTCAGCTCGATATATGTAGATACGCATATAAGCATCGCCAGAATGATATTGTAGTATTATTATTGTATTATTTGGCTTTGTAGCCTTTAAATTAAAATACGAGTGAGACCTTACCACAGAGGAATCACTAAGTAAGGGAGGAAAGGAATGTGCATGGCCGTAAAATGAGCGATATTTTAAGACACATTATATTTCCCTTTTTCAGAGCGCGCGGTCGTGAACATTTATTTAAGAATTTTTGAAGTATGGAAATTGAATTCCTTATGAATATAATAATAAAAAAGTGAAGCAAGCAGCATATATTAATAGCATTTTCTTTTTACGATGGAAGACGCATCAGAAAAAAATTTGAATATATTGGATAAAGTTTTAAGACTCTAGTTATTTAGGTGATATTCACACAGTCTATTTCATATATCAATTTAAGCACTCAAAAACGTTCGACGAAAAGTAGAATAAAGATTTAATATTTAAATAAGCAAAAGCTCCATAATCTTTGTGGCCCTTCGAACAAAGATTTTCCTCACATTTTGCTTATACTAAGTTAATGATCCGTTATTTTTAGTATTTTTTACTGGCACATTCGGAATATAGTATATATACATATACAAGTATATCTATAATGCTATGGTGTCGAACCATTTAAAAAAAAATTAAGTTAACTCACGCACGCTGTGCTACACGCAGGCACTTACGGCACGAACAGGCCGCAATGCATTGACCTTGAAGTGACAAGCCCTAAGCAGACTTTATATTCTGGTAGTAGCAATAAAGCAATTTAGCTTTCAGCTAGATTGTTCAGCAAGCCTGCATTTTAATCGGCTCCGGCGCTAACCTTTTAGGCAACAAAACAGACGACTGCAAACGGAATATTCACATCGGCTTGCCACGCGAAGACATTGCGAGTCGTATGCCGAAAATCTAATCTGCTAAAGTATTTACGCTATGCGCCAATTCTTGTTCTCTTCTTTCTCGAATCTACGTGTAAATTTTAACAGCAAAACGCTAACCACCTTCTGTATCTTGGCCAACTACTTTCGGATATACACATACCTAAATGCTGGGTGCAAATGTCTGTGCTACGCACCATCGCTGTATGAATTATGCCACGAACACTTTCGGCACCGGCACATGGTGTGTGGCACTTCCGTTGCCTGCCGACATTGACTGCGTAAAATTGGTCGGAGTTGCGTGTATTTGTTACAACGCCATCATCAATGGTACTGAGAGCAATGAAAGGTGTCAAAAGAACCGTTATTTTCAGTCATTTCCATTGATAAACAACTCCGCCGAGTAAACAACATTTTTATAGTCAATTTAAGTTTCACATCTATTTACAACAAGTATGTACTTATATGTGTGTGTTGTTGAAATGAGAGTAAGCAGCAGGAAGCAAGTTGAAATATATGCGAAAAAAGAAGGAGCTACTGAAATTGTCGAAAGAGGAATATGCGGATAAAAATGATAATCCAGGTGTGAAAGCGAAAAAGTCGGAGATGGATAAGAGACAGTAGAAGAAATATGGCCAAAGACGGTAACAAGAAAAACCAAAAAATGCTGCTATAGCTGGTGTTGCTAAATAAAGTCACCTAAAGCTGTTGGCTCTGAGAATTGTAACGAAAGCAGTACCGGCGGATAAGAACTATTAAAAACATGCAGAAAACACGAAACGAAAGAAAGATTCAAAAATGTCTGGTAATCAATAAAGGCAACAACTAACACAAGAAAGACACAGTTTGTGAAAATCTTCGTTTAGTTTGTAATTCCAAATTCCACTCTTTCATTTTGACCACAAAATGATAATTGTTAAATGATATCTTAAGCAGCAAGCATAAATTTGAAAATCCGTATTGTATGTATTGGCAAGATTGTTAATATGATTTTCAATGAGGCACAATAAGGTTTTACTAAATCTAAATTTCTCAAAGAACGGATAAATAATAACAGCTGTAAATAAATAGCGCAATTTATTGTTCTCATGTACCAGTTGGTTCTAAAAATTTGTAGTTTCTAATTTGGTTTTTCGGGTTAAGATCGGAACATTTTTTTAAAACACAGAATAATGATGTAAGCAATTTTGAAAAATGTCATTTCGAGAAATACGCGTTTAAAGTTTCACTGCTGAATGGAAGGCACCGGACGAGACGAAATCAAAAAAATCGCGAATGTTGAAGTCGAAAGTGAAGACAATGCTGATTTGTTTTTATGATTTCTAAGGGGTTGTCCACAAAGAATTTATTCCAACCAGTCAAAACGTTAATGCACTATTCTACCTTAAAGTTTTGAAGCGTTTGGTGCGCCGTATTTGACATGTTCGGCCCGAATATCGCGAAGATGAAAGTTGGCGTTTGTTGCACGATAATGTGCCGTCTCATCGATCGACGCTTGTGACCGACTTTTTGACCAAAACTTCTTACTTTTCGGAAAAATGCATTTTCCTATGAAAGAAAATGCGTTATTCAGAGGTAGAAGCCATTGAAAAGGCTTACACCGCCATACTGGCGGTCATACCGGCCAACGAGCGAAAACACTCGTTCGGCATGCTTTTGGACCATGCAAAAAGCTGTATTGAAGCAAGAGGAGACAATTTTAAATAAAATAAATTGATTTTGCCGAAAAAACTATTTGTTCTGTTTTTTTTTTTTAAGTCCTGCCAAAGAATATATCGTTTAATTGAAATACTGAGTTTGATGATAACTGAAAAATAAATTTCTAACGTAACATTTCAAATTGAATTAGAAAATACTATCAACAAAAGCCATATCCAGCTTGCTTAAACTGACTTTGACCTGAACCTATGAAAACCGTGCTTATGCAATAACAAAAGCATTCAAATTGCAAATTCCATAGATAGAGGTTAGGAGAAAAAAATAACACAAGTATGCAAAAGTCAATTGGAAAAAGCATTAAAGTCAGGAAAAATTGGCGGAAATACAATTTTTCACACGATTTGTACGCCGTCGAAGCAAATCACGTACAAATTCTGCAAAAATTAAAAAAAAAAAAAACAGATGTTTGGATTTGGAGTCAGATGCTGAAATATGTTATTTTCGTATCACAAATATTGAGATTTTTGCTGGTGTAGTTTTGAAAAAGTTTGGTTAAACTTAAGCCAAAGAGTATACAAAAAGTGGTCTGCCCGTTTTTCAAAATTCCATTTTGCTATTAACTATATTTGTTACCGAAGGCCATATACCTACGGTAAAAGTATTTTGGAAAAGTTATTGGTACTTTTTGGCTTTTGCTTCAAACTTCGGTACAACATTTGCAAATCGTGACCAAAACGAGATGGCCGCCGATCCCAATTTTCGCAGGAAAATTTTATTTAGCGCTGAAGCTCACTTTTGGCTGAGGTAAATTAATCAGCAAAATTATCTAGCCTTGATCTCACTAACCGTTTATTAAACGCTTATTAAGGAATGCCTAATAGTGTTATCAATAGTATTGAGTCACTTTGTGATTAGACTAGTGTCCGCGCCAGGTCACAGCGGGATCACTGTGAGGCTGATGCCCAGGAAAGGCAACCGCTATCACCTGGTCCTGCTATTAGAATAATCGTAATGGATCTTTTCTCCCTATGTTTTGCAAAAGCTTGGCCAGGTCTGGGCTATGGTCGGTCCATGAAGTATCGCAAGAATCTTTTCACCCAAAATCGATCATTAAAGATTCAGTAAGTTCTTTGCCGTTAGTAAGGCCAGCCTCTCCCTAGTTGTGGCATTTTTAAGACACCGTTGTCCTCCTCGGAGGACATCTACATACATGCATATATTTCACCTGATTAATATTCCTTGCATACTCGTATGTTACTTCAGCTAAAGTTTGGTCAGGCCTGAGTAATGAATATGTGAAAACGAAATGGAATTCCCAGAAATGAAGTGAAAATTCATTAAAGCCTCGTGATTGCAACACAAACTGAAACTAACAGTAAAAGCATAAAAACGCCAAGTAGCACTAAAAAAACTTTTAGGGTCAGTTGAGAAAACTTTGCAGAAAAAGGCATAATAATAAAACTCTGAAACATGTTGCTGTCATTTTCAACCAAAGTAATTGCGCATTTATGCAAGGTGTGTGTCATTAGGAAAAAAGTTCGCACGAACAGCGGGGGATTGTAATGAAACAGGCAAAAAAATCTGCGTGAGAAAAAGATATTTTTACTCGCTGTGGCAACTGCCACACAGCACATACCGTCAGTTGTTATTGTTACTACTTCCGTTGCAGCATTGACAGCTTGAGGTTTATTTATTTTGGAGCTCATGCATAAAAAAGGCTGTGGGCGGAGCACTTGTTGTTGTCGGCTTATATGGCCTATTGAAGCGTCAAGTGTGGCCATTCACGCGAATACATGCACATGTTCACATACACATACTTATATGAGCGTTAAATTAGTAGGCGATGATATGCCAAAAGCACAGTCAAGGAGTGGCGTAATTAAAAATTTTATGAAGGCCACGCTCTTTACATAACTGGAGCATTATTAAATATATTTGTACTTGTGTTCTTTTAGAAGAGGCTTGACTTATTACTTTTTAAAGTGTGTGAAAAAGCACCTATAGTGGTCCGAAACAGCCCTTTGAATATTATTTATCGATGTGAGTTTACATAAACATTAGCCCAACAAGCACCAATGGAAGATAAATGGTCCCCAAAACTCAAATTATGCTTGAAATTTTGCTTACAAAATATGTCAGCCTGTAATCTATAACGAGGGAGATTGGAGCATGTATCGAGAGGCATTTTTTCTAACAAAATTTGGAAGAGTACCTACACTTTGGAAATCAAAAAAGTGTTATTTATTCAATTCGATCTAAATCTACATAAGAAATCATTTTTTCAGTTTTTATACTGCTTGCAAGAGAAAATTACATTCGAATAATAATAATAATAATCAAAAAATTAAAATAACAGTAATAAATAATAAATTCAGTCGTTTTGCGTATATTTTTGCCACTGCACGTGCTCAATTCTGCTAAATAGCAACGACAACGGCGAATTCCTTATTTTGATTCTATCGTCTCTGTTAGCCGCCAAATCGAATATTATACAGAATTCAATTTGCACCTTCTCTATACTTTACATTCTCTGGCCCGGCGCGCTTTTCAGAATGCATCGCAAACAAAGGGCACGGCGCTATGGCGGTTTTGTTTACTTTTTGAATTTTTTAATTCGTAATATCTTTTGAATGGAAAGTCCAATTTAAAAACTATTTTATAGGTAGTTAAATGGTCTTGACCATAAAATAATTTATTTGGTTAATTATTAATGTAAACACATAAATAGCATGGTTTGAATTTGGTTAGCATTTTCATTAATGTTTAAAAGGAAAAAAGTTGTTGTAGTGACATAACTACAATAGTTGGACATATGCTATCGCGGAGTTTTTTGTAGACATTATGATGTTCTTACTTACGTACATTATTTTGTTCTATCGCTAAAAGTTTTGACAGCGCATTCGACGAAAGACATTTTAAGACTCATTTTTCTACTCCTTCGGTTACATTGTTCAAATTTTACCAAGGATCCCTAATTTTTTATAAAATAAAATGCAGCTATATCAAATTGGAAGAATGTAGCATTATATTGCTGAAAGAATTTTTTAAATCGGCCCAGTACTTTTTGAGCCTATTCATTACAAACATACAAAAATAGGTACAAATCTTTCCTCTTTATAATATTAGCATAGAAGAACCTTTTCCCAATTTTCTTTAAAGAAATTAGATTTTCATTTAGTAATTTTGGTATTGTTTTTCTTATCGTATTACATGTAAACCTTTGTCAACTAATATTTGTTCTCTTTTGCAGGACTTCTTAGGCAATGCTTACATTTGTTTCGGTAAGTTAAAAAAAAAAAATGAAAATTAATGTGTAAAACGTCTTTATATTTACCAACGTTAGCCGATAATTCGGACTTTCTCCAACTCAATTGAAATTTTATTTAAAAAAAACTATTTTTCCTCATGAACATTTTTCAGCACAAGGAATAACTAATATTTTAAAAATTTTTTTACAAATATCAATAAATTTAAAATAATATTCAGACCATACAGGGAAAGGGTAACTGTCATTTTCAAATAGTCAAAAAAATGTAACCTAGCCCAAAATGGTTCTTATGATAATACTGCGATGAAAAATTGCCCTGAAAATACCTTTATGTCTCAAGTGGAACCTCTAGAGCCTTTTATATGGTATCTACTAAGTTGCTTTACTTTAATTTCAGATAGTTTTTCTATGTGGCTAAAAATCAGAGCCAAAGAGCCTTAACCTTAGACCTTCAAAATAAGAATGGAAAAGCATAAAATAATTAAGCAATTCTTCTAGAAAAATTGGACAGAGGCGATCAATCAAAATTTTGATCACAACATGCTCAATTTAAATAAACTAAAATACACAATACTACATTTCTTCTACTTTACCTGCTTAATATATCTTTTCTACCCCAGAAATGGTCGATATACGTATGTATTCTAATTTTTTCGAACTTATGTCATCTCATCAGTACAACAGCTGTCACGGTCCAAATCCAATTGGCAGTTAATTGCTCCATTCTACGCTGTTGCGCCTTTCTGTTGATATTGATGTCACATCAGAAATTGATGGGTTCAACAGTATCGGATCTGATGAAAACAGGTTTTCCATAGGTTCCAACCCTACCTTGAGATATCTGCAATGCGCATATGCTACCGTTTCTGATATTTTGCGTATGCCTTTCTTTGCTTAAGTCACAATAAAGCATGTGTCATTCGCCTTATCGTCATTTTTTCCGTTCCTTCGGTTGTTTGCCAACAGCCCGCAACAAACACATAAACAATGACTTCACACTTTATTTTCCGCAGTTTTTGTTCTCAGTTGAGCCATCTGTGTGTGTTGGCGGAGAGTTGGCTACAGCCTGTGGTTAGCGCAAACATGACGCAGCAGCATTATTACGCGATAATAACTTTTGATTGAAAGTGTTTTTGTGTTAATGACTTTTCGAGTTTTCATGTCAATATTATTTTGTTCAGAAATTTCTTTTATTTTCAAAGTGACAAAGGAAGAATCAGCTCTTATAAGGTTTAATTATTTAGATTTTTAGAAAAATAATTTCTTTTCTGTAACATCTGCCCTTTTGAAAATAAGAACTAAGTCCCTCTTTTGGGACAATTATATTTTTTATGGTTTTACTTTTCTGCTACATATCACATTATTTTACTTTTAGTTATTAGCTAAATTTTTATGGGTGCAGTATGAAGTCATACAGAGTTTGGGCTAACACTCTTCATTCTCATTCCATGTTATTTCTTATTTTTGAAGGACATGTTGCATTTAACTTTTGATAGTACTATTTATTTGATATATAAATTCGTTGTGATATAAAAGTAATAAGGCTAACAGGATATTTTCCTACCTATTTACATCTTCTACATTATTTCTGTGTATTTTTGTTTCAATTTCATTTTCGTAAGTGCTTCACTAACAAAAATTATTTTCATTGCAAAAAAAACTAAACTCTGTTACTAACAAAAAGGCCTGAATTCTCCACGCATTAAAGCGCTGTTCATCTGGGCGTATGAGTAATATCAGACGACAGATTACCACACAAAACTTTTGCCGAAAATTTATGATAGAATTACAGCATAAAATTGTATTTGTCATTAAAAACCTTAGTCTTCAGCTTGCCGACATTTTATTATGAAGTAGTCAGGTACTACTGTTGAACATTATTACCTTAAGAATTGGAAAGATCTGAGGCTTTCATGTTGCCAGAAAATAATTACAGATTTTGAAGTTTCAAACTAATATATTATTCAACTTTGAGTAAAGTAAATCATAATATTTGTGGTAGTCACAGTAGTCACAGCTATAAGCAGCTCTCACTAGTTTTGCGCTTCATAGCTACCGTCCATACGAATATGTATGACCTGGAAACCATTGTATTTGGGCATTGAAATAGGAAGTTAGATTCAACGAAATATCATCGCAATCTTCCACCTTCATTGATGAAACTCTAACAGAGTTTAATCAAAGCCGCTTGTGCCACTAAAGCTTGTCTAAATCAACCCGGTTTTCTAGGTAATATTTAATTGTATGGCGAAAGGAATTAGTTAGTTTTTTCCCCTACCGCCTTGTCACATAATCGTACTTCAACTGACATGCGTGTGACTGAATATTAAAAATTGCGTGCAAATATGTACATTTGGTTGTAACGAGTTGTGAAGTTTAGCATTATTATCATATTAGCGATTCTGATAATTGCTGAATGCTGCTCAATTTCCCTAAGCACTTATGCCGTCCATATAAATTTAGCAAAATGCAAATAAACGTTTGATTACTTAATTATTCTAAGTAATAAAGTAAATATTTTCACAACCACACTCAGTTTCGCACGCTATATACAAGCTATGTGCGTCTATATGTTTGCTTATATTCGAAGAAAACACGCATGTGCGGAAGGCGAAGCACTCATACGCTATGGAGCACTTATAATCGCTGAAGCGTATTATCGCGTGCGTACACAAATTGATTATCACAGTCGGTCGCTTAAGTTTCCTGAATAGCCAGAAATCCCACGGAGCTAAATGAAGAGAATACAAGCGTTACGGCACGATATTTCTTAGCATCCTTGTAGTTGGAAAGTATTATTTCACAGACGAAAAAGTGACGCTGTTTTTCGAAAAAATGTAGTGATTTGGAAACCAATCGTGCTTTCACTTTTCTTAGGCACAAATGATCTTTCAAAATGCGTTTCATTGCTCGTGCCTATTTCAATGATGCTAGTAAGATATGTTTCTGTTAATCGTCGACTCTCAAGCTCCAATTTCCATTTTTATTTGGCGGGTTGATCATAAGTTAATGTTGATGGCCGTCCATAGTAAGCCTCGTCGTCAATGTGTTCTCGAAAATCTTTGAGTATTTAGTACCATTCAAAAACACTTACTCGCGGCAATAACTGTCATCGAATTATGTCAACAAACACATCTGTCATGAAGTTATCATTCCAATCAAGTTAAGAATCTTAAAGTATATGTGGTTTCTACACCATACTCTGATGTTTTCTAAGTTATCGTTGGGAATATTTTTGCGAATTAAATTTTTCTAAATATTTAAAAATTCTTAAAAAATATGTAGTATATGCATATTGTTGTAAATGTAAATACTGAATTCATGTGAAGGTCTGCACTTGCGATTAAGGCTGTAATTAAAAGGTAGTGGAATTATTTATTAAATCGTTAAGCTACGAGCGTATGCCCATTCAAAAGTTCATAGGCAATCGGTCCCTTCACACCTGTTTTCTATTAATGCTGTTGTTTTTGCTTTATTATTTTGCTTTTTCTTTGCTCTTGCTTGCTTTCTTGGCTGTATTTGTTGTTATTTTCATTCAAAGTACACAGCAAAATTGCTGTTCTGTTTTTGCAATTTCTGTGCTGTTTTTTCTATTGTTGTATTTGTTTCTGTCACTGCAACTACAATTGCAATTGCCCTGCTGTGTTTTTATTTGCTCTCACAAGCATCGAACACACTGAAATATATAATCGTGCATGGAGCGCTCAGAGTGCAGTGAATATTTTATGTAGACATACAAGTATGTATGTGTAAATACTGATAAATATATCTATGTATGTGGTTGCATATCTCTTTCGTATTCACATTTTCTGTGTACAAGAAAATTGCTCTGCTGCCATTGCCAGAAAAAATTTCTTATCTAATAATGAAGTCTGTGTGACGGCTATATGCTACAGTCGCAATGCTTTAGATAACACTTAATTCTTTGTCAAATTTTGTCGAAAAATTATGTCTGAAAAAAGTTCTCCGTCCAAGAGCTCGATACCAATCGTTCAATTGTAAGCTATAGTTGTCCGATTTGTGCAAAATTTCATGAGGATATCTCAAACTCCTAGTTTCCTACTTCTTCAGCTCGTCATGCTGATCTTTTATATATTGGATATATGTACTATATATATAAGTAGAGCCTCCGAATTTTCCTGCTAGGTGTTACAAAGCTGAGACAAATCTAATATACAAAGTTCTGTGTATAAAAAGGTTTCTCATGAAAACAAGAGATATTTAAAATCAAACGAATCATCTACCGGACACTATTTAATATCGACCTCCTCTGGTATAAAATTTAAGCTGGATAGATCCAGTGAAGTAACGTTCAGACTAATGGATGATTGCTGCCATTTGAGAGATTGAAGATTGCAATGTATTTTGCTTATTTGAAGTTTCAATAAATGTGTATCAAATTCTACTCTAAAAACTTCAAAACTGATGAACAGTAGCCAAGCAATAATTTCTCACAGTGTAAACATATTTACCGGAAATAAAAGTAGTAGTATTCTTGGCTTAGTGTATTGTAAACGTAAAATCCGCATGAAAGAACTCTTCAACACAACAAAACAGGAACAAATTCCTCTGAACTGAAAGGAAAAGCTTCAGTGGAAGGCACATGTGAAGGTGAATGCGCAAATGGGGAAGTGGCAAGGTGAATGTCATAAGGGTGACCGTGTTTAGTATAAAATACACAAGGCTACAAAAAAGCAAAAACAAAAACAAAAGGCGTATTGAATATGACTGCGATTAGGTAAATGAGTATGAAAGCATGAATGTTGCAGAAAGCCAGTATGTGTGCACATGTTTATAAACGTGTGGCTGTGTAACCTGACCATGTGCGCAACAATTTAGGAGCAAATTTTGTGGTAAACCAAAGGGGAAGCAGCCGTGCCAAGCAATAAATAGACATTTGCATTCATTGAGTCGAACATATTTATAATCGAAAATGTTGCAATAAGTTAAGAGATTTGTGTGTTTGTGAGGTTAGAAGTTATTTTTTTTTTGTAAGCATCAGTTACACTTCTTTTCGAGGGTTACAAAGTTTCCCGCATGGTAGATACTCCTTAATAGAGATAAAAATAATGCTGATAGTGTTTCCAGGGCTACAAATAAATAGTTATCCATAAGTAATTTTTTTCTTTGTTATTTCAATAAAAATAAACAAAATACAATATTAATTCCAAGCTGTAGTTAATATCTAAAATAATCGAATCGTAACCAGAAAAAGGCTTTTCACTCGAAACCATTTTTGGCTTTTCGAAGTATATTCGGCGATGTGCACGTTTAGTAAAATTATTCAACAAAGAGGTTCCACTAAATTTTGGGTGCGGAATAAACCATCTGACGCCATGACCATCAACATCAGGGGATGATCAACACCTCAATCAAGTAAATTAATTGGTGCTTCAGAATATCGAAAAACAGTCAGAGATCTTACTGAATATCTTAAGGTAAGTGAAAACCATTTTGAAAGATCATTTGGGAAGAGAAAAGGGAAAGCTCGATTGGTTCCCGAATCACTCAAACTTTTTGAGAAATAGCATCGCGTCAACGTTAGTGAAACAGCGCTTTCCGATTACCAGGATGTCATGAAACGTATTAATTCTAGCGATCGGTCTTAGATCTTAGACCGTTCTATACTGCATTGATTCTTCTCGAATTTTTCTCAAAATTTGCACAAGTGAAACAAGTTTATTGGTGTTAAGCGGAATTACATGGATTTTGAAAATTAACTTAAAATCTAGGAGTGAAGTCTTACTATTTTTTGCTCATTTGAATAGCAATCAAGCTCATATTCATTGCTCATTTTATGCCCTACATGCACCCTCTCTAAATAAAAAACTCAACGTTTTTTATTTTATTGTTATATGTTATGATATTCCACAAACTTTGATTTCTTAATCAATTTCACATTATACATCTCATCGTCCTCTGTACAAACGCAATCTCTTCTGCGTTTTAACAATTCACCGGAAACTTCAATGAAGCACCATAAAAGAAAAAACGGATAGCGCCCCATAGTGAATCGATTAATATCAGTCATAAAAATACCAAGAAAAAACTGAAGAGTCTTACAATAAAGAAGAAGAGCTGATGATAAGTCATTAAATATAAGACATAAATTAAAGAATAGAACTAATCTGATGCAAAATCACAGAAGCCGCGACACAAAAAACGTAAAATAAGATAACGAGTCAATGGAGATCAAAGAGGCACAACTTGTTCAAAGGACAAGAAGAGAGTGGAGGAGGCGTTAAATTCCAAATATTCACAAAGCCAACAACAGCAATAACTACCACTTTAACAACATTCAAGCACTTGAGTGGGCATTAAAAATGAAATGAGAGCGATGGAAGAAAGTCAAACGCAACATCGGAAGAAAGAATCTTCAGTCCCGAGTCTTGAATTTTCGCAACTTGAGGAGCAACTTACATATGTTATACATACTACATGTACACGCTTGAAAGTTGACATCGGCAATGACATCAAGTGCGCACTCGCAAAAACTCAAAACGGAAGAAGCACAAACACTCTTACGAACACACCAACACACACACATATAATTGCATAAATGACTTAGTTTTGGTCACCCTCTGCTGTAACGGTGTTGGTAAGAAAAACAAGTGTTTTGAGAAAATGTAAGACAGGTAATAACGGTACATATTGAACTTGTAACTTGTGGTGTGCCACTTTTGCCAACATTAAAGGTATTTTATGATGTGTTATTGGTATTGTTAATGTTATGGAATGTGAATGTTATGGAATGTTAATGTTATGGAAATTATTGTTGATTGTTTTATGATTCGTAAGTCATTTTGGTTTGACTTCCCGCCGTTTGCTGATTTCGGAAAATGCGTTGTCAAATTATGCTCATGATTACGTTTGATGTGACACATTACTGCTGAGAATTCCCTTTACGCCATGAATATTTGATGAGAAAAGAGGTAAATTAGGCACTGCTTGGAAAATACCACTTTTATAAATTTTATTGGAATATTCTCTTACAAAAGAAGTGTGTTCTTAACTGAAGAAAAGTCCCAAAAAAATAATGTAGGTCTGTAAACTTAGAACTCTTTAGGCGACCTATATTATTAAACGGAAAGCCCACCAAACGTATATTATTGAGTTTAAACTAAAAATCTAGTAGTGTTAAATGAGTTTCAGAAATGTTACAACAACTTTTGTCTTTCCCATGCAAATATGACTCTGTTCAGACGGCTTTCACTTAACTCTAAGTGAATATATGATATGACTCTGTTCAGACGGCTTTCACTTAACTCTAAGTGAATGTTTGTTATCCAATATTCATGTTAGGAAACATTTTACAAAAAAAACTAATCATATGACTGATAGGAGTGTGTTCATTAGAGCGGATGCGAGCTTTAAGTATATGTTGTAGTGATTTGTGGATATATGTGCTCCCAGAACTAACACTGAATGCTTTTCATCCTCATATGACTTTTCCAAACAACCGAAAACATTTCCACATCCTTGACTTTTACAATTCGGTGGGCAGATCAGCTTTTTGAATCACGTACCATTGCTTTTGAAGCAAACTTTGCGAGAAATTGGTAGACAAAAGTTATCAAACGAAAATGAAGAAAGCTTTAAGCTAACTTCTGTGACTCATGGATTATGTGCAATTTTTTTGTTGTTTTTTTGAACACCAGTAAATAATATATTATTGCATTTGGCAAGATATTATTCCCAAGTTCGGTTTCAATTTACTGCAAAGCCTCCATTACCTCAGATCGAACAATCCGAAAGTTAGTTTCTATTTATTTGGCCTTCTTCTTCTTAATTGACGTTGGCACCGCTTACGCGATTATAGCCGTAGTAGTCATAGCTGATTTATTAACCTTTTTCAATCGTTTGAATACCTCTATACATTGAATCATATCAAATAATCTATGTGACATATTAACAAACCCACTTTTTGACATAATTTTTAACCGAAAACTCATACCAATAAAGAGACTGAATAGAGAGAAATTTGAAGGTCTACATATGATAGTTTATTAAATTAATTTAAATAATTTAAATTATCAGTAAGCTTTTGATATTTGTCATTTACTAAGAAATTTGGAAAGATCAATGTTAACAACAAAACACCAAGGCGAACAATTTTTGACGAAAGTAAAAACAAGTTAATTTCACAAAATTTTATACGGAATGGACACTTTTCGAAACATCTTATCATTTCGAATGGCTAAGAATATGCAACGACATATAATAGTAAAAAGTAGTAGTAGTAACATAAAATGTAGTTGGGTCCATTTTACTATCAAGACGCAATGTAAATTATTAACATTTTTGCGAGAAGCTCACAAAAGCGCAAGTACTACGAGACAATAGCTTCACTGACTTATCAAACGAGCTCGTGGTTTCAAATCGAAAATAAATTTATATCCCCTGCTCTATTTCATTCAATGCTTTTACCGATTCATGTTCTTATCGCCGCAATTAAAGGGCGAAATCTTCTTGCTAAAAGTGTTGCGAGCATTCAATATTGCCGCGAGCTTAAATCCTTATGCCAAGCAAGAACGCTTAATTGTATTTAAAAGAACGCGCCGAAAGACCTTCCATAGACATCGAAAATATCAGCCCGTGGCAATTGCAATAAATCGACGCAGAAATAAAAATGCCAACGGCAAAGAAACAAAACTATGTACTCAATTGAAGGGAAAAATGAAATGGATATTCGGTTAAAAATATTGCACCCAACCAATTTGGTTTGTCAGTCCAACTCCTGTATTCATCAAGAGCTGCAACAAAAGTGATTACCAAAAACACAAGTGGAATCTTACTTTTTTTGCCAGTACTTGCTCGTTACTGCAACAACTGCAGCTAGCGAGTCTTTATTACTGATATACAGAGGGAACTTCTTGTTCAAGGACCAGCAGCAATGTTGCAATATGTACCAGCGTGATAGTATAGTATGTGGTTGCCATTTGTATTATGACGATATACATATAATTTAATATATTTCAGCATTTAATACTTGCATATAGCTTTGTTGTTTCCCCTGCAACTAGTTCATCTCTTAGAGCATTTCTCTTAATTATCTGGCTTTTCAACATTTTACTTTATTCTCTCTTTTTGAAAGGATTAAACGAGCTCAGTTTTTTAGCTGATATACCACGAATTCTGGTTTCACTTTTGTATTGTGTTGGTCATTCAGGTGAATTTTGTTTTGGTTAATTAAGTTGAATGCAAACCAATAAGTAAATGAATAAATAAAACTTCGACTTTGCATGCAAACTTGTGGTTAAACAAACATATGTTATTTATCAGTAAATTGTGGATTACTTGAGTCGCTTAGAGGAATATGAGTACATTTAAATTGCACAACCTTCTTCAAATTTGATTGAATAAAAATATTCACACTCCCTTCAAAATTTTTACGTTCACAACATAGCCACAAAATAGTAGTTTGATAAGTCTAAGAGTTGCACATAACACTCAAAGTCACATTACAAAAGAACGGAATTTCAAATGTCCATTCCAACTAATCCATAACTGTAGTTAAAGTTGAGGTATCTTCATTAGTTTGACTGGACCGTTTGGAAAAAAATTGGTCGATGGCATATCTCACACATACTCGCGATATTAAAACTTTTTAACAAAATCCTGATCATCTCCAATATAACTAAACTATGAATACTGTTTATTTTTAAGACTTCATAATATCTCTCATATATTTGGTTAAAAAGTCATCAGCATCGATCCACTACTCAAGCACCCTATACTAATTTTGAAGATGTTAACCCTCCTGTTGGCTTAATATGGTCAATATATGAGATAAAACCTGAGGCTAAATAACAGCTGTTCTATATAAAGGGTATGCTTACAGAGTACAAAACACGTTTTTTATCTAAGCCTAACTGATCGTTTAAACATAAAGATCCAGAATAAACAATCCGATTTGCACACCATGAACATTATTGGTTTATCCTAAGAATGGAGGCATTATTGATAAGCGCTAAGGGAAAATTATGGAAAATTTTAGCGTCTCATAATATCAATCTACTGACGAAGTCTCACATCCCCTTAAGGCATTACTTTATTAAGATGAACTTGTTACGACTGAAACACGCCGGAATCGGACTTGTAAGGTGAACATCTAGATCATGTATTTTTACTTCCAACGGCCCTTATTATGGGATACTTCGAAACAAATTTCGAGAGGTTTTGCTAAACCGTTTAAGAGACAAAATTAAAGAAATTTACCTTGCAAATCATCTTTAAGAAAATGTACATATGTATTTTCGAACAAACGTAAATTGATATAGTCATACACATACAGGGTAGGCCATTTAAAGTTGACCCATCTGGCAACGCTGTAACTTTTAACAGCGCTGACAAATCGGCTAATGTCATACCGCGTTAGAAGCGTCATTCGAAGACAATTTATACCATGGAACAGTACACTCCAAAAGAACGCGCTGAAATTGTTCAGCTTTATATTCAAAATAACTTTTCAATTGTGTTAACTCAACGTGCGTTTCGCAAAAAAAATAAAGTGAAAAGTGCTCCAGTTAAGAACACAATTAAGTCTTTATACGCAAAATTTGTGAACACCGGTAATCTCAGTAATGCCAGTCATGCATCCAGACAACGCAAAAGACGTTCTGATGAAAATATCGAAGCTGTACGAGCCAGTATTGAGGAGACTCCATCGACATCGAGTTATCGCCGCTCTCAGGAATTAGACATCTCTCGCACCACTCTCCGACGCATAATTCATAAAGATTTGAAGATGTTTCCATATAAAATTCAAATGGCACAAAAACTAAACCCAGCTGATTATCCGCGACGCCTTAATTTTGGCAAATGGGCCATCGAAATGGCTGAAAACGAACTTGACTTTTGGCGAAAACTCATCATGTCAGACGAGGCACATTTCTCGTTGAATGGAGGCGTATACAAGCAAAATTGCCGATTTTATGCCACCGAAAATCCTCAATTAATTGAAGAACAGCCTCTTTACGACCAAAAAGTAACAGTTTGGTGCGGTGTTTGCGCGAATATGATCATCGGACCGTATTTTTTCGAAGACGATGATGGAGCCACGACAACAGTCAATGATAACGGATTTTGTGATACCCATTATTCGCGAAAATGACATGGATAACTTCTGGTTTCAACAGGACGGGGCTACATGCCATACAGCTCGACCAACAATCAATTTATTGCGACCATTTTTCCCCGGGCGATTGATATCGAAAAATGGTGATGTTGACTGGCCACCGAGATCACCAGATTTGACGCCACCAGACTTTTATTTGTGGGGTTATTTGAAATCCAAGGTATACGCTAATAAGCCAAAGACCTTAGCTCAACTGAAAGCCAACATTCGACATGAAACAGTCGCCATATCATCCGAAACATTGGCCAAAGTCATGGAAAATGTCGAAAAAAGAGTGCATTTAGCTGTCAAAGCTAAAGGTGCCCATTTACGCGATCTAATTTTTAAATATTAGCTGAAACAAATCCCCTTGGACCAAAATAAATTATTTTTGAAATGAACAAAAAACATTGTTTTCTTTTGTTCTTTTTTTTTAGAAACAAATGGGTCAACTTTAAATGGCCTACCCTGTACATGTCTTTATATAAAAGTTCAGGTTCGTTAAGCAGATAGACCAAGAATCATTGTTGACACTAAGTTATTTAAAATAAAGAAATTCAACTAAATTTCGCGACACATAATCATCTACCTTCATTTAAACTTATTTATGCAAAAGTAAACAGACGAAATTCATTGAAATGCTACTTGTCAGGAATTCCGCAAACTACCAAAGAAGCTTAATTTAGTTTTTACTTTCAGCTCCAGTTAACTTAGTTAGCATTATGTGCCGTTTTATCACTGCTTAAAAACTCCGCACTGAATAAGAATAAAAAAAATCTCAACACATATTTAAATTTTTTTATAACAATCACATCTGTATTTGCATTTTACTATGCTAATTCCGCCGTCCGCTTTCAGCGCGTCCACCTCAAATGTGACACCCAGTGGACACCGGAATAATTTCCAATTTAATTCACAGCTAAAAGGTTGAAGTGCGACATTATTGGCGAAAGCGTGATATTGCAAATGAGAGTGTAAAAAATCAGGAAAATAACTGAAAAGTGAAAAAGTGTAAAGCAATAAAATACTGTGCGCTGGCTTTGCATTGCGGCATTGCCGTCGGAACAATTGTGACCGTAGCGAACGGGCCCTTCCATCTCTTGTGATCACTTTCGGAGCTTTTACCCGCACTGTTTGTAACGTGGAAAAAGTTGCTCTCCATTGCCCCGGATATATTGGTTTTGCCACATTTTATCATTACGAATTTTTTCGTTGGTTGTAACAGTCAGTTGGTATTTTTGCTGTTGCTGTTGTTCCAATTATGGTTTTCGTTAACGAGCAGATTTGCTTACTTCTGACAAACCGTCAATTAAAATTGCTAAACTTCATTGAATTACGTGTTTCACAACAACCACTAATTTAATTGGCGGAGTTGCAAATTTAACACATTAAAAAATCTATTTTGACTCTCTTAATTAGTATGTGATTTTTCTATCGCTCTTGTCGCTTTATTAATTTATATATACCACAGTGTAAAAATTGGCAAAATCGGACTACAACCATGCCTATTTCCCATATCGCATAATTTTAAGTTTCTCTTGATTCTTTTACTTTCCAGTACACAAACCAAGAAATAATTAATATAACGGGATAAAATTCTGCGATAATAATTATATATGTCATGTCCAAAAATTGTTCAAATTCAAACGAAACTGTTCAAGACTCTGGGTACCGAATATCTTGACCCCATTATCTTAGCGAGATATATAATTGAAATTCTTTCCTGACAGTAGTAATTTTGTGCATCAAAAATGGCTTGCATCAATCAATAATTCCCCGAGCGCCCATATACCTAATATAGAGATTTTCGAAATTCCAGGTGACTTTATGTCACATACTATATATAGACAATTATTTATTTTTGGAAATTTGGATATAAAACACTTTTTTTCACAAATATTTTTATTTGTATTAAAAAAAATCCCACAGTTATATTTGTATGTAAATCTATTTATTTTCAATTTCTTTGATGGTTTAAGTGGCGGGCACTTTTGAAAAATTAAAAAATTATAATAATAGTAATAAATAATGAATTCAGTGGTTTTACATATAAGTAAATAATAAATTATTAAATAAATATTTAAATAATAATAATAATATTCTTTAAAAATTAGTGTATAGAAATATTATAAGTAAAAGCAATAATTACGAAAAACAATAAAAAAAAATGACAGTAATAATAATCAAAAAATTAAAATAACAGTAATAAATAATAAATTCAGTCGTTTTACATATATTTTTGCCACTGCACGTGCTCAATTCTGCTAAATAGCTACGACAACGGCGAATTCCTTACTTTGATTCTATCGGCTCTGTTAGCCGCCAAATCGAACATCATACAGAATTCAATTTGCACCTTCTCTATACTTTACATTCTCTGGCCCGGCGCGCTTTTCAGAATGCATCGCAAACAACGGCCTCGGCGCTATGGCGGTTTTGTTTACTTTTTGAATTTTTTAATTCGTAATATCTTTTGAATGGAAAGTCCAATTTAAAAACTATTTTATAGGTTGTTAAATGGTCTTGACCATAAAATAATTTATTTGGATAATTATTAATGTAAACACATAAATAGCATGGTTTGAATTTGGTTAGCATTTGCATTAATGTTTAAAATGAAAAAAGTTGTAGTGGTGACATCACTACAATAGTTGGACATATGCTATCGCGGAGTTTTTTTGTAGACATTATGTTGTTCTTCAATATTGTTGTACATTATTTTGATCTATCGCTAATATTTCGGCAGCGCATTCGACGAAAGACATTTTAAGACTAATTTTTCTACTCCTTCGGTTATATTGTTCAAATGTTTCAAGAGTATAAAATTCTCTGTCCCACCCGACCTTAGACCCTCCTTACATGTTTTCATTTCTTTTGTTCTTTTTTTCTGCACATTTGATACTCGTGGCAAACCTTAAATAGTGTTTGTCCACCGCTACTGTTTTCGTTATACTCTTAGATGAGTTTTCGACTCATTTCCCCAATGCTCACACACACGTATATAGTGGTTGTAAATTGAAGTGAAACGCAAATAGACTATATAAAAGTTGCCTCCTCGGCGGAGATTTTTATCAATGGTCATGACACTTTTAACACCTCGCCCGCTAAAACGGCTCTTTTGATATTGGACGCTAATACTTGTAATAGGCAACAAATTAATGCAGGACACTATGTCAGTGAATAAATTCGAAAAAAAAATTAAAGTTGTATGTTTTGGCTGATAAATCTGGATATAATTAAAATTTCGAAATATACGCTGGCCAAAAAAACAACAGCATCAATAGATTTCCTGACGAAATTGATTTGCGATCAAGTCCCAACATAGTTAGTAGATTACTAAAGGATATTCCCAAAAAAAAATAAAAAAAAATAAAAAGTTTTTTTTTTTTCAGTATCGTATTTCATGACGATAAATAGTGCACTTTTCAACTTTTCCATATCAAGTGGCGGAAATTTTCAACAAATGCAACTAAACTAATATCTATCCACGACCAGCACTTTGATAAATTACTTATAGTACGAATATTTCTTTGAATAATGAATGTAATTGGAAATAATTTGAACGAAACAATAAACCAAAGAAGTAAAGTAAAGAAAGAGTCAAATATTTTCTCCTTTTGCTCCATTGTTGAATTATTGCATTAAGATTTTCAAAACAATTGTAATTTAATGTTGCATAAAAGTCATAAACCTAACCCACTCCGGCATTTTCATTAAGAACCCGCTAAACAAATTACAGTTATGTTCCACATAAGGCTCAAGCAACTGCTATGTACGAACAAAAATGCCTAAACCTGCACGTGCTGAGATGATAACTGCCATTAATTATTTAATACAAATCTCATGTACCAAATGCAGAAGCGGGCAATGAGAATTCAACTGGTTTTAAGACTCAAGGCTTTATACGAACATAACTAGCACGTGTGGAATTTGAAATGTGCCTCTAGTCGTACGAGGTTGCTAAATATTTAATCTTGATACAACTTTTAGGTTTACGGCCGCACGTATATACAACATTTGGGAGCGGTGGGGATGTGCAATCATTAAACAAAGTTGTATAGAAGTTATTACTTTCTTCCAGTGCGCTTTATAACTCAGTTTTTTATGTATGCATTGGTATGTTATTAACATTTTAGTCAAAAATATGACGCTTTCACTAGATGAGCTTGACGTGGGTATGACTTAAACTTTACGAATTGATGCAATTGCTAAAGAATTGTATTACCAGAATGTATGAAATTTAATCTCAGTTCAATTTCAGGAGCTCGAATTATATTGGCACGCCCACAAAATATCGCTTATATAACTGATAAAATTATTGCATAACACAGAAAATAAATCTCAAAAGATTTTGTAAACTTTTATTTGCATGAACTCGGCTGCCTACAATATTTACCTAAATGAACTCAGGAAAAAAGTCATAAACTTTCCAAGCCATTGCATTTCCTGCGCAGCAGTTTCCATTCGTGTCTTGAAAAATTATACCCCACACTCATCAGTTTAAGTGATGTCACACCGATATGTCTGAATGTAAAGGGTTATGTAAGTTTAGAAAATCTGTGGAAGCGTAGAAGTGTGAACAAACGTCTATTAACGTTGATTGCGCAACAAATTTTGCTGTAGGCACAACATATTTCAACGACATCCAAAACCATCCGAAACCTCCTATACATACTTATGTACACAATAGCTTATCACACATACACGTATATACCACAGACCTGTGTGTGCTTATTCGGTTCAAATCCAAACCCTTTAAATGGTGTGCTATATTTGTCAAATGGTTCTGATTTATGTGAGTAAGCAAATATGTATTTGTATGTATGTGTGTGAATAGTAGAATGTGCAGGCTGCATTTGTTTTTAACTAGCCTGTGCCGAGTTATGAGCTTATTTTGGTTGTCCGTTAAGACCCTACTTGTCAGTAGGCCAGAAAGCTGAATTATTACAAAACCGCAGATCATCTGCTGGCTTACGGCAGCTAGGTAATATTCTGTGCGCAACAACCACACTGCAGACATTTCTTTTGTGCTACAATCACTGCGCTGCCGCAATACCCACAATTACCCGCTGAACATCATATAATAACGAAAATGTATATATTTGGACAGAAAAACTATCTCTATGCATTAGGGCAGACTGGAGAAAAAATATTCAGCAATGAAAAATAGTTTTAGTCTAAGACTGCAACATAGTGGGAACACTATAAAGAGAGCTCCTTCTTAAGCTCTTCGGTATATAATTTCTGTTATTGATTTTCTTTGGGAAGTTATCTAACTTTCTTCAGGCGTTTTTATGCGTATTTGATAAATAAAACCTGAGAAAGTCTTCAACCCGACAGCAAATTGTATGAACAACACAGACTGGTAACTATATTCAAAATCGATACAAAAGTGAAAACAATCAATTCTGTCTCAAAAATTAATGACTAAAATGGCTCGGGTGGAATTTTTAATGCTGACAATGTCACTTTGCCATTAGCACAAAACATCCCGGGCGTTTTGCCTTGGACTAAATGCGGCCAACATTCCAATATATGCGTACGTATTACAACCAATCTAACTGTTGTAATTAAAAGCAGTACTCATCATTTCAGCCAAAAATAGCATGACGCCTTGCAAGATCCAGTACAAGTAAAGGGACAACAGATTTATTTCGTGCCGTTCGACTGATTTTGTACAAACTTTACATCAACTACCTGCTAAATAGTCTGAACATAGCCTAAAGAGTTGGTTTGGATAGGTTAGCCCGTTCTTAAGTTATATAATTACTTTTTATATATAACCTATTTATTTATATATAAAGACTAAAGCACTCTCTTTTCATGAGTTCCTCGTTATATCTCTCTACATCCAAATTTTTGGAAGAAAACTGAAAAATAGAGCGCTTAGAAATTGACTAATGCGCTTTCTTTCCTCATTATTTTGCGAGAGAACTCGCATTTCTAAAGGCAAATATGTTATTTACAGCTCTGCTGGCACTTGGTGACATATTAAAATTTGATTAACAGTCAGCCTGCTGTGCCCCAGTAGGTTTCTTTCATGAGTTTACATATATTACGCATAGAATATCTGTAGAGTAGCGTTGCTCGCTATTTACTTTTGATCAAGGGATGTGGAAAGCTTACATGTGGAAGACTCTGAAGAGTTGTGGATTTTAACAAAATTTTATTTCTAATTATTTTTCTATGTATCGTGAAATAATTATTCAAATTGCTTACCTAACTTAGGGAGTGTAACTTTTTCAAATGTTATTTATATGACGTCGTAAATTTTTGAATATACTTCTCTTCACTTTATTTGTTAAACTTACAGAAAGAGTATACTTGGATTTATTTCTAAAGTATTAGACAGTAGTTGTCTTGTCTTGGTTCTCGTATTATATTAGTAACTTTCTATGATCTCAGAAATGTTATATCATCATGGGCTCTTGTTACGATGTTAACAACCAAGTTGGCTATTTCTTCATGCATATATATTGAAAAATTGTTAATAACATTTCTGATTCTATCTATATGATATTAAGAATATTAAAGAAATATTTTAAAATTGCCTACACACGGATTCATGTAACCTACTGCTTTTATTCCTTAAACGAATAACGATGAAGGGAATGATTTCCGAAGGACCAAAAGAACAAATAAAAAGATAATGATAATTAAGAGTAGTTGAAGTGACATTTCTTTAAAGATATCTCAGAGAGCTAAAATCACTGAATCCTTCATAAGTTCTTTGCAAGATGAGTGCGATTTTATCTTTTTAATAATAATTTTCGAGATATTTAACATTACCTAAGGGGAAGTAAAATTTTGGGTAACAAAAATAATAAATATTATATAATAGATTTCTGAACGTACGTGATTTTATTTTTTATAATATCTTGTTGTATAATTTGAAATGTATATGGATGTGAACCACTCTTTAAACACTTCAACTCACGCAGATGGAAAGATATCATGCGAACCGGATCATTTCATTTGTATAAAGTCTAAATAGGAGAACTCACGGTGGCTATTTTCTTAATGAAACTGGTGCTCGTTAATTGCCAATAGCTCTCCGACATATATATCCCAGTTTTCAAATCGATTTACTTATATAAAGCCCATCAATTCAACTAAGTATAGTGTTAAGAGACGTACTTATCTACTTCCTATTCACTAATTTAAATACTTGTATAGACACTCCCATTCATAAAATTTATATAGCAGAGTCTCCGCGAATAGGTGTGCCAAGAGTCTGCAACATCAGCGAACAGGCGTACAGCACTTCCCAAAAATTAAATATGCAATAACTTGCAACAGTTCAGGAAAAATATATTCAACTTTACTGAGTTATATAAATTAAATATATATATTTGGTTTTGTTGCTGCCATTACCGTTACTTCACCTATACGTAATGTACATTTTCGTGTGACAAGCCGTCTTAATACGTATGTACCCAAGCAACCGCAATCACGAGTTCATTCATTCGAATATAAATATAATATTATAGAATAGTGTATGGTTAATAACGGCTAGGAATTTGTGGTAGTAATGTGGAAGAGAAGAGGTTTTAGAGCGATAAAACATTATAAAGTTTTTGTAATGATACTCGTATAACCAATTGAATCAAGTGGCACCCTTCTTTAATGGAAACAATTCGTATAAAAGAAATGTGATGAAAAATGGAGATCCAATATCAAACCAAGTCTCTGACTATTCTTTCTGTTATTTGATTTCTTACTGGGACAACATTAACATCATTGTGGCATTACGGCATTTGTGTGCCGAGATATTCGACAAAGTCGCAGATAATATTTGTACAGAATGTACATAGCACTGAATTAACCGCAGTTAGCCCAACTTGCCGCATGTTGCGGTTTTTGGCGTGTTTCTCAGAAATGTAGATTGCTACTGAAATATTCAATTGCAGTGCTTACTTACTGGTGTTTCAGCATATGGATATACATATATAAGTAGGTCTGTAAGATATTTGAATAAGTTCTTGTAATGCAGGTGAAAGGGTCATATATATATATAAGGGACTTAGCGAACCACCCTGTTATGGAAAAGAAAGAAAGGTAGAGAGTAGAAGTGATGCTGCATGAATCTGTTGACGGAGAGTTTGTAGACTTTTAAGAGTTTTTTGCTGTAACCAAAATAGGTTGTTTCTTGAAAGTACTTTATCAAGTGGTGGTATTTAAGAAAGGAAAGAAAGACAAACTATATTCTTTTAAGGAAAGTGAAGAGAGTTCTTTACTCCTAATATAAAGTACGTTTTCTGTGGCTTTTCTGAGCTTGGAAGTAGAAAGAAGTTGCAAAGTGCCAAATCTGGAAAAGTTTTTTTTTTTTTAATTTTCTTCCGTGAACTTTTTTTCCAATAATCCTATAAAAGACTCAGTGTTATTTTATATTTTAAAATACATTTGAGCTTTCATAACTTTAAACGTCAAACCATTTGAACAATTCTTTGGGGAATATGTTTTTTCATTTGCTGAACAATGTTCGGATTTCATTCACACATACAATTTATGTACATTAGGGTATAGTGGACACTCTTGTTATCAAATCTTTTGGAGTTTTCCAAACGCACCCGGTAGTTTCAGTTTTTTTGAAATTAATAAAAGTACTACGTGAATAAAAAAACTTATAAATAAAAAATATTTTGATAACTTTTTTCAAAAAACATTTTTTGTTTTATGTTTTATTTTTTTATGTGTAAAATGTACTGCATTCATATAGTACACCATGTCGTATGAGCAACACGGAATCTATAAATCATTTGTATAATTGCTCAGGTCATTTGATGTACAAGTTAAAACGCGTATAAATTGTAATGGAATATTTTCGACCTTTTCTGTGAAACATAAATTATTTAATTACAATATCCTTTTATTCAAAGTTGAAGATTTACTTGCTTAGTGCAAAAAATTAAAACCTTCCTTGTTATTTCCTGAGAAAAAAAATGTTAAGTCAGAATTTATGTTGAAAATAACCGGCTTGTTTACATTGCATCCTTATTGGGCATAAACTGGAACTGCAGTGGGCTTTTGCAAGAAACACAATCAACTTGGGAAATACCGGATACCCTAATGTACATAGCTGAGTAAAGCGTCCGGGTGTGCTCAAACACAAGCTTCCGACACTTCAAGAAGTGACACTTCGAAACTAACAAGCATAATACACATATTAGCTGCACTTTCAGCAGCTTGCACATAGCTAATGCACGAGTTTGAGTGTGTGTGTGTCACCAAGTTAGACATTAAGTATACACGCCCTCAGTTATGCGCTTGACTCAACGAGCATTTACCAGACTAAAGTCTTTTTAAAGCTGTGGAAAATGACGGTGGAAAGTGTTAAGGACGCTAACTGCTGTAAGTTACACTCATAGCTTAGGAAATTGGTATAAATTTATGTATGTGTATGCGGTTAATTTGAAGGTATTCACTTTTGACCCGGCGAAAAATTTCTAGTTCAGTGGTTTTGAACTATCACTCGAAGAAATGCCTTTTTCCCGTTTTCAATTATAACCACTTTTTAAGAACTGTCTGTATTTTTATTTATTCAAAGCAACGTTTTGCGCACACTTCTAGCAGCGATCCACATTTAGACACCCGAGCGTAGTGTTATCTTCTGTGCTCGGAAAAACTGAATACTTGAAACACTAAGGCAATACTCAAATAGATTCTGTCTTAATATAAAGTTGCCAATACCTTTTCCGATCGGGACTATACAATTTTAAGAATAGTTGAATTAGTTATGAAGACTGGAGCACTCAGGTAAAGTTTCGAAGGTAAAAATAACTTTGAGATGATCCTTATCACATCACATGTTTATGACCTCCAATACCGAATACAGTCTTTATGTTTAGTCTTTGTGATTTGTGAACGCCATGTCTTCTTTTCAGAACACAATTTAAAATCAATTACTTTAGTTCTTTAGAATTGTTCTTTAGAGATGACTGTTAAACTTCTTTTGGTTCGAGTCGAAGTATTTTTTACTTTAAAGTAACAGCAGCTCCTGTCTAATTAAATGTAAGAAGAGATTATACTGAAAATACTTTTAGCTGGTGGCTTGCTAAAGCTACCTTAAATCATCTTAAAAACTTTAGACAATGATATAAATAAATGACTTTTCGTAATGGAAACAAAAGCACATGTACTCGTACTCATGTATCTGAACTACCTAAGTAGATAGCATATATGTTTGCATACTATGTATGTTTATGCTTTGTTGGAAATTTATGTCACTCCGCATGTTTACCAACCATAATTCTATTAAATGTCACTTAAAATTGTCTACTGCATGCTCATTTTCCTAGACATAAACTTTCATACCTACATTGTTGTCTGAGCTGTTCGCCAATTTAATTTTGCCTTCGTAACCACAAAATGGCATAACAAAATGGTTTATAGTCACACGCAGAGTTTTTAGTAGCCATATTCCGCAGTTACTACTTGTAGAATATATACAAATAACGATGGTCATATATGTCACATAAAGTGCCTGTTAGGAAGTGACTTAGATTCAACATAAAAAGATCGTAATGTTTCAGGATGTCCAGTTTGTTCATACTACATCTAAATCATACTACAGTAATAGGGTGTTTTTATATATTGTGTGTTCACTTGATATAATAGCAGCCTCGAACTGCTCCTATATTATTAAAAAAATCATTTACTGAAAGTAAGCTCGTACTATTACCGTATAGAATGATTGCGGATAGTTATATTCGTTCTTCTTCAAAGATAACGTAACGTTGATTCGCTCAAAGCTGAATCTGTGAAGGACTTTCTGATTTGCGGTAAGTAATGGGCTCCATTTCAATGCTAATTTTCGTCCCAGGAGACGAAACTATATTTTATATTCAAATGATAATTGATAAATGATACCGCCTATTTTACTAAAATATAAGTCATAAAAAATTTATTTTCTTAGCATTCTCTCAGAATGAAAAATGTAGGAAATTAGACCTTTATAAAGATGTTAATACAATCTTAAATAGTAGCATTTTCTGTTCAAAGAATCTTCCAACCTTAGCTATTTTTTAAGCATCCTATTAAGGTAAAAAATAAAGAATACTTTGAACATGACATTGAATAAAAAAATATTGATAACAGTCTTTTTTATGAATACTACTTAATTTCTTTTAAGAGGGTTTTCTAGTCAAGAAATTTCTTTCTGGGTTTGTTTATGGTTGAAACTAGCCCCATCCCCAAATTTTTATTTTTATTATTTTTAAAAAATTTGAAATAGTCAGAAAAAGTGATCCAAAAAACTTTTTATAAGCAGTCGCCATTTTGTGAAAAATTTTTTCCCACTTTTTCATAGTTCCGGCCGTTGCGACGTTATTCTAGATTAATAATATTTTTTTCTTTTTGCTTTCAAATAACTAGGAGGGTTGATATCATGGGTATGGTCACGTGGAAATTTGTAGAGACCCACCACTTCGATTTTACTTTTTTTAAGTTTTTAATTCGTTTTTTTCTACTCTTCTAAAATTAACAAATGACTAGTAAAAAATGGATAGTAAAAATATTAATTGCACTTCAAAAATTACCTGAAATTCATGCTTCTAGACTAGAATACCCCCTTAAAGACTAAAAATACAGAATATATATATTTTTATAGAAAAAAACTACGACCTTTAGTACTTATTGTGTTCATTTCAAAACAGCCTTAATACCACCTTATCAGATATCTAATAAAACAGGAGGGAGCTTCAAAACGTCCTGCCATCTCAGAACGATAGAGAATTCGGCCTTAAGAATAATTTCTTGTTTAGCAAGCCAATGAATTCATTTGCTCATCTCAACTTTAAACTACATTGTTCAGTAATCCAATTTCAATAATGTTATAAGATAAAGACTTTGCAACTTTACCTTTTAATAAGAAATATGTATTAAACCATGTAAAAGATAATAAGGGAAAACTGGAAGAAACAGGTCGGAAGAACTGGAATTAAAAAAGAAAATAAAAGTGTTTGATTATTTGTTTACATTATTGTAGTATAATTGAAAAATGTTCGAAGTACTTAACCGATTTCCTTTCTCGTTACGTATACGCAGCGTCATCTTTTCAAAAAGATCTATTCGGCCTTTCCATTTTCACAGATTTTGAAAAAACAAATATTATATGTATATGTGTTATCAATAAAAAGACTTTAATTCCGGCTTCGTAACGTCACGTCATGTTGTGTGTACACAATAAACCGTTTGTAGTTATTTCTTGGCTTTTTGTGAACAGATTTCGATTAGAAAAAACATTTACATTTAACGTAAGCCTAAAGATACTTGTATACCTACCGAACAACAAAGAAAATTATCGCGATATCTCACACATAACTACAGCACGCAGAATGTTTTGAAACGTAACGCTGCCTATACGCAACAAAGAACATAAACGCGTCAAAGCTACTGCAGTAACATTTCTTGGTTGGATAAAAATTCAGATCCGATATAAAAGGTAAACCAATCCAGAGACTTAGATGTGGAGGAAATATAAGTTTCTATTAATTAACTTTTATGAATAAAACACATATGACAATAATTGATTTCGTTAGTTGCATACACATATATACATTTAAATATGCGAATATATGCAAATTCTCACTCGTTTGTATAGACAAGTGTTTGCTTTCCCAAGTGAAATTTAAATCACCTCTGGTGGGATGACTTGTAATTCTTACAAAGTAAGACAAATTTGCTTATAAAGGAGTCACATGAAGGTTTATGGAGATTAGCATGTTGCATATTTTGCTCACCACATGTGGCATATGAATTTTAAATCACAACAACTTTCAAAGGGAAATATTTCGCATGAGTACATCTTGTGTTGATCACAAGTTAACAAAAGGATGAAGGCTGCTGGCGTCACCTGGCACATGAATTGGCAAAGAAAGCAATCAAATTCCTGATGCATGTAAATACAGTGGTGCGCATATGCATGGAGACGGCATTTACCAACCTTTGTAACCATGACAAAAGAAAAATATTTATTTGCTCAGTATTTTATAGTTTGTTTTCTTTTATCGAAATTTATGTAAATATTCAAGTATTTGAAGATAAGTAAGATTAGGATAATTTAGTTGTCAAATGAAATTACTTTCGGAAACCAAACTTAAAAAAACCTTTATATTGAAGTTTTCTGAATCCGTACTCGGTATAATACAATTTTTAAAGACCTTTAAGCTACTTTCAGATTTTCACGAAAGTATTTTTCGAAATCAGTCAAACGATCCGATCAGATAATGATATTGACTCACACACATTGAAAATGTAGAAAATTAGACCAAACATAATACACTTCTTACAAAAGATCTACCAGGATTCTTATCAATCTCCTTAATTTCAAAGCAGAACATTTAGCATCTTGACAGATATCAAAACCAAATTCAGAACATTTATGGCCGCAAACTTGTATAACATTTCTTCCCAAAATGGGCGCTCTAGACATTTGTATTATGCCATAAGGTGCTTGGCTGACTTATAAAATCGAAGACAAGAGTTCCATTTTTATAGCTTCACAAGAGTCTGCATATAGATATATTAATGCGATCTCTGGATCAGACATCAAGCCCAACATAACTTAACGAAGCTTGCCCCTAATGTATTTCATTATTATGCAATAATTAGCTGCAATCAGTACTCAAATACTATGGACACACTGATTTCCACGAGTTCATAGTTCAGTATTAATGCAAGCAAACATTACGATTTTATTTAGTACTATTTGTCTGTAAATCGTAGATTATTATCATTCAAAGTCGCCCGTATTCGGTACTTCCTTACTCATTTAAACCTTCACTTTTGGGTAAGCTTCTTTGCTTATAAAATGTGTATCCTTCTATTATTGGAATATATTCTGAGTGAAAAGTTTCATTCGCCTGCTTGATATTGTTATAATGAACGCAACCGTACTGAACAACTCCGCTCTCAATGACTGTGCATGTATTACGAAGTTCTATTAAATATACGCGTATTTACATGTATGAGTGTATACATGTGTGAATGTTAGTGTATAGCTGAAATTATGGTTGCCCACAGACACATGTTTGATAATCATCAAAATTAAAATTTCATTAGTTCTTCCACAAAAAGGAGGTGTGGCAGCCAAAGTGTTGCGACAAGATATGCCGAGCTCATGTGAAAACTCATAAAGCATGCCGACATGTGGGCACTGCGCCAAATAAGTTATGTTTGAAACAAATATTGCGCACAATTGTAATTTAATTGATGCCACATAAGCGCAGAGAATTTGAATAAAAACGTGACCAAAGCTAGCTAATGCGACAGGATCAACTTTGCATGCAAAGTCCTTATGAATATAAATGAGGGAGTATGTATGCAGAATGTTATATGTATGTTTTATAGGCGTGTGTTTTCGTGCTGAAGTCATTATGAAATCATTGCAAAAAAGGGATTAAGAAAGCACTGATTGTCTTTGCGCAGATATCGTGGAACGAAAATATTATTATCGTGACAAGCCACATTTTAAGTAGATATTTTTGTATTAGAGCTTTCAGAGAAAATTAGCTGCAAATAAATATGCGTATACACGAGCTCAGTCGGATAAGTATTTAGCCTCATCTGTGGAGAGAGAAATTTCGAAAAGAATTGTTGCCTATATGGCTGGTAGTTTTGCTAATACCACGTTTTCACCGCTCACTTCCAAGGATTTTAGAAAACGGGCAAAACGCAATATATCGAAATCAGGATGATTAAGTGATTTATTCTCAGTGAATGTGGCAGTTGTACCACCCTTACTTCCAGGATGCATTGTATGTATTGTACAAAAATCTATATGTTAGCCCACATATTGACTTCACATATTTTTATTCGAATAACAAGGGAGAAAGCTAATCAAAAATTCATAGCCCACTTGCAACCTTAGAAACCGAGGTTAATTTGAAACCAGCGTAAGCTTTCCAACTTCGAATTCAAAGTCACGTGCTCCAACCTTCAATTTGAAAAGTGAGATTTATACATTTTTCTCTTATTTTGATTCGCCTCTTTTTCGCATCATTGCTCAATGCCTTTGCTAACCTACATTTTAATCTGCGACTGCAGAACGAGTCACAATCAGCTTTTCTTCAAGTCAGCGCTAACATTATGTAATTACACTCGTTTGTTATTTCATGTTATAGGCGTCGACACACGCGCTCACGTCTGTCTACTGACATTTAACCTCTCCGTCATTTATAAAGTTATTTCACGTTTTACCAACGATCTTCTGCTGTTATGCTGTGCTATGTTATGCCATGCCATTGCCTGACTTTTGTTGATGTCTGTTTCCTGTTCCGTGGAACGTGTTCGACGTGCCCACATGACATTAAATAACAAAACAACTCACCGCACAGGCATATACTATATCACGAGACGCAGCACACTCACCTGGCGAAGGGTCCTTGCCCTCTCGCTCTCCCATTTTTTGTTGTGTTCTTCGTTTGTTTAATCTTATCTTCCGTAATTATTCCAGATAGCAGCAGTGTTTCTCGGCTGACTCTGTGCGTGTGTTCTGACATTTATTGAATATTTTGTTCTGCAATGCTTTCTTTAATTCCTTAATATTCTTCCTTTCTTTAACGCTCTCTTTCTGTTTGTCATGTAAGTGCTGATTGGCTTTTTCTGTTACATTTTGCATTAATTCAGCCTACCAATAACGCGGCGCATTTTGTCGGGCTCTCAGTTGAAGTTGAAACAGTTTCACACAGTAAGGTAGCGGCGCGTAACTAAGTCACTTAACATCTCAACCTTTTACCTTCGCTACTCTGCAATTACTAACCGCTGACTTGTTAACAGCTTACTCTTTAAATTGATTTCCTTACACTCTGTGGTCAATGGCTTTCGCTTACAGGTGGTCTTCGTTTCACTGACCTCTTTTGTATGCAATATAATAATTGAATTAAGGAAAGTATGTGGAGAGCAAAAGATTGAGCGCTCTTCTGCTAACATCTATATACATATATTATCAATTTGATTAAATGAAATAATATTTGCATGTTGTGTAACATTTAAAAGAGACTATGGAATCAAACCAGCAATGATTGTTGGTGTAATCGTGCTTTCCTTTCGAAGATTTTAGTTATAAAATGCTTGGATTCTTAACAAAAATTTTAACGAAACCACAGAAGCCGAACAACTACGATTATAAAAACTCAGCTCCTCATATAAAAAAAGGGCAATCAAACAACCAAACATTTACTTATTTTTTCTTTAGATTACTCGTACATAACACCGAACCAACGAGCTAAATGAGAGTTTGCAAAAATATCACATGACGCCAATTTAAAAAAGAACATATTTGTGGAGTAGTATGCATAGTAGTATAATAAATTTTCAAATGCAGGAGAAATATTTGAACAAATCAAATGATAAAACACTGAAATTTTAATTTCGCTACTAAAGTCATGATACATAGTAGTCGAAAAAGTATATTCGTATTTCTAATCAAACTTCAACCTTTTTTTTTAATATTTTTACTAATAAATAAATCAACAAATATGTACCATTTTGATCGACCACTTTTGCCATTTTTTCGCTAGAAACATTATTCCAGCATATTTCGAGATTTCCAGAACGGAAGCTTGTAAACCATTGTTGTGCTACACGAACTAGTACAGCATCGTCTCCGAAAACTTCACAAATTTCATTGAAGGCTTTCGTGGCATTTTTCCCTTTTTTACAAAAAAATTCCAAAATATAGCGAATTTCTTCATTATTTTCACTTATTTTTGAACAGCTAAAACTTTTTTTTTTGTTAAATAAATAAAATGTTATCTTTCCAACACTATATAGTATGACAAAATGCGAAAAGACTTTTTCGACTACCCAATATTGTCTGATTCCCTATTTTTGTACATTTGTAATCTTACATAAATATTAAACTTTTTTTTTAAATATGTATATGGTATATGTAAGTATATGATTCATGTCTCACACTTCAATGATGACCATTGACGTAGAAACTAGAAGTTTAAAAGCAAATCCATTCTGAATGTCTGACTGCGTTAGCGTTCGGGCACATGAGCCATCGGCAAGATGCACTGATGCAATGAATTTTTACATACATAAGGTTTAAACGTATATTTTGCAAGCAGTGGCACATATACCACGCAAGTCATAAATGTGCTGGTTTTACATGGCTTCAGAGACTACCAATGGCACCAAACGCAAATCCGTTGGAATAACTGAAATAGAAGGCAGTGAATCTAGTCATCAATGTTACATACATTGGTGGTATCTCTACCGGTTACGTACGTATATAGCTTATAGAAAATATTGATATTAAATCTCTGGAGCGTAGATGTGTTACTAACTTAGAGAAATTGCAAACTGTTGATTTGCCTACGTACTGTGTATCAAAAAATAAACGTACGAAATGAAGAGCAAAAACAGGTAAAACAACTAAAAAAATGTTAAGCGTTTTTATACCAAATGTAAACTTATTAAAGTTTTTTAAAAAGATTTAAGTAAAAACAAAAAAACAAAACATTTGTTAATTAAATAGTTAGATATTTTTGTTAGTTTTATTATTAATTTAATTTTTTTTATAATTATTTTAGTTAACGAAATGCAGTAAAATTTTGAAAAAGTGAGGATAATTTTTACATATACAATATTAGCACCTAAAGCCCGTTACAAGGGAATACCACAAGCGATTTTAGATTACTGAATAATTATTGGGTCCAAAACTTAAACTGCATACTAACAAGAACGATATTAAAAGAAATAAAAATCTTAAAGTTGACCAATATTCATTCTATTTTTTGTTTGTAAACCATATAATTTTATACCATACATGATTTGAAACAAATATTATCAAAAGGTCTGGAGGCGATCACACGCATATTTCTCAAAGTTACAGAGTTGCAATTACTGAAAGGCATGAAGATTTAATTCTCTCCAAGAATTACACTATATGTAATAAATAACTGTAACAAAGGGATAAGATATAGTATAAAACATCTCAGTGAATTTTTAACTATAGGTATAACCGTTTCTGAATAGCGATATATGTATTTATCTTTAGGATTTGGGAAATACTATTAATCTTTAATTTGTCAGTAACAATCGTAAGTAAATAGCACAATAGCGAATGTTTCTTGGCATCGCATACTCAACCAACTATGGATACCACTATCTGATTCGTATATAAACTTAAAAGGCCGTGCTGTGCTCTGTATAATCTAAAGCTATTGGACAATATTACTGATTAGGACAGACTCGTCTCGTCAACATTATCATTTGTACGTACATAAATATATGACCCCATATCTATCTTATTTAGCGCTAAGTATGCAATAGTATAAAAATATTTATTATATTTTCATAACACTTTATGCTCGGTTGGATAGTATGAAAGTATATAAGGAACATTCCATTAAAAATACTTTTGTTTAAAAGTTTTCATACAATATAGGTTTGTTGCATTTTTAGTTATTTCTACTTTTTATTCAAAAAGAGTGAAAGTAAAGTTTGAAGATGTATAACCCAACTAAAATTCAACTTTTTTGGCCAACTCTTGTGCATTTGGCTGCCATAATCTCTATCAAAGTGCAAGCCAATTCGCTTTGGCCGTACCACCTTAGTTCACCTGCAATATTGTGCATTCTGATTATTTTTTAAATTATTTGCACTTTGAAAGTTTCCAACTGGATGAGCCATCGTCTGTGCTGCCACTTGTTGTTTGAGCTTATTCTACTTGTTGTTTCATCTTTTCAGACTTTGCGGATTTGAGTGAATTTCTTGAGAATGTTGGTCAATAATTTTTAATCAAATCTTCAGTAATTTTAAGCTCCTGTCGAATGCTCTGCATAAATATAAATTAATCCTTTCAATGTTGAGCCTCACACACAAATAAACAGAAAAAGTCAAGAAGAATGGGGGGAGATCACATCAAAAACTTCACTCATTTCACACTCGCTGTGCACCAAATTTTGCTAAGGTTTCGCCAGGTTGAATATGCTTTGACCACAAGATTTTCATTTGAAAAAGCGACCACATAGAAGCAAAAAAAATTTCCAGAGAGAATGTAAGAATAAAGCATTCACGTAATGGATTTCATTGATATGGTTAGCAGACTTTCGCTAATGCCCTGACTAAGGTCACCCGAGTTATCCTTATAAACAATATTCTGTAGTGGTTATGCGGCATATTTTTAATGCAGAAGTAAAATTGTAACCTTTATGTACCAGACGCAATCGCATCTACTAGCGCAAAGATTTTACTGCCTCTGCATTTATGGAAACAGATGCTTAGCAACCAGTCAAGCGATAACCATCATTCATACATGCAAGTACGTGCGTTTGTGTACGCGAGCAAACAACATCCATAGTTGCCTCTCAGCTCATTTAACCCATATTTTATGCGATTTATGTATGCGTCATAGGCACATAGCCCGGCATGGACGCAGCTTATTTTAGTCTGGGTCTATTAACGCGCAAATTCGTGGAAGAGATAATCAATAAATTTGATTGGAAATAAAATCGATAAGCATGAGTAAACGAGTATAGCAGCATTCTTTCTAGTTCCTCTTCCATCAAAGCTTCACACTTTTTATTTACGGCCGTGCGGTGTCTGCGAGCATCATACACCACGTCAGAGCTAAGCTGAGCAGCTTGACGAATGCTTTAATTTGCAATTTCTTTGATTTATTCGATCACACATAATGCAGACGCTCAGCACATGACAACCAAGTCGCCTGTACTGGTTTGCCATGGTGTATACGTAACGTATTGTAAACAAGTACCGATGTAACTTCTATTGAAACGTACCACAATTGTCATTCCAGGCATGCAAAATTAAGAAGTCTGTCAAAAGAGGGAGAGAAACAAAAGAAGATATAACGAAATTTATTCTGTCCACGAAATAGCAACAAAAACTATGCTACGAATTAAGTGGCATTTTTTATGATTATATTTGCTTTGTTCGCACGCAGTTTTACACGATTATGGTGTCAAAACATTCAAGGTGAATGTGGTGGAGGAATTACACGTCACCTACACACACAATGGAACGAAAAATATAATGGGAACGAATTGGTAAATACAAGTATTGCAAGGACAAATTCTGTGGTGAGGTTTCGAAGGTTATGTTCAAATGAAAATATTAGTTAATCGATCATTGGGTATGAAGTTGTAGCACATTTGGCATTTGTGTGTATTTACAAAACTCTGCTGGTTCCCTTGCATACCTACATACGCACATACAGCTATAAAATATGTCGCGCTAACTACTACCATAAACAAATCAGAAAACATCTTTTCCACAGAGCATTTTAACGACTTTTCAACTTCGCAAACAAAGTGAACTTGAATGAAAGCAAAGTTCACTATTGATTTAGCTTAGTCAAGAGATTACGAGAGAGAGACTTTTATACAAATTTATAAATTTAATTATGTTTCTATGAATTTTTTTTTATAAATATATAAACATTTTCCGTGTGGTTTGGAAACAGATGGAAGTTTTTGTTGTTTTATTTTTTATTAATTTTTATCGATTAAAATAAATATTATTAATTATATTTAAACTCCTTTTGTTTAGTAGTAAGGCTGAATATAAAGTAAAGAAGCCGATTTAAATTTTATCAGGTTCGTAGTAAACGCGTACCATCATAGATAAGACTGAACAAATTTCTATATTTTTGTACTCTCACATCATGCTGCAGGTGGGTATATGATTTTGTTCTCCTAATTGTAGGATTGTTCTCCTAATTGTAGCTCATGACTTCCGGTCTTTGACCAAGTATCCACTGGGTAGTCTAAGAACATCCGTTTGAAGGCAAGCTAAAGTGAGAAGACAAAGCATCCCCTCCACAGGGTTGTGCGCTGGGTTTGGGACCCGCCACGTAAGAAAAACACCCAATGAAATCTAACAACCAGTCTCGGATGAGAGACTCGAAATAGGGACTACGAGTTAGAGTGAAGGCTGACATCTCCGCCGTCCAAGAAATGCGATCGAAGGGACAAGAACAGAGACGAGTAGGCCTTTGTAGCATTTACTACAGTGGCCATATAAAGGAGCGCAAGTTTGGTGTGGGATTCGTGGTGGGAGAGAGACTTCGCCGTCGAATACTATCATTCACTCCGGTGAATTTCTATACCGAAATTGTTAAAAGACGTACTCCAGTAAATAGATGAACTAGTCACTCAGGAGTTTTTGAAACAATAAGTTAATTAGTTTTCAAGATAATAACTTTTTTACATCTATTTATACTTATGTACATATTTTGAATAAATTATTTATAATATATAGTAAGTACGTTTTTCCTAAGCTTATTTAATGAATTAGTTTCCATTTAGTAGTTTTGCTACTGTTTTCCTTATCTTATTACAAACAAACTTATGCTAACTAATATTTGTTTCTTTTTTTGCAGGATTTAAAAGATAATACATATACTTGTTTCGGTAAGTTCTAAAAAATAAAAACTAAGATGTAAAGAAGCCTTTATTATTACCAATTTTAGCCAAGAATATCTGATTTATTCCAACTCAGTTGAGAATTTGTTTAAAAAATAATTATTCCCGTACACGTTTTTGAGGACCAGAAATAACTAGTATTTGGAAAAATGTGTAAAAATTTCAATAAACTTGAAAAAATATTCAGATCTTCTCTTCTTTCTATACAGGAAAAATGGTAACTGTAAAAAAAAAGCAATAAAAATTTTTTTAACATAATCGAAGAGGTTTCTTATAAAAATATTGCGTTAAAAAGTGTTCTGAAGACAGATTATATATCAATTGGAACCTCTAGAGCTTTTCACATATGCAAGCATGACAAGTATATTTGTTTTAATATCAAATAATTTCCTTAGCAACCTAAGGAAATTATTTGATATTATGCAAGGAAGCAACAGAGAAATTTAAATGTTTTCAGACAAATCAAACGGTGGGAGTCATTTAAAAGTTACTCTTTTTCATCCTGCTTCATTTACTTTACATAGATTTTTCTATTTCACCTAGTATTAGTCGCAGCTCATATATTTTATAAGCAAATTTTTGGTTTCCTGAATTCCTCCCTCCACATCAGCACAAGAGCTGCCACGGTCCAATTTCACTTTGCGGTTACTTGTATTATTGTAAGTAAAACGGATAACAAGTTCTGTTGCGACTGCTATTATTGATTTCACAGCCGAGATTTATGGGTTCAATATTATTGAGTCAAAACACAGGTTCCATTATAATAATTACTGTTATGAATCACTAAGACAATGTACATTAACAATTACTTCGAGTGCGTAAATAAATGGAAACTGGATGTTTATAAATCCATGAAGGAATCACGTCACTTCAGTTATATATTTCCCTCATCACAAACCAATCATAATGCACACATGTATTATACTTGTATTCACGCGACACTTCATTACAGCTTTGATTCCTTAGCAATGACAGCGTTTCAAAAATTACTTTCCCGTTCTCTGGTGCTCTACGTGACCAAGCTATTTCTCACTTTGACAGCAAGTCCTCTTCAAAGCTTTTGTTTGCTATGCCTATCTGCCGTCTGCTACCTTGTCACTTTGTTAAGCCCTCTATTATATGCACTCCTTACTTCACCGCGTTTGCTACTTACTCATATATCCTTCATTATTTTTTCTATATACTTCTGTTTCAATTTCATTTCCTCCAAGCGCACAGGTGAGTGTCTCATTAACAGTGTCATTTGTTTCAGCGGCAGTGCGCTTCAGACGTGATTGTCTTTATGTTTGTTGTTGCTGTCGTCTTCGCTTGTTGGAGATATTACGTTGCTGAAATCATTGTTGTAACTTTTACGTATTGTTTGCTGCGGGGCATTTCTTTTTTCTCCACATTATACATTACATGTTATTGTTTTGTTTGTTGCTTTTGTTAAATAATTATTTTCAGTGCAAAAAACATGAAACTCCGCAAATATAGGAAACGCTTGACAAATCCATGCATTTTTTAAGCGCTGCTCGTCCGGGAGTATGAGTATTTAATATCAAACCACAGATTACACTGGCCTACATTCATTTTGGTGCCTAAGATCTTATATCTGTTTTTGGACGTACTTTGTGAATTGATACGAGAAAACAAGTCACATTTTCCATATCAGCTCTTTTTCATAAGAAAGAAAAAAAAACATCTGGTTGCGGGAATGTGGTTCATCCTACCTTCTGTTTGTCATTAAAAACCTTACTCTTCAGCCTGCATTTTTTGAACAGCTCAGACATAATAATTTATTTACCTTTTACCTCCAACTTCTAAAATCTTCACTCACAACTCCGTAGACTTTATACCCTTCTTTGATGAAATATCAGATTTTATCTTCTTCTTTACTGGCGTAGACACCGCTTACGCGGTTATAGCCGAGTCAGATTTTATCTACCCTATATATTTATTTTGAATCATATCCCGTCTAAAGCGGCTGACGCTTGGACATGCACAAATTTCTACCTGAGAATATGCTTAAGATTCCGCTGATTCTGCTTTACCAAGTTGAAGGTGGGGTCTCAAAGTCAGTCTTCCACCTTTTTTGATTAAACCCTAACATAGTTTAGTGATATCTGATTTTGAAGCTAAGAATCTAACGCAAAAGCAAAAAAATACTTTTTGAGCTGTAATGGTATTATGTAATATAATCTAAAACTCTTCTGTGTATAATCTCCTTATTTCCTCCTGATATTGTATGGAATACCATTACAGCTGTATAGCAAAAGGTTTGCTGAATTATTTAGTTATTTCCCCTGCCACCTTACGTTGAGGAACTCACTCAGCAAAAATTTATTTTCTAACAAGGAAGTTTGTATGGCAGCTACATGTTATATTCATGCGATCTAGGAAAGTTAATCAGATATTTTAGTAATGATTTAGATAATAATGCTTTGTCAAATTTTGTGGAGAAATTGTGCCTAATAATAAGTTTTCCATCCATCCGTCCGATTGTTCAGTTTATATGGCAACTATATGCCCCAGTGGGGTTCTCATAGAAACAAGAGATATGTAAATCAAACGAATCAGTCTAGTTGAAACTATATAAAATACGAACTCCTCTCGTATAGAATTTAAACTGGAGAGATCGATTAGTTTAACGCTGAATCTAATGGGTAATAGCTTCCAATTAAAAGCTCAAAGATCACAATATATTTTTGTACAGATTCACTGAATTTGGACCAAATTCTACCCTTAAAACCTCAAAACTGATGAACAGTAGCTGAGCAATAATTTCTCACAGTGTAAACATATTTACCAGAAATAAGCGTAGTATTATTCTTGGTTTAGCGTTTGCTAAATGGAAAATCCGAATGAAGGAACTCTTCAACACAACAAAACAGAACAAATTCCTCGAAACTGAAAGGGTAGGCTACGATGGAAGGCAGACGTGAAGGTGAAGACGCAAATGAGGAAGTGGAAAGGTCAATGTCAGAAGGGCGACGGTGATAAAATGCTGCACAGCGCTACAAATAAAGCAAAAATAAAAACAAAAGGCTAACTGGTAGTGAGTGTGTTTCGCAAAATAAATGTGAAAGCAGAAATGTTGCAGAAAACCAGATTGTGTGCATATGTTTACTAACATGCGTCTGTGTGCTTATTACAGTGTGTGTATATTTGAGTGAACTGGCCATGTGTACACATTGCAACTTTGTGGTTATGCGGAAAATAACTATGCCAACTATTTAGGAACAAACTTTGTGGTAAACAGAAAGGGAAACAGTCATGGCAAGCAATACAAACACATACTCGTATATGTACATTCATAGAGTCAAATATACTTATATAATCGATAATTGTTGTAATAAGTAAAGCTTTCTTTTCCTTTGATGCTTCAGTGTGTGCTTTGGGAATACCAGAAAATGTGTTTGTGGGATTAGAAGTAAATTGTTGCCATAATTTTTACAAATTTCTTGGCAAACCTAATATATTCTGTTCAGGGTATAAACACTGAAGAGGATTTCAATAAAGAAGAAGAGACGATAATAATGCCGCTAAATATGTTGCATAAATTAAATAACGTAAGTGGAGCGCAAAGTAACGGTAACCTTAAAAACTAATTTGCTGCAAAATCACAGAATCTGCGACACAAAAGCCGTAAAATGTGATAACGAGTCGAAGGAAATCAAAGAGGCACAAAGTTGTTGAAAGAAGAAGAAGGGAGGGGAACGAGTGTTAAATTCCAAATATTAATAAAAAAGCAGCAACAACAGTAATTGCCATTATAACAACATGGTTGCACTTGAGTGAACATTAAAAATGAAATGAGAGCGAAGGAAGAAAGTCAAACGCAACAACGGAAGCAAAATTTTTCAGTCTCGAGTCTTGAACGTTTGCAACTTGAGCGGCAATCTTGCTGGCTGGCCTTGCATGCTTTGTGTCATACTTGTATGTATGTACCTGCATGTACATACATAACTGCAATCAGACAACTTGTACACGCTTGAAAGTTGAGACTAAAGTAGCTCATAAAAGACATGAAGTGTGCACTCGCCAAAACGCAAAACGGAAGAAGCGTGAACACTCTCACAGACATAAATACAGAAATGAATCGACTTGCGACAATTGGCAAAAATCATAATTAAACTTTTTCTCACCCTCTGCTGTCGTACCGTTAAAAATAAGAGAAACAAGTGTTTGAGAAAATATAAGCAGATAAATTACGGTGCATATTGAACAAATAGTGTGTCACATGCCACCTTTGCCGTCACTAAAAGTGATTAATGATAAGTTATTGGTTTTGTCTTGACTTGTCTGTTGATTTCGGAAAATATAAAAAACTCTTTCAAAAGAAATGTGTTTTTTACTCAATAAGTGCTTAGGAAAATAATTCACCAGCATAATTAAGATGCGTCAAATTGCAAATCTTTAGGTGGAAATTCTTCATACCTTTAGAACGATCTCTATAAAGTAGTTTTAAATATTAATTTGTTAGGCTTTGTACAGAAATTCATAATATCGACACCTTATAAACTCATAAATATGTCAAGATTTAATTAATATTTAAAACAAGTAAAGAAGGGCTAAGTTTGACTGCAACCGAACATTTTATACTCTTGCAACTTGCAAGAATCAAAGCCAGGAAAATAAATTAAGATGTAAAACCTCAACCAGATGATCGGAATCTTAGCAATTATATACTATATATATATACATATGTATATACTCTATATAACACTTACACTGACCGACATATTAGGCACAAAGTGTGTTAGAAAAACAAAAATCATTATATGTAGAATACTGGAACATTTTATCCAGTAAGGTAGCTCACATACAATTACCGATAGTATAGAGTAAAGTGAGCCGGATGCTAGAAAATCATGATATTAGTTACAGGGTAGACTTATTTTCCCCGAATTTATTAATTTTCGGCAAAAAAAATATACTGTTATGAGGAAAACATGCTAGCTCATTTTCATTGAGATAACTCAATAATTGGACGATATATTCAGCAGAATGTCCAACCCTTTGGTTAGCTTTACATGGTCGAGATACAACGTGATGCTAAACAACAGCTGTTCTATATAAAGAGGGTGATTAAAGAGCACAGTGAAGCACGTTTTCGGTCGAACTGATACAATTACATTATTGTTTTATCCTGATATTTTAGGTGTTGGTGATGAGGAAAATAATGGAGCATTTTAGCGTTCCATGAATATCAATCTACTTAACAAGTCACATATCCCCTTAAGGCATCTTTTAATTAAGGCAAATTTGTTAAAACCGAAATACGCCAGAATCAGACTACTCAGGTGATCATCTAGATCATGTGTTTTTATTCGCAAGAGTTCTTGTTATACGGTACTTCAAAACAGTTTTCAAGAGTGTTTGCTAAACCCTATACGTTTGTTCGGTTAAAATCAAACTCTCGCCGCAATAGTGACGACAGAAGACCTAAAAAAGTGTATCTTCCCCCTATTGCCGCCTAGAATGTGCGAAGGAAAAAACAGGTGCAAGCCTTTAAGCATAATATCAGCGATATGTTTTGCAAATCATCTTTAAAAACATACATTTTTTAAACAGACATAAATTGGTATAGGCATACAAATATCTGCCTATATATAAAAGTTGAGATTCGCTTAATTGGAAGTGTGAAAACTTAAGCAAATAAGATGGTCTTCATAGAACCTATTCGCGATGACCATATATCCAAAAACCAGAGTATATACTAAATTATTTAGTATTCTTGAACTAAATTTCACGATACTAAATGATCTACGTTCATTTAAATTTATTTTTGCAGAAGTAAGCAAATGAAATTCATAGAAATTCTACTTCTCAGGAATTCCGCAAACTACCAAAGAAGCTTAATTTAGTTTTTACTTTCAGCTCCAGTTACTTAACTTACATAGTTAGAATTTCCTGCCGCTATATCACTTCTTAAGAACTCCGCACTAAATAAGAACAGAAAAGAATCTTTGTGATTTTCTTTTTTTTTATTTTAATCATTTTATCACAATCTCAATTTTATTTGCATTTTCTCATTCTAATTTCACCGTCTGCTTTCAGCGAGTGTTCCTTCAAATGTGCTACCCAGTGGACACCGGAATCATTTCCAATTTGTTAGCAATTTCACGATAAACAGATTGAAATGCGACATTATTGGCGAACGGTTGCATGGCAAATGAGAGTGTAAAAACCGGCAAAATAGTGGAAATAGGAAACAAATGAAAATACCGCAGCCATTGCAAACGGTCCCTTGTATCTGTTGTGATCTTTTTTGGACTTTTCACTCGCACTGCTGCTGGAAAGATTGTTTCCCACTGCCCGAAGTTTGGATATTTTTTACACTTTATATATTGTTACTTTTCTCAATTATTGCTGTTGTTGAAACTGCTCTTTTCGCAAACGCCATGCTTGCTTGTTGCTGGAATAGCGCGAGTTAAATTTCATTTCATCAAATGTAAGGCGGCAGTGACAATCACTCCACAATCTGTCTATATTAAAGAAAAGTGGCATCTTCACAATACTTGTTGTTCCAGCATTGATTCAATTTACGTTGTTTTACATTTATCTCATTAATAATCTGTTTTGACTCTCTTAACTAATTTGCGATGTTTCTTTGGCTCTTGTTGTTTAAGAGTGCGGATTCGGGTACTTCGTTTCTGAGAAAGTGTAGCTTTAACTAAAATAGTGTATATAATTAATAACTTTTCAAGAAATTAAGTTAGTTGAGTTACGTAGTTGATAGGGATTTATAACTCCACTACACAGAACTACTTTAGTTCGATTCCAGTAGAGATTGACCTCAAGCAAATAAAAGCTCTGTATATTTCTATATTCAAGGATCAGCAGTCATCTGCAATGGTCATCCCATCGACCTTTATAGCTTTCTCTCATCACTCCCCTCTCTGTTTCTCACTGTACTCGTAATTATCTAAATTATCGAATATTAATCCAGATGAATGTGGATAACGTCTAACTTAACATTCGTTTTTGCTCTTAGAATTTTAAATTTCTTAGTTTATTTTTCACAAATTCTTCATAATTTGGTGTTTTATAGTTACTCAGAAAAATTTTGATAATTAACACAAAACTTTTCCAAGCTTCACTTTATGGAACAATCAGAAATTCTAATCTGTATCTTTCAGGAATTTTCGTTATGTACCGTTAGGTATGATTAAAAATGCCTAAACTCCTTCTTAAAGGATGACTATTATTAATTATTTAATACAAATCTCATTTACCAACTGCAAAAGCGGGCAATGAGAATTCACACGACTTTAACTCTCAAGGCTTTATACGAACATAACTAGTATGTGCACATTTTGGAATGTGTCTCTATTCGTGCGAGGTTGCCAAATATTTAATCTTGATAAAAGTTTTAAGTTTACGACCGCACATATATGGAAGGGATGTGTAATCATTAAACCATGTTGTAAAAAAGTTACTACCAGCTCCGCTTTATAGCCTCAGCTTTCAATGTATGCAAGTTTTAATGTTCTTAATATTTTCGGTAGTAATATTTCTATCAAAAATATCTACCAGCTGCAGATAACTGGTTGAGTTTGACACGGGTATGATTTAAACTTTGTTCTTATACGAATTGATGCATTTGTTTAAGAAATAAAGAAATATAGTATAGTATTGCACGAAATTACTATACACTATGGTTCAATCTCAAGAGTTTCAAATATCCGACAAGCGACAAACTAATATACTATATAAGTCGTAAATAAAGATACAGAAGATATCTGGTATAATGGCATCTGTGATTGGAATATATTTGAAAATTGGTGTGGCTTCGTATCAACCGGATATTTGTTTGCCTCTTTGTAGACACAGTGAAACGAAATCGGTTTATTACTACAACCACCGCTTATACGGAAGTTATGATATACAGTGATTTTCAACCATCGGATTAGATTTATATTAACATATTTCATATAATAAAAATAAGCGGATATATTCTCTTGACTACAATGGGTTTAGTTCGTTAAATACGAAAGAAGCCTGTAAAGGTTTTGGTCAAGATCCGATATACATAATTTCAAGTTTTCTCTTTTCTAATCTATGCCGCATACAACGCTAAGTATAGTAGATAAAACATCTTCATGTTATAGTAAAAATGGCATGGTTTGGTGCTCAAAAATTTTTAAATAGGTCGATTTGCTCCCCTAACCTACATATACCCAATAACTGATAAAGTGATGTTTTAACACAGTTAATAAATATCAATATATTTTGTAAAGCCTTAATTCCATGGACTCAGCTTCCTACAACATTTACCTAAATGGACTCAGGAAAAAAGTCATATATTTTCCAAGCAATTACATTTCCTCCAAAGCCCCTTCCATTCGCGTCTTGAAAACATAAATTATACCACACACTCACCAGTTTAAGTGATTTCATACCGATATGTCTGAATGTAAATGGTTATGTAACTTTAGAAAATATGAGAAAGCTTAGAAGTGTGAACAAAGGTCCATTCAAACTGATTGTGCAACAAATTTTGCCGTAAGCACAACATATTTTAACGACATTCAAAACCGTACTTCTAGACATACATAGAAACACATTAGCCTACCACACAACATATGTATGTATGTATACCAGACACGTATGTGCGCATATTCGGTCCAAATCCTAACCCTTTAAACGGTGTGCCATTTTGTTTGCCTCCTATTTGCCAAATGTTTCCGATTTATGTGAATAAGCGATTGTTTGTTTGTATGTGTATGTGAGAGGTTTGTACGTATGTTAATTCATTCGTTAGTAACCGGCCTGTGCCGAGCTAAGAGCTTATTTAAGTCGTGCGTAAAGTCTCTACTTGTTAGTAGGCCACAAAGCTGAATCATTACAAAACCGCACAGAATCCACAAGCTTAGGACAGCTGGGAAATATGCTGTGCTCAACAATCATACTGCAGAGCATCCGTTTAAGCTACAATCTCTGCTGTACCGCAATACACATAATTAGCCGCTGAGTAACAGATAACCATAGAAATGTATGTATTTGGCTAGACAAGCTATCTAAATGCATTAGGGTAAGCTATGAAAAATAAATTTAATCTAAGGCTGACAGCACAAAAAGAAGAGTTCACAGAACATCTTACATTTAAGTTCTCTGAAATATAATGTTTACTATATATTTTGTTTTGGAATTTATGTATCTAGCTCTCTTGAGGTGTTTTTGTACGTATTTGATAAGTCAAACCTGAGAATCGTCAAGCGAACAGCAAACCGTATAAACAACAAAGGCTGGTATAACCAAAATCTATACAGAAGTGAAATCTGTAGATTTATTTACATTTCTCATGAAGTCTCTTTTATAATACCGTAATATCTGTCGCTTCTGAATTATTGAATAACAGTGGAAAAATCATTAATAGAACGCTTAGAAGTACCGAACTGAACATTCCGTTTCTCAAGAAATAGAGGAACCTCCCCAATGCACATATAAATATTCTAAGCAGAAATGATATTATCCTCAACATTTTGCGAAGAAACTTGCTGTTACAAATGCAAATGTTGTTAACAGCTCCACTGGCAATGGTGGGATATTAAAATGAATTTTAATAAAATTGTTCTTTTCGGGTTTAGAAAGACTTTAATAATATTTTATACATATTCATTGTAAAATAATTTTTCAAATTGTTTACCTAACTTAAAGAATGCAAAGGTCCATGAAACCTACTTTTACTATTTTTTAATTAAATTACAATGAGTAGAGTAATTTCGTACAAAAGTTGGATAAAAATGATAATTACTTACAGCCTTTCGAGCAGAACAAGTGAATATGTAACATAAGAGAAGTTGAGGTGACATTTCTTCAAACATATCTTCTTCTTCTTCTTTAGTGGCGTAGACACCGCTTACGCGATTATAGCCGAGTCAAACCTATCTTAGAAAGCTAAAATCCTTGAATTCTTATGAGACTCTGTAAGTGAGCCTTGTACATTTTGACTGATACTTCGGTGGCATAGAACTTGCAAGGTAAATGCGATTTCAAGATATGTTTTGTATATTTTTTCCAGACTTAAGGTCATATTTATTTATTATTCATAAAATTTTCTTAACCAAATTTGTGTTCGTTAACTAAGGCTTCCGACATAAATCTTACGGTTTTCGAATCGATTTTAATAAGACGTAGAAGTGAAAGTTACTATATTAAAATTCTTTTTTATATACTTAAGCTCGTAAGTTTTAATTTTGCTTGTTCCACACGTATACTTCCTGAGAGCATCCTACTCATTCATTTTAATATATTTAAGTGCTTTCATAAAACTTAGTAGGCAGAGTTTCTGCGAAGAAGACTGTCACTGAAAAATCTGCAACATCAGCGAACAGGCGTACAGCACTTCCCAAAAATTAATTAGGCCATAACTTGCAGCAGCTCAGGGAGTATATACTCAACTTTTTTGAACTATGTAAATTTAAAATATGGCTTTGGTGTGGCTGCTGTCATTACCGTCAACACACGTATTTCCTGTTACAAGCCCGCTGTAATATGTACAATGTCTACAAAAGCAACCGCAATCACGTTTTCATTCACTGGAATACCGCAAATATTAAATTATAAAGTAGTGTATACGTAATAGGCGAAACTGTGGTTTTGAAACGATGAAGCATAGTCCAGTCTTTGTATTGTGTCAAGTGAAAATCTTCTCTTAACGAAAATCTTCTCTTAATGAAAAAATACCATCAATCACACAAAAGTAACAGGAAAAGGTCTCCGACGCTGCCTTCTGGATGTTACAAATTTCGTGACAAACTTAATATAGCCTGTTCTGGGAATAAATTCTGTATACTGGAAGCGTGATGACACGTGAACACCCAATATCAAAACCAGTTTCTGACTACAATTTAATTTCATACTGGGAGAATATCAACATCATTGTGGCATTATAGTATATTTGTGTCGAGATATTTGACAAAGTCACAGATTATATTTGTATCTGACAGGATGTACACAGCTCTGAATTAACGGCAGTTAGCATGACTTGCCGGATGCTGAGGTGTTGGGCGTGTTTCTCAAAAATGCAGATTGCTACTGAAATATTCAATTGCAATGCTTACTTGTATATCTACATATGGATATATATGAGTAGGTCTGTAAGCTATTTGCATTAGTTCATGTAATGAAGGTAGAACGGTTATACTCGTATATAATATAAGGAGCAAAACGAAACGAAAGAAAGGTAGAGAGTAGAAGTTATGCAGTACCACAAACAAATTTACGTTGAGTTCGTAGATTTTTTGTTTGTTTCCTGAATGTACTCCATAGAATGGTGATATTTAAGAGAGGAATTAAATGCAAAATATATTATTTTAAAGAAGAAGAGAAGAGTAAGACCTTCAGGGATTCCCCACTATAGAATACGTTTTCCCTGACTTTGCTGCGTTTGGAAATAGAAAGAAGTCGCACATAGCAAATCTGGAGAATACGGTGAATGACAGCTTAATGACTATGAATCGATTCATTGCCATGGTGGAAGAGTATCTTTTACATTTTTCTTTTTTGGGTGACCGTTTTTTTTTTTAATAATACATAAAACTTTTAGTGCGACTTAATAATAAGTATCCAACGTAAAGCAGCTCTTTATTATCAATATAAACTTTGCCTAGATCATTTTATGTTTTCCATATTTTTTACATGAATTTCTTGAACCTTTGATAAAAAATGCAACAGAAAAGATTTTGATAACTCAATGAAATATTAGGTTGTCAAAAAAGTCTTGCGGTATTTTCGCTAGTTGGCGCTGAAAGCGCGTAGTTCCAGTTTTATTCGTCGCATCGGGCTATGCTATACCTTTTTGGAAAGCTCATTTCACGCGCTAACACGTGTTTGATTGATTGTCGTTTCTTTCAAGTCGTTCGTGAGTTAAAGCGTCGCAAATATGGAGCAAAATAAAGAGAAAATACGGCATATTTTACAGTACTACTACGATAAAGGCAAAAATGCATCACAATCCGCCAATAAAATTTGTGCAGTTTATGAACCCGATACAGTTTCCATTTCCACCGCACAACGATGGTTTCATCATTTTCGTTCTGGAGCTGTAGAGCTCCGCAAGGCCTGTCGTCGAAAATTGCGATAAAATCGCTGAATTGATCGAAAGAGACCGGCATAGTAGTCATCAAACAGTTATAAACCTTTTGAAGAAACTTGGAGTCACTAAGAAGCTAGATGTATGGGTGCCACACGAATTGATTCAATAAAAATACCGCAAGACTTTTTTAACAACCCATTATATTATATTCATATAGTGACCATGCCGTAGGAGCAACACAAAATATGAATTCTCAGGACATTTGATATATCAGTTTATTTGCCTGCAACATTTAAAGGCATGTTTTTATGAAAAAAATATTCGAACTTTTTTTTGTAAAGTGCAAAATCTAAAACTACAGGGCGCATTTGCAGAACAAAAAAATTAAATTTTTAGTAGTAGTTATAAATATCAGAAAACTTATTTTGTTTTCATAGTTTTATGTCGCCAACTTTGATCCAATAAAATACCAATTTTTTAGGGAGTTTTCTAGAAGCAATTTTGCCAATCTAGCCATCTAAGTAATAAATGGTATTTGACATTTATGTTCAGTATAGTTTAATAAATAATATATCTGCTATTTTTTTGGAATTCGGGGATTTATCTTCAAACAGTATTCTTCGAATCAAACTTACATTTTACTTACATTTTCCTTCAAATAATCTTGAGTGATGAGGCATATATCCTTCTTTACGCTCGCTTGCATTATTAAGTGAAATATACTTGTATTTTTTTCATAATCTCAATAGAAGACTATGAACTCGAACCAACAATGATTGTTGATGTAATTGTGTTTTCTTTTCAGACGATTTTAGTCATAAATACTTGGATTTTAGCAAAAGTTTAATGCTATCACAGAAGTCGACAAAATAATTTTTGGAATCGGAAAAGTCATAAAAACTTATGTGTCGTAAGCATCCATAATTGACTTAAGTCTCCTAGAACTATATATTTAAACATTAAGAATCCTACAACTAAAGATATCATATAAGTATATAGACGGTGGTCTGAATCCCTATTTTGTACATTTCTATAACTTCAAAAATATTGGTTCTTTTGTTAAACTACATATATATATATATATATATAAATATATATATAGATATAATATAATAGATATCTAGCATATGAATGATGACCATTGACATAGAAACTAGAAGTTTAAAAGCAAATTAATTTTGAATGTCAGAATGTGATAACGTTCGGAGCACATGAGCCACCGGCAGAACGCACAGATGCAATGAATTTTTACATACTTTATTGCAAGCAGTGACACGTTCTATATATCACGCGATTCATAAATGTGCTAGCTTTACTCGGCTTTAGAGACTGCCAATAGCATAAAACGTAAGTCTGTTGGATTAACAGAAATAGAATGCGGTCAACTTGGTCATCATGGAAATATATGTTATGGTGGTGGTATCTCTATCGGTTACGTACATATGTATATAGCCTACCAAACATATTGATATTGAATAATGGAGCGTAAAAGTTCTTACAATCTGTTGCATTTGTCCACGTACAGTGCTTCAAAAAAATAAACTAACAGAGAGTAAAAAATATCTAAAACACTCAGCATAAACCAAAATTCTTTAATTAAAATATAAGTAATAATACACAATAGAATAAAATTTACTAACTGATTATCTAACTAAAATGTATGTTGCTGTCGAAAATATAGCATGAGGACATACTGGAACATTATCTTTGCTAATGTCCAGCCTTCAACAGGCGGCTCTCAATGCTCCAAAACAGATTTTTTATTAAATCCACAGAGTTGCTGGATAAGGTTTAATTGGTTGCCAATGAGGGGCATATAGGGCCTAATGATGGCTTAAGTACGGCCTTCAGTGGTGTGGCGATCATGTGCCTCTCTTTTCAATTAACAACTAACCGATTTGTGAAGGGTGCTATAGCTTCAGTGCAGCCGAAGTTAAAACCTTTCCTTTCTTATATTTAACTTCTGTCTGTTCTTTTTCCAAAGTAAATTAAAATATTAGCTATTACTTTGGGATTTCAAGAAAAAAATACTTTTCAGACATAGAAAACGTTTTTGAAAGTGTTGGCATCCCAAAAATATTTTCAAAGAATATTCTCATTTTGTGTAAATAAACTAAGCCTCACCCTACCACACTATTATATTCGGAAAAACTGGCGTATAACGCAACATATCTGAGAACCCCACCACACTCAGCAAGATGTCATCACCCGACAGGTTTACACATATATATTCTATTTCTGAATTCGCTTTTGTAAAGTAACACACGTTTGAACACCTGTGCATATGTATATCTAAATATAGGCGCACAGGTAAAGCGCGGAAGTAAAGTTTCAATCAGACGGGTAAAAATAAATATTTACTTTTGCTGTCATTTCACAGGGAAAATATCGATCCGGTTTTATCCGCAAATAAGTGTGTGATATAGGCACAGTCTACCAAAAGTGGCTACACAGCTGCAGTGGCGTATACTTACTTATGTATGTATATAATCTTCCATGGACATTTGTATGTAACACATACATATTTGAAAATTTAAAGTTCATTTCTAATAACTATACAGTTATGTATACAATAAAGGATTAAGAAGTATCAAAGCCTGCTTTCACAATTATTTTAAAGTGGATCAGTTTCTTCTGATAAAACCCACTTTTCACGCTCTCATGTGGTATACAAAACTAAAGTTTTTGTCGAAGGCTATTTATTCCTGATTATAAACCCATCTAATACCGCTCAGTAATATATTTTTGAAAAACCGTCTTTAAGTTGTTCTTGCAGTAGGTGAGACTTTCAACGTGTATTTACAGAGAAAATCGTTAAGAATCATCGTTATTTTATAATATAAGCTTTCCATGCAGTCTCACACTGTAATGCTGAAAACAATCAAACAATCGTTAAAGTATATCCAGAGATGATTAAACCATCATTAGCCTCAGTACAAGTCGATACGAATACAAATAAGAAGCAACAGACAGTAACTTAATATAATCAAGGTGAAAGCAGATGCAGATACAAAAATAAGTACACCGCTGGAAAACGCACATGACACAAATGGCAGCTGCCATTGGAAGGGAATATTTTACAAAAACAGTAATACCGTCATAGAGCTCCACATAAATACTACAGACTCAACTGACAGGACACTCACCTGCATATCCATATGTATTACAGCATCGCCTACACAACTTGCACCACTCCAATTGCTAGAACAACAACTCTCATACGGAGGGAATGTCATAGTCACTCTTCGTGATCCGTAAGTAAAAATGAACGCTCACGCCGGTGTGTCCGTTATGTTGTCATCGTTGGCAGGGGGGTCTGTGTGGAGTTCGCGTCTGGACGAAGCTATCATGTTAGGGCAATTAACTGTATTAACAATCGATTTGTGGTCAATCGCTGTCAAACGGGATTTTCAGATGTTCATTGTGTTCGTAAGTTCGTGTCATCCTTAAGTTGTAATTCAAAGTGGTACCAAAACGCGTGATTTGGATTTCAGCGCAGAGAGTTGTAAATAATGATTTATAGCAGCCTAAGTGCTCAAAAGCTTAGCATTTTTATGAGCCGATTATATTTTTCTACTTTTATACTAGAATAAATATGGAAATTTTATTATACTTAATGGCTTTAGGATAAATTGTCGCTGGAAATCTCGATACAGCGAAAATTCGAGCCAGAAAGCTAGTACTGCCAATTTAAAAGAAAAAATGTCTTTCTGTCGATCTCATTGTAAACCATGTTATTTAGAGTTAACAGAAAACTTATTTTGTTTTCAATCATTGAAAAATATGAAGTCAGTAACATGACAAGTCGCTTCCATTATTTAAAAAAAATATGGCATTGAATGGCCTCCACGAAGTTGTGCTTTGACACCACTAGACTACTTCTGGTGGGGTTATTTGAAGTCATTAGTCTTTGGCAATAAACCAGACTCCGTTCAAGCGTTAGAAGTCAGTATTGATTTAGTGGAAGAAGTATTTTAAAATTATGTTCATCGACTTCGCTCCAGCAAAAGAAGTCGTGGAGGTCATTTAAATGTATATCGATTACACTTCACATTAAGTAAAAAACATTTGAATTACCTCATGTTTTTATTTGTTGAACTTTGGTAATAAAAGCACAGCTGCTAAATCTGCATAATATAAGTATATTCGTATTGCTCGGAGCTCGCAATATGAATTGATTTTGTGATCGCTTGTGCCGTGCTATTAATGTAATGGCCTTTGGCACTGCGCTCGCATATATCTCTTTCCATAAGGGTCATTTGTGCACATATTCCACACAAGAGGAAAATTGTATACACATTTATTTACTTTGTTGTGACTTTAAATTGTTCGTTCGTCCAACAACAATGAATTTTACTCACAGTTTCACTGGATTTTTTTTATTTTTACACACACTCTAGTACATGAGTATTTTTCCAAACCCAAAATTTATTGCATTTTCAAGTGCTCAGCGACTGAGGCAGTTTATTAGCATTTTATAGAACACAGTAGCAAATATATATGAATATATACATATTTTTATATTTTATGGCATATACTCGTACCTACATATTTTGAGCTAACATTAGCTTTTGTATTGAAAATTACGTAATAAATATGAAAATATTTTTATTTGCTTTGACAAAATAAAAATCAGCAAGTTATGACAGATTAAAATCGATATTTTCAGTGGGAAGTCGCGAGTGAGTCTTCGATATCTGACAGGTGCCAATATTGTCTATTTATACAGTGCAAATTTAAAAACCAAAAACGGTTAAAATTGTACTTTAATGGAGTTTTTATTCCTTTGTTTCGATTAGGGCATGTAAGATTTCGTCAAAATTTCGTGTACTTGGCCAACGCAACTGCTCCGCACTACCATGGTTTACTTTTAAATCAAGTACGGAAATAAATTTTAGCACAAGTGAGTTGTTTGGAGCAAATTTTTGCTCAAAAATATTTGTAATACATCACATAACTTCCCAACACCTGTAAACTTCTCGTATATTAACCGGTGTATTGACTGTGTTAAAAATTTATCGCTCAATGTAGCAGATGTGTGAGTTCTGTGAGAGTATTTTCTTAAATTCATTCATTAAATTCATTTTGATTCCAAGTCAAGCCATTGCGCCACCCTAGCCCAATATTTACTAAATATGACAATTTGCTTTTCTCCATCCGACTAATGGATCATGGAAATCCTCCTGGTTAAAAAAAAATATATTTTGGGTATTTATTATGGCGTCGTGCATTCTCGCATGGATTCTCGGCAGGCGATCAACTTGGAATAAATTTCACTGTAATCACCTTTCCCTTATTTTGCAAGTTTTTTTTATCTTAAACAGGGTATATTAAGTTTGCCACGGAGTGTGCATCACCCTTCAAGAAGTTGGGCATTTGTCGGAACCGCCGATGTCTGACCACTAAAGCATATAAAGTGTATGAATGCAAAACCTTTTCATTTAATAAATTCCACTATCTGTGTGCTTTCATTACAACCATAATTTGCGCAATTATTTTATATTGCGCAATTATAATAAATATTTTTTCTGGTTAATGAATTTAAGCTTATTGCATTTAAAATTCAGTAATCAAGTTTCATACCCAATATTAAGATGTAAGTTAATTATGCACCCTTGTATGTTTATAGGTACTTTCGTCTGTTTTTGTAAAGATATTTAATACATATGCGTTATAAGTATTTTTGGATTTATAAATGTGAGTGTGGAACATAAATCCAAACAAGTTTAATTTACGGAGCTGCATTTCATTCTTAAAATTTGCCATAAGGAATAAACGAAATAACAAAGTTACAATTTAAATAAATGTATTCAGTTTTTTATAAAAAATGCCTACATTTGCCTCAGAATATGAAATTTTATCAAATTAAGTAAATAATAAAAATAAGACTCATTCAATCCATGATCTGCTTAACAATAGCAGAAAGGCACAAAGCCATTCAAATTCCGCAAACAATGTCATTTGCAAATGCCAAACTTTTTTATTCATGCCATGAGCTTATTCATACGCTTTTATATTTGAATTTCGGTATTTTAATTTCTAGTTTCAATTTGCATCAACCACATTGTGAACTAATAATATTGTGATTGTTTGCGACATTTTATGGTCATGCAATTCAAAACAATAATTTGATTAAAAATAAGGAGATGCTGGAATTGAGAATGCAATAAATATGGCCTTAAGGAACAATATTTAATTCTAGCTTGATTTCATTTATTGAAATTTAAGTTTGAATTTCTAGTATACGAGTAAAGTATATATGCATAACAAAGCTACCACTAATATTTATGATACATAGAAAGAAGAACTAAAATTAAATCTCTGCCTTGTTGCATAGTAAATCCTTCTGCGAAGGCATGCTGATGGAAAGACTGAAACAATTTGGCACTAACTGATGTATTCAGCTTGCTGGACCCGGATCCAATATAGACACCGATACTAGATAACTAAGATATGGACTAAATTCTTATTTGACGTGCTTTCACATATGAAACATATTAAAAATCTGTTGATTGGTCGAGAAAATTACTGTTCGTTATCTATAATCGGCAAAGCGAACAGTAAAACACTGAATGCTGCTTTTAAAATCTTATTTCTTATTATTATTAGACACCTTGTTATGCTAACATCTCTTCAACTTTACGAATCGTGACAAGAACGAAAAAGGTAATCAAATACATCAAAAGAAAGATATTACTAAGAGGAAAGGATACTCTACCATCGACATTACTTTACTTTCTTACTTGCAATGAAATGGAAACAAGTTCGCTGACCAAACAGGACGTGTGCATTTATAAAATGCAGTGACAAGAAACTAAGACAATATGTCTTATTGCTGCAAGAAGTAATAGCAGGGCCTTTACATGTAAGTCTTTGATCTTCCTTTCTTTTGTGGAAAACTAGATTTTGGACAAAACCAGATTATATCCATCAAAAACGGTTACTTACGATTCAACGAAATATTTTACTCGAACAAACATCTTTGCAAATAAATTTTAGAAACTTGTTGAACAATTTTATTTGCTAAGGCTTAATAACCTGACATAAAATATAAGTGCTTTAAAGCAAAATATGTTAATAATTTGTAATTATTCTCTGAGTAACACTTTGTTATAGCCCTACAGCACCTTTTCCAAAGGAAGTAATCAGAGATTCACAGCAATTTTTCTATAACCTTCTGACACACCATAGTTAATGCCTAATCAAATGTAATATTCATATGCTTTAGTAGAAAACATGGCAAAAATATCACGATTGACTAGTCCAATTTTGTGGCTTAAAAATTGCGGCATTATATTAGTCATTTCACATCTTAGTTATTGCCTTCTACGTTGCTTAGATCCCGCTATTGCATTTTATGAAGCAAGTTCATTGTTATAATAAGTTAGTTGTCAGTTTAAATGTATATCATCATGTTGCTGAAGAGGTATGTATGTTCGCATATTTTTACAAAAATCAACTGCCACTGGTGTAACTAGTCACTCCTTAGGCGTTGCAGGCAAAAACATACCTAAGCCAACAACATTCGTGTCCCATGTCTCATCACACCAGAGCAAGATGCGTGTATGTCATTGTCATTTCACTTGCTTACTTGGCGCTATTTTATTACTTTTGTTCTCAGCGTTTTAAATTAAAACGTAAAGTTTGTCAAGTCTGTCATTTACTTTCTTTTTTTTTACTTCTGTTATATGTGCAGGCGGCGTTGCTGTTGTCCCATAAGTTGTGATTACTGCTCATTTAAAGCTTTAAGCGAATTAATTACATAAGAATTTAATGTATGAATTCGATGCTTCGTAAAGTGTGATGCGGAAGGACAATTATTTCGCCATAAAACGAAACGTGACGAACAGCATTACAGCATGGTTTACGTAATGCAAAATGTAATAGCATAAATAGAAATAAGTGCAATTAAATTAATCTCAGTTGAATTGAATGGATCTTATTTTAGTTGTATAGTAGTTGTACCAATGTACAGTATCTGCAAATATAATGGGCACTTTTTTGAGATCTTTTTACTTAATTTGGCCTTAGGTTCGTTATTACTCCAGATATTCTCAGTTTCCGAAATGCAGGACTGATCTGACCAAATGACGGATATTTAAATTAAATTAAGCACTTCGAGTCCATGCCTTAAATATTTAAATTTGTCTAAATTTTCAAGAAATGTTTTGCTCAGCTCGCTCTTCACTCCATTTAATATCCGTCTGCTGTCGCGTTAGAAAAAAATGGCTTTTCTTTCTTATAGGTTAGCACCTTAGTTTGAAATGAGCTTCCAGAATTAGATACCATAAAGGAGAGAGTATAAACGTTCATAAAATATAATCTCTCTTACAGAGTTCATTTCGAAAACGTATGAATTGGGCCAGTGGTATAGAAATTTATGTATCAGTCGTACTTTAGGCGTATGTATTTAGGATAGAAATTGTCGAAAAAGTCATTAAAGGAAAGGTTTAACTGATTTTTCCAAAAAAATCAGATTTTTTGTACTTATCTCGTATATGACAAGAGCTAAATGAAAAATATAAAGGACAAACGTGTAAGAAATTTTATTTGCTACAAAAAAGATACAAGAGCGAAATCGCTATCATTAATACTTCTGCATGGAATTTTCATATACAGCTCTTGTCATTTACGACATAAATACAAAAAAAAAATGCGATTTTCGTGGAAAAATCAGGTTTAGAGCCTCGTTCTATCTCGACGATGTGAGTTTCGACTTTGTCACAATGGGCACTTTTGTAGAGTGTTCACTTCTGAGGAATATGTGTCTAAAGTCAAAGCGATGCCATAAAATGCCTCTGAGCTATAAAAATTTAAATATAAAAAAATTACGATTGTCGTGTATTTTAAATGGAAAATGTTTACATGCCTTGGTCCAGTCCTTAATGTTAACATTAGGGTCTCAAATTTTCACGGATTTTTTTTTAGGGTATTTCCAAAAAAATTTCATGAGAGAATTGAAAAAATGTATAGCTAAAAAAAACCACCAAATATACATAATATATTCTGTTCATATATTACCCTCTATATATATATTATCATAAAGGTGGGTCCTTTGTTCACTTGCAGTCAAAAAAACACTGATTTCTTCATACTATGCAACTATTCGATTCGACTCGAAATAGAGTATCACTCATTTTCTTTCACTCTTCTTTTACTTAAAATTATCATATGCTTGGTTCTTTTCTGACAAGATTTTGATCTGAGTCTTGTTAGCTCTTTTCAATAAAATATTTACAGATTTCTAAATAAACAAATTTTCTACTCTCCTGTAACCTCTTAAAAGATATGCATGAATAACATTAGGAATAAAAGCTCTTTCCCCAAATGGGTGTAAAACTACTCCCAGTTTTGCGTTAGCTGCTCAAAAAGCACACTTGCACCAAGCAGACTTTTTTATTAAAAGCGTAAAACCTTGAGTTTTATTCATTCATTATTAAAATTCATATATTTTGGGCTTCCAACTGCAAAGGACAACTAATCCAATACAAAGACAGGAAAAAAGACGCTTTATAAAGCGCATATTTAATAAGCAGTTGAAAGTGTTTGAACAGCAAACTGGGCTCACCAAGCGGGAGCTCGAGTGTCCGCATTGTACTATAAGTTTTTATTGTCAAGCGCTGGTGAGATCTAAGACTAACTGTTACTATTATTATTATCAAAGTTTTGTTCGTTATTATTGTAGCCGTTTGGCTTCGACATCATAGGAGCACAATAGCTACATGTGTTGTTGCTGTTGTTGGCAGCATTATTAGTGGTCTGAAATTTTTCTTGAAACTCCTGGCACTTCTTGCCGACGTGTTAATCTAACTTGCCACGAGTGTCGTGAACGCCTTCTGCGTGCGTGTCTATATGTGTGTGTTTTTTGATCTAGGCTTTAATTTCACTTGTCATTTTCATCTTCAGCTTACTTACATTACATGCTTAGCTAGAGCCCAAGCGCTTTCACTTACACACCGCCTAAAACACACAACTCCCAAAGGACTCACATGAAAGGCGAAAATATTGCCAATGCCATGTGCTGGTGGTGGTGGTTCCGGCAGCAATACTTGTACTACTTGGCCAAGGCAATACTTCCTATTCCCCAGTTCGCGCTGAGCGTTTATAATGAGGAAAATAATTGGCAAAATAAAATGTTAGAAAAAAGTGGCACGAAAAAGAAAGTAATAAAGTGTAATAATGAAAATGGAGTAAAGTGCCACGGCGGAGTTTCACAGGTTGCATATATATACAGTTTTAGGTCTAATCATGAAATAGGTGTATATCTACATATAAAAAGGCTGTTTTTAAAAGCTTTTCGAAGAGAAATATGCAGATATTATTTAATGTTATGGCCAAGAAGTGTTATTATAAATATTATCTTGTTTCAAAATTAATTCGGAAAAAGGACAAAATTTTGACTATCCTTTGTAGCAATTGGGACCATATTGCTGATATACGGCCTCACTATTCTCTTACAAGGTATTATCCGTCTCGGATTTATTTGCTAACAACTTAATTTTTGAAGAAATATGGACTAATAATTCCCTCTGCCTATAGAGCACACCCAACAGTAACTTTTTGTGGACATAACGGCGTCTCAAGAAAGATTTGAGTATCAACATCACTCCAAATGTGAAATTTTTGTTTATTAAGCTGCACAATCAAACAAACGTGAAGTTCATTTCTGAACAAAATTTCGAATCCGGATTGGAAATATCGTCCCGCGAACGTAAAATGACAAACAAAACTGAGTATAAATCTAGTAAGAGCTGTCCAATTGTTACCAGAATAATTATTGTGATTTGATACACAAATTCCGTTTTCATTGCCTTATTTGCCCCAATAACGAGAAATATATTACAGACAGATTGAGATCTACACACTCAAGGCATTACACCGCCAAGCGGTTCTAGTGGAGTTTTTGATAAAATTAAGATCAAAGTCCAAGATTAATAATTAAATGTAAATTACAATCAGTTTTCTACAGTTACTTGGAAGAAGACGGCCTAACCTAACTTATCTTTAAAAGGTATACTCACTTTCACTTAACTCAAAAAGTTATTATGTCAAAAAGACATTTTCAATTTTCTCAACAAATCAGTCAGCCAGCATATTCTCATTTTAATTTTTGATATAATCGCACATTACTAATATCGCTTGAAGGCTGTTGGTAAAACAACTAATATTTTCCTCACGCAGATACCCATTTTATTCCCTCATTTCCATTCCTTAACAAGATACTGTCCCTGCTTTGACACGAAATTATGGCGAAAATCACCGCTGAGATTGAGAACAGTAAACAGTAAAAGTCTGTCAGTCGAGGAAAGCCACACTGAATTGAAAGTAAAACGGGAAAGTGAAAACGAAAGTGTGGTGAAAGTCAAAAAAATTGCAAACTTATCCGTTTGCTGCTTGGCGGTGCATTAAGCCTGCTTTGAGAGTAAACGCTTCGCCACTTACTTCCCAACATTTTTGTGGAATCGTTTTTATACTCGTTTATCACTCTTTTTATCAATTGAGGTGGGATACTTGAAGAATTGTTAAATGCTTCCGCTACAGGGATTCATCAAAAGCAAAAACAGCAGCAGCAATGCGAGCATCGCAGCGTCAGCTGAAAGCAATGATAAATAAAATTATGTCAGCGGAAGATCGAAAAACAGGTCTTTCGCTTAGTGTGTGTGCGGATGTGTGCATTTTCCAACTTCGTGGTTTCGTAGCCGAAATTTGTTATCTCACGGCTTATTCATATATATACACATTAATATGAAATATGTGGGCATGTTGTGAAGAGAAGCCGATGACATAATATTTGCTTAAGGCAGCTCAAAGAAAGGAAAACTCCGAAAGTGATGGCGTTTGAGTGTGAGAAAAATTTTAAAATCACAGCAAAAATAATCAAGAATTCCAATCCGTAATTTTTGCGAAGAAATCTTTCAATGGCCACTGCATCATGTGAATTTGCGTAATAATTTTAGAAATATCCTAAACGTTGCACCGAAGTCAAACGTGGCATTATGAAATGGCACACATTACTGAACACACTGATAAAAACTAGAAACAAATCCGTAAAAGCCTGGCCACAACAAGCTGTCAAAATTATGTCATCCCTATTGGTAGATGCTGTATGTAACATAATCGTCAAATGGTTCGTCATATTATCCCATACTTCAATATAGACTTCAATATAGATCGTTTTCTTGCCTCTAGCGAGACCAGACAATTTGCCATTTAGAGCTTGTTTATTAAAATGCTGTCTTCGAGCATAACCCTTATTTTCAAACATCTCCAATTCAGCACAATTCATTGCATACTTCAAATTAAATGGAGAGTAGCGGAGAATGTCTTAAGAGTTTTGACAACTTCAATGGAAAAATAGATTTATTCAATCCTTGCGCTAACAAATAGCCAGTTTTGTTGTAGGCAAGCCATTGTTTGCGTTTATTTCATTGATTTTTGTTGTTGCCCTTCGGAAAAGCGCAAAATAACTACGTTTGTTAAACAGAATTGGTCCGATTATAGTCTTTGCCCATGAGCTTGCAATTTCGTTGAAGAGATAATCAATAAAATTAATTCGAAATAAAATCGATAAGGAGAAATATATAAGTATACAAGTATAGCAGCATATTCTTTAGTAACTGCTCCATCAAAGCCACACACGTTTTACTCAAAGCTGTGCAGCTTACGCCGTGTAATGTCTGTATGCAGCTCGTGATGAATGCTTCAATTGGCAATCGCTTAGACTTATTCGATCACACATAGTGCTGACGGTCAGCACATGGCAGACCAGTCGCCCGTAGTGGTTTGCCATCGCGTATACGTAACGTTTTGAAAACAAATGCAGCGGTGTACCTTCTATTGAAACGTATCAAAAAGTTTGAGAGAGGAAAAGAAAATGTATAAAGCCACAAAATAAATGCAAAAGAACGTGCTAATAACATAAAGCTTTCCTTTAGGCAAACGAAATTATGTACCAAATGACCTGTAAATAAAGGCAAGCAACAAAGCATGCACACAGATATATATATATATATATATACATATAATTTTATTCTGTCCATAAAAAGCAACAAAAGCTGTCAGCAGACAGCAAACAGCAAATACTTCCTCACGATAATGTTTTCATTTTGTATTAATAAACATTCAAGGCGAATGCGGTGGTAATTACACACCAACACTCATACATGCAGCTAAAATGGGAACGAATTGGTAAATACAAGTATTGCAAGGACAAATTGTGTGGTGAGGCTTCGAAGGTTGTGTTAAAAATGAACTGTTAGTTAATCGATTATTTGTTATGAAATTCTATATTTGTCATTTGTGTGTATTTACAAAATGCTGTAGGTTCATTTGCATATCGACATATGCACACACAGGCATAAATATTTTTCGCCAACTGCTACAGTAAACAGATCAGAAAACGACTGCAGAAAGTTAACATTTCAACGGCTTATGAACTTTATAAACAAAATGCACTTTAATGAAAGCAGAGATTTTTTATTAAAATAGCTTAGTCAAGAGATTAGAATAAAGAAATTTTTATACAAATTCGATGAACTTTCTTTTTATGTCCAAACATATTCCGAGTGTTTTTGGAAGCAAACGAGTTTTTTGTTTTAATCGAATGAATTAAATACTATTTATTATATTAAAAGGCCTTTTGTCCAGTAGTAATACCTATTACCCATGGTAAAGAAAATGAGTCGATTTAAATTTTATAAGAGAAATATTTTTGTAGTATCCCACCTTGTTGTAGCTGAGCATAATGATTGTATTATTCTAATGGCAGTAATACTTGGAGACAATTTAAAACAATGTATAGGTTACTTATATAAGTGACGGGGTGGCTGTCTGTCAGTTCGTCCGTTTAAGCAATAAATTGAGAAAAATTTAGATATTTTTATAAAACTTGATACACATGTTTCATTCATCTTCATTGTTTTTCTTAGAATATTGATGCTCTAAATCAGATCGCCCACCAAATATCCTTAATCGAGATTCTATAAAGTGGTTTAAATAAATTCAGTTTTAAAGCGTGTTTCGTAAATAGGAGCAGTTCGACAGGCAAGGTGATTGAAATACTTAAAGCGTTATTTTTCGACCTCGATTGTATTAACTATACCGTCGATAACTACTGGTTCTTGCTGGAACTGCATCGCCAAAAAATTAAATAACTTCATCTACGCACTCTTGATGTATTGACCAAAGCAGAAAGCAGTGAAAAATATTTTTATTTATTTTTTTTATTTTATAAAAGTTTACATAACAATAAAATTATTACATAAACTATAAATAACGCAGCACTAGCATCGGAGGCTTTCGGCTGGCATGTTGACTAGGGCGGTATCAAATTCGTCGGAGTAGGTCGGTATCTCTGAGGAAATTATATATCCTGCTGATGTTATTGTCCAGCGGGTTTTTTAGCAGCTGTGTGGGGTTAATACCATTGAAATGAAGTTGTCTTTGGGCATCAAGTTTCGGGCAGCAATCCAAGAGGTGGTTAATGCTGAGTGAAAAGTTGCAGAACGGGCAGCAACTAGGAGTAGCGCCTTGAAGCAAATGAGAGGCAGTAATAATCGTGTGGCCAAGCCGGTTACTGTAAAAAACGCAAATAGCGGTCGTATGTCAAAATATTGTGAGAATGTATAACATCAAGAATGCCGAATTTTACAATAAAGTTGTCGGTTGCCAGATTGCATGCAAGGGTTGCCAAATCCCGAAATATAAGATCCAACCTACGTATAGATTTTATGTTGCTCATACGTCATGGTGTCCGACTTTTAATTGTAAATAAATTATATGAACATAACACAAATAACAAAAAGAAACTAAATTTCGCGAAACTACAAGAACGCATGACTAAAATTTTTAATTTCGGTCTTTTTAGGAAAATAATGAAATGTTTCCGGAAGTTTTTTTTTTTAAGTACACTTACAGTACTCTTAATTCTTTCAGGCTTCTGGTTAATTAAAAAAAAAGATCAAATATTTAAAAGGAGAAGCAAATAGGCAAAATGAACATACTCTTTTTGGTCCTTCTAACATAGTTCCCTCATATTTTTCTTGTACTAAGTTTTCCACAAACGTATCCGTTCGTTTTAGTTTTTTTTTACTGGCGCAATCGAGTTTAAGCTGCAAGTAATACATACAATATATCTATAGCGCTGTCGTGTCTAAACATTTCATAAAATATTAACGCAACTCACGCACGCTGCGGCTGACGAAGGCTTTTACACAGCGAAAAGGCGCGCCCTTAACCGCAATGCATTGTGCCTAAAAGCGACAAGCCCCAATCAGTGATCATATTCTAGCAGTAGCAATAAAGCAATGGTGTTTTCGGCTAGATTGCTTGGCAAGCCTACATTTCAGATGGCTTCGCCGTTAACCCAATAGGTAACCAACAAGCGACTTCAACTATAAACGGCCTATACTCAACGGCTTGCCACGCGAAATATTGCGAATCGCATGCAGACAGCCGAAAATTTAATATTTACCACAAAATAAATATTTTCGAGGACCACAGATCTCAATGCTGGGTAAAATGCCTGTACTACGCGCAATCGTTGCCTGAATTGCGCAACAAACACTTTCGGCACCGGCAGCCACATGGTGTGTGGCATTTCCGCAGCCTGGCGGCATTGACTGCGTGTCGTGCCCTTCTAGCGCCTATGGGATGCAACCTAACATGAACGAACGTCGCTGATGGCGTGTCGCACACAAATGTAAATGCGTGTGTACAACAACATCTCCAGCTGTGCAGCTACTGTGACGTTTGTGGCACAAGTTACATACATCTTTCGCAATAAATTTATTTGGTTCGGTGTTATAGTTGGTCGGAGGTGCGCGTGTTTGCCTTAATATCATCATCAATGACTGTTAAAGGGGGTGTTGCGTTAAACGTTGCAGTCATTACCATTGATAAGCATCTCCGCCGAGTAAGCAACATTTTTTATAGTTAATTTGCGTTTCACTTCAATTTACAACAAACATGTACATGTATGGGTATGGGTTGGTGAAAAAAGGGTAAAGGGTGGGGCGTAAATCGAAGGATATGCGAAAAATGAAGCAGCAGCAAAAACTGCTGAAATCGCCGAAAGCGTAATCTGCCGGATGAAATGGTAGTCGAGGTGTGAAAGCGAAGAAGATGGATAAGAGCCAGTAGAAGAAATATAGCCAAAGATGGTAACGAAAATAATTTAAAAATTTAAGTTTAGCTTGAGTTGCCAAATAAAGTCCACTAATCCTGTTAGCTTCTTGAAAAATGTAACGGAATCAGTAGCGGCAGATAGACACCTTCAAAAGATTGAAAGAGAGTATCAGGCATGCCAACCAAAAAGGAATGAACGAAATGAGAAATAATACATGAAAGATTAAAAAACGTTCTGCACCAAATGGACCCAACAACTACTGGTAGGTCGAAGTCATCAAAAATATTTAGTACCGAAACATGTTTGAAAAAGTCGAGCGAGTGATTTCACTGCTCGATATTGCTCCCTCTCCACTACTAGTCGTTGAACTACATAATTCCCAGATAAATCGCGACCAATCGTGGGTGTTTCGGGTTTAGATTGGGTCATCTTTTTCAAAAACCAGTTTCAACGTTTACAACCAATTTAACGTGGAATTTATGGAAGTGTTTTATTTGTATTTTTGATTCTCTTAATTTTATACTGTTGAAACGGAATTTGGTTGGCATACTAAGCGCCCTTAGTAAGAATTGGATAATAAAGTCAATAATAGAAAGGATTTTCTCTGTGAACATACTACACCAATTGTAAAAAAGTTTTATTTAGCAATTGCCAAGGCGTTACTAATTTAACCCCATAAGTGCTCTTCATATTGGTTGGAAAGGTCAATATGGTGGATTAAAGCACGTGGTTCATTATGTAATCGAAAGCAAAAGAGTTCAACAGAAAAATGGGAAAAGAACAAATTGACTGAGGAAAGAATAACGCCAGAATGACTGATAAACTTATGAGGCAGTACAGGTTCCCTTTTTGAATTAAGCACAAAAAATCGCAACTGAATAACAGCTGTATTTTAAACAACGATCAGCTGTTTAAGGGGGTATTCTACTATAGACTTTTGAAAAATTCAATATTTTTTGATAGATTTAAAGTTTAGACTTTCAAAAATATGACTTTGGAAGGATTTTTCAAAATTCGAAGATTTTTCACAGCCTATTTTGTGAGGTGGCGTCCGTGTTCACTAGATTTGTCTCCTAAACTTTAAACGCGTTTTTCTCGAAACTACTTTTTTCCACACCGTACCGGCATTATCTCAAGTTCTATACAACCACTTTACTTGAAATTTTGTGTAAACCTTTTTTATATAATTCTTTATCGTTCCTACCAGCATCGTGTCAAAATTTTTGTTTTTAATATTTAAAAAAAAATTCAGGAAATACAAAAACAAACGTAAAAAATGATTTTTATTTTCAGGCAGTCGCCATTTTTCAAAAAAAAAAAAAAATTTCGTGTTCTCGGACTGTAACAGCATCCATACTGATTAAAAAGTTCTTTTGATTTTTTTTTTTTTCAGACCACCAGGAGAGTCAAGATCAATGTCACCAGGAGGCGCCATTTTTTTTACACCTGTCTCTTCCCCCCCCCCCCCCTTTTTGTTTGGAATTTTTTTTCTGTATTCTTAAGATATCAATAAAAAAAAAAAAATACCATAAAAAAAGTGAAGAAGTTGTCGGAAAAGCCACAAGCAGGCCACGAACGCACAAACCTATTCTCAGCTGTCAGTTAAGATCCCATTTCACTCTTTCACAACTGAAAACAAAATGAGCAAAGGCGCTTAAGCTTATGGCATAGAATTTGTAAATTTACTCGTATCTTTCCAGTTTTTGTGTGTTTTGATTTACACCTGCTTTGTCTGCCAGGATGGTCACTTTTTTAATATTACCCTTAAGTACTCAAACTAAACCAAGTATAGTAAATGTTTAGTTTGTATGACAGATAGGATTAGAAATGGGTAAAAGACAGAAAAATCGAGTGAGATGGGCTTATCCGTGGTAAGCTGGTTAAGCTCTGTAAAAATATATACAGCTCTATACCATATACATACTGTATATTATATAGTATAACATATATACATATGCATCTCCATTCAACAGCTGACGATATACAAAATTTTGTAAGTGATTCCCAAAGTCAAAGTTGGGTGCTTAGAGGCAAAGTGCGGATTGAGTCGACATTGTTCCAACGTTTTTGATTTCTCACAAAAGGTGGTGTTTTACAAAATTGACGGAAGTTTTTGCTTGCGTATGTGTTAGGCGTATTTAAATTGTGCAAATTGAGCTAGGTGTTTGCCCAAAATATATGAGTGTGTTTGGGTCTATGTTTATTATTGTATCCTAGTTTAGTTGAATAAATTTGGGAGGTAATTAAAACATATACTTAAGTGAGTGTTCTTTTAGCTTCCACCTTTAGTAATTCAAAACCCTCTTTATTCAGCAAACAACTTTTGTGAGCCACCACTTTGTTGAGCGTTTTGTTGAATATCATTGGATTGTTTAATTGATTGCGGTTATAAATAGCAAAGCTACTGAATGCTTTAAACTTTGTATTTTAGTTTATATGAGTATTTAACTAACAGCGAAATAACGATCTGGAAGTGACGAAGACAGTGTTGATCTGGTGATGACGTAATAGCAGTTACAGTGTGAATCAAATGAAGTATTAATCGAATTTTGCGAAACAGATTTTGGAAAATTTTGGCCTTCTCGTCTTATAATTTTTAATTTTTTCTCTTGATTAAATTATATACATTTATATAGTTTAACGAACATTTGTTGTTTGGAATTTAAGTTGATTCAGTTTTTGAAAATAACGAACAAAACAACCAAAGCAAATATTGAAGCAAACTTTTGGTGATTGCATTGTCTTGTTCTTGATTATCTTCCTAGTTGTAGCGGGCATAAGATAAACATATATCCGATTTGATTAATATTCCAATTTTACTTACCACAAATGACACTCAACTAAAGTTCGGTCAGACCTGAATATTATGTATGTAAAAACGCCAAACTTTACAACATTTATTGGTAATACTAATTTTTGGTTGGATAAGTTAAAAAAAAAAAAAGAATATGTAAAAAAGCCTTTTTAATTACAAAATCTAGCCAAGAATATCAGACTTTTTTCAACTCATTCGAAATCGAATAAAAATACCCATTATTTCATTCCTCCTACTTCACCTACATAACATATTTTGTCCAGCCCAAAAATTGTCGATATATGGATAAATACTTTTACATTTGTTTGTTATAATTTTTTTGAACTTATGTTACCCCAACAAAAACTTTCACATTCCAGATCCATTTGACGGTTAGTTGCGCCATTGTAAATCAAAAAGGCCAACCAATGCTGTTGCGCCTTTCTGATGTTATTGATGTCATACCAGAGACTGATGGGTTCAACATTATTGAATCAAAGGCAAACAGGTTTACCAAAAGCACTAAACCTCACGTGTGACATCTGTGATGCGCAAATCGCCCATACCATCTGATTATTGTTGTAGCTACGCTAATGTTTTTGATATTTTGCTTGTGCCTTTGTTTGCTTAAGTCACAACAATGCATGTGTCATTCGCTTTAATGCCATTTTTTCCCTAAAATCGTTTTTTTGGCAATGCTTGCAACACACAAAAAATCTCTTCACCCTACATTTGCCACAGTTTTTGTTGTCAGTTGAGCGTATTGGTGGGGAGTTGGCTGCAGCCTGCGGTTAGCGCAAACAAGGCGCAGTAGCATGGACATGTTTTTGTGTTAATGAAATTTCCCATTTTCATGTCGATATCGTTTTGTTGAACAGATTTTCATATTTTCACTATAAAGTAGGAGTAAATCATCTCTTTTAAATTTTCATTTTTTATACCCTGAACAAGGTATATTAAGTTTGTCACGACGTTTGTAACACCCAGAAGGAAGTGGCGGAGACCCTATAAAGTATATATATATAAATGATCAGTATGTTGAGCTGAGTCAATTTAGCCATGTCCGTCTGTCTGTCCGTCTGTCCGTCTGTCTGTATATAAACGAACTAGTCCCTTAGTTTTTAAGCTATCCTTTTGAAATTTTGCAAACGTCATTTTCTCTTCAAGAAGCTGCTCATTTGTCGGAACGGCCGATATCGGACCACTATAACATATAGCTGCCATATAAACTGAACGATCGGAATCAAGTTCTCATATGGAAAACTTTCACATTTGACAAGATATATTCACGAAATTTGGTATAGATTATTTTCTAAGGCAACATCTCTAAAAAACTTCTAAAAAACATCTCTAAAAAACTTGTTCAGAACGTGTTACTATAGCATATAGCTTCCATACAAACTGGACACATAGTTACTAACAGAAATGCACCTGTGAAGGGTATTTAGCTTCGGTGCAACCGAAGTTAACGTTTTTTCTTGTTACAAGTTATTTTTAAATATGTTTGACAGTGATATTTTTCTATACAAAAAGCAAACTCTTTCCAAAGGGATAACAGTGTGCTATACTTGTATTCACGCGACATTTCATTACATCTTCGCTTCCTTATCGTAGACAGTATTATAAAATTTACTTTTCCATTATCTTGCACTCTTCGTACCCAAGCTATTTCTCACTCTGAGAGTAAGTTCTCTTCAGTGTTTTTTCTTGCTATGCCTATATGCGGTCTGTTACCTTGTCACGTTGTCAAGCTGTCTATCATTTACACTCTTTACTTTACCGCGTTTGCTACTTACTCATATCTTCTCCATCATTTCTCTACACTTTTGTTTCAATTTCATTTCCTTTATGCTCACAGGTGAGTGCCTCATTAAGAGCGCCATTTGTTTCAGCAGCAGTGCACTTTAGACGTTATTGTCTTTACGTTTGTTGTTGCTTTTGTTCGAGTGTGTTGTTGCGCAAGCATATATTTATTGTTTTCGTTTGTTAGAGATATTACGTTGCTGAAATCTTTCTTGTAACTTTTAAACGTGTTGTTTGCTGCAAGGCATTTTTTTTTTTTACACATTATATATTACATGTGATTGCTTTGTTTGTTGTTTTTGTTAAATAATTATTTTCAGTGCAAAAAACATGAAACTCCGCAAATATAGGAAACGCTTGACAAATCCATGCATTTTTAAAGCGCTGTTCGTCGGAGCGTATGAGTAATATCAGACGACAGATTTCCTTACAGAACTTTTGCCCGAATTTATGATAGCAATACAACTAAAATTTTGTTCGTCGTTAAAATCGTTAGTATTCAGTCTGCTGACATTTTATTACGAAGTAGTGACATTATCTCTTTGAGCATTATAATCCTAAAGGTTTCAAAGATGTGAGGTCTTCATGTTGTCGGAAAACATTATAATTAAAGCTTTTTTGAAGTTTCAAACTGTATTTTTCAACCTTGAGTGAAGTAAATCATAATATACTATGTAGGTTATTGTTATTCATTTTCTGTCGATCGCCTCGAAGAGATCCCTATTAGTTCAGGTAAAGCTAAGTTTGCGCGAACGTTATGTTATACTTGTATGTGTGAACTTTAAATGAATTTGCCATTTCATTGACGAAAGCATTTTTTGAATAGGCTTCCTTAGGCTGAATAGGCTTCCTTCCGTTTGCTTCCAATTTCTAAAGTCTTCACTCACAACTGATTCCCTTTAATACCCTTTGATGAAATATCGGATTTTTTCTACACCAGTTCTCCAAGATCTTGGAACATATCCCATCTCAACCGGAAGAATGCTGGAAATGCGAAAATATATTTTTTCAGCATCTCATCCTGAGAATATGCTCTGGATTCTGCCGATTTTGCTTTACCAAGTTGAAGGTGAGATCTCAACGGTAAATGCCCGTTAAGAAAGAAAAGAAAAAACAGAAGCCAGTCGAGCTTGAGTCCCCATAGGTAGGTAGGTAGAGTAGTTGTCTGAATGCGCAAATAGGTTTTTAGGAGACCAATTATGAAAAAAATGGGATTAAGATCTCCTCCGTTATGTCATATGGGAACGCTTCTGTGCTCTTGATAAAGTTCATCAGTACAAAAAGCTTTATTCGTACAACTTTTGATAAGTCGTCATGAAACGCACGGCCAATAGTTGCGATTCTTTTCATATACCTCGTACAAGGTCTTGAATACAAGATATTCTTTCCATCTTTTTTATCTCCTAACATTTTCTGCAAAATCCAATAAGACATTGTCCTGTTTGCACTCCTGTTAGAGTATTTCTGACATTCCTTCTTAGTTTTAATAGTCGTCATGTGCGGCCCATAATCCATCAGTGCAACGTTTTTCTTCTTGTTGAAAACTATAAGGATTGACTACACCGAGATTCAGCTGTATATAGAAAGCTTGACTAAATATCTAAAAGTAGTCACAGATTTAAACGGGTCTCACTAGTTTATGTGCTTCACAATAACCAGCAATATTACTCATACTATGACTTGGAATGTTTGTCATGAAATAGGTGTTAAATCTACAAAAATATCATGGCATTTTCCACCTTCTTTGACGAAATCCTAACAGAGTTTATTGATATCAACGCACTTTTGCCACTAAAGCTTGTTTTTATCAAAACAGGTCTCAAGGTAAGGCTTTAACGCAAAAGTAAAAGTATAATTTTTGAGCTATAATGGTATAATATAATCTAAAGCTATTATTGCAATTAATAAATCCTTAATTTATGCCACCTTGTCACATAACCGAACTTCAACTGACAGGCGTGCGACTAAAAATTAAAAATTGAGTGCAAAAACATTTGCTTTAAAAAGCATGTGCGCAACTCCAACAGAAGGCGAGCATTCATACGCCGTGGAGCACCTTTAATCACTGTAGCTTTTGGGTTGCATATTATCACGTGCGTATACAAATATCTTGTCAAACAACAATAATATCAATAATGAGTGGAAATAAGGTGAAATTAGATAGTGAGTATAGACGTGCTATTCTATGGTTGGAATGGTGTTCTTTTATACGTATATACATACATATGTAGGTCTACCGACATACATAAGTGTTTGCAAATCACCAAGAAATTGTTTGTAGAATTACGTATATGTAATAATATATATGAATATATATATTTATTGATATATGAATATTTATTTACACTTACACACATTTTATATATGCATATGGATATATGTATGTACCTTGTATGATCGCTTGCGCGGGCGGAAACCACCGGCAGTCTATGCATGTGAAAGTCTGCACTTGCGTTTAAGTCTGTCATTAAAAGCTGGTGGAATTATTTAGCAAATCGTTAAGCTGCTGGCGTGCGTGCATTCAAACGCTCACAGGCACCAGGCCCTTGACACTATTTTTCTTTTAATGCCGCCATAGTTGTTTTGGCTTTGATACTTTACATTTTCCTTTGCTGTTGCTTGTTTTCTTTGCAGCTTTTGCTGTTGCTTTCATTGAAACTACACAGCAAATTTCTGTTTTTGTTTTGCAACAGTTTTTTGCTGTTTTTAATGTTGTTGTTGTTGTCTTTTGTTTTTGCCACTCCAATTGCAATTGCTCTGCTGGTTTTTTTATTTGCTCTCACAACCATCGAGCAAACTCAATCGTGCGCATGGAGCTCTCAGAGTCTAGTGAATATTTGATGTTCACGTATATATGAATATATACTGCCAAACATATCTGTGGATGTGTGAGCGTATGTATATGCAAATCTCTTTGGTATTTACATTTTGAGTGTACATGGAAAATTGCGCTGCTAACATTGCAGATATCACATAAGCACATTGAGATATTCACTCAGAAAAAATATTTTTGCTGGTAATGGAGTCTGCCATAGATACTATATGTTATAATCTTCCGATCAAAAGTGATTTAGATATTGAATTGTTTTTTTAGATAATAATCATTGTCAAGTTTTGTGCAGAAATTGTGTCCGATAAAAAGGTTTTCCGTCCAAGAACTCGACAGCGATCGTTTAGTTTGTACGTGAACTATATGCTATTGTGGTCCTACGTGTGTAAAAGTTTTCTTGGTTTTTTATTTTCGTATAATTTCCAGTCGAGCGGTGAACACCGAAAATTTGCTACAGTATTTCTGCATGGAACATTATATTATCAAAAGTATGCTCAATAATGTACAAAAGGAATAAAATTACGCAATACATATTTAAGAAATAAATTCGCAAGGAAGTTTTTTTTTACCTTGAAACCCTAACCCTTTCCTTACGTCATTCAACGATTTGAACCATTTATGTCCATAATTCCTTGCATGCTGTGAGCATTCGATATTGCGGAGAGCTTTAATGCCGACGCTAAGCAATAATGTTTAATTAAAATGAAAAATATGACAGTCCGAGGCAATTGTAACAACTGCATGCAGAAATTAAAATGCCAAAGGCAAAGGATTAAAACTATTTACTCAATTGAGTAGAGATGTGCCAAAAAATAGTTTGTTAAAAGATTAAATCAATTAATTTCCTTTTCCAGTCCACCTCGTGTATTCATCAAGAACTGCAACAGAAGTGATTAAGACTAAAAACACAAGTGAATTCTTTCTACTTTCGCCATTCTCCATACGTTTCTCCAACAACAGCAGGTAGCGAATTCTTTGCAGGGATTTGCAGCAGAGTTGCAATGCCAGCATAATAGCTGGTGGTTAAAATGTGTCTCCCAATTATCTTGCTTTCGAGCATTTTACTTTATTCTCCCTAGTCGAAAGGATTAAATAAGTTCAATGCCTTTGCTGACATATTTTAAATCCTGGTTTCACTTTTGTATTGTGTTGGTCATTCAAGCGGATTTTGTTTTAATTAATTAAGTTGAATGCAAACTTAATTAGTAAATGAATAAATAAACTTGAATTTGCATACAAGAAGCTTTGAAATAATAGATAATAAACAACAGATTTAAATGAGGATATGTTCAAAAAATACTAAGCAACTGCTATACCGATTTCGAAAAAAAAATATTACGTGGTATATCTAACACATATTCAAGAAATTTTGAGTTTGGAACACAGTTGTGCTATTTCCAATATAATTAAACATTTAAAACCGTTTACATCTATGTTTTCGTAATACACATCATATATTTGATACAAAAGTGATCAAAATCGATCTGCTACTCGAGCCACTTATGCAGATTTTTACGATATTCGACCCGTCGGCTGGCATCAAATTGTCAGTATACGCCATTTATCAGAAATACGCTAATACACGAATTAATTTAGTTTTCATATTTAGCTTAAGTTGACTTAGTTATCATTAGCTTTCATTATTTCGGTTCTTAA
>CM050323.1:116810289-116830661 GCA_027475135.1 Bactrocera correcta
ATACTCTAACAGGAGTGCAAACAGGACAATGTCTAATTGGATTTTGCAGAAAATGTCAGGAGATAAATAAGATGGAAAAAATATCTTGTATTCAAGATCTTATATATGAAAAGAATCGCAACTATTGGCCGTGGGTTTCATGACGACATATTAGTGGTTGCAGAGGTACTGGTGAACTTTATCAAGAGCAAAGAATCGTCCCGAGACGACATAACGGAAGAGATCTTAATTCCGTTTTTTTTTTCATAATTGGTCTCCTAAAAACCTATGTGCGTATTCAGACAACTACTCTACCTCCCTTCCTATGGAGACTCAAGCTCGACTGGCTTCTGTTTTTTCTTTTATTTCTTAACGGGCATTTACCGTTGAGATCTCACCTTCAACTTGGTAAAGCAAAATCGGCAGAATCCAGAGCATATTCTCAGGATGAGATGCTGAAAAAATATATTTTCGCATTTCCAGCATTCTTCCGGTTGAGATGGGATATGTTCCAAGATCTTGGAGAACTGGTGTAGAAAAAATCCGATATTTCATCAAAGGGTATTAAAGGGAATCAGTTGTGAGTGAAGACTTTAGAAATTGGAAGCAAAAGGAAGGAAGCCTATTCAGCCTAAGGAAGCCTATTCAAGAAATGCTTTCGTCAATGAAATGGCAAATTCATTTAAAGTTCACACATACAAGTATAACATAACGTTCGCGCAAACTTAGCCTTACCTGAACTAATAGGGATCTCTTCGAGGCGATCGACAGAAAATGAATAACAATAACCTACATAGTATATTATGATTTACTTCACTCACGGTAGAATAATACAGTTTGAAACTTCAAAAAAGCTTTAACTATAATAATTTCCGACAACATAAAGACCTCACATCTTTGAAACCTTTAAGATTATAATGCTCGACGTGATAAGGTCACTACTTCGTAATAAAGTGTCAGCAGACTGAATACTAAGGATTTTAATGACGAACAAAATATTGCTATCATAAATTTCTAGCAAAAGTTCTGTAAGTTAATCTGTCATATGGTATTACTCATACGCCCCGACGAACAGCGCTTTAAAAATGCATGGATAAGTCAAGCCTTTTTTATATTGGCGGAGTTTAATTTGTTTTGCACAGAAAATAATTATTTAACAAAAACAAAAAACAAAACAATCACATGTAATATATAATGTGTAAAAAAAAAGAAATGCCTTGCAGCAAACAACACGTTTAAAAGTTACAAGAAAGATTTCAGCAACGTAATATCTCTAACAAACGAAAACAATAAATATATGCTTGCGCAACAACACACTCGAACAAAAGCAACAACAAACGGAAAGACAATCACGTCTAAAGTGCACTGCTGCTGAAACAAATGGCGCTCTTAATGAGGCACTCACCTGTGTGCATAAAGGAAATGAAATTGAAACAAAAGTGTATGGAAATAATGGAGAAGTTATGAATAAGTAGCAAACGCGGTATAGTAAAGAGTGTAAATGATAGACAGCTTGACAAAGTGACAAGGCAACAGACAGCATATAGGCATAGCAAGAAAAAACACTGAAGAGTACTTACTGTCAGAGTGAGGAATAGCTTAGGTACGAAGAGGGCAAGATAATGGAAAAGCAAATTTTATAATACAGTCTATAATAAAGAAGCGAAGCTGTAATGAAATGTCGCGTGAATGCATGTATAGCACACTGTTATCCCTTTTGAAAAATTTTGCTTTTTGTAAAGAAAAATATCACTGTCAAATATATTTAAAAATAGCCTATAAAAAATGAAAATTTAAAAGGGATGATTTACTCCTACTTTATAGTGAAAATATGAAAATCTGTTTAACAAAACGATATCGACATGAAAATGGGAAAATTCATTAACACAAAAACAAGCTCATGCAGGCTGCAGCCAACTCCCAACCAACACGCACAGATGGCTCAACTGAGAGCAAAAACCTGTGGCAAACGTTTGTGTGTTTGTTGCAGGCTATGAACAAAGAACCGATTGTAGGGGAAAAAATGGCATTAAAGCAAATGACACATGCTTTGTTGTGACTTAAGCAAACAAAGTACCAAAAATATCAAAAACATTAGCATAGCTATAACAATAATCAGATGGTACGGGCGATTTGCGCATTGCGGATGTCACACGTGAAGTTTGGAGCCTTTGGAAAACCTGTTTGCTTTTGATCCAATAATATTGAACCCATCAGTCTCTGGTATGACATCAATAACAACAGAAAGGCGAAACAGCATTGGCTGGCCTTTTTGATTTACAATGGCGGAACTAACCGCCAAATGAATCTGGACTGTGAAAGTTGTTGTTGGGGTAACATAGGTTCGCAAAAATTAGAACAATCAAATGTAAAGGTCCATAAATTGACCATTTCTGGGGTGGAAAAAATAAATTAAGTAGATGAAGTATACTTAGACACCACAAAGAAAGCCTCTCCAAGCATGAGTTCTTAATTGTAACGGGAAGTCCTCCTACATACAGTTTTCTATTTTTTCTTATTATAAGATGGAAAAATTTATATCTCGCTTCGAACTACTTGACAAAATATCTTGTTTCTTAGATTTTGTGGGAAATTGAATGCTCAACAAAAAAGGTCTCCACGATTTTTTTCGTAATCCCAACCGTTTGAAAGATATTAACGGTTGAAGTTTGATTAATTTTGGGAAAATTTTTTATTTCTTATGAATTTTATAATCATCTCTTTCGATTTTTCTGTCTTTTACCCATTTCTAATCCTATCTCTAAACTCCCACATTTACTATACTTTCTTCAGTTTGTGTACTTAAGGGTAATAATAAAGAAGTGACCGTCTTGCCAGACAAATCAGGTGTAAATCAAAACACACAAAAACTGGAAAAGGTACAAGTAAATTGACAAATGCTATGCCATAAGCTTAAACGCTTTTGCTCATTTTGTTTTCAGTTGTGAAAGAGTAAAGTGGGATCTTAACTGACAGCTGATGATGATTTGTTGCCTGCTTGAGGCTTTTCCGACACTTCTTCACTTCTTTATTAAATTTTTTAACTTATCAGCATGACTAAATAAAACAGCTGATCGTTGTTTAAAATACAGCTGTTGTTCAGTTACAATTTTTTATGCTTAATTAAAAAAGGGAACCTGTTTCCCTGCCTCATAAGTGTATCAGTCATTCTGGCGTTATTCTTTGCTTAGTCAATCTGTTGAAGAAATCATTTGTTAACTATTTGTTCACCAAATGAAGGCGTACAATTTGGTAATACAAAACAAAAACATATAAGTTTCGCAAATTGAACGGAAATGGTTCGTGCAGTAATTGTTCGGTCTATTTGGTACCGGACGTTTTTTTAGTCCTTTATGTATCTTTTTCATTTCCTTCGTTCCTTTTTTTACATGACTGATACTCGTCTTAATAATACATTGGTAATATATTGGCGTATATTCCCTACTGATTCCGTTACATTTTTCAAGAAGCCAACAGAATTAGGTAACTTTATTTGGCAACTCAAGCTAAACTTACATTTTTAAATTATTCTCGTTACCGTCTTTGGCTATATTTCTTCTACTGGCTCTTATCCATCTTCTTCTTCTTCGCTTTCACACCTCGATTATCATTTCATCCGGCAGATTAGGCCTTCGGCGATTTCAGCAGTTTCTGCTGCGCAAATTAACTATAAAAAATTTTGCGTACTCGGCGGAGATGCTTATCAATGGTAATGACTGCAACGTTTAACGCAACACCCCCTTAAACAGTCATTGATGATGATATTAAGGCAAACACGTGCACCTCCGACCAACTTTAACACCGAATCAAATAAATTTCTTGAAAAATATGTATGTAACTTGTGCCACAAACGCAGCAGTAGCTGCACAGCTGGAGATGTTGTTGTACACACGCACGCATTTGTGTGCGGCACGCCGCCATCAGCGACGTTCGTTTATGTTAGGTTGCATCCCACAGGCGCCAGAAGGGTACGACACGCAGTCAATGCCGCCAGGCTACAGAAATGCTCCACACCATGTGGCTGCCGTTACCTAAAGTGTTTGTTGCGCAATTTAGGCAACGATTGCGCGTAGTACAGGCATTTGTACCCAGCATTGAGGTCTGTGGTCCCCGAAAATATTTATTTTTTGGTAAATATTAAATTTTCGGCTGCCTGCATGCGATTCGCAATATTTCGCGTGGTAAGCCGTTGAGTATAGGCCGTTAAAAGTTGAAGTCGCTTGTTGGTTACCTATTGGGTTAGCGGCGAAGCCATCTGAAATGTAGGCTTGCCAAGCAATCTAGCCGAAAGCTCCATTGCTTTATTGCTACTGCTAGAATACGATGTCTGATTGGGGATTGTCGCTTTTAGGCGCAATGCATTGCGGTTAAGGGCGTGCCTTTTCGCTGTTTAAGAGCCTTCGTCAGCCACAGCGTGCGTGAGTTGCGTTAATATTTTATGAAATGTTTCGACACGACAGCGCTGTAGATATATTGTATGTATTACTTGCAGCTTAAACTCGATTGCGCCAATAAAAAAGCTAAAACGAACGGATACGTTTCTAGAAAACTTTGTATAAGAAAAAATCTGAGGGAACTATGTTCGAAGGACTACAAGGAGCTACTGATCCTTTTAAATATTTGATCTTTATTCTAATTTTCGTCAAATCTCTTTTGAAAGCTTAAATTGATATTACCAGAAGGCTACAAAAATTAAGAGTTCGTATTACTTAAAAAAATAACTTTCGGCTCCAAAAACACTCGGAACATGTTTGTACATAAAAAAAAGGATAACTAGAATTATGAATTCAACGAATTTGTATAAAAATTTCTTTATTCTAATCTCTAGACTAAACTATATTAATAAAAAATCTCTGCTTTCATTAAAGTTCATTTTGTTTATGTAGTTCATAAGCTGTTGAAATGTTAACTTTCTGCAGTCGTTTTCTGATTTGTTTTCTGTAGCGGTTGGTGAAATAGCGGTGGTATGCAAATGAACTTGAAACATTTTAGTAATGCACGCAAATGCCAAATGTGCGAGAATTTCATACCAAATAATCGATTAATTTTACAACACATTTTTTGAACGTTTATTAATACAAAATGACAACATTATCGTGAGGAAGTGTTTGCTGTCTGCTGACAGCTTTTGTTGCTTTTTATGGACAGAATAAAACTATTTATATGGGCCATTCCATCAATTGGCGGCATGGTTTTGTACGCGTGGTTCTTCGATTTTGACCAAACTTTAGAATATCATAATATAGACCAAAAGAAGAATATCTGTTAACTCTTTTAAATTTTACATAAGAATCTGTGTTCAAAAATCCCATGAACAGCAAAAAAAAAGCAAAGTTGTCGCTATACGGCGCATATTTTTATGAATGAAGACAGTGATTTCTTCTTAATTCAAGTCTAAGAATACAATTTACACATTTACCTCTTTCACACAACCTTCTAAGCGAACACACTGCGCCGTATAGCGACAACTTTGAATTTTTTTGCGCTGTTCATGGGATCAAAGTCCCATATTTTTGAACATTGATTATTATGTAAAATTTAACGAAGAATCGAATGGAAAAGTCAATTTTGAAAAACAGTTGGGGGAAAAGCACAAAAAACTGTGTTTTTGGAAAAAAATGTTTTTTTTTTTTATTTTGAAAACTTTTTTGGATTTTGAAAATATTTTTATCAGAAAGCTGAGATTTTTTTACATAAAATTGGATAACTTAAAAATTTTCAATTTGAGGTCGTTAAAAAATAAAAGAAAAAGTCATTTTTTTGTTTAATCTCAATTTGAAGTGCGCGCCAAAAAACAATGGAGCGACTTTGACCACTAAAAAGTTAACAGATATTCTTCTATTGGTCTATATTATAATATTCTAAAGTTTGGTCAAAATCGGAGAACCACGGGTACAAAACCATGTCGGCAATTGATGGAATGGCCAACATATATGTATACATGTGTGTGCATGCTTTATTGCTTGCCTTTATTGGCAGGTCACTTGGTACATAATTTCGTTTGCCTATCCACCTTTTTTGCACGTTCCTTTATATTATTCGCAAGTTCTTTTGCACTTATTTTGTGGCTTTATACATTTTATTTTCCTCTCTCAATCTTCTGTCAGTCTTCTCAACTCTGCGTGCCAATTGCGACTTGTTTCAATAGAAGGTACACCGCTGCATTTTTTTTACAATACGTTACGTATACGCGATGGCAAACCACTACGGGCGACTGGCCTGCCATGTGCTGACCGTCAGCATTATGTGTGATCGAATAAATCTAAGCGATTGCCAATTGAAGGATTCATCACGAGCTGCACCCAGACATTACACGGCGTAAGCTGCACGACCGTGAGTAAAGCGTGTGTGTCTTTGATGGAGAAGTTACTAAAGAATATGCTGCTATACTTGTATATTTATCCTTATCGATTTTATTCCGAATCAATTTTATTGATTATCTCTTCAACGAATTTGCAATTTCAAGGACCAGGACTATAATCGGATTAATTTTGTTTAATAAAGGTAGTTATTTTGAGCTTTTTCGAAGGATACAGTATAGGGCAACAACAAAAATCAACGAATGAACGCCAACAATGGCTCGCCAAGAAAAAAAAAAAACAGGCCTTTTGTTAGAGCAAGACTGAATAAATCGGTTTTGCCATTGAAGTTATCAAAACTCTTAAGGCATTCTCCGCTACTCTCCATTTTAATTTGAAGTATGCAATGAATTGTGCTGAATTGGAGATGTATGAAAATAAGGGTTATACTCGAAGGCAGTATTCTAATAGAAAAGACCAAGTGGCAAATTGCCTAGTCTCGCTAGAAGCAAGAAAACAGTCTATATTTTGAAGTATGGGAGATATGGCGAACCATTTGACAGTCATGTTACATATAGCGTCTACCAATAGGGATGACGTGGTTTTGACAGCTTGTTGTGGCCAGGTTTTTACGGATTTGTTTCTAGTTTTTTCAGTGTGTTCATTAATGTTTGCCATTTCATCATGCCACGTTTAACTTTGGTGCAACGTTTAGGATATTTCTAAAATTATTACACAAATTCATATGCTCCAGTGGCCACTGTAAGATTTCTTCGCGAAAATTACGGATTGGAATTCTGGATTATTGCATAATTTTTTGCTGTGATTTTAAAATTTTTTCGGTGTTTTCCTTTCTTTGAGCTGCCTTAAGCAAATATTATGTCATCGGCTTCTCTTCACAACATGCCCACATATTTCATATTAATGTGTATATATATGAATAAGCCGTGAGATAACAAATTTCGGCTACGAAACCACGAAGGTGGAAAATGCACACATCCGCACACACACTAAGCGAAAGACCTGTTTTTCGATCTTCCGCTGACATAATTTTATTTATCATTGCTTTCAGCTGACGCTGCGCTGCTCTTACTGCTGCAGCTGTGGTGGCTTTTGATGAATCCTTGTAGCGGAAGCATTTAACAATTGTTTAAGTACCCCAGCTCAATTTATATGGAGAACGATAAACGAGTATGAAAAACGATTCCACAAAAATGTTGGGAAGTAAGTGGCGAAGCGTTTACTCTCAAAGCAGCCTTAATGCACCGCCAAGCAGCAAACGGATAAGTTTGCAATTTTTTCGACATTCACCACACTTTCGTTTTCACTTTCCCGTTTTACTTTCAATTCAGTGTGGCTTTCCTCGACTGACAGACTTTTACTGTTCTCAATCTCAGCGGTGATTTTCGCCACAATTTCGTGTCAAAGCAGGGATAGTATCTTGTTAAGGAATGGAAATGAGGGAATAAAATGGGTATCTGTGTGAGGAAAATATTAGACTTTTACTTACAGCCTTCAAGCGAATTTAGTAATGCGCGATTATATCTAAAATTAAAGTGAGAATATGCTGGTTGACTGATTTGTTGAGGAAATTGAAAATGTCTTTTTGATATCATAACTTTTGGAGTTAAGTGAAAGTGAGTATACCTTTTAAAGATAGATTAGGTTAGGTCGTCTTCATCCAAGTAACTGTAGAAAACTGATTGTAATTTAAATTTAATTAGCAATCTTGAATTTTGATCTCAATTTTATCAAAAGTTATACTAGGACCTCTTGGCGATGCAATGCTTCGAGTGTGTAGATTTCAATCTGTCTCTAATATATTTCCCGTTACTGGAACAAATAAGGTATTGAAAACGGAATTTATGTAAGGATGACATATGAGGTCATAATAATTATTCTGGTAACAATTGGACAGCTCTTACTAGATTTATAATCAGTTTTGTTTGCGATTTTACGTTCGTGGGGCGATATTTTCATTCCCGATTCTGAAAATTTGTTTAGAAATGAGCTTCACGTTTGTTTGAATGTTCAGCTAATAAACAAAATTTTCACATTTGGAGTGATGTTGATCCTCAAATCTTTCTTGAGATGCCGTTATGTCCACAAAAAGTCACTGTTTGGTGTGCTCTATAGGCAGAGGGAATTATTAGTCCATATTTAAATAAGTCCGAGACGGATAATACTTTGGAAAAGAATAGTGAGGCCGTATATCAGCAATATGGTCCCAATTGCTACAAAGGATAGGCTTAGGTTTATTTGAGCCAGTCGCAGCGGTATCTTGTCCGAATTCATTTTGAAACATGATAATATTTATAATAACACTTCTTGGCCATAATATTAAATTATATCTGCATATTTCTTTTCGAAAAGCTTTTAAAAACACCCTTTTTGTAAGTAGATATACACCTATTTCATGATTAGACCTAAAACTGTATATATATGCAACCTGTGCAACTCCGCCGTGCCACTTTACTCCATTTTCATTATTACACTTTAGTACTTTATTTTTCGTGCCACTTTTTTCTAGCATTTTATTTTGCCAATTATTTTCCTCATTATAAACGCTCAGCGCGAACTGGGGAATAGGAAGTATTGCCTTGGCCAAGTGGTACAAGTATTGCTGCCGGAAATTTGCTGGTAGCATTTTTGCGCCTTTCATGTGAGTCCTTTGGGAGTTGTGTGTTTTAGGCGGTGTGTAAGTGAAAGTGTTTGGGCGCTAGCTAAGCATGTAATGTAAGTAAGCCGAAAATGGAAATGCCAAGTGAAATTAAAGCCTAGAACAAAAAATACAAACATATATACACGCACACAGAAGACGTTCACGACACTCGTGGCAAGTTAGATTAACACGTCGGCAAAAAGTGCCAGGAATTTCAAGAAAAATTTCAGACCACTAATAATGCTGCCAACAACAGCAACAACACATGTAGCTATTGTGCTCCTATGATGTCGAAGCCAAACGGCTACAATAATAACGAACAAAACTTTGATAATAATAATAGTAACAGTTAGTCTTAGATCTCACCAGCGCTTGACAATAAAAACTTATAGTACAATGCGGACACTCGAGCTCCCGCTTGGTGAGCCCAGTTTGCTGTTCAAACACTTTCAACTGCTTATTAAATATGCGCTTTATCAAGCGTCATTTTTTCTGTCTTTATAATGAATTAGTTCTTTTTCGCAGTTGGAAGCCCAAAATATATGAATTTTAATAATGAATGAATAAAACTCAAGGTTTTACGCTTTTAATAAAAAAGTCTGCTTGGTGCAAGTGTGCTTTTTGGGCAGTTAACGCAAAACTGGGAGTAGTTTTACACCCATTTGGGGAAAGAGCTTTTATTCCTAATATTACTCATGCATATCTTTTAAGAGGTTACAGGAGAATAGAAAATTTGTTTATTTAGAAATCTGTAAATATTTTACTGAAGGGGACTAATGAGACTCAGATCAAAATCTTGCCAGAAAATAACCAAGCATATGATAACTTTAAGTAAAAGAAGAGTGAAAGAAACTGAGTGATACTCTATTTCGACTCGAATCGATTAGTTGCATAGTATAAAGAAATCAGTGTTTTTTTGACTGCAAGTGAACAAAGGACCCTTTATGATAATATATATGTAGAGGGTAATATATGAACAGTATATATTATGATATTTGGGTGTTTTTTTAGCTATACATGTTTTTCAATCCTCTCATGAAATTTGCTTGGAAATACCCTAAAAAAAATTCCGTGAAAATTTGAGCCCCTAATGTTAACATTAAGGACTGGACCAAGGCATGTAAACATTTTCCATTTAAAATACACGACAATCGTAATTTTTTTATATTTAAATTTTTTTTAGCTCAGAGGCATTTTATGGCATCGCTTTGACTTTAGAGACATATTTCTCAGAATTGAACAATCTACAAAAGTGTCCATTGTGACAAAGTCGAAACTCACATCGCCGAGATAGAACGAGGCTCTAAACCTGATTTTTCCACGAAAATCGCATTTTTTTGTATTTATCTCGTAAATGACAAGAGCTGTATATGAAAATTCCATGCAGAAGTATTAATGATAGCGATTTCGCTCTTGTATCTTTTTTGTAGCAAATAAAATTTCTTACACGTTTGTCCTTTATATTTTTCATTTAGCTCTTGTCATATACGAGATAAGTACAAAAAATCTGATCTTTTTGGAAAAATCAGTTAAACCTTTCCTTTAATGACTTTTTCGACAATTTCTATCCTAAATACATACGCCTAAAGTACGACTGATACATCAATTTCTATACCACTGGCCCAATTAATACGTTTTCGAAATGAACTCTGTAAGAGAGATTATATTTTATGAACGTTTATACTCTCTCCTTTATGGTATCTAATTCTGGAAGCTCATTTCAATCTAAGGTGCTAACCGATAAGATAGAAAGGCAATTTTTTTCTGACGGATATTAAAGGGAGTGAAGAGCGAGCTGAGTAAAACATTTCTTGAAAATTTAAACAAATGTAAATATTTAAGGCATGGACTGGAAGAGCCTTATTTAATTTAAATATTTCAACCAAATCCGTCATTTGGTCAGATCAGTCCTGCATTTCGGAAACTGAGAATATCTGGAGTAATAACGAACCTAAGGCCAAATTAAGTAAAAAGATCTCAAAAAAGTGCCCATTATATTTGCAGATACTGTACATTGGTACAACTAAAATAAGATCCATTCAATTCAAGTGAGATTAATTTAATTGCACTTATTTCTATTTATGCTATTACATTTTGCATTACGTAAACCATGCTGTAATGCTGTTCGTCACGTTTCCTTTTATGGCGAAATAATTGTCCTTCCGCATCACACTTTACAAAGCTTCGAAAATACTTTAAAATCTATGTAATTAATATGCTTAAAACTTTAAATAAACAGTAATCACAACTTATGGGACAACAGCAACGCCGCCTGCACATATAACAGAAGTAAAAAAAAGGAAAGTAACGAGAGACTTGACAAAAGTTATGTTTTAATTAAAAACGCTGAGAATAAAAGTAATAAAATAGCGCCAAGTAAGCAAGTGAAATGACAATGACATACATTTTTTCACTGCTCTCTGCCACACGTAACCAACAGCCGGCCACACGCAACTTGCTCTGGTGTGATGAGACATGCGACACGAATGTTGTTGGCTTAGTTATGTTTTTGCCTGCAGCGCCTTAGGACTGACTAGTTACACCAGTGGCAGTTGAATTTTGTAAAAATATGCGGACATACATACATATAACCACTTCAGCAACATGATGATGTACATTTAAACTGACAAGTAACTTATTATAACAATGAACTTGCTTCATTAAATGCTATAGCGCGATCTTAGCCACGTAGAAGACAATAACTCATATGTGAAATGGCTCCTGAAACTCAATTTTTAAGCCACAAAATTGGACTAGTCAATCGTGTTATTTTTGCCATATTTTGTACTAAGGTTACAAAGTTTCGTTTAAAGTTACATTTGTTTAGACAATAAGTATGGTGTGTCAGAAGTTTATAGAAAAACTGCAGTGAATCGCTGATTACATCCTTTGGAAAAGGTGCTATAAGGCTATACCAAAGTGTTTCTCAGAGAATAATTAATTTTGCTTTAAAGCACTTATATTTTGTATTTAATTGTTCAACAAGTTTTTAAAATTAATTTGCAAAAATGTTTGTTCGAGTAAAATGGTAAAATATTTCGTTGAATCGTAAGTAACCGTTTATGATGGAATTATCAAACCACTATTGTTGGATATAATCCGGTTTTACCCAAAATCTAGTTTTCCACAAAAGAAAGGAAGATCTAAGACTTATAAAGGCCCTGCTTTTACTTCTTGCAGCAGTACGACATATTGTCTTGGTTTCTTGTCATTGCATTTGATAAATGAAGACGTTCTGATTGGTCAGTGGACTTGTTTCTATTTTATTGCAAGTAATGAAACTAAAATAATGTCGATGTTATGGTGTTCTTACTGTTAAAGACAACTCCCGCTTGATGTACAAGGTCTGTCGCAAAAGAAACAGGGCTGTTAAAAAAAAATAACAAAAAATTAATATTTTTCAAAAGTTATGTTTTTTTATTCAAAGTAGTTTCCTTATGCTTCGATACAGCGTTTAGCCCGGACAATTAGCATTTCAAATGAGTGTTTATGGTCATTTTTCGCAATGCTCTTGAGAATATCGGTCGTCGCCTTTTGGATAGCTGAAATGTCCTGAAACCAGTGTCCTTTTATGGGCAAATGAAGTTTTCCGAATAAGTAAAAATCACAAGATGCCAGATCAAGTGAGTGGGATGAGTGATTAATGGTTAATATGGAGTTTTTTGTCAAAAAATCAGTGACAAGCGTTGACAGCTGACACGGCGCATTATCAAGCAACAGGCGCCAGGACCCTGCCTCACGGTATTGCGGTCGAGCACGACGAATGCGTGACAAAAGATGCTTCATAACACCAAGGTAAAATACAGCATTAATCGTTTGGCCAGGTGGGACGAACTCTCGGTGTACAATACCCTCGGAACCGTAAAAATAAATAAGTATTGTCTTTTTTTTTTGACTTCTGAAGACGACTTTTTTTCGGTGACTTCTGATCGTCAAAGAAGTCCTCACGACCTTTTTGGAATCGTTTAAGCCACTCACGCACATTACCATGGGATAGACACTGATTACCATAACGTTTCAGTAAACGTTTTCCCAAGTTTAAAACAAAATTTAATATTTGCTCTTTCCATTTTACGACCGATGACCAAAAGCTGCTGTCACTTTTTGATCGATACCATCGATTGCAGTTATCCAATTGTCTTAAAATTTTTACGAAATGTCAACAAGAGATCAAACATTTTATTTCATATACCCACCAATTGGTGGCGCCACCAGAAATAGTTATATTTTGAAAAGTTTTGTTTCTTTTGCGACAGATCTTGTATTTGAATACTTTTTTCGTTCTTGTCACGATTCGTTAGCATGAGAAGATGTCTAATAATAATAAGAAGTTATTCATAATATTCGCTTTGTCGATTATAGATAACGAAGAATCATTTTCTCGATCAATCAACAGATTTTTAATATCTTTCATATGTGAAAACACATCAAATAAGAATTTAGTCCATATCTTAGTTATCTAGTATCGGTGTCTATATTGGATCCGGGTCCACTAAGCTGAATAAATCAGTTAATGCCAAATTGTTTCAGTCTTTCCTTCGGCATGCCTCCGTAGAAGGATTTACTATGCAACAAGGTAGTGATTTAATTTTAGTTCTTCTTTCTATGTATCATAAATATTGGTGGTAGCTTTGTTACACATATACTATATGCTATACTCGTATACCAGAAATTCAAACTTAAATTTCAATAAATGAAACTAAGTTATAATTAAATATTGTTCCTTAAGGAAATATTTTTAGCGTTTTCAATTCCATCATCTCCTTATTTTTAATCAAATAATAGTTTTGAATTGCATGACCATGAAAAGTCGCAAACAATCAAAATATTATTAGTTCACAATGTGGTTTATGCATGTTGAAACTAGAAATTAAAATACCGAAATTGAAATATAAAAGCAAATGAATAAGCTCATGGCATGAATAAAAAAGTTTGGCATTTGCAAATGACATTGGTTTCGGAGTTTGAATGGCTTTGTGCTTTTCTGCTATTATTAAGCAGAGCATGGATTGAATAAGTCTTATTTTTATTATTTACTTAATTTAATCAAATTTCATATTCTGAGGGTTTTAAATAAAAAACTGACTATATTTATTTAAATTGTAATTTTATTATTTCGTTTATTCATTATGGCAAAATTTAAATATTAAATGCAGCTCCGTGTATTAAATATCCTTACAAAGCAGACGAAAGTATCTATAAACATACAAAGGTGCATAATTAACTTGTATTAATCCGGGCAACAGCTGCGATGCATTCTGATTAAAATCTCTCTATAATTACAACGGTTTATTAACTTTGAATCTTAATATTGGGTATGAAACTTGTTTTCTGAATTTTAAATGCAATAAGCTTAAATTCATTAACCAGAAAAACTATTTATTATTATTGCGCAATATAAAATAATTGCGCAAATTATGGTTGTAATGAAAGCACACAGATAGTGGAATTTAAAAAAAGGTTTTGCATTCATATAATTTATCGGCGGTTCCGACAAATTACCAACTTCTTGAAGGGGGATACAAACTCCGTGGCAAACTGAATATACCCTGTTTAAGATAAAAAAACTTGCAAAATAAGGGAAAAGCGATTACAGTGAAATTTATTCGAAGTTGATCACCAGTCGAGATTCCAAGCGAGAATGTACGACGCGATAATAAATATCCAAAATATTTGTTTTAAAGTAGGAGGATTTCCATGATCCACTAGTCGGATGGAGAAAAGTAAATTCTCATATTTAGTAAATATTGGGCTAGGGTGGCGCAATGACTTGGCTTAGGATCAATATACCGGTTAACATACGAGGAGTTGACAAGAACGGTTTGGGGATTGGTATTGGGAAGTAATGTGATGTATTGCAACTATTTTTGAACAAAAATTTGCTCCAAGCAACCTACTTGTGCTAAAATTTATTTCCGTACTTGATTTAAAAGAAAACCGTGGTAGTACGGAGGAGAACTAGGAATGAGGGTGTTCATATCATAACTGACTGGGTATTATTGGCCATTTCAAGATTCCTTAGTCAGAATGTAAGTTCTTCAAATTTATAAAATTTATTTGGTAGAAGTTCAATAAGCTGTACTAATATAAACTGTCTGTTTTCTTGATAAGATATCTGTTTGTCATGACGTATGAGTAATGTATGGAAACGAATAGGTTATTTCTTCTTAATTTCCTTTCTTAAATGTTTTATCATTATTGAAAATGTTAACTAATTTAAGGCACGTATATGCTCGTAAACTAATTTTAATAATGAAATTATATTATATTATAAATTTTGTTTTATATATTTCTTTCCATTGCGTCAGTCAATATCGAATTTAAGTTGAAATTAAATGTGGTTTCGTGTTTATTTTTGAGTAGTGTTTTTTACCTTTTATGAAAATTGCTAAAAAAATGGGTTTGATGAGGTGCGTACAAATAGCGATTAAATTTTAACGTTATCAATCAATAAACAAAGGTGGCTAGTAAGTGTTTGTGTGGCTTTTTCAATCCTTCCCTGGCCTTCAAATCACTTGTCCGCTTATGAGAGAGACAACGTGTTTGCCTTTTGGTCACACTAATTAAGCCACTCCGCATATCGAAGCCTAACTGACTCGTCACCGTTGTCATTGGATGTATTAATGCAGAAGGCTATTTTAAAGTCAGGTTGCTCATGCGTACAAACAAAGTGTGTTGATTTCAAATAATAATTTTTAATAAGCTTTGCATAATATTTACAAAGATAAGCTTTTGTAATGGCATTTGACACTTTGCTTATTGGTGAGATTCCGAAAATGGCTTCCATGAAGGTTAAGTCAATGATCAGGTTTCATCAAGCCGCCGATTGAGGGCTCGAGAAATAGCTTAAATAGCAGCATCTCAAAAAACTAAATTGATAATATTGGGTAGCCGAAAAAGTCTTTTTTGAATTTTGTCAATAGATGTTGTTGCAGTCGTATATCTCCAGTCACATTGTGTCATACCGAATAGTGTTGGAAAGGAGACATTTTACGAGATTTAATTTATAAAAAAAAAATTAAATTCTGGGAGTTTGAAATAAAGTTACAGCTGTTCAAAAATTAGTGAAAATAATGTATTAATAAATGAAAATTAGTGAATAATATGAAATTTTTGTATAAAAAAAGATAAAAAAATATAAAAAATTATATATACATATATATATATAATACATTGAGCATAAGAAACCCTTCAGCGCGATGTGTGTCATTTTAGCTCATTCCGGACAACAAGCGACACTCTGAGAATACTCTATAAGATTGCATGGCGTTTTGGCATAATTCGAAGGAGTTTTATATTGTGGTGTCTATCAATCATTGATCTACTCGTTCATATCAGTAATCAAAGTGCAGTTCAAAAAGTGAAATTCATACAGCAAATCTGATCTAAAAAGGCGTGCAGTGCTATGACGGCGTTGACAACCCATTTTAGAATCTCACACATGTGATCAAGCCGACAACGAAAAGAAGAAAAAAAAAACTGTATATTCCTTGCAGTATGGCTTCGCACAGATTCACATCGCGAGCACAGTAAATTTAGTGGATTAGGCCAAGAAGTGCTGCCTATCCACCGTGTTATCCAATCGTGTTCCAAGCGATTCATTTTTTAATCAATGAGTAATTAATCTTGATAGTAAATTACTTAAACTAATATTTTTAGGGATATAAAAGCTTTTTACGAGTATGACTGGCATTACCTCAATATCGAAGTTGTTTCCTTTCTTTGACCCTTGTTTTCAATAGTCAACAATAAATTGTTTTCGAATCATCTTGGTTATTTGGGACTGACTTTCATTTATCAGCCATGATCCGTACATATTATTTAGTCATGTTTTACTGACGTTAATATTATTTCAAAGAATTAGCGCCAGTTACAAGAACTAGTCCCTCTGTGATAAGGATTTGAGATTTTGACGGAACTGATGATATTGGATCAATATAGCATATGATTGCCATGTAAAACGATGAAGCTCATGTCCTCTTATGGAAAACTTATGCACGATAACTGTGCAACTATACCATATAGCTTCTGTTCAAACTGACCGATCAAAATCAAAACAAAGATTTTTTATATAATCTTATACTATACAGAATGCACTTCTAAAGTTATTCAATGCAACTAGAGTTAACGCGTTTTCTTGTGTTTTGTTGGTTTTTTTTTATTTTAGGATAAAGACTTGTTATTTTCCAGTAGATAAACACAAGCATAATCACTAAAATAAAGTGGTTGTAAAGAAACAAACAGATTTTCACAACGTTTCCAAGAGGGTCAACGCCTAGACATCATTTTGTTGATGAGCCTGCTAAGACTGAACAGTGGGTAATTAAACCCACAATCATTTGAAATAACCTAAACATTTGTAGGATATTGAACGTACAGGACATAAATCAAAAGGAGCAGTTGCGTTGGGCAAGTACCCGAAATTCTGACCAATCCGAAATGACCTTATCAAAACAAAGGGCTTAAAAGGCCACTAAGGTACAATTTTAACAGTTTTTGGTTTTTAAATTTGCACTGTATAAACATACAATACTGGCACCTGTCGGATATCGAAGACTTACCAGCGACCTTTCCACTGTAAATATCGATTTTAATCTGTCATAACTTGCTGATTTTTATTTTTTCAAAGCAAATAAAAATCTTTTTATATTTATTACGTCATTTTGTTTTCAATCCACTGAAATTTTCAATACAAAAGCTAATGTTAGCTCAAAATATGTAGGTACGAGTATATGCCATAAAATATAAAAATATGTATATATTCATATATATTTGCTTGTGTGTTCTATAAAATGTTAATAAACTGCCTCAGTCGCTGAGCACTTGAAAATGCAATAAATTTTGGGTTTGGAAAAATACTCGGACTTTAGTATATGAGTGTGTGTAAAAAAAAACCAGTGAAACTTTTAGTGAAAATCATTGTTGTTGGACGAGCGAACAATTCAAAGTCACAACAAAGTAAATAAATGTGTATACAATTTTCCTCTTGTGTGGAATATGTGCACAAAGGACCCCTTTGGAAGGCGATATATGCGAGCGCAGTGCCAAAGGCCATTACATTAATAGCACGGCACAAGCGATGACAAAATCAATTCATATTGCGAGCTGCGAGGCAATTCGAACGAATATATAGTATGATGATTTAGCAGCTGTGCTTTTATACTAAAGTTCAACAAATAAAAACATGAGGTAATTCAAAGGTTCTTTACTTAATGTGAAGTACAATCGATATACATTTAAATGACCACCACGACTTCTTTTGCTGGAGCGAATTCGATGAATATAATTTTCAAGTACGTCTTCCACTAAATCAATACTGACTTCTAACGCTTGAACGGAGTCTGGTTTATTGCCAAAGACTAATGACTTCAAATACCCCCGCAAGAAGTAGTCTAGTGGTGCCAAAGCACTACTTCGTGGAGGCCATTCAATGATACAATTCTTTTAAATAATGGAATCAACATATTATACTATGAACAGCATATATTACTTTGCAAGGAAGTTTAGAGCACTTAAAAGTAAATGTCGAAGGCCTTATGAAATATATATATATATATTAAGGTGTCTGTTATTTACCAAATTGATTATTTTTGACGAGACGCCCCCTAAACGTTTAGTTTTCCATTTAAAAAAAAATATCAGACCATAAAAAGACCTTAATTTTCATAATAAACCTTGCCCCAAACACGATACATTTCCCATTGAAATTACATGGGATTTTCTCACTTTTTACGAATATTTTTTTTTTTTCTTTGGAACTTTCTCGTTTGTAGGAATAAAAACGTCATATTCTTGTACAAAATTGAATGCTCTACAAAAAAGTCTGGACAATTTTTCGATATACTCACTCCTTTGAAAGTTATTCAAGGTTAAAGTTAACTTCCGGGTAATTTCTGGAATTCTCGAACTTTTACAGCAAATTGAAAATTTTTTTTTTTTGTAAAATTCATTTGTTTATTCTAAAAAATATAATCTTTATGATGTATGTTCTAATATATATACATATGATTGATCAGCATGACGACCTCGATTTAGCTAATTCCGTATGTCTTTATGTAAGCGTATAAGTCTCCCCATTTTTGAGATATTTCGTAAATGAACTTTTCTTCCCAGGAAGTTTCTCGCTATAACATATAGCTGCCATACAAACTGTAAACTGAAATCCACTTTTGGTGCGGTAATTTTTTTCAGATAGTAGAAGATATTACTCACAAAATTTACAACAGTTTTTTGCTTAAAGGAGAGGTGCAATTTTTTAAAACAAAATTTCAGATAGCATACAGCTACCAAGCCGGACGGTAGGAATCAATTTTTATATGGAGAATACTGTACTTATAAACAGTATGATAGCCTCGGAGCAACCGAAGCAAGTGCTTTTCTTTGTTTTACAGAGATATAAATACATCAGCTTGAATGAAACTTGCACGTATAGTTCGCGGAAGCCTTATACCGAATACAACGATCTCCATACATTTGAATTTATACTATAAAAGTCCATTAAAAAGAAAGAAAAAACTTTGTGAAAATGTTTAAGTTAGCAAATTATCACTCGGTGTATAAAATATTGGAAACTGAACCATATCTTTCTCGAGTCCCCGTTAAAAATAATGTCATTTCCTGGACAAATGAAAATATGTTTTCTTGTAAGTCTATGAATTTTTATTTAATAAAAAATCTACTTTGTGAATCACCTTGATTTGTTGCCCTTTGACTAGCTTGGTATACAATGAGACCGACAGAAAGCTCGGGATCATTAAAAAATACATTTTTTCACTTAATTTGGCAGTACTAGCTTTCTGGCTCGAATTTTCGCAGTATCGAGATTTCCAGCAACAATTTATCATAAAACTATTAAGTATAATAAAATTTCCATATTTATTCTGATATAAAAGTAGAAAAATATAATCGGCTCATAAAAATGCTAAGCTTTTGAGCACTTAGGCTGCTATAAATCATTATTTACAACTCTCTGTGCTGAAATCCAAATAACGCGTAGTTTGAAATACAATTTAATGATGACACGAACTTACGAACACACGCAGGTGTTCATTGAAAATCCCGTCTGACAGCGATTGACCACAATTCGATTGTTAATACAGTTAATTGCCCTGATATGACAGCTTCGTCCAGACGCGAAGGCCACACAGACCCCCCTGCCAACGATGACAACATAACGGACACACCGGCGTGAGCGTTCATTTTTACTTACGAATCACGAAGAGTGACCATGGAATTATCTTTGAATGAGAGTTGTTCTTCTAGCAATTGGAGCGGTGCAAGTCGTGTAGACGATGCTGTAATACATATGGATATGTAGGTGAGTGTCCTGTCAGTTGAGTCTGTAGTATTTATGTGGAGCTCTATGACGGTATTATTGCCTTTTGTAAAATATTCCCTTCCAATGGCAGCTGCCATTTGTGTCATGTGCGTTT
>CM050323.1:116831661-116984378 GCA_027475135.1 Bactrocera correcta
TCTCACATACCCATAGTAAAATCCTCCGGACATTGTGGTTTGTGACCTATTTTTCATTACCACTAAAGCGATTTTTAGGTGGACATCGAGTTTCGTTTTATATCCAGCGTTATTTAAATGTTTGCAAACGCTTATTTTGTGTAAGGTTTCTCTTTTGGGCCATCGAAACAGCGACAGCCGGACTCCATTATTTTGTCGATATTTTTACCATTTGATGCACCATTAGTCGATAGACATCTAATTGTATATTGTTGGAAATGTCAGATTTCAAGCTTCTTTAACCAAAAAAAAAAAAAAAACAAGAAAAAACGTTAACTTCGGTTGCACCGAAGCTAAATACCCTTCACAGGTGCATTTTTGTTAGTAACTATGTGTCCAGTTTGTACGGAAGCTATATGCTATAGTAACCCGTTCTGAATAAGTTTTTTAGAGATTACATTGTTACCTTAAAAAATAATCTATACCAAATTTGGTGAAGACACATCGTCAAATGTGAAAGTTGTCCATACAATAACTTGATTCCGATCGTTCAGTTTGTATGGAAGCTATATGTTATAGTGGTCCGATATCGGCCGTTCCGACAAATGAGCAGCTTCTTGAAGAGAAAATGACGTTTGCAAAATTTCAAAACGATATCTTAAAAACTGAGGGAGTAGTTTGTATATATACAGACAGACGGACATGGCTAAATCGACTCAGCTCGACATACTGATCATTTATATATATACTTTATGGGGTCTCCTACGCTTCCTTCTGGGTGTTACAAACTTCGTGACAAACTTAATATACCCTGTTCAGGGTATAAAAATTAAATTCGGAAATTGCGATGTGAAAAACGCACCTCGTTCTGGTCGACCTATTGTTGAGTAAGTCGATGAAACTAAGGAAAACATTGACCACGACTATCACATAAGTAGCCATGACATCGCTAAGGAACTGAACATTCATCATGAAATGGGTTTGAACCATTTAAAAAGGCGGGCTGCAAAAAGAAGCTTGATGTTTGGGTACCACATGAATTGTCTATGAAAAATTTAATGGACCAAATTAACATCTGCTGAAACGAAATGAAATCATACAATTTCTGAAAAGAATGGTAACAGGAGACGAAAAATAATGTGCGAAAAAGATCATGGTCCAAGCGCCAAATAGGCGCAAAGCCAAGATTGATGCCTCGAAAGGTTATGCTGAGTGTTTGGTGGGATTGGAAAGGAATCATCCACTATGAGCTGCTCCAGACTGGTCGAATATTTGATTATACACTTTACTGTCGTCAACTGATGAGATTGAAGCAAGTAATCGAAAAACATGGCCAGAACTCATCTACAGAATGGGCTTCGTTTTCCATCAGGATAACATTAAACCACACACATCTAATGATTATTCGGCAAAAACTGGGAGAGCTTGGCTGGCAAGTTTATATGCATCCAGCATATAGCACTGACTTTGCACCAGCGGACTACCATTTGCTTTGGTCAATGCAGAACTTTCTTAATGGAGTAAAGTTGACTTCGAGAGAAGTTTGTGAAAATTACTTGACGCAGTTTTTCGGCGTGAAACCAGAAAAGTTTTGCACTGATGGAATAATGTCTCTAACGGAAAAATGGTAAACCCTGGTTGGTTAAAATGCTAATTAGGTTCATTAAAGTTCATTATAAATATAAAAAATAAGTTGAAATTTGATTCAAAATACGAAAAGACTTTTTCGACTACCCAATATATGCTTATCTAATTTCATTTAAAATGATCAATGTATATTCAGGTGGCCAGATTTTTAAAACTAATAAAATCATAAGTCTAACTTATTTTTAAACCAACTTGCCACGGTTCTAATTTATACCTAAACTTAGTCTATAGAAAAACCACTTTAATTTGTTACCGTTACAATTCTTTATCTTTATCGCGGCAACATTTTGAAGTTAAATTTTTTTTTTAGTATTGACATTATACTTTAATAATCACCTACTCCAAATATTTTTGACTTAATATGCAGGTGCATTATTTTTTTGGCACTTGGATTATTTAACGTTGTTAATTTATAAAACTATAAAAAGTGATAATTTGTAGGGATCGGTAGTATCGGTCAACTATGTATATCACATATCTTCTAATACCTAAAAAACGTTATCTTCAAACGGAAGTTAGAAAAATCGGTTCTTAGGTAGAGCTGTTTGAAATGAACCGTAGAATATTTTTTGCTTTTTGTTATAACGCGAATCATTTAGTTGCTAAACTTTTTATATATATTTTCTCAGTATTCAGTAGATGTTTGTAGCCTTTTAACCTTTAACTAAAGACTTACAATGCCTAATATACTTAATTCTGAATTTCAATCGCGCCATCTAATATCTCTACACAATAATTAAAATTACGTTCTACGTCTGGAGGAAGAATCTTTGCATTTGGCCTCTTTCCTTTTTTGTTTTTGCTTAAAAACTCAGGAATTTTAGAGCGGCCACACATTTTTCTCTATAGTTTTTGTAAATTTTGTTTCATCTTCTAAGATCTATTTAGGGTTTATTTGTGTACACCGGCAGCATATTGAATTTATCGAGACGGAAACTTGAAGAGATTGTCACATATCGATAAAACGCCTAGAGCATGCAACGAATTTATTAAGGTGGCTAATATCAATGCGATGTTTTAACCTTTCTTGTCAGGGTCGTTGTTAGCGAGATATAAGTCTGTTTAGCAGCTCTGTTGGTTGAGTGTATGCATATTTCCTTAAAATATGCTGCAGTTCGAAGAATTATATCTGCTGAACTTCGGAGAAGAATATCTGCTGCTACCTTGATAACTGCCACTTCTGCTTGAAAGATACTACAGTGATATGGCAGTCTGAAATAAGTGTTAATTATGAACTGCCGACAGAAGGCTTTACCTCCAACTTTCTCTTTAAGCTTCAAATCATCCGTGAAAAAGCTTGCTGCGCTTCTTTTAGCGACTCCACCCCACCCACCGTAGGGATGTGGCTCTGCGGCACAAAGGTCCAAATTATCACTGATACAGTCAAAGCAGAAGAGTATATCGAAATATCTTTCACTGGAACTCTTAATGTGCCCAGTTTCTTGGAGTTTGATAGCAACTTTCGCTGCATATCTCAAAAACCGTATTAATATAAGTACCATTAAATTAGTGTCTTTTGAATTTGTTTTGGTGTTCAGAATTACTGACAATGGACGATACTAGTACATATGGTCCATAGTCTGAATACTGAAAAATATAAATTATCGAATTTTGTTTTATTATTATTTCAAAGGGCACTGCTTAAGAGAGGAGATATTTTTATAAAATTTGCGATTTTTTTTTTAGTTAGGATAATAGATTTGCGAAGCGTTAAAATCAGCCCATTCGTTTCCTCATTTCTCACACGCTCAATATCGGTATAGTCGACTCTTTACTTCAAGCCACAAATATCGGTTAATATATCATATATGTTAATCAAATTAAATCACACCATTGTATGACTTTATTTTGATTTGGTGCCAATTATGGTTGACATAGGTTCCAAACTTCGAACAGTAAGACGAATGTAATGTGAAAAGAAAGATATTCCTACGACGCAAACATTAAGAATAATTTTTGGGTTCTGATGAAAGTGCTCTTCATTGATCTAATACTAATCTTAGTTGTCTTACTGAACTCTCAGTTGGCCATACTTTCTAGAATAATTTGACCAGGGTCATAGAACAGAGACCCACAATACTACCACACTTGATGGGGAACATCTTATCTATACTATACTATACCATTAATAATTATTTTTACATACTTCAAACCTAAAGGATTAGTGTAACGATTTTATTTGAAATTTTAAGGAAATGCTAATACAAAGCGTATACTCAATTTTTCACTTAAATAAAAATTCTGTAAAATTTTTTTGTTAGCTGCCCTTGTTCTATGTCACTAATTTGTGCGTATCCATAAGTTTCCAATGAAATTTTCCACTTGGCAGATTTTTTGATTTATATGCAATCTCGACACTCGTTGACTGCACAATAAATCTCCTTTTGTGACGCACACTCTTACAAGTACATATATGTGTGTATGCACTCAATTCGAATGTTCTACAGCATATACATATACATACATGGAGAGACACATTGTGGACAGTGGACATGTCAGGACGACAAGTCATAGAACCGTATGAAAAACTTAAAAATTGTGTCGAAAATGGTTTGACTAGTCGAAAGAAATTTTTTTGTTGAAGCAAGAAAGAAAAATGACGGAAATTGTTTCGATGGTAGTGAAATATGTTTGGCCTTGCTTGTGCCAAAAAATATATACATTTGTAGATGGTTATGTAAGTGAAGATGTAAATATATATATATTTTTACTTTAATTGAATTTAGTATTCTTTTCCAAAGAATGCAGGCCAAAAATATTTTTAATGGTCAACACGTTAGAGAAAATATGGTATTTTTGGAACTTCATTAAGCGATTTTTGCACAGGTACTATATAGCTTGTTAGGGTGGCCCTTTAATGACAGGAAAAAAGTTTACATCTGATTTGATAATGACAATAATTATTTTGGATGAACATATAATCCATTGAAGAAGACTATTCAATATTTTAATAAATATATAATTTTTTTTATAAATCTTATAGACTTTTAATTTAAATAATAGTAATCATATCTGATGTTCTTTAAAAAATTTCATTTAATTCACAGTTTGTCGAAAATTATATTAAAGTTTTATCGGTTTCAATTCTGATTGCAACAACTATCAAATTATGACTGCCTGGTCATAGCATCATAGCATAATCACTGGAAACTGCAAATCTTATAATCTTACAAGAAAGGGTAGGCATTCTTACCCCAAATTCCTTAACACTGAGAACGAGTTGGTGTTCTAGCGCTGGATAGATCTCTCGTGCAGCCTGAAGCAGCATTGTGACTACGAGATATCTGTGGTCTGAAGTCCAATAAACTGCTTTCCCTTAGCAAGGCTTATCTCTCTGTTAGGAGTTCTAAGTTCTGACCAAGATTCTTACATTTTGTAAACTTAAAACTATTTGACGTAAATTAGCAAAGCTGTAAAACAAAAATCGCGGTTGGAAACATGTATAGGCTTTCTCAAGCTCGTCCAGCGATCGCTAAATTCAGTTGGAGACAGTCCGGTCGAATAGAGTGGAATTTATACTGTAGTATATACTCAAAGCGCTTCATATATGAGGATATGGTTTGCCATACTTAAGAGTTTTTGTCATCACAAAGGACCAACGTTTTCAGTTGCCCATAAAGTAATTTTCTTGACTCGCGTGGTTCAGCCTCACAACCAAACTTAATAGAAAACAAACTAAACTTAAGATTTCCGATGTAGTTTTTAGCTTCCAGTGGATATTTAGAATGGATTGATGCAAAATTAATGTTAATTTGCTAATAAGGACCACCCTAATAAATAAATATTTTCCATTTGTTTCTAAGTATGTATGTATTTTTATAGTGGAATTTGCAGGCAAAGTTATTTTTATTAACGAACATATACATACACACAATTAAAACCGCATACACATACATATGCACTGCCTAATTGAATTGTGTTAGTTGCGCCAGAGCCGCAATTGCAGCCACATACAAATGCACAGACACACACAAATACACAGACGTACATAATGGCACATATATCAGTATTCTCACACAAATGCACACACACACACACACCAAGCAATATAAATGTACACCTCACATTCCTCAGTCCGGCGGAGTTCCTACCGCTTTCACTTGTGCAGTTATCCCTTTCTTGTATTAGTATATGTGGCTGTGTATGTTTTTTCTGCAAAATGCCGAGAATTTCAAAAATTCCTTTTTCTTGCTGCTGCTGTGGCATATGTTATTTAATGAAATTTTATTATTATGAACACGCCCATAAAAGTTTATTACGTGCGGCAAGTTAACTTCGGCCGCCGCATGCACACACCAACACGCATTCACTAACCAGTGTAACAACAAATAACGAACGAACAACAAATTGCTAAACAAGCGACGGCCTGTGGCGGTGTGGGGTATAAAATTGCACACAGCCTGCGGTTCGAAGGCTCTCGCCGGTGAGTTTTTGCATAAGTGGTTGCAAGCCAGCTCAAACGCACACACATAGACACATAAACACATACATACATGCGTATATTTATATAATATTTATATATGTAGTCATAGGTGTTTATACAAACTAACATTCGCCGAGTCGATTTTATTTAATGTTATTGCTATTTCCATTGTTCTTGTGTCTCACACACTTTGGCTGCGGTGGACCGTGAATGAAGTGTAAAAAACTTACTTAGAAGCGTCTACATTCATTGTGTCCAAACACTTTTCGCCTTCGGTTTGTTAATTTAATTTGTTTTCAGTTTCTTACAATTACTTTAGGCTTAATATGTGCAGGTTGTTTTGTTGTTGTCTCGAAATATTTTTTGCTATTGGTATTATTAAATTGATGTTTTGGTAAATAACTGTAATTGTTTTTCGAATATTTCGCATTCCAGTGAAATAGTGTTGTAAAATTTTTGGCCTTCAAAATGCATTTCATTAGTCCCAAGTAGGCGAGAAATTCTCTTTACAACTAAATTGTTTTCGAATATTTCGAATTTAAAAATATGTGTTTAATTAAGCATTAATTAAATACCTATTTCGATTTGGAAGTTTATGCTTGCAAATTCTTGTAGATAAATAAGAAAAGTGTTATGTTAAAAGAAGCATCTTTGAATTTCTTCAGCTTTTTTGCAACTAGGATAAGAAGTGTACTTGAGAAAGCATTCTTTTAAAAGGCTTTGTATAATCATAAATGATTCATATGGGCAAATATATGTGGCATAACTTTGTTAGGTACTATGATCATCCCAGCGCCTCACTTAAAGACAAATCACCTGTTACAATCACAGGTGACTTTAACGCGTGGTCGACCGCTTAGGGTAGCAGTCGGTCAAATTATCGTTGGTGTTAGATACTCGAATTCCTTGGTCAAATGATTCTTATAATAACGGAACAAATATATTTTGCTGCCAACCTTTTTGAGTATCCTGGATTTACAAGGCGAAGACGTCATTCACTTGGCATCCGCAGTGCGAAAATAACTGTTCACGTATTGGTGGAATGAAGAAATAGCTGGGCTCAGAAAGCTCTGCAATTCAGCTAGCTGCTGTCTATTGCGTATTCAATGTGGATAGTATACAAACAGTCTGAGAAAAATATTTATAAGTCAGCAAAAGCTTCTCAATTCAGCCCTTGACCGTAGTAAAAAAGAATAACTTTGAAAAACTCTATGCGAAAGCAAACGAAGATCCTTGGGGAACAGCACACAAGATCTGTAGGAAAAACTTTGTTTCCAAACCAACACCTTATTTCTTATTCTAATCCACGAACCGAAGTCATAGAGTAACCACTGCTAGTTAGTGAAGAAGAAGTATTGGCGATACCCGGGAAAAATTAACAGCAAGAAAGCGCCTAGATTATATGTTCAGAGCATACTAAAAGAAAAATTAGGGAGGGACCACTTTTCCAACCTGCTTAATGGCAGCGAAAGCATAACACCAGGATATGGCGACTCCCACTCCCCATTCAATGACTATGGAGCAGACGTTCCATTGCCCGACCATGAGATAGTACGAATAGCAATTATCCGTCTGAAGAACAACAAAGCTATGGGTTCGGTGAATTGCGAGTTATTCAAATACGGCGGTGAAGAACTAATAGGGTGCATTCTTAAGCTCCTTTGTAGAATATGTTCGGAAGAAAGTATGCCCGACAATTGGAATTTAAGTGTGCTCTGCCAAATTCACAAAAAGAGAGACTCCAACGCCTGCGCTTACTACCGTAGTGTAAGCATGCTTTACATCGCATATAAGGTTATATCGAGGTATTATGAGATAGATTAAAACCTACCGTCAAAAAAAAAGATTTGAACTTATCAGTTTGACTTCAAGCCTGGAAAATCAACAACTGACCAGATATTCCCTATGCCAAAAGGGGTTTCAGACAAAAAAAACTTCCTTTCGTGCGACTTCTTCAATCCACCCTAGGGGAATACAATTCGATCTGCAGAACTAAATAAAAGAGATAAAATCTTCTATAAGAGAGTACAAAGTTTGTCCGGAAAGAACAAGGACTGAGCCGATTTAAAATAATTTATTGAACCAGTCGTTACAATTCTTTAAAATTTTCAAAATAGGCTCTTTCTGCCTCGATGCAGCGCTGCCAGTGCGATTTCCAAGCATTGAAGGCGTTGCGGAAGGCATTCCTGGAGTAGTCTTGAGAGCCGAGGTGCATGCTGCTTGGATCCCCTCTGTTGCCTGAAAATGCTTTTCCCTTTTCATCAGCCTTTTCAGGCAAGAAAAAAAGGTAGCAGCAGGTCGCAGGTCTCCCTCATGGTCTTCATCAGCGACCTCTTCCCGGCCCTCCAAAAGGGCCTGGTGCCACCGACACACCACTTCTTGTTAAAGTAACATCTGGGTAAGCCTGCTTGATCATGTCAAATGTCTTTGTCGCAGTTTTACCGACTTTCACACAGATTTTCAGCTGCTCTAACGAACGCTTCCTTTTCGGGTTGCGCCACTCACAGAAGCACGTCGCGCGAAAATGTTTTGTCTTGAATTGCCCGGTGCTCAAAGATAACTGACCAACCGCTCGTTCGTTAGCTAGGAATGCTCTCTACCGAATCTAGTATTATTTTTATCCACACGGGTGACAAGATCTAGCCAGCTTTTTCGCTGTCTCTTAATTTGTTGAACTATGCCTATGTATAGGTCATTTTTCCATCGAATGCGAACTTCGCCGCCGCCAATGCCGAAAGGACTATAAATCTTCTGCAGAATCCTTCTCTGAAAAACTCGTAACGTTGACTTAACAGATGTTGTCATTGTCCATGTTTTGGCACCACATAGAAGGACGGGGATGATGAGTGACTTGTAGAGTTTGGTCTTTGTTCGTCAATAAAAGACCTCACTCCTCAATTGCCTACTCAGACCGAAGTAAGTAAGTATTGGCAAGAATGATTATGCGTTGGATTTCGAGGCTGACATTGTTGTTGCTGTTAATGCTGGTTCCAAGATAGACGAAATTATCTTTAACTTCGAAGTTATGATTGTCAACAGTGACGTGAGAACCAAGTCGCGAGTGCGACGACCGTTTGTTTGATGACAGGAGATACTTCATCTTGCCCTTGTTGACCATCAGACCCATTTGCTCTGCTTCCCTATCCAGTCTGGAGAAAGCAGAACTAAGGGAGCGGATGTTGAGTCTAATGAATAATCTTCATACGTCAGCAGCCGTAATAAAAATTGTACTTGTTCTGTAAAACAAATTATTTTCTCTAGCACTATCTAAGCATCGCTAGAAATTTTTTAACCAAACTGACCGATCACCGATGACCGAAAGAATACAGACCTTTGTTACTTTTTATGCTATGAAAAATGAACTTGTGATGCGTATTATACCTTCCGTGAAATCGAATTTAACGTTTTCCCTTGTTTTCTCTAAAATTTTTCGAATATTCTCGATTTCCTGCTTCAAATCTTCAGAAAGTACTTTCCATTTAATTTACGAAATTCGGAGAAAAATGTGTAATTGAGCCTGGAAGTTTATTCTACTTTGAAATATATTATCCTCTTGGCCAAAAAATCATGCCTCATTGTTTGTTAAATTCTAGCATAATGAAATGTTCATCGTTGAATAACAAAATGTCGACCGTCTTCACTGCTCTCACCCAATAATGAAATGAAAATGAATTTAATTTAGAAGTTTGCTTGAGTAAATGCGAAAGCAAATCAGAGATTTATCTCCGAAAATGCTCGAAATACCATCACTTCTCGACGAAAATCCACTAATAAAAGAATGCTGTATGAAACCTAAGAACAATGCTACAACTCAATGGACAGATAAATATTGTACAAGCCAAACATAACTTAAGAAATGAATAGCATCACCCCCACCCTGCCCAACCATGCAAGAAGAGAGATATTTAATTCGGTAATGTTTTAATTTCACGCTCAAACTAGCATTTAATATCTTGGAAATTACCACCAGCAAATAAGCAAGAAATTTGCTCTGCCTCACTTTGCCTCACATTGGCACCAATAAAATACGCCCATTGAGCTAAGCCGAAGGATGTTGCCACACGTAATATCCTTGCTAAAATGTTATCCTTATCAAATTTTCAAAATCATAAAACAAAACTTTTCAACTTTTTGACATGATACGCTGCCACTGTCGCTGCACACTGCGTAAACGCTCGCAAATCAACAACGACGTTCGTCCGGTGCGCCAACAGATCCATCAACTGGCAGTCAAAAGCGCTTCGCCATCCCATCACCTCCTGCCAACCGCAAATGTCTGTTGCTAATCGGCAATATGCAGAGCTCGAGGCGAAATTCAACCAACAGCAGCGGGGTGGGGGAGGCGTCTTCAAAGCATAAGTCAAGTCAAGTAAGAAATTCACCTTATTTTGCACACAAACACACGCACGTATGTAAACATACAAATCCACACGACCGCAAATGTTCGCCCTCATAAAATGTGGCATCCACCGGCAAGTGGCTAAGTGTTAAGTTGGCAAGCCAATGGAGTTCTGCTATTTGATATCGTACATATTTCGTACTTTTGAAGTCGACTTCCAGTTCGCTTGACTTGTAACAAATACCGGAAATTGTTGTCAAGATAATTATTGTTATTTGTTTTTAGAGTGCTACCACATACACGCACACACACATAAACAGCAGCACAGGCTTACACACATACATATGATGGTAGCACAAATTTCAAGTTATTGCGAACCCAAAATGTTGCACATTATGCCTCCATCAATTTGCGGTTGAAACCTCAATCCACTTAAGACCCACTTGCAATTCAACTGAGTGGCATGAAGTCATAGTAGATTACCTTTTCAGCCTCGGTTGAGCTTTAGGGGCCAAAATTTTCTTTTTTAGTTAGCTAAGGAATTGTTACATTTCTATGACTTAAATGTAGGTTTTTGAATGGGCTCGATGTGCCGTGGGAGTGGGCATGATCGTCGTCGCATTTCATCCATTTCCACATCACAATAGAAAACTCTGGTATACAGGGTCTTATGTATCAAAAAGATCAGCGTGTAGATATGAATTGATTTTCGAAAGTTGGTCGGCCGTCAGTCCATCTCTATGTAACCTCCAGCCATAGTTTGAGTAAAGCTGTAAGGCTTGAAAAAGGTATTGTTATTAACCAAATTTAGTTGAAACAGAGTTTTTTTTTCAATTTCACTCAATCACTTAAAAAGTGCTGGGCAATGTGAAATGCATTGCCTGAGTGTCATGTCATACATTGACTACAGGCCATCTTTGTCCTTTAACTAAAAAAAAGCGTCCTGCAGTCTTTTTGAGACTGTATGACTATAAAGGTTATGTTTTTTCCTTCGGCTATCTTGCACATGATCTAGCATGTCCGCATTCTATCTCGACCTGATTTGTCTGTAATGTCATTCTAAAATTTTGTTGCGAATTCTTTTTAATGACTTGCGTATTTCCTGAACTTGTTTGTTACCCAAAGCGGATGGCACTTTCAGCAATCTCATCACCTATTTTCCCTTTCCCGGGAACGTTTTTGCGGCCTGGAATCCAGTATGTATGCATGATCGAGCTTAAAAATAATCTATATTGGACTAAAACCCCAATAAGGCTATTACACTACACGAATTTTCAATTTATATTTGAAAAACCTGATAGGGTGAAGATCTGACCCAAACTTTAATCGAGTCGATAACAAATGATATGAAATGCTTTGTCAAAGATCTTTTCTAATATTTAATGCCCTTTCATGATCCTGGCCAAAACAAACAAATTATGATTATAAAAATACTTAAGAGTAAACATTTGACCCACTCTCCAGAGACTAGGCTAACGACCTTAAACAGAATGCTGGATGGAGCTTGGATTCAAAGTAAATAAACTTTATCTAACAGTTAGCTAAAGGCTTGTTTATTGAAGCCGCTTCTTCCAGTATTATTTTAATGCTAAGTTCAGTTTTGACTTTTGTTTATCTAAATTGCTGGTAACAGACGATACGACGAAACGGTAGTCTCTTTTTTATGATCATATCCCCAAGCTAGAAAAAGTAGTCGTTATAGGGCAGCGGATACTTATCTTATCAGAAGATCTAATGTTGCTAGAAGAATGGAAAGTCAGTTGTTGAAATTAAATGTCGCCGAGATCTAGAACTTCCATGTCGGTTATGATGGCATTATAACGGTTACGTTCTCACCGGCATGATTTTTAAAGGAGTATGGACTGACGATTCCACCGGTCTAAAAAACACATCAAACCTTTTTTTTTTTATGAAATGGCAGCTCTTGAATCTCTTCAAGTTGCTATTAGCCCCAAATGCGGCAATTTTTCTTGTGAACATACCCTTTGAGCCAGAAAGGGACTCATCACTGAACAAAATTTGGCTCAAAAAACGTCGGATCTTCTTGGAACTTTTCAACAGCGAAGCGATATAGCTTGGAAAGGACGAGCATCTTCAGTTTTTGCATAAGCTGTATTTTGGACTCTTTTAAATTTAAGATCTCGACGTGAAATACGGCAAGTTGTTCCATACGTCAATTCAAGTTGCTGCGCACGGTGCCGAACCGACTCTTTACGTCTGCTATATTTTCTTCTCTGGGTGCTGGACGTGGTCAAATCCGTCGAATATTATGAAATTATGAACGTTGCATCTCAAGAGGGGTTGATAGTGTTGCGAATAGAACGTTAATTTTCGCAATAAAGTTGAACGATTTTTAAACGTTGTTTCGGCGTATGTCTGTCCATTATGAAATGCCAAACACAACCGCACAAAAATACAATGGCATGACATGTCGCACGCGTGATCTGACAAAGAAAGGTATTGAAAAAACTGTCTTTACTTGGATTACCCGCTATTAGTGCTCATTTGCATCGAACTATTTTGTGATAAGAATAACAGTCATGGCCGTGATGGAATCGCAACAAACTGTAAAATTAATATGTTTAAAAAACGGTCTTAATATCAGCTGACTGGAATGAGCCAAAGTTCATGCGGTTCCCCGGTCCTCTCGTTTACAAAATGCTTGGTCTGTTTCTAATTATAGCTGTTGTAATCATTTCATAATCAATATACGTCTAAGTGTAGCTGAGTAAGTAAAACAGATGTCTGTACCATTGTGAAACCTATATTAAAATTCCTTCACTTGATTATATCCTCTCTAAACTACTCTTTGCTCCCGTTGAAGCTTATCAGTACAAAAAATATTATTTGTATAACCTATGAGATATCATTAAGGAACCCTCGACCTATAGTTGCGCATAGAAGATGTTTTATATCTCGACTTTGTCTACGTGTTGTCAGCTTCTGCAGTAGTCATTATTTGGTGTTCCATTACCTGGCACGCCCTTTCAATTACACAGTGATCTGTGAGCAGCCCTGCTACAGTTCTTTTGCCAGTTCTTTTGAATTTTAATAGTCGGCATGTGCGGCCTATATTTCATTTATTAATATGGGATTTATTCCACCGAAGCTCAGCTATATCTACTTTATAGCTTCTTTGTCTATAAAATATCTACAAATTGCCACAAACATATAGATTCCCTATTTTTTAGGTTCTAATAGTAGGGAGGTGTCGCAGTTCTCAGTTACCAGCGATAGCATGATGTCCTGGAACCCATTGCAGATTTATAGTGAAATAGAATGTTGGATCCTCCAAGAAATCATGGAATTCTTTCACTATTTTTAAAGCCTACAAAAGACGGGGCTAGTAACTTCGTCGCTGTTTGAATGAAGTTGCATTATTCCTTGGGTATCTTTTTTTCAAACATTAAGTTAAAAAAGCTGAAATGGAAGACAAATATCAAGATTTGTGATGGGTTCTAAGTGCTTTGTTGGCAAATGAGACTTTATCAACCTTGAGCACACTTTTGGCATCATAAGGACTTCTCTTTAACCATTCAAATTCTCCAACTCCGTAATCTGCCTTAAAACTTATTTGAACACATGGTAACTTAGTGGACCTTTGACCAGGTTCACATTCATAAAAGAAGCAAAACTGAAATTAAAAACTTCAAATTACCGTATAAAAAGGAAATTTACTAATTTCCATATATTTGCGTTGTACCTTTGTGTCCACCTAAAAGCTTGACAGGCATAAAAACAAAAGCCTCTGCTAACTCAAAGCCGGAAATTGTTGTGCAATTCAAAACGTGTGCTTGTGGAGTAGGCTCTGGGAGAGCGCAAATATTATGCCCAGCGTGTTGCCTTTGTGAGGGTTGCATGCAACATACTTGTGTTGTTGTTGAAGTGCCTTTGTGTCTGTTTGTTGTTATTCAATCATTGTTTGCATTCATTAAAAAATATTTCATTTATTTATTTATTTGTTCATTTGTTTGCACACACACACTTGAATATTTATTAAACAGGTATTACATAAGCTCATCAGGCGAAATGACCATGAACGCGGCGCTCAGATTACGCTTGCGGTTGCTGTAAGCGAATGCAATTGAAAGTAAATAAATATGCTAAAATTCATTTGGGTCAGCATATAAGTGTGTGTGTTGTTGCGAATAACGAAAAGAATGCAAGCGCGCATTTAGGCGCATTACAAATGTATGCGAGAGAGTGTTGTTTTTCATATGCTTATACACACACACAAATACCGTCACATTTGTTTTGTTATTTTATGCTGCATTCTTAATTGCACTTAACATAATTTACACAGTTGAATTAAATTCAATTAATTTTTTCGTGGCAACAAAGCGTTCCGTTATTTAAAAATTCAATGGAAAATATAAAGTGAATTGAAAATGAATTTGCGAGATAAAAATGTTGTTATTCCAACAAATACGTACTACTGCATGCAATTACATATAATTTGAAAATGAACTTTCCACTTCTCGCTTTACGTTTAAATTTTCCCTTTTTTTTCGGGGGAAAGCAAACACAATTTCATCTTAATTTCACACAAATTCAACAAAATTTTGTGTGTGTGTGTTGCATTGCTTGCTCTCGAATTACCTTAGGCAACAATGTTGTGCAAACATGGAACGCTGCAAGAACACTTTTTCCTTTTGAAACTCGACTGAATGTCAGCAACTCAATACTTCAATGACATGGCTCGTTAAGCGTGAAGAGTGGCTTCTGGTTAACTAAAGTGATTAAAACACAATGGTTCACATTAAGTGTTGTGCGCGTACATATTTACAAAGCTCGCTTAACAAAAGCGCTAAATGCAGGAACGTCGAGTGCACTAGGTACAGTATGCACCAAAAAACGGTGCTACTTTAATAACAAATGACTATCTATTTGCCCAGAGTGAGACTCGAAGACAAGCAACACCAACCATAAAATTGATTAATTCCATAACCGCTTAAAATATAGTTATGTAGGTATAACGGGTTTTTTTGGGGCTATGGTTTTATAGAAGAAATAAAATGCTTACATTTTCATTTTATGGCCAAGAATTTTGCTTTATTATAAAGAAAAGGCTTTGCCATTATGTTGTAAAAATTATTTCTGTTAAGTGAACGCTTCGGCTGGCTCGAGTAACTTCCAAGAGACTCATTTTCAACAACTTTTTGCAGCATTTGCGCCCTTATATACGCATTATATACTCTTTCAAGTCGTGAATTGTCAATCGCCATAGGCTAATATTCGTAAGCAAAGGGTTTCACACAACGCGCGAAAATGCCCTCAGCGAAAGTTGCCTTCAATAATCGGACTGTTTTGTTGGCTATAAGCCATATATCGTCATCTAGTTGGAACCAAAGGTTGTCCACATCAATATCGTCGAATTCAGGCACAAACAAGTTATTATTCACGACTATATAGTGTTCCCTTTCCTTTATTTATAGAGAAATATGGCCCAATAATTCCCTCTGCCCATAGAGGATACCAAACTTTTGGAAGATGTAATGGCGTCTCAATAATGGCTTGTGGTTAATCATTAGTCCAAATGCGTAAATTTTCCCCCGACGGGTACTGCGTCGAAGACTTTCAAAGCTAGAGTGTTTTCGTCCATTCGGACGCGTACCCGCTGTCTCATCGTTCAATCAAATGCGATATTCGCCAGGGCCAACGCGCAAAGGACTATAAATCTTCCGCGGAACCTTTCTCTCGAATACTCGTAACGTCTACTTGTCAAATGTTTAACAGTCGCAGGCGTAAAGGAACGGTTCTTTATACCGACCAGTAGCTGTGTGTGGTACACATCCTAGTATTCGAAAATACTTCCAATTCCCATATTCTTAAGTTGTGGTCACAAATTTGTGGAACTTCTTATCAAAACATTTTATATACATATGTTAGCTATTATACTATTTAAATAGCCATTTAGACCATCTATCGTCTTATCGAATGTAGAGACCCTACTTCAGACTGTAATGTCGAGCTCTGAATTTTTAATTTATACCTCCCCTCGTTACAGAATCCCCCTACGGTATATCACCCGAACATGGCTGCTCTGCTTCGTCATGTAAGCCATTTGGTACTTGTCGATCTTAACGAGGCATCATGAACTTTGCCAGTCCTGCCTGTCAAATCAGCATCGCGAGGAGGAGCTGGTGGAATAGATGGACGATTCACAATTCTGCAAAGGAATGACGAAGCCTCTTCCAGAATTATTAGCCACTGTAAAAGCTCGGCCGATATTGGTATCACTAGAGGTGGTCGGATAAATGTTATTATTTTTCAAACTATGCTATCTACCTCGTCAGACCATCTGCCCATAATTATCTCGTTCGAAAAACTTCCCGACTTTATTTCTGTGGACAATCGTGGACTTTTGTTTAATTCAACAAAGCTAACGGGGTCGACTTCACAGTATTTTCCGAAAATAGTTTCACCGCACTACACATTCATATAGACGTAATCGTAGGCGCACGATGGTTAAACGACCAGATTGAAACTCAGATCGAGGGTTATGACAACTCAAACCCGAAGAGGCGAGTAAGCAATCATTACTGCACTCCGTCATTCACAGTGGAGTCAACAGCACCTTCTCCAACTTCCTCTCAGCAAATGGCTTACTTAGAGATAACCACCCATAGCAGACAAATAGATCGAGTTGCCATTGGACAACTTCGTTCTGAATGCTCTAGTGAGCTAAGTTCTTACTTGTCTAGAATTAACCCCGGTTTCCCAAATATACATTCATATATGCTACACATGTCTCTAACTCTCCCTATTTCTTTTAACTCTCAAACTCTTGGCTTTCCCTTATGAACACCACTCATTTAACACTCTCTACGGTCCGTCCCTGTCGAAGTAGTATGTTTCCTAGATCTGATCTTAAATGACCTCGATGACTAACAACAAATCAGAAGTTTCGAGCAAGCTACGACGAGTCAGACGTCGCCAGCACAAGTCAACTGGCTTGTTATAACAACTGGATATATTTCCAGCCCTTGCTCCATGATCTGCGGTTAATTTCATCCCACTTCCAACTTGAAAATAATTTCAGCGTCAAATTAATTTAGCACGCCTAAGACTATAAGGTGTTTTATTGTGCACCAACCACCTCAAAAGTCTTCGAAAAGCCTTACTTTGCAATAAAGTGACATTTCATATTAAAAAGTTCGCTGTCACTTCAGCTTTGTACTTTCATAAAAGAGCTTTCTGCATGCACTTTCATTGTTTAGCAAGAATGTAATTTACTAGAGCTCGCTACTAACACAGGCATCCAGTGCAGAACGCTCGTTGCCTGCTTGCAACCGCAAAGTTGTTCGAGACTCGAAACTCGTTGCTCGTCAGTTGAAGTGTCTGTAATGTAAGTAAATATTTTTGGTGTACAAAATCACTTGACGTTTGAACACCGAAGCAACGCACTTGGCTTGGCACTTCACAATTTATTCACAGCAGAGTTTGCTCGGGCACATACACATACACATGTACATATGTGCATACATAAGTGTGCCTTCATGTATGCAAATTCGTCGGCTGGTGTCTATGCTTTGAGCTATCAAAGCCACTCCAGGGTTTGCTGCTTCTCATCAAGCACCATTTATTGTTTTCTCATTTCTCACAACAATACCACTTCATATCCCGTTGCATGCCTCACAGCCACAAGAATCGTTATACTGTTAGTGTGCTGCCACTCATTTGCCAACCTCTCTAATTCTACACTAATCACTCTGCAAGCTGGTGTTCATTTATTTCGAAAAATATTTGCAAGTACTTGCAACATCGATTTACATTTACATACAAATTTCTTCATACATATAAAGTAGTTACTTAAATACTCGTGCATGGCTCGTGTCCGAGTTAATAATGTTGTATGCTTGGTGTGCCTAGTTACTAGCAAGTTGCAACATGCTACAATTACACAATCGTTCTCCCTTATGCGCTTGTAATCTGCAGCGTCCTAGTGAAATTCACCACACAAACACACACGCAAGCGTATACGTATATGCACTCACATATGCCCTTGTTGTGTTTTTTTGTTCGCCTGATAGTGCTTAATGCTAATTGCAGCCTGAATTTTCTAAAACTCACCTCCTTTCGACTTGCACTTGTTGATTGAGTTTCTCTCCAGCCGCCTCTATGTATTGTTGCCTAGGTTTTCCCATCTTGTTGTTGTCTTACTTTAGTTGAAAAATTCCGGTTACATGTATATATCTTCGGCTTAATGCATCTTCGCCTGCTGATTATTACTTACTTCTAGTTATTCATAGCTTTTCCCACAAGTTCTTGCATTTTGCTTAAGGTTAAGAAGCTTTTACGGTTTTACAGTTAGACCGTTGCAATTCATTAAAAATTTGCAGCGTTTATTGAGAGTATTCACATTGCCCTACCCTGCTCCTGCTATAATTGCAATTGTTGTTTCAGTTAAAAGGCCTTTATTGGAAAATCTGTAGAGACTTCAACTTTATTCTCGATACTGAAATTTTAAACATAAATGAGGTGATTTGAATCATGGCTATCAAATTAAAAGTAAGATGATCAAAAATTGTTCAAATCGGACTAAATGTATTCAAGCCTCCGGATACCTAGTATGTGGTTAAAGGTTCCAAGGGATCTTCTTGTAGAAAACACCGGTCAATCTGTAAGCTTTATTATGGATATTCGGAAAAAATTCTTTTTTAATTATATTAGGTTGTCAAATATCTCCCTTCCACTTTTTTGCCCTTTATTCAATGCTTTACAAAAAATGTTACTGTGATAGGATTTAGTTCAAATATGCGCCGTTTCGTTCGATAATCTATTTCCATCTTGACGGCAACTTCATTAAACCCCCTTCGCAGAAACTCCCTCTTTATTTTCGAAGAACTCGGACAGCTACTTTTCACAAGTCTCTTTTGAGTTTAACTTTACACCAACAAGGGCATTCGCCATGGACAGGAACAGGTGGTAATCACTTGGCGCTATGTCCGGGCTATATGGTGGATGTGATAAAATCTCCCGTCCGAGCTCCCCTAGTTTCTAACGAGTCATCAACGAAGTGTGTGGTCTGGCGTTGTCTTGGTGGAACACTATACCCTTCCTGTTGGCCGGTTCTGGACGTTTCTGGTCTATCGTCTGCTTCAAGCGCTCCAGTTGTTCGCATACCGGAGCAGCTTATAGTGGATGATTCCATTCCAATCCCATCAAACACACAGCAAATCCTTCCTGGATGTCAATCCCGGCTTTGCCCGGGGTTTGGGGGCAATTCACCGGCCTTCGACCACGACCGTTTTCACTCAATATTGTCGTAAGTGATCCATTTTTCGTCACCAGTCACTATCTGCTTCAAAAATGGGACAAGTTTGTTACGTTTCAGCAGCATATCGCAGGCGTTGATTTGGTCCAGAAGTTCTTTTTGCGGGCAAATCATGCGACACCCAAACATCAAGCTTTTTGGTTTTATCCAGCTTTCTGCAGGTGGCTTAAAATGGTTTGGTGACTAACTCTCATCTTGTGGGCGATGTCACGAGATGCCACATGCCGGGGTAACATGATGTTTTCCATGATTTGATCGGTATTCTTCGTCACAGGTCTTCCGCCGGCTGGCTTATCCATGGAGTCGTTTTCACTCGCTCTGAATCGTCGAAACCAATCGTCCGCAGTTCGAAGTGATAGAGTACCATCCCCCCAAAAAAACATTAATCTCACGGAACGTTTCTCTGGCGGGTTTTCCTTTAACGAAGGAAAACTTTTTAAAAAAGGCGAATTTCGGCGTTGGTGAACTCCCTGTTTACACGTCTAAAACTGTTGAACGCAATAACCAAACTTATTATGCATAGCGTCGCTTTGTAGGTTATTTCAAGACCTTTCGAAGATGTATAGTATTGCCAGATACGAGTTCTGTAGCGCCTTATATATAGTCGCGATATTCAAGGAATAGTCTAACGGCGTCAGATCACACGACCGAGGTGGCATGTGGCTTGTGACGCCGTCCTGTTGGAACTACATATTGTCTTCGACCATAGAATTCAATTTGGGTCAAAAATATTCGGAAGAAGTACGGTCCAATGACGTCGCCGGCCCATAAATCCCCAAAAAAAACGTAATTTTTTCGTGATGCAACGGAGACTCACGGAGTACAGTAGCCAAACCAAAAATCCATAATTCGCTTATTGACGAAGCCAGTTCAGAGATGTAGTGGTTCCCGCAAAAAGTCTCTTTTGAGAGGATATCCCAAATGAATACTATTACTAATACTAAGTCTTAACATACAGTTAAAAGATATCATGATATGTGCACAAAATTTTGATCAATTAAATTGAAATGTTTTCTTAGAAAAAATTCTGGAAATTTCGCCTCTTTCGGCCTTCTAACTGTGTATACCCCCTTTAAAGTTTTTAATAGGAATCGTGTCACTACTAGACGCTCACCAAAGGAACTGAATGCGCCGCCACATTTTTGTTATGTTATAACTGACGAATTAGAATCAACGCGTGCGACGTTGCGAGTCGCAGAATTAGACAGATTTCGCACCCTGTGAATTTTTTGCTTTCGAAACTAAAAAAAATTCTTCGAGACTAGTACATATCAAATTCGATATTCAGTATGTATCGATAGCCAGAAGCCGAAATTTCTTGAAAAAGAAGGAGAAAAGGTAAAGACCTTTGCGTAGAGTAGTTTTAAAGTTTTTAAAAAATGCATACCCCCCCCATTTAGACGTAAGAGTATTGTTTAGTGTAATACCGAAGAAAGAGAATAATAAATGAAGTCGAGAAATATTTTTATGACTTGGAACATAGTTATTACATGGAAACACATTCCTTTGAAACGTTAAGAACTTTGTGTGATTCGTTTTGGAATAGCTTGCGCGAAAAACAAAACCTTCCTTTGTAAACTTCGTTGGGATTAAAGTCTTAAAACCGCAAAGCTTTTAGTACTTGCCACCAAATTTACACCGAAATTATCTACAACCGACTATCGCATTTCAATTTCATGTTTTACGACTTTTAACGAACATCTGTGCGGCGAAATCGTCAAGCAACAACATCAAAAAGCCAACAAAACCGCCAACGAAACCGACCGAAACTCTAAGTAGCGAATTAAACGGAATTAATTTACTGCACGGCGCGCGGCAAATGAGCATTGCATGTGTGCAACAAGAGCAAGAATTAACGAATTCCGCTAAATAACTGTGGTAGACAACAAAAATCAAGATAACATAGTGAAACTGAAAATAACTGCGCAAAAATAAAATAAAACGGGAAATTGGTAACCACGAGCAATACGAAAGGGCCGTGAGCGGGGCAGGCGGCTACGGCGGGTAAGGTGAAAAATGCAGAGCAAACTTTAGTAATTAGCGACGAGTTAACAGATATTTTGTTGTTATTGTTGATGATGTACCTGATGCGGCAGCGTGTTGCAACGATGTGTAGCAACGGTAAATTAAAGGGTATAGAAGATATAGGACTTGGCAGCGCGCGGACATGCCGTGTGCAAGAGCTGTGCGAAAGGATTTGCCCCGGGTGGTGACTGTGGCAGCAGTAAATGTCAGCAGTAACGCGTTTGGGGATTAAAGATAGCGTAAAGGTAATACCTGCCACACACACATACACACACATGTGTGCTCAGTTACGACCAAAAGTAAATTGGCGGCGTGTCAGTGGTGATTTTTTGTTTTTGTTGCACATTTTTTGGTGGAAAATGCTGCTGGGGGGAGCGTGTGCTGGTCTTTCAAACGGCAACAGGAAGCTAATAAAGCGCAATCAAACTTGCAGCTTGAGATAAACATCACCCACACGTACTATGTACGCATAGCAATGCTCACGAAACAGCTTAGACGAGGGTTACACAGTGAAGACAGTAGCGGCTTGCAGGCTCTTCGTGGCAACAACGTGTAACAAAATTAAAAAGCAGTTGCATAAGAACTGTACGGCGTGTGGAAGTTCTGACGTGAATTAAAATGAAAATAAAAAAAAAAACAACTACTCCTCGGAATGTGTAGCAATAATGCCCGAAGCCAAGGATACATATATATTGAATTTAATTTTAGTTGATTTTTCTTTGCTTTTTCTACAACTGCGCATTGCAGCACACGCAGCTGGCACCGGCGTGCACCGACAGGTGTTGCCAGATTGCTGTAGTCCCTTCGAGGGCGCTGTTAGCGTCACGGTACAGTTGGCACACAGTTATACTTAGATGAAAATATAATGGAATTTAAAATTTAAATTTCAAACATTAGGGCGTGGCATGCAATTGTTGCGACCAGCCGCCGGCGTGGCGGATAATGAAGCGAAAAAATGTGAAATAAAACGAGTTTACCCTTTGGGTTTTGCTCTCTACTTTTGATTTTAGTTTTTGCAAGAATGCATTTTTTTTGTGTGAAATCAATATCGAAGACTTTGAGTGAGAGTTCTCTTTTTGTACTCTTATAGGGGGAAAAAATATCAATACTTAACGGTTATACAAGGTGCGTTCCAAAGTAAATTGGACTTGAAAAAAAAAAACAAAAAATTTCGTTTTTCGGCAAAATCAAATTTTTTTTTTTCAAAATAGTCTCCGTCTGCTTCAATACAGCTTTTGCACGGTCCAAAAGCATGTCGAACGAGTGTTTTAGCCGGTATGGCCGCCAATATGCCGGTGGGAAGCCTTTTGAATGGCCTCTACGTCTGCATAACGATTTCTCTTCATGGAAAAAATGTATTTTTCCGAAAGGAAGAAGTCGCACGGTGCCATATCAGGTGAATATTTGTCCTTCAATTGTTGGATTCTGAGTAATTTTTGGTCGTCAGACAATTTGTGCTAAACAAACCGTGCACACACTTTTCGTAAGCCCAAATGTTCGATCAAAATGCACTAAATCGAAGTTTTTGGGGATGTTCAATTCCATTTCCATAAATTTCAATGATGATTTCGGTTGATTTTTAATGATTTTAATGAATTCACGCACAGTTTCGATGGAATTTCCGGTGATCACGGATTTTAATGGGACCAAATGTTGACCGCGGCTACGTCTCTGATGGTCCATTTCCCTTTAGCCCAAGTTTCTATTACTTGTTTGAGTATTTTGACTGGTAACTGACGAATGAAACGCGTAATGTTATTCTAGAAGGCTTGGATCCAAGCAGGATTTTTCCCTATAGAATAAAATCGGGCAATTGACCGACCCAAAAAGTGAAATTATCTGCTCACCGAGGTTTTCGCTCAATAAAACCATTAACGGATGCGTTGTATGGGAAATGGACCAGTCTTGCTGAAACCAAATTTCCCCGAGAACTCGAGCTTCAATTTCAGGCAACAAATAGGTGGTTATCATGTCGCGTTAACTGTCGCCATTGACGGTTATGTTATCATCACATCCAACTGTTGTTTTTTCTAAATGAAATGGCAGCTCTTGAATCTCTTCTGGTTGCTTTTCGTTCTAAATGAGGGAATTTTTTCTTGTATTGAGCCAGAAATGGGCCTCATCGCTGAACAAAATCTGACTCGAAAACGTCGGATCTTCTTGGAACTTTCCAAGAACTCATGGGGCGAAGCGATGTCTTCGCATACACTCTCAGCTATGACTTCTATATTTTTTTCACTGCGTGCTGGCCGTGGTCTGTTCGATCGAAAGTTGTCTAACAACGAATGCTGGGTCTCAAGATGCATACTGGTGTTGCGACTAGTACGCTCAGTATGCTCAATATCAATGTTATTCAGTCTTGAAATAAAATATGGCGCATTTTTTAGATAAGATGGTAATAATATCGTATATGATATGATAGTTAATGTATTACTGAGTGGTATAGTGAAAACAAGTCAATTGTTTTTACGAATGGAAGGTAACAGGTTTATGATTCTGATGTTATAGAAGAAAATCACGCGAAATTTTGATTTCGTCGATTCCCCTCCGGTAATTTTGATGTCAAATACCTCGGTGATCTCTGGAAAGCCAATTATTGGAAATATCGGTAAAATAATGGAATTCCTCGAGTTTAATTGCTAAATAAGCATTTGTCCAAGAGCGAAACATTGCACAAATAACCTCTTGACACTAGTTAAATAGGCTGGATACAAAAAGAAGTTGGAAACCTGACGACCAATTTTCAATTTGTTAAATCAAAATTGATCCTTTTTACTGTTGATGAAAGGTGGGTCCGGAACGACAACCGTTCTGATCAAATTGCCCCGAGCCGGCGAGAACTTAGCCGAGCAACGATTAGTCTGAATGTGGGATGTTCCAATGTTTTTGGTGGGATTACCAGAAATCATCCACTATGAGCAATCTTTCTTTGGTCAAATTCTTAATTTGTTTGAAGAAAGAGAAGCTTGTGGAAAATGACTGCCCCGGTTTTTTTTTTACCAGGGAGAAGCTTTTCTATGCGATTGGTAAATAAATTCAAAATGGCAACAAGCTGTCGAAAAAAGCGATGTTTATGATTATTTAATCTAAATAGGATCGAGTAAAAGGAATTCATGTTAGTGAAAGTATTAAAACTTAGCTAACCCTCAGGATGAATAAGCAAAAAATCTGAAAAGCTTAAATTCGCTTCCCTTGTAAAACAAATAGTAAAATATTATAAAAATCCGTAAAAATTATTTTTTCATCATTAAAATATGCTTTATATCCCTACTCGATATCGAAATGATCAGATTACATTAAGACCTGTTCCTTAGAACAGTCCTTAGAATGGTAGTCCAAAACGGTCTATTGGCATCAAAATCAGGGATGGCAAATCATTTACACTCCGAAAAACTTGGTTTAATCGCAGCAACATGTTTTGATAACCTAAATATGCAGATAATCATAAAAATTTACGATTTACATTGACCTGCATTACAAAACACCCAGAAGGAAGCACCTGAGACCCTATAAAGTATATATATAAATGATCAGTATGTTGAGCTGAGTCGATTTAGCCATGTCCGTCTGTCTGTCCGTCTGTCTGTATATATACGAACTAGTCCCTCAGGTTTTAAGATATCATTTTGAAATTTTGCAAACGTCATTTTCTCTTCAAGAAGCTACTCATTTGTCTGAACTACCGATATCGGGCCACTATAACATACAGCTGACATACAAACTGAACGATCGCAATCAAGTTCCTGTATGGACAACTTTGACATTTGACAAGATATATTCACAAAATGGCACAGGTTATTTTCTAAGGCAACAGTGTAATCTCCGAAGAAATTGTTCAGATCGGTTAGCTATGGCATATAGCTGCCATACAAACTGAACGATCGGAAACAAACGCCTGCATTGGAAACTTTCTCATTTTACGTGGTATCATCACGAAATTTGACATGGATTACTGCTTAAGGTAATAATATAATCTCCGAAAAATTTGTTCAGAACGGATTACTATAACATATAGCTTACATACAAACAGAACACATAGTTACTAGAAGAAATGCACCTGTGAAGGGTATATATTAGCTTCGGTGCAGCCGAAGTTAACGTTTTTTCTTGTTATAGTTCTAAACTTATGCTTTTCTTAAGAACTTCAAGTAAGAAGGTTTCTTCACAGACAAACCTCCTCCTCCAGTAGCTCGTCCTTATTTATTTTGAAATTATTTCTTCTAGAATATTTTTCATTTTCCAATACATTAGGTAAAGTTTATTGAAAATAATAAGGAACAACTCAAAGGAGTCAAGGCTACAATACAAACATATTCTAAAATATTGCTAAAACAAAAACTAATTAAAACTATTTCGTTTTTTGCTTTTGTGCCCAGTTAAATGCAGCTGGCTTCGGATTATTCGCAATATGTAGACGCAAGTTGATGTTTGTGTTTATTATAAAGTTAACCTGCAACTAGTTCATAGTTGTTTGCCGCAGGTGTGCCAGCACATGCACATTTGTTTGCATTAACTTCCTACATGCACATACACACACGCACACGCATAAACATATTTTTTTTCTACCCACATTCATATGTATGCGTAGATAAATTCCATTTGTTGAGTATAACTTTGGCGCACTACAGCTGACACTGACAGTTATATAATAAGTCCCTTAATCCCCTTGTGTCAGCGTCAGTGCGTTGGCAAAATCCTTCCAAATTTTCTCTCACCTCGTTTGTTGCGCCTTTGTGACTGCCGTATTAGTGTTTGTGTGCTCACTTTGTTACAATTAAAAACCAAAAGTCACTACAGCGCACATCTGTTATTAACATTCGCTGAAACTAGTCAGGCGAAATATTTGGAGATGAGCAGCAGTGCTTTTGCGAACACAAATTTATGTGATTGTATGTATGTGTGTGTTTGTGACAGAAAATATATACACTTAATTAGCCAGTGACACGCCTGGTAGTTCATGACATGACTATTGCAGTTCTCATAAGCGGTCCTTGCATCACAAAGCGTGCTAATAAAAAGATATATAAAGAATGTTATGATATGGGAGAGAGAAACATTTGTTTTCTGACTAAAAAACAACTCTTTCATCTTTAAAATTTTGCTGTGTATGACTCGTTTAGAAGTCGGTCCTCTCCAGTGTTAGTGCAGCTTTTATGAATCTTCACCAGAGTTATAAACATTTATGGGAGTAATTACGAAGGACATAAACTCTTCCTCATACAGCATATATAGCACAGCTTATATTAATTTCAATACTGAAATTATTATCATTAATATATTTGGTTGGCTTAGTCAATAAACAAAGCTCAGAAATTCATATATTAAGCTAATAGTCATTTAATCCTGCTTAAACGCAAGGAGTTATTCTCTCAGCGTAAGATCTTATATCTTTATAAATATTTTAATGAGTTGATGATCTTTTTGCCTGTTTGTTGTAAAAATACATATTTTTACTATCCATTTTTTTATAATTTTTTTATTAAACTTAAACACAAAATAAATTTCAAAAAGAAAAAAAATTTCCATCGAGTTATGCGATTCTTAATTAGTACAAATGCCGCTATGTCTTGAAGCAGCAAAACTAAAAAAAAAAATTTCATAAAATGGCGGCTACTCAAAAAGAAAAGGTCGATTTTTCACAAATTTTTCAATTTTGTCGATTTTTTTTTAAATACATATTATTAATTTCAAATTTTTATTTTTTGTTACTTCTGGTGATAGAGATATATGTATTTAAAGTATATTCATGCCAAATTTCAAATAAATCGACTGATTTGAACTTGAGATATTGTGGCTACCGCATCAAAAAAAGGAGTTTTGAGAAAAACGCCTTTAAAGTTTTATGATCTACGATATTCGCTCAACCGGTCTAGTAGTCACCGGTAGTCCACGTCACTAAAATGGCTATAACTTTGAAAATAATTTGAGTTTTGAAAAATTCTAGGGAGATATTTTTGAATATCAAAACTATCGAATTATGAAAAAAAAAATCGATTTTTTCAAATTTCTAGATTAGAATACCCCCTTAATGAAAGAAAGGTTTCTAATTCTGTCAACAAGGAATGTATTTAAATTTGTTTATAGAAGCGCCTTTGAAATCACTAAAGTTTAAAGATGGTAAAATAATTCCTTGATCTCTTAGTAGTCTTAAAATCTCATTCCATAATAAATCTACATGGATTCCAGGGCAAATTGATATTCCTCATAACTGTGAAGCAGATGAGTAAGGCAAAGCAGCGAGCACCCTACAATTAGGGAAAGAGGGAATTTATTTCCTTCCTTTCCAAATATTAAAATTCAAAGCGAATGAAAAGAGCTCAGGTAGGAGTCTGAGACATGCCAGCGACTAGAAACACATATTATGACTATTGTAAAAGGAGAAGGTAGAAATCACAGGATGCCAGATCTAAACTATAAGATGAATGCATAAGACCATCCTAACCAAGCTCTCGGATCTTCTGATGAGCAACTATCTATGTAAATGCCCTGTCTTAGTTGGCATTTTTAGACTTTTGCCGCCTTCAAACGGTTGAATATGTAGTTGACAATGCAGATCAGAATTAAAAGTTGGGCAGTGCGGGGGCAGCTTATAGTAGATTATGCCTTGCCAATCCCACCAAACATGCGGCAAACCCCTCCTGACCATCAATGCTGGCTTGGCCAGCTCACCGTGAATCGACCTTCACCGTTATCGCTTGACGTTGTCATAACCAACCCACTCCTCATCAACACTAACCATCGTCTTTGGTAATGTATTGATTTTGTTGCGATTCAGTAGCAATTCCCAGGTAGAAAATCTGTCCATGAGGTTCGGTTTTTTCATAAATTCGTTTGGAATCAACATATCGAGACATTTTACATACAGCTGTATAGTAATTTATATTATTTAAATGGTTCAAAACGGTTTTTCGTATAGGTCTTTCGCAATCGGAACACATAATGGTCGGACTCGAAGATCTCCATTTTTTTTTATCGATAATTATAATATATTTTTGAATTCAAAATTACCGAAACGGAATCGAAGAAACCAAATTTGCGCGTGATTGGTTGTATCAGACTGTATTAAAATTTCAGCTGGTTTATGTTTCGCCTTTAAGGAAGAAAAAACTGAGAAGGATAGAGTATTTCTTCTTTGTTGGGGCCAAATTTAACTGAGTCAAACAGTTATAAAATTGTTTAAGATATTTTTTAGTAGGATGTTGGTTAGGTTTGTACACTTGCTCCTAATCGACGAGTCTCACTTGGACAGATATTCGTATTTCTGTTATCCATTATTTTACCAAGGGGGAGCACGAGATCCTCATTTATCGACAAAGCGTTTTGAGCTTTCCAAATATTTTATAGGTTCGTCTAAAAAAATGTGGTCAAGACGGCAACATGATTCCACCTCCTCTTTCTAGGCAAGATTGACTTTGCTTAGAGCAAGTAGTTTGGAGAATTTCTTACGCCTTATTTTGGGCCAAAAGGAACTCGCAGTCACACAAGCGCAGTTTTTGGTCCGGTTTTTGTCTTGCACTTGCCAAGCTCACTAAAGGTCAACATGTCCAGCGCTCAAATACAAGAGGACATATAATTTTCGTATAACCTAATGAGTTTTGAGCACAAAAATAACACAAAATATTGTTTATGATTTGTAAGAAGTGGGTAGATGCAGATTTCAGGTTTAAGTTCGATCCAAATTCACAATTTTTTCTAAGACGACTTAAGATCTACATGGCTCCTCCTATATATGTATGACAAAGCTAATGCTCGATTTACGAAAACGAAACAAGTAATCGTTATAGTTTAGAAACGTTCACCTAGGAATTATGATCAGTAAAGCTGGCTGGTTTTATTTTGAGTCCTGTGCATTTTTAAAGAATGTCAAAAATATCACTTCTTCGATTGAGATGTCATAAAAACCTAATTGGGAGTGAAAAATTTTACCATTCGCTGAGAAAGGATTTGAGTGAATTGATAATAAGTTTTTGATTTCGTAGTATCTTTTCGGTGGAAGTATATTGATGTTTGATTTACCAGAACAATTTCGATGGATACCTTCCTTGTTATGTGTATATACTATATACAAATAATATATATACACATCCTATTTAATGCACACTTTATCTTTCGTGTTTGACTTGGTACTCCCCCTTTGTCTTCGGACCTAACTGGAGACTTTTTACGATTGCTTTAAGGTACGCGGAATGTGGTCACAAAAAGCAAACACGTGACCCCATTCGCTATCACAAGTGGGTATACCCTTACACTCTAGTGATTGATGCACCACGCCCCGTAGGTACACTGACGTACACGCACACATACACACACACTTACATCAAACATATGTATACACTTAAATGCTGTGCCGCGTATTTGCTTGAGATTAATTACACTGCAGCACGAGTTAATTCAACGTGGCCGGCATAAATCATGCAAAACCTTTCACTTTTCAACATGCCACAAGTCGCCAAATGCCAGCAGCAGTAATGGTGGCCGTATAAAAATCAAAAGCAGAGGCGGCAGCAGCGCGGACACCACTTGTGGCAACGTTCGTTGAGCGCCCTAGCAGCCGCAGTTGTGGCAACAAATACAAACACTGCTGCACGGCGGCTTCGAGGCGATATTGAGGTGTATTTACATACACGTGCATACACATACATTTCCATGTATGTATATAGTTTTTTGTCAGGTTGCATATAAAATGTATTTAGTTTACAGTTAAAAAATTTAATATTTTATTTTCCACGAGTTCAACGCAACGCTCCTCGTGCATGGGTCACTGCAATGACCGCATTTTCTGTATTTTAAACGTATTTTAATCACGTTCATTTGCACGAAGAGCAAAACTCTACATACTCGTATATACTCATACATATATACATATATATTAGTACATATGTAATTGCACATGTCCTTTGCATTAGATGTATTGCCGCGAAGCATTTAAGGCAATAGGAAAAAGAATCGCCTACATTTCTCGCATGCAATGTAAATTGTAGCATTAGAAGGCAACAACAGCAACTGCCGGGAAGTCAAAAGCGAAAAAAGCGTGCAATATTTGCTCCGATGGCAACACAAAATCGTTGCAAATCCGATAAAAGTGCTACATGCTACATGCTAAGCGGCGCCCACTGACGCCGCAGCACTTTCGTGTCCAGCAGTGGCAAGTCAACAAATGCGAACGAATGTATTTCGAAATTTGCGAGGGTACTGCAAAAAGTAAGACGAGTTTTCTAAACACTTTTAAGACGTATACTGAAAAATGGAATTTATTCTTACTTGTCAAAAAATCATCATACGCAGTGTTGCCCACTATTTAGTTAATATTTTTAAATATAAAATTCTCTTGAAGTATTCGACATCAGTTTACATTATGAGTGTGAGCCATCTTGCACCCTCAGTCGATGTCTTTAATTTTTGAAAAGTGAAATAAACATTTAAAGTAAATTTCGGAACAATTTGCTTACAAGACTTTTGGAGTGCTTTCAGAATTAAAATTGACATTATCGAAACGAAATTTTGTCCTAAATTATTCGATGAGAATTTTAAGGCTTCTGAAATGAGATTGATATAATTCTTAAAAAAAAAGAAACACTAATTTTTAAGGGAATTCAAATTTTTTTATTTTATGTGATGTACAATCGATGCAATTAAGATGAAATTTTTTTCATGATGAAATTGAAAACATTACTGAATACAATGAAAAAATTACAAATTATGACATATTAAAAGTGGCCGAAACAACGCTTAGAAATCAAATCATCTCTATTGGAAAACCCTCTATAACATATAATAGTACTTTCATTACCTCTTACGAGGTTTTCACATTACTTGTGGTAAATAGATCAGGGTAAATAATTTCTGAAAACAAAAAAATCACAGAAGGATTCAACGAAAAATTAAATAACAAATATTATGCAAAAAATAATTTACGGCCAGCGGGAAAAAGAAGGGGACTATGAGTTCTATAGAAAATGTATGGCCGAATATTGTGGCAAAAGGAGCTGAAGCTGGAAAAACTAGGCAAAGCAAGTCAAAAATCAAGGTTATGTTGACAGTTTTCTTCGATTATCAAGGTGTGTTGACTCTGAATTCTTTCCGACCGGCCAAACTGTCAACAAGGAATACTACTGGAGTGTTATGCACTCATAATGCAACGTCGCTTCTTGCTTGTTTCTTCCTTAGGTTCCGTTTTTGAACCAATATCGTGCCCAGCCACCGTATTTGCCTGATTTAATTCCGTGTCTGACTATTCAGCAAACACAAACGGCCGCTCCGATAAAACCATGTTGAGCGAGTTGAAGGCAATTCCGAAAATTAACTTTAACAACTGTTTGGAGGATTTGAAAAACCGTTGGCACAAGTGTAGTGGGGCTAAGAGAGATTACTTTGAGGGAAAGAATAGATTTGGAAAAATAAACTAACAATTTTAAAATAATGAAAAGTCCTTCTTTTTTTGTCATAATAATATTCATTTTGTATACAGACTTCCACCGCATATCCTCAAAATTTTTGTGAAAAATTCAAACCCCGCTTTTACCACTACGAAATAATTAAAAGGTGGATGAAAAAGAAAGCAGCTTTAAGTTGTTTTTTTTTCTATTTAGTGATAGAGATAAACTGTTTAAAACTTCAAACGTCCATCCCCTTCCTTTTTCCGACCTCAGACTGTCTCTAAAAAGTCGTTTAATGTGTTTTATTTTATCTTTCGTTCCCAATAGGTTTCAACCTACAAAATTTTTCTTCTTTCTTATAATTTTTAAAGGCTTCTGAACTAGTCTAAAGATGCCGGGGTGTGACTCAACTTGTACAGGTTTCTTCATTAGTTTATGTGTCAAAAGAGTCCGTAGAATAGTTTAGTAATTTTTACAACTTTAATTACTGTAATTAGTAAGTAATTTAGTAATAAGATAGTGATAAAATTCGTTGGATAATTATATAATTTTTGCTAGAAGCCTTTTCTTGGTGGTAAGGTCGCCAATTTTGTCAAGTTTTGAAACTTATATTGGCTTTGAAAGTTGCAGTTTGTAAAATATTTATCAGGAAGAGCTGCTAGAATATACGAGTCAATTAAAAATATAAGTACTACATGGGGTTCTCTGGTCAAACAAGAATACCGTTACAGTTCATGCTGCTTTGCTTATATTTGGTTTCCCTAGAAAGTTTTTTTTTCGTTTCCAGGGTCAAAAAGTAGCTCGCTAAAAATAGGAGTAGGAGAAAATCGAAATAAGTGAAGGTCTTGTAGTTTCACGACATCGAAACAGAAAGAAAATATTTAAGGACCGTTGCAACAAATGCATTACTTGAAAAAGATATTATGTCGAGAGATAAAGTCATGTGCTATTGAAGTAGGTGATTTTTATGAAGGAGAGGGGATTACCACAATCGAACTAGCTGTAGTAGTAAAAATTAGCACAGTTCGAAATCCGTTAACTTTTTGATGCACCCACCTAAGGGAACATGTACGTGTTTATAGTTCATATGCATTACATATTCCCAGCGCATGGCTTACATGTAGTTAGACGTTTGTGTATATACTTATTTATGCAGTTCCACTTTTTTTGACTTTCGATTTTGCTATTTTTTCTCGCTTTTCGAATTTTTTATGTAATTTCACTTTTTTATTTGCTTGAAATTTCTGCTTTCCCTATTTCATTAGTTTTGCATATTCGCTCTCATGTAGCTGCATTTCTTTTGGCTTAAGTAAGCTTGTAAATTTCAAATTTTAATTACGGTATAATTACAGCGATGCTTTGATAACTGCAGGCATTTCATGAAAAATTCATTTGTGCCACGGACTACAAGCACACAGACGTGTTGTGTATATGACATATGTATATATGTATTGCTGTTAATATCGGGTTTGTTTTTAATGCACGAAACTTTTCACTTCATTTATGCAAATGCATTTTCGCTAATGGCGGTGAATTTAAATAATACAACTTTTATGCATTTATTCCAGCTGAATAAAAAAATAAATGTATTACTTACGAGTTACCGATTTTTTTTAAAAACTATAGGTTCAGATAAGATTAACTTATGTAACTTCTTCAATACCATCAATACTTATTTTCCACATAAATTTCAGGAAAAATATTTTATCACACATATTCTCATGCAAATAATAATTTAATTACAAGATGAATATAAACAAATAAACTTTTAAATGGAACATAATAAAAACATGTCCCATAAAATGACTTTTCACCTAAACGGCTTCAAAATGAAACTAATCACTTTCAAATTCCAATGAATAGTCTTTTTATCTACTATGAATATTTTTAAATTAAATCCAATTCCTATTTTGCAATAAATCATTCTGCAATAATTCCTAGACATCTCTTGTATCTTGTATCTTATAGACCGATCTCCACATACCATTTCCCTACAGAAAATCAGGCTCAAAATTTATATCGAAACAGCACGAAAAAATTTAGTCTTAATTGATATGCCCTTTTAAGAGAAGCCTTTCGATAGTTAAGAGAAAGTTAAACTTTCTTAAAAAATTAGTAAGCGTATCAAAATAGAACAAAGGTTGTCCACATTGTATAGCCCTTTTAAACATCATCTACGAAGCAAGTTCATCTAAGAGTATAGATAAGTCGACATAATAAAGGATGATTCAGTTCGAGGTTCTCTACTTTTTAAACAAAAATCACACAAACTTCAAATTTAATTTCCATGTTCCCCACTTTTTAAAGAAAAACAGAGAAACTTTCAATTTAATAGGTAATCATTCGAGAGATAATTCTTTGGCATTTATTTGTTGAAGATTTTCTCTTTCAAATGTTGGCCAAGGCTACGTCTCAGATGGTCCACCCGTTGAGTTCAATTTTCGTTGGCTTTCGAGCATTTCCACTGGTAGCTGGCGAAGGATAGGCAAGATGTTTTGCTCCAAGGCTTGTATGAAAGTGGGATTGTACATATAGACTTCTGATTTTACATAGGTAAAGATCACAGGTAAAGATCACGAGTATCAATTTCAGGCATCAAATAGTCGGTTATCATAACTTTTGAAGAAATATGGACCGATGATTTCACCGGCTCACAAACCACTCAAAACTGTGGTTTTTCTGGCTAAAATGTTCGTCCTAAATACAGCAATGTTACTTGTTTACATACCCATTGAGCCATAAATGGGTCTAATCACGGAAAAAAATTTGGTTCGAAAACTTCGTCTCTTCTTGGAACTTTTTAAAAGCCCATAGAATGAAGCGATGTCGCGTGGGAAGTTCACGCGCCGTCAGTTCTTGCACAAGCTGTATTTTGTACGTTTTCATTTAAAGATTTTAACTTGATTTAAAGTCTTGACGTTCCATACGTCAGTCCGAGTTGCAAGGAACGGCGCTTAATCGACTCTCTACGGTCTTCGTGTACACTTTTAGCTAAGGCTGCTATATTTTTTTCACTGTGTGCCTGCGTGATCTATTCGGTCGAATTTTTACTAAAATCATTTCATGCTGTTACATTTCACTTTGGTACGAGGCTTGGAAATTTTATTAGATTATTACGCAAATTCACGTTCTCCGAAAAAAGCCAAAAATAAACGTTCATCGAAAGATCATCTTAGATGAGGACTATTTCTGTCTTAATGACTTCGTCCCTATAGAGTTGAGCAAAATTCTCGTGTTATTCAGAAAACGAAATTGCATCCTCATAAGATATTCGTTTGTTGAAAATTGTGGTAAAGCGGCATCCTCTTGCCTTATTGGGTTGTTGGGTTTGTCCGGAAAGTACTAGGATTGAGTCGAGGTAGAAGTACAGTCACAGCGGAAAAAAATTACTCCTATTACTTTCCGGAAAAACTCTGCATAACTGAATTCTCAGCCGAAATGCTGTCCGGTTAATCAAAAATGCGCGTCGGGGGCGATATGTAAACGGCGAAGATGACCATTTGGCTGACATTTAGTGCAAATCATGAATCGCATAAAATTATCTTCATAAAAAGGAAATATTAAAAAATTTTAGTGTTTTATTTCATTTCATCATCACTGTTGTTAATGGACCCTGCTAAAGTTTTAGATTGCTGGTTCCGGATTTAGTCTTTTTAAATACTATATTATTTGATGTATAGTTTGTGTTGAAGCAAAATCCACAATATTCATCGATTTCCTCTGCTGTCAGCTAAAGATATGGAAGATATGATATACAGTTTTCGGTTTTTATTTCACTCAATTCTTAAAATTATACAAATCAGTCGGACATAAAAACAGAGTATCTCCAAAAACTCCATAATGATTTCATTAGGTGAAACGTTGGGCTCTCCATAAATATCAATCACATATGTGTTACCGTTATAATAAAGGAAATGTTTCGTGAATAGCCTCAAAGGCATCTGAAATATTTGGTTATTGTATCATTAAATGTATTCCCTCCCATACTGAGAATACCTGAGGACCCTCTTAAATATTACAAGTAGACATCTATATTTCATGTTTTCGACCTACCTAAAAATTAGCTGGCAGCACAACAACAGCAATAACTTGTAAAGTCATGTAAAATAATAGCGACAAGTGTAAGCTAATTGATCTGGAAAGGGCGTGCAAACAATTGTAAAAAAACATCGAAAGTTACAGAGCAAGGAGCAACGCCAAAGTAATTGATTTCTACAATATGACAGACACGAATTTCCTGCCCTCGATAAGATTGAAAACAAAAGTGATAGCCGAGGACGAGAATGAGGACGCACAAAAATTTGAAGAACGAAAGATATTTAACTAGCAACGGAGAAACTTATTTTTTTCATTTTTATTTTTATTTTTTGCTAGCGAAAACGGTGTGTCAGCGCCGGTTGAAGGGGATAAATAAAATCGCGCATTGGTTATGGCAACTCACTGCGGTTGACTGCGTCTCAACACGGTGCTTACATTGACGGAAAATCAGGAGACAAAACGGCGAAGAAAGGAAACAAAAAGTATTTAGAAGGAAAGAACGCAGAAGGGCTATGGCGCGGGCGACGGTGTGGACGCGAGTGAGGAAAACAACCAGCATAATTTTAATATCGCGTCTTCACAATGACAATAACTGCAAAAGTAACTGAAAATAAAGAGGGCGAGAGAGAGAGGAGTCGACAGTTAAGTAGCTACAATGGCAAATGATATTGTCAACGACCGTAATAACCTTGTTGTTGTTGCCATTGCACGGGGAATGACATCGGGGCCAACTAGGCAAAGGCGACTAACAAGCCACATGAATGAAGGCTGCGAGGGTTAGAATTTGCAAACCCAGAATCGGGGAGATCTAGTGGCTGTGCGAAAAATTAACAAATGCCACGGCATCTTAACGCAAGCGCTCGCATATTTCGCATTTTCATACGGAATTTTAAATCAGCTAACCTACGATGAACTGCAAAATTAGTTTGAGAGACGCGCCGCACTCGCCGTGGCACCGTGATGTACCGAACTGAGCTGACGGCCGAAGCATGGAGGTAACAGCGCTAAGGTGTGTTGGTGTTGTTGATGTGTGCGAAAGTAGTGAGTGTGAGTGAAATTTCATTGGTATCAGTAGAAGTTGGGCAAGTTCAAGTTGCGTTACGCATCGCTGGCGGCAGACGCGCTGTACTGAGAGGAAGAAGCGGGGTTCAAAACCGTGTCTGCTTGAAAGCGCTCAACCCACACACTTGTTATAACAGCCACTGGCGCAGCAGATGGCACATTGCCGAGGGAGTTTTGCCGTGTGCCACAAACTACCGCCGTACGCACGTTCCCCCCACGATGAACGCGACGACTGCTGTTGCTAGTAACGCTTCACTTATTTCAATTATTTCGCTTTGTTGGTAGCGCCTTAAATATTTATCAATCACAAGAGTTTGTTAACTTTTGTAATCTCATGTCAAGCGCGCGCGTTGCGCAGCTCCATGCCAACCGGTGTGCCAACAATCAACGTTCCACTCGGTAATCCACCATCAAATCCCGCATCTTATAAGCTTGTGTGTAATTGCTGACGCACCGACATCCACACACCTTTGCGGGTGTTCACGTTGTACTTTTAACGTGAAACTTTGATAACTGTTGATTCGGTGCGCTGGGGCAAGCACGTAGTATCTACATTGTTTAGAGTTTTTTTTGGATGGTCTTGTTTGTTAAATATTTTACTATGTTTGTGTGCTTTTTCTGTTTTCGGAGTTAATTTTTTCTAAGCTGTCGTATATTATAAACCAACTAATAAATCTAAGCACTTTTCATATTCGCGTTAGTTTAACAAGTTCTGTTTGTTGTTGGTATCAGGTTCTGAAAATTAATTGGTGCCACTGACAAGGACAACGGCTTCATACAATACTGAGATAATTACGGCGATAATATTGTCCTCCGGTTTCAATTTGTTAACTACAAACACGAAATCTTGATCGATTGTATTCAATGTATGGTTGTGATCACTAATTAATTTCGAGAGGAAGATGTGTGCAGATGGTAGCTGCCTTGGTAAGTATTTCCAAATTCTTTTAGATGGCAAGCCGATATTGGTGCGCTCATATTAACTAACTATATTCGTATAAGTTGCTATAATTGTAAGCTTTGCTAAATATTATACTTAACACAAGATTAGTTATATGTCTCTAAAGCATTTTAGAAACAACTTTATGACACTTGTATTTGTCACGAAAAAAAGAAGAAAATCTATTAATGCCCTACTTCTTAGTGAGTTCTAACATAAAGTATTATTTCGGAGCTTACTGAAACTATAAATTAAAAGAAAATAAAAGAGAGGACATGCACTCTTTAAGGTTGCTTTAGTTTTATCAGAATTTTTGATAGTGAAATGGAAAACCGCAGAGCTTCCAAAATTCTACTATATATTTATTCAGCCTTGATCTGTAATTTTGTCATTTTTTATGTAGAAGAATTTGGTAATTGCGAAATTTGCCACTAGAAAGGCATCCATGAAGAAAAAGGGTAGACCACCGACGCTCATAATTCCAACAAATTAGATATTATGAAATCAAAACCAAAAAAAAAAAAAAAAAACACGTAAGGAAGAGCTAAGTTCAGGTGCAACTGAACATGTTATACTCCTGCAACGTGGAAAAATCAATGTCAGGGAAATACACTAAAGTTTAAAATGTCAACTACCACTTATTCCACTCGTTATATGTAATATGTGGGAGTTGGGATAGTACCGACCAGATTTCATCTATTTTTGGTCATTCTATACTACTAATATGCCATATACCCAAAAAATGTTCCCTGGGTTTCAATAAGGTGCCTCACATATAATCACCAATCATAAGGAACAAAGTCAAGTGGATGTTCGAAAATTCTGGACCTATATTTTGGGTCAAAAGTCTACTACAGGTACTGGGGTCCAAATACCTGTTTGAATGAGGTTAATCTTTTAACTGGTTAAAAGATCAACCCATGTGACGGCTTCAAAAAATCAATTTTTTTTGCATAAATACAAATTAGAGCATTGACCGAATATGATGATCTAGTAATTTTTCGAAATTGGATGTAGTTGGAAAGTTACAGGAGTGAAAAAGTAAGGTTTTTAGAACGCGTTGCCTACATATCCAAAATTTCAAACGTCTTTTTCTCGAAAATACATTTTTTAAACCAGTGTCCACTATTTTTGAAAAACCAATTACTTAAAAATTGTATGGATATATTCCTCAAATATTATCTTCCGAACTAGGGTTGTTGAAAAATATTGAACCTTTTTTTCATAAAAAGTAGTCACAAGATAGTTATGAAATTTTAGGTTCTTATTTTAAAAAGCATTAAAAAAAATTGAATATAAAAGATTTTTAAAATTTCCTGACCATAGCTTATCTACTTACAAATTAGTATGCAATTTGTCTTTTATACTCCTGTATCCAGTTGCTACAGGGTATTATAGTTTCGTTTTGATCAGGATGTTGAGAAAAGTTGAAATCTGAAGGGATCGTAGTAGCAAGGGGTTTTGGTGGGCAAAAAAATTTGAAAAAGTGTAAGTGGCCCGCCCCTATTAAATTTAATATACATATCTCCTAAACTAATCAAACTACAACAACGAATTACACCCAACACAAATACTATAAGAACTCCTACCGACACACAGTGGCACCGCTCCATACATTTCTTGGGAAAAAGTAGAAGGAGTGGTCGTACAACAATGAAACTTTGCAGAAACACTTCTCTGGACTAAATTAAGAAATTTTTAAAAAATCTTGGAAAACCGGCCACCCACACCAACCTCCCATATAACTGCAATTGCCAAAGTTTTTATTTTTGGAACTAAGGACTTGAAATTCGGGACACTTCTTAATTGAGTTTTCCTGATGAACAAAAATTAAACTTAAACGCAAAGTGACGTTATTTATACCTTTACCTTGATAAAAATCTAATATAATATGCAATGTTTTAATTGAATATGTAACAGGCGAAAAATTGTGTTAGATTTTATTTATAATATTATGCAAGCACCATATCTTTAACAATGGGATCTAGTTCTAAGGAAATTTTGTTCGAATGACGCCTTAACCTACTTATGTAAGGATCCGAAGTTATAAGAAGTCTGTTGAAGACATCAGTATTTGTGGAAATTAAAATCGATGTTACTAAAGGGACGGTAATTGGCGGTTGTTTTCTTTTTAATTGAATCTACAGACTCGGAATTTTCATTTTTTTTATAGTAAGAGGGCTAAGTAAGGCAAAGCACATAAAGTTCTTTTCCATCAAAAAATGAAAAGTTTATATCTTTTAGTATAATTTTTGAAAAATTATAAAAATTAGCTTACTTTGCCAATTTCAATAATTTTTTTTTTTATAAACAAGTAGGTGCTATATTTTCACTAAAAAATAAAAAAAGCCATAGCGATAAACTTACACACAAAAAAAATTCTTTATTTGGACAATAATTTTAATCTGATTTTATTGAATAACTTTCCGTCGACTTCTGTTAGTTTTTTTAACTATACAATTTCACTTTTTATAAAAAACCTTGTTGAATTTTTCTTATCCAAATATTTCTTTACAAAACAAAATCATTAAAGTTTTGAAATTGGAAAGTGGAAAAATCCTATTTTTTCCGCCGAAATGCCACTATGCGACAGTGGGAAAATGGGTGAAATCGAAAGATAACCCGGCTCACTCTCCACATAACGGGACGGCTTAAAACGTCAAAGACTTTAAATTACGTATCCGAAATGATATAAAAGGGCTTTTTTGGACCCTGTGTGAAAATTGGACGATGGGGGACACCGCCCACTTTTTGGTGAAATCCCATATCTCAGAACCTTACAGACCAATTTCAATTTGGTACGTACGTTCTCATATTCCTTTATCACAGTGTGAAAATAAGCAAAATCGGACAACAACCATGCTTACTTCCCATATAACTTAAAGTTAAATTCCTCTTGATTCTTTGACTTTCCATTACACAAATGAAGTAATTAATAGAACTTTAAGGTATGCCAGCTTATGATCAAAAATTGTCCAAATACAACTAAAAATGTTCAAGCCCCTAGGTACCGAATAGCTGTATTGATAAATTCCAATATACTGCAAGATGTTAGAGAGGCGATCTGATCCCTATTTGGAAACATGAATCCAAGGACCTTTATTCTGCGAATTCAGACTATTATGAAATTAATTAGCAGGTGTCCTGCCGTTTCGGGCTCCCTGTTTGCACAAGAAGCTAAGAAAACGTTATATAAGTGCTTCTTGTGCTTACAGTAGCCAGCGTAGAATGCGTCAAGTATTCTGAGTTTAACCCCAGGGAGGTTGATTTCATATTTAACCCCCCATTAGCAGCTTGCCTTGGAGTTGTTGCCAATACCTCACACTGTCTACTCCTTCTTCCTTGCGCAGAAGCTCCTTCATAGTATGCGGACCCACCGCGATGAAGTGTTCAGGTCTTACCATATTAATGGATGTTGCGTAGCGGGCGAGCTCATTAGCCAGTTCATTCGCGGCTATAACTTGTGACCAGGCACCCAGATAAGGGACACTTGAATTAAGTTCCGGTAGACTATTCAGCCGGTCTTGACTGTCGCTAAGTATGGTTATACGTTTGTTGCGATATTTGCGTTGGAGGTTTATATCTCCGCACCGCCTTATTGCAAAGAAATATTTATACAAATATGCCAAAATCAAGCTCTTGAACAAATATTTTCTTTGATAATATTCATTTCACCACGAAATGTCCGAGGCAACGGTATATTCCGCGAATAAATTGTACAGATCGGCTAACTATAGTATGTAGCCGCCAGATAAACTGGCCGACTGGCGTCCGGTTACGTTGTGAGTATCAGTTAAATATTTGCGACAGCTGAGTGTTTAGGGTAAGCCTACCTACTTACCACTCGTAAAAAAGTGCGAACTTTCTAATTTGCCGAGTATACATGTATGGTTGTCAAAAAAGTCTTGCGGTATTTTCGCTAGTTGGCGCTGAAAGCGTGAGTTCCAGTTTTATTCGTCGCATAGGGTCATGCTATACCTTTTTGGAAAGCTCATTTCACGCGCTAACAGGTGTTTGATTGATTGTCGTTTCCTTTGAAGCCTTAGCTAATTTGAATGTAGGAATGTTTTAAAATTTTCGAAAAGTATTTGTAATATGTAAATTGTTTTGTTGAGAACTGTTTTATTGGTCCCATAAATATATTTTATTAGGCGATATAAAAGCTGGCTTATAAATTAAGTTTTATTTAAATTTGCCTTTAAAGCTTTCGAAAATTTATTTCAATGGCTTTGAAAACAAAAATCGGAAATCTCTTATTTTTTAAACCTGTCTTGCTTTTTGATGGTATTAGATCCATGCCGTAGCTTGCTAACAAACGGCTTTATTCACATACACATAAAAAATTAGGGCGGTTCTTACAACTGGAGATTAATACCTCATGGAATAGCTTCTGAACGTCAACCGCTATATTGAAATTTATGCAGTTGGAACTTTCAAATGAAGTTACGGCCACAAGAGAAAATATTTAAGCCGTAAAAATATAAAGTCATAATTCGTGAGAAGGCCAAAAAAACACGATTGGCGTTTTTTCTATTATGTTAAATCTATGTAATTTTTGTCGAAAATATAAAGTTTTAATTTTAAGCTCAATATGAAATCGCAAAGTTAGAAATAGCGTATATTTAATTTTTATGAACCACCCTAATATGCTTACATCGACAGTATGAACTTGTTGTCAAAGTTTGAAGCTTACAACAAAGCCGAAGCGAAAACTTCATTTTCCGCTCATTAATAAATTTATGTAACCGGCTCCGGTATTAGGCAAATGAAATATTATTTTATATGCCCCACTGACTCACCGTAAGCCAACAAAATAACAAAAACGAGTGAAGGAGCAAGTGTGAGAGAATTGGCAAATTACAACCACCCGCAAGCAGAACTCCTGACGAGGGCAATGATGAGTTCACAACAAGATGAAGAGACTACTTTTCGTACAGAAAATCTCAATTTTATAAAATATGTTTCTTTATATGTATATATACTTTATTGCTGTTGTTGTGGTATTATCATCGACACCACACATAGCACAAAACTCGTCTGCAGCTGCGGTAGTATTTTTGCTGCCGCTGTCAGTGGCAAGCGATTGATGGAATTCGTAGCATTCTTTTCGGTTGCTTAAGAACTTCCTGTTTGATCGGAATGCCCCCTGGGGAAATTGAAAAGGCTGGCATGCCGATAGACAAGCACCTGTGCGCTCGGTTATTTTCTAAAAAACAATCACCCATAAATACTCACAATGTTCTTGTCTTAAGTGTTGAAGAACTTGTTGTCCGCCCCGTCTTCGTTTCTTTCATTACTCCAAAATTCGTGAATAAATACATCAAATGTGGTCGACATTGAGGCTGTCAGCCAGTATGTTGTTGTGACTTGTTGGTTGTTGTGTTGTTCTTGCGTCTTGTTGTTCATTGTGTGTGAGTTAATAATGCAGGGTGTTTGCCTTCTCTGCACTCTTAGCGTGCTTTTGATGCCTGCAACAGGCACGAAGGAAGGCAAATAAATATTTAAGATATTTTCTTGTGTTGTGTTGTGTTGATAGCAAAATATTTGAATACACAAGGTTCATTGATGTGGAACAAGTATCTTTAAAGTTCGAGATACTGTGCCAGAATTGGAAATTATTAAAAAAAAGCATAGATAATAGTTATGCAATAATTAAAAATTCGAACCACTAATAAAATATTTTATTTTTACTCTTCTTCCATAAGTACTATCTATGTAAATGAAAATCGCTATCTTTCTATACCTTGATAGCTCATTATTAAGGTTACCACGAAATTTGTAAGACCCAGAAAGATACTTCAAGGACCTTAAAAATTATATAAAGGTATATAAATGGTCAGCGTGATAAGCTGAGTCAAAATAGCAAAGGCTGTACGTCTGTCCGCCTGTCGGTATCTAGCTTTTTGAGATATTTATTTAACATTTTGTACATTTCCATTTCTCCTCAAATAATGTAGGGTATATATGTAATAAAAGCGGATCGAGAAAAATCAAGTCCTTTTATGGAAAACGTTTTTATTTGGCAGGATGTCTTTAAGAAAACTCGGCATGAATTTTATTGTCTAAAATAACGTTATTGTTTGATTCAATCTTACTTCTGTCATTCAAACTGATCAAACAAAATCAAAATAAATATTTTTTTTTATTAAAAAGTATCGTTACTTTCGCTTTTCGTGTCTAGCAAAACGTTCTTTTTTGGATGCAACGATTTGCTGGTGTATTTAAATTCCCCATTCGATTTTTTGATTTCATAGTTTGGAAACTGATAACATACATGAAGGAAAGTTTAATTATGTATAATTTATTGACAAATAAATACTGTTGAAGCCGAGAAGTTGTTGTTTGCGATAAGCACAAAGGACGCCTAAGACATGAGTTTAAAAAAAAATGTCAATGATTTTGGATGACTACAAAATGAAGTTGTTAACTTACTTTCTAAATAGTTAAAGGAATTTCGATTATTATTATTTTAGTATAAAATATTTCTAGACAAGAGGTGAGCCCTGCGATCAAAAGCAGCAGTGAAATATGGTATTTTCTTTTTACACCGGAATTTTATCAAAAGTCATACGAGTGAGCTACAGTATATTAACATAACTCATAGCAAGGGAAGGAGCAAAATCCGGCTGACATTGGCGTTGACGTCAGTAATTTGGCTTGTACCACAAATAATTTTATTCTCGGCTCTATTGATAATAAGAAGTCGCCAACAGCGATAAATTTAAAGAGTTATAGATCATGAGAAATCGAAGATTTAAGTAGGAAATGTTTTGTAATAGCAACAACGATACTACCGCATCTCCCATATACAACATATGAATAATAACTTTCGTATTTCTAACGTATCTTATGCCGAATTTATCCATCAGAGTATGAGTTATATATACAGGGTTTGTCCGGAGAGTAATAGGGAAGCTGATGAAGACCGGAAGAATGAGCAAATCCAAAATGAAAACGATGCTCATTGTCTTTTTTGACATCAAAGGCATGGTTCACCATAAATTTGTTCCTCCTGGATAAACCGTCAACGGCAAGCTTTACAAGGAAGTCCTCAAGAGACTGAAATGAAGAGTCAATCGGGTTCGATAAGACATTGCAGCGGATTAGAAATAGCCGCAAGACAATGCCCCGGCTCATACCGCCTTTATTGCGAACAGATACCTAAACAAGGCAAGCATTTTGAGACGACAGAGGGGATCCAAGCACCATGCACCACGGCTCTCAAGACTATTCTGTAAAATGCCTTCCGTGACGCCTTTAATGCTTGGGAATTGCGCGGACAGCGCTACATCGACGCAAAAGTAGAATTCTTTGAAAGTTTTTAAAGAATTGCAACGATTGGTTCAATACATTTTTTTAAATCGACTCAGGATTCTGATCCTCTGGTTGACATTTTGCAGCTTAAGGTATTCCCCTATTTCTGCAAGTTGCGTGGGTATAAGTATATTAAATAGCCTTTTGTTTTTTTCGCCAACTAAGATTTATTTATTAATTCCTGTATAAGTATGTATACGATACGTACTGTGTAAGCATTTTGCCTCAGGGCCATTGTATTTTTACAGTCTTCTCCGTTGTCGTGCTTAGCTTTTGTGCTTGTACTCATAATCTGCAATGTATTCGTGCTTATTTCTGACGTTTTGTCCTTGTCCTGCCTACGGCGGAATTTGTGGTTGATAACATACCGGTGTATGTATGTACATGTTCTGCTGGAATGGCATTTGTCTCAGTCTATTTTGATGGATTCAATAAGCATGTTAAAATCCCGAAGACAACATGTTTGTTGTGGTGAAAATTTTACCGCCACAGGTGTATCGGAATAAGCAGATGAAGAGAAAGCTTCTGGAATTGATAATGTTTTTTAAAGGAAATCAACAGTTATGAAATTTCAAAGCGATAACGCTACTGGGCAAATAAATTCTCTCAGTCAGAAATAAGAAATGCCAAAAAAGCAAAAAAGAAAAGTGTCGCTATATTGAAAGTTTCTTTGAACTGACAGTTGAAATTTACGCTCGATCAGACTTCTGTTGATATTGGTTTTAGTGAGATGCTAGTTCAATTTTCAAGAAAAAATTCCGTAAAAATCAATTTTGCTTAACGTCAATGTAGAAACGTGCTAATAGTTAGATTCGAATAAAAATTTGACTCCATAGCATGTGTCTAATCTGGACCAATATTTATCTCTAACACTGCTCTGATCTATATCTTCGAATATATTTGACAACGGCCAAATTTTTAAGTCTGGAAATTTTCGGTCATAAAAGATAGGGTCTGTGATTGAATTTTTAAGTTTCGAAAGCAGAAAAAAGTCACTGTGAACCAAATATGATAAATTCAGTGGTTTAGTGATGATTCGCGTTTATCGCATTAATCTCTGCCTCAAAATGGACAAGTAGTCTTCTTTATTGGCTATTTACGATAATCAAAATCAAATCTAAGAGCATCTCCGGTTTCGGCTGAGTTTTGGTGCTGCATTTTAGATTGTTCCACAGTCTTGGCGATAAATTTATAAAATTGGGTTATCGCCGCAAGTAATGATGTATTTGATGAATTTGTATTATGTATGATGAATTTTTTGTTTGGCTCTGATTTAAGGCACTGTTGCTTTATTTCTTTCGATATCATTAATAGAGGAGTTTGAACGATTCTTATGAGGACATTTTCCGATGATTTCGCGACCTTCACTGAATTATTTGTGCCACTAACATTCTTGTACAGGGTGGGCTATATAAAATTTTGAATTTAAAAAGTAATAAAGAAAAAACGGATTGATATTTTTCAAAGGTCTAACGTTTATTTAAAAGCTTATTTTATGAAATTTATTTGTAGAAAACAATTTCGGACAAATGACCACCTCGGCTTATCCGATCCACGTAAAAGATTGAGTGCAGCGTTTGCTAAATGGCACGTAGAGCCGTCCTGCTGGAACCAAATGTTGTCCAAGTCTTCCTCTTCAATTTGCGTGAAGAAAAATTCGGTTAACATTGCGCGATATCGCTCACCAATGAGAGTTACGGCGGTAACTTCTTCATTTTCGAAGAAAAATTGGGCCGATGAATCCACCAGACCAAAATCCGCACCATACAGTGATTCGTGCTGGGTGCATTGGCTTCTCGACGATTACGTGCGGGTTTTCTGTGCTTCAAATGAGACAATTCTCATTGTTATCGTATCCATCGAGGTGGAAATGAGCCTCGTCTGAAAAGATGATTTTTCGGTAAAATTTACCACCCACTTGACTCACCAATTTGGAAAAAAGTTTTAAATATTTCCCAGTTTTCTTCTAGTGAATAGCGACCCATTTCGTAAATTTTAGAATTTTTACTGAATATCTGTCACTTTCCGAATGATATTTAACGTTTCCAATGTCGAAATATAGATAATTCAAATTTAAAACGTTAGATGACCCACCCGTTATTAGTGACAAAGTAGACTCTCCCAAGAACTTCTAAAACATTAAAATCCATTGGAAATACAAAATTTCAAGCAAACTCATTGGTCCTTTGTCGATGGCAAAAATCGGACATCAAACTTCACACGAACACAAAAGGAGGTTGTGCAAATCTAGGAATCAAATTTGTATTGAAAAAAAAAATTGTACCGATTCGGTTCGCGCGCAGTTTAAATAGACCAGTCCGGGTCATATTTTATAAAATTTTATTTTTCTGGAATTCAGTGAAATTGGTGTTTTAGGATGACGACTGTTTGTTGTGAATCTTGATCAGGCGATTATCATTTCATTCTAGAGTTTAACGGCTGATAGAAGTAACTAAAAACCTGTGTGTAGTGTATCAAGATAATGTAGTTCTAGACGTTGTTAATGTATATAGCAATTTTCATCAAAAGTTTTGCCAGATTTATGCTCCCAAGCAAGCTGCCTCTACCTTACATAGCTACTCAGTGACACGATAACTACTTTAAAAACTATTATTCACTTTAATTTCTATAAAAATAAAGCAATCGCTGAATAGTCCGTTGAGTGTACAAATACTTTTGAGGCTGCATAAATTGAGGAGATTTAATAAACTTTGTACCTTTCATATTTCATGTATTCTCAATACTACGGATAAACTCTAACTCAATACTCCCATCTAGGGTTTCCATTACAATTTACTAATTTAAAATTAATTGAAAAATTCCATAATGTTATTACAAAAGACACCCATACACCTACCCTCCAAATTCACAGTAACTGCGCTCGTCAGCTTTCCAACCCCCCACAAATTAATCTGTCACTGCCAAATGTATTACAACCTTCCTCTTCATTACAATTTAATATACACTAATGCTTACATAAGAAATGCCATTGAACACAAATATTTTTGTGTAAGTTTTTTTATTTTCACTTTTTCGTGTTATTCTCTCACCGCAACAGGTAAACTGTTGTTTGTCACTTTGACCGCATAGCAAATTACACTCTCACTTACTTATGTAATATAGACATCCGTACAAGGTGCTGTGGGACCGTGAATGACATGAACATTTAACTGTAAAAACTTTCTGTTGTTGCTAAAATCATGTTGCATACAAATATTTTGAGAAATGTCTGTCAGTTTTGATGAGGGTTAATAGACATGTTGCAGGAATTATCTTTGAGTTCGGAAATATCCAGTCGATTGTTGATAATACTTACAAAAAGGTTTCAAAACTATGTAGAGGGATGTTGTAATAACTTTTTATGAATTATTTATTTAATTTTTCCGGTGGTAAATATTTTTGTTTTTATTTTGTGTCTATTGAAATGTTGTCAGTAATAAAAAGAAGGACATGGCTTCAAGTGGTTCGAAACCATTAAAACTACAATGGCTGAATTCGGTTTGGAAAGATAAATTTTAGATGGTGGTCTTGCAAGTTGCAATAATATAATATGATAAGTTATAACCGTACTTAGCCCTTTCTTACATGTTTATTTTTGTTTTTACAAAAACACTTTCGCAGGCTATTTTAACTTTAAAAATATAACCGACCTCAAACAGTCCGTGAATTATATTTTCTTTAATTGTTGTATTATCTTCCTTTTCCAAGAGATAGTATCCTAAGATTATAGTTTTTATTATCACCGCTACGAAAAAGAAATTACCGTTTCAAGTATCATCCATTACATATATACATATGTAACTTACCACATTGGATACGCGTTTTGTAATAGAAATGTGTTGACTTCTAATATCAGCCGACTATTTCTACAAGGATTTAATATAATAATATAATATGCATATTATAGTCTTGATTTTGAGCGTTTTTCAAAAGTTTTCAGAAACACAGAATTCTGCCGAGTTGACAGTCCTTGGCCGGATAAAAAACCGGGTCCGTTCCGGTTCCGTAGACCCGATTGTCGTGGGAACGATATTTAATACTATTTGTTGAATCTCCAAAATAAATTTGGTTGATTCACTGCTTATTTAATAATATACAGGGTAGCTCAAAACTGATTCTCCTATCAGAAGATGCTATAAATTTTGTAATTGACCTATAATGCCAGTTTTGTTTTGACATTTGTGTAGTAAACGCCTGCGAAATACATGTAAATAAACAATGGTGCGCTACACTGCTCCAGAACGCGGGTTATTGGTGACTATTTATTGGACCAATAATCGGTCGGTGACTTTGGCACAACGTGAATTTCGTCACAGGTTTCCTGGCCGTCCGACGCCTACTGGTGAAACACTGCGACGTTTAGCCGCTCGCCTCGAAGAGACTGGCACAACACAAGATGCTGCCAGGCTTGGCAGACCTCGGAGTAGCCGTTTTGCAGAGAATATCGCTTCTGTTGCCGAGGACGTCATGGAAGTGCCGCCGACATCGACCAGACGACGTGCTACGTGAATGGGTATCAGTCGACGGTGTTTACAGTGAAATTTGGTACATGATTTGAAGATGTTACGCACAAAGTCCGAAAGGTGCATTAGCTGTTAGCTGCTTACCGCCAATCGCGTCTAACATACACTCAAGCCATCCTTAAACACAAACAAGAGGAAGATGATTTTTCATCAAAAAATTCCATTTCCATCATAGCGGGTACGTAAATAAGCAAAATTTACGCTTCTGGGGCACTGAAAATCCGCGTGTAACCCAGCTCAAAGTCACTGTATGGTGTGCTGTTTTCGCTGGATGAGTCATCGGACCTTTTTTCTTCGAAGACGTCGCCGGCCAAACGGTTACTGTGAGTGGTGAGCGCTACAGAGCAAAGATCAACGAGTTCTTTTTGCCGCAACTTGATGAATTGTGATTGGAAAATATGTGGTTCCAAAAGGAAGGTGCAACGGCACACACTGCACTTGCCACAACCGATATGCTGAAGACCAAAAAACATCGGATGGTTATTTTTGCGCCACCTACATATAGAGGTCGAATACCTAATATAGAATTTGCAGGCTTTAATTGCAGCCTCCTAAATTCTTGGACTCTAAATTGCTTCTGAACTCTGTAGATGAGCTAAGTAAAATTGGAACTTGGTACATCTTAAAATGCATATTATTTAGTTTTAGAAGTTATTTATCAGTGATAACGCTGAGTGAGTGTTTACAAGCAGACGTTTTTGGTGTTCTCATTTTTTCACTACCCCAAAGTAATTTGAAACTTCAAATCTAATGAGACTGTTTTATTATCATTCGAAAGAACAGTATTTTGCAACAACTACGCCAAAGTCTCAGAACTCAGTATTTCAATAGTTTTAATACGTGAGCAAGTAAGGAATGATAAAGCAAACTGTTCCGAAGCTTCGTAACGAAAAGCTAAAAGGTTGAATATTAGATGGTCCATAGAATACGAAAAAGATTGTATTATTAGATAAATATTTCCAAATTATGAGGAAATAGTGCACTAGTAAGTAATATAAGTATTCAGTTAGACCTTATCCGCATCCATAATTTGGTTAATTATCGCAAGGAACAGAGAAAAAACGGTTCAACCACGATCTAAAAGTGATAGGAGAAAGGTATCATGGTTGATGACATATCTGTTTATTGAAGTATAACATACGACAATTTCGATCATTTTCTTTCTGCTTAGTTTGATGTATCCTTAATTGTCAGAACAAGACTAACATTACTAATACATCTGCTATTTTCTTCACACTTTATGATTTTTGTAATATAAAATGAAGATAATTTAAAAATATACGAAAAAAAATTTTACAAAATCATTGATAGTTGCATGCATTGTGAGAGCAAAAATGTCCAAAATCCATCATATAGTCTTGACTTTCTTCATAACGAGAATTTTACTATTTGCTGAGTAAAGTATTCTGGCTTACCAAAGCAGAGGTAAGCTGATTCACCTACTAAATTCTCAGTTCTTAAAGCGGCTTATAACAGTGGGATAAGATAATTTCTGCGAATTATCATAAGTGACCTGATGTCTTACTTTGCTAATTTTTGCAAATGTTTTGCAAGTTATTAGCAATTTTCCGATATCTCACTTTCGTGGTCCTGTCTCTTTTCCTTGAACGTATATTAGCATTAGCGTGGCATTAAGTAAATCAGCCAAACTCTTGTGACAATCTTCAAAAATATTAACGTAAATTTGTTCAGAAATCTCCATTAGAGTTATAAGTAATTATTATAACCATAATCCAAAAGCATTTCCAACAAAGTTTTCACGCCTTTAAGTGCATAAGAAAATGTCTTCTCCAAGTTTTGACTACTGCGTCTATGCTTGATTGAAAACTAAAGTATGTGCCCAAGTGTAATTAAAGTCAAGAGGCCTGCGTTGTGGACCAAACACAGCTTAAAGATTCAATTTGTAAGTCATTAATGGACACATACAACAACAACCACACGTGCAGCATAAACAGCTTAATGACTACTATGACCCACACTAAACGTCGCAAAAGTGAGTTCGACTATAAATGACTGCACACAGCTGTTTCATGCCCATTAAGACACCGAAAAATACTTAATCTGCAGCTTTACGTAGAACTCATAGTTAAGGGGAGCGGTAAGGTGCAAGAATAGAACGTGCACAGCACAAAAGAAAATACATTTGTCGCTCTATTAGTGACATTTGTTTTAAGGCTAAGTATTTTTCCACAGCTCCACCGCTTTTTATTTCGCTTCTGCCATGTTTTTGCACGGCCGCCACATTGTGTCGCCTACCATAATGTCGTCGACACACGGCCAGGCGTAGTCGCGGCAATGTCTTTATAGGAAATCCCATTCAACCACTAACGTTTTGGTGTCGATTGTTGTGGCGACCTCGCACAATCAGCGGTTTGACACTAAAACGGTTTTAATAAATTCCTATCGTTTTTTCCCTCCGCCTGTGCTTTTTGTCGCTGCGTATGCTCAGTGCCGTTAACTGTAGCAAAAGGTTGTCTAGTCTACGGCAGTCTTCTTCTTGGGCGTTGTCAAAGGTAACATGTGTATTTTATTGATGACAATTTCTTTTGCTCGGCACTTTTTTTTGCCACATCGCACATTTCGTTGGCATTGTTGTTGTTGATCTGCTGCTTATTTCTATTTTTGTGATTTTTCTCCCGCACAAAAGACTTAATAAAGCCATTGCTCTTTGCGTTCGGCATTTGCGCGTCGCTAACGTAAGTACGTGTAATGGCTTGTTGTTGTTATTACTGCTAAGCATTTACTTCCAGCAGGAACACAACACAAGCAGCCCTCTAACGGTTGTGTGACAAATATTGCACATTCTTTTTGGGTGGGAGAACTCTGGCCGAGTGTTCAGCTGACCTTTGCTGCTGTTAGTTGAAGCTTAAGCGCAACTGCTTTTTCTCCGCTCCTTTTGCTTTCCGGCTTTTTTCTGTCGTTTGCAACATAAAACATACCTGCTTCTGGCTGCCGCTTGTTGTCGTTGTTTTGCTAATAAACATGTGACAATGTGGTTTTAATGAAGTTTTATGTTGTTACTGCCACTATTACATTTGTTGTTGTTTCCTTTTTCATTTTCCTCTGCCTTCTCAGTGCAGTTACTTGGTAAATGAGTGGCGTGCATGTGTGTGTGCACATTTATGTCAGTTATGTTGCATGCATATTACCTTGTTGCCCTTAATGGGGTTACTTGTAATGCGTCTTGTTAACATCGACACACTCCATTTGTTGCCTGCGAACTGCTTTTTAACAATCTTTGTTATTTTTACTACAAAAATTTTTTGTATGTTGTTGTTATAATTTTCACATAACAACTTTGTTTGAGGTTGCAGCATATTAAATGAGGTTCACCCTTGAGATAAAAAGCAGCTTAAATCAGAGTGAGTAAAACGGTTGAAGTGCAAAACTTACTTAACACCTTTTATGATTCACTTTTCAGAAATCAACATTATAATTAGCGTTCTTTAAAAGAAGCTTTCTTAAAACTACAATTTTCAACTTATATGAGGGTTTACTCGGAGACAAATGACAATTTTCCAACTCAGTACCATTTTTTACTATAATTGGTTCTGATAACAGAAAAGGTATTTCAGGGTCAGATCCAGAGTATATGGTACATACACAAGCAAGTCATAACCCATTGCCTTATCTTCATCCTAAGTTAGCGTGGCTTTTATTTTGCACAGGGTTCATTAGATAATTTTCTGGTATCAGCAGATGGTTTCGTTTGAGTATAATGCTTTCTTTTTAACACATAAAATCAGTTTTTACTTAGTGTATGCAAAATACCAGAGCATGCGTTACCTAAAATGGAAAAACCTCGTGGAAATGATGCGAACCTCAGCCTTGTCTGTGCAGCTATCGAGAGTGAGTAGCTTTGCTATGTTCAAATGAACGCTGGCTGAATTATACTATCCACGCTGTTGTATTGCGAAAACATTTAAACTGAAACTAAGGGAATTCAGATGTGCATAACTCAAAAGAAGTGTGTAAGAATGGAGAAAAAAATGTTTTTCATTTGTTTTTTTTTTTTTAAATAAATAAAAAAAATATAAAAAAATATCGGACTACTCCGAGATGAGCAGGGATAGTTGTCAAATTAATTGAAGGTTTTTTTAAGAAAAAAAAACAAAAAAAAATGGCGAACTTCCAAAAAAAAATTACAATTTTACTTAAAAACCGATTATTTTATGTAGTTGATCGTGTTCAATTTTTTTCGTGTATTTTTTCGAAAAGTTCATTCAAAAACAAAAATTAAAAAAACGGTCCCCAAAAGTCAATTTCTACAAAAGTTATGGCTATTTGAAAATATAAAAGCCATTTTTTAGAAAAAAAATAGCAAAATTCATAACTTTTTTGAGGTTGGACAAAAAATTTTGAAAAAATTCTCAAAAATGTTTTTCAAAGGGTAGAAAAGGATGGATAACTTTCAGCAAAATCTAAAGGGGTCGGGTTAAAAAGTGGTCAATGTGGTATGGAATATCCCATATAAATGATCAAGAAAACGAGACGAGTTGAATTCAGGGTGACTGTCTGTCTGATGAAACTTACACATGTTCCTTGGAAAAAAAGTTGGGCGAAATTCATGTGTGCCACGTCCACAAAACGTCATTAACCGGAAACCTATAAAATGCCATAATTAAGTATTGCCGTAAGAAAAAGAACTCTAAATAGGCACAGGAGTCGCCATTCCCAAGGGCAGCTGTGGGCTGAAAGTTCTGAAAAAGCAACCATTAAAGCTACAATAATACAGCTCACTCAGAATAAGTCCCTTAAGCACCCCTATCGAGACTAAAGTGGTAATGGTAATGATAATAATCCCATCCACCCCATATAATGGTACAGTTAAAACTATAAAAGGTGCGATAAATCAGTAGAGATGTTATTAGAGATATGACAGCAAAAAACTTTGGACTAATAAATCCTTTAAAGTATGCCCCCTTATAATCAAGGCTTTTCAAGCCCTCAAGTACCGGAAGTGCACAGCCCAGTGTCTACAGTTGACTTTTGAGTTCGGTTAATGTAAAATGAAACTTTGTGTATTAAAAATGGGTTGTAAAAATGGGTTGAGTCGGGTCAATATGTTACTTAGTCCCCTTATATCTAATATAAAAATTTTTCGAACTTCCGGTTGACTTTATGCCGCATATATTGGCCATTAGCTGAGTTATCTCAACGAAAATGGAAATAATATGAATAAAAAAGGATTAGTTACATTTTACGTGTTACATTAGGCAGTCGGTGAATATTCCGCGATAAGCGCATAACTATTTTGGATAGAAAGAATGTCGTAGATATTTTAGCAATCACACAGTTGTCAAAGCATATAAGAATCGATGTTCAGGCAACGAAATTCAAGCTAAAGCAGAAAATCTCAATCAAAATGAAGAAGCTAAACTCAATTTAGAATATATTCTGCTTAAACTTAAAGGCATGAATTCATTTCCCATTACCCATTTCATTTGCCCCCTATCAGTTTCCATCATTTTGCAACGAAATTTAACTGACTCATTTTTTACTGTTACTTAAAGCTATGTACATATTTTATTTATTTACGTAATATTATGTTTCACAAAAATTACAAAGCGCCGTTGTTTTCATATGCAACTTGGATGTCGCCACGGGTGGCGGAGGCGCTGTGCTGGTTACGACGCTTGTAAGCGCGCACTGCCGCGCCACTCCGCCAGAAGACAACTTACCGCACACCGCCAGCGTCTTGACTGTCAACGTCGAGTGATGCATTTAATGAAAAGTAAGAATTTCATCTTTGCATATTTATATTTCATTAAACACAGCAAGAAAAAGTGGAATTTCTTTTGTTGCATGGCGCAATCATTGCTTGGCATCGCGGCGACAGAACTGGAGAATCTTTAACAATAAATTACAATTTCGCTCGAAATGAACAACGCCGAGCAATGGACAGCTTTAGGTGGCACATTTCTTTTACTTCTGCACCGTGCTTTGTTGTTAACGTGCTTCTTGTTATTGTTGTTGAAATCTAACTGAAATTACACAAAGCGAAATGTTGGCGAGTGAGATGAGATGAGCTGCGCTGAAATGAGAAAATAGTGAGACAACATTGCTGCTGCTGCAGTTAAACAATTCTTAATTTTCATTTTCATTCTCATTGCAGACACTGGCGCATTCTCATTCGCAATTTTCAAACTCATCCTTTTGCGCATTTTCGTTTTGGGTTTTCGTTTCCGCTGTTAATTTAGAAATAATGCATATTTATACGTTTCATTTTCACACATTCCGAATGCGGCGCGCTGAAAGGTAAGCGCGCTGGTCTGTGTTTGTTGGTGTTGTCAACTGCGCGGCTAAAATTGCTTTGCTTAGTGCAAAGTTGGATGAGTGGCGCAACTTTTTATATTACGCCATTTTTTTTTGCATGCTAAAATAGCACTTTGCTTGTTGTCGCATTTGTTGTTGTTATTGTTGCTGTTGGTAAATCTGTTTTGCCTTAATGTTGCACTTCCGTTATGATGATTATGCTGCCGCGCGCAGCTGCTGCGGTTACCTGCTGTGTCGCTGTTGTCACAGTCGCGCATGGACGCACACCAACACACACAAATACATATATATGGTTTACGTATAAAATAAAAAAGTAACAAGTGCAATATTATAAAATAACCCTCAGCGCACACACGCGCACACTCATTACTTGCGCCACGGGATGTGGGCTCGAAGTGTTCTGCGGCATTTCCGCTTACCGTTGCGGATGCGCGCTGCTGCAAAAAGTAGCCAAGCAGTGGACAGTCTGCTCCCCATAGCGGTCAGCGCGCATAATGCGCACCACATAAACACACACACAAACACTTGCTCGCCCATATAAGTGTATGAGTGTATGCATATGGCATTGTAAACTTACCACATGCTGCGGCACACTTAGTTGCTTTCGGTCTTGTTGCCTTTTTTGTTGTTTTTGTTTCATTTTTTAGTTTATTTTCCTTTTAGTTTTTCTCTGTTTTGTTGCTGCCTTGTCCTTTCGCCATGGCGCTGGATTTTAATGGCATCTTGCAGCTGCTTCAGTTGCTCCAGTGAACGAAAATTGTCAAACAGTTTTTAAGCTTGTTGTTATTTTTGTTTTCGCCTTACTTTTGTTTTACAATTTTTCTCGGCTTTTTTTATGTAATTTTCTTTTTCGCGTTTTACTGCAAGTGTATGAAATCATAAGGCTCAAAAGCTCATAATGCCCACTGGCTTATGTTGCTACAAGAAGTGCAATGTCAAACAAATGAACTGGCATTATTGTTGTTTCGTTTTGTTGTATTTGATTTCTTTTAGGTTGGTGCAAAACAGTGGGAAGTTGTTGCTGTGTCAAGGTAAAATAATCAGTGTTTTCTATTCGTTTTACCTAATATGCCATTTCGATTGGTGTTCCCTTAATATCGTTTGATCGTCATGTAAAAACTCTTTCGTTTGTAAAAAAACTCTTTGGAACCCACTAGATACAAATAATAAATTCCGTAGATGCCACACGAATCCACATGCGAATCGCTGCTGAAGGCAGTGAAATTGATTCATTTCTATCCATGGTTACTAAAGATGAAAAACGAAAACGGTCGTGATCGAGTCACTATGTTTCTTGAACTGCTCTTCTTTAGCCAATCTATGATCTTTACCGTCAACGTTTAGATCATAAGAAGCAATCAACCGCTCAAACCTTTGGCCAATAGGGTAGAAATTGTGTGTCATTGTTTAAAGTTCAGGGCGCTTGATTTGGAGATTCTTATGAATCCATCTTAAAGTGCGGTTTTTGACTGCATCTCGATTGCCCCAGATTTTGCCAACTGCTACGAGAGTTTTATTGGGAGTTTCATTGAAATCGTCTTCAAAACGGCAACGAGTTTATGAACAAAACCTACCCATTTGACCTAAACTATGCTAAAGATTTCTTTTTGCTAGGCATGGTTGACTTCGCTTGTGGGTCGGAGGAGATTGTATTTTCGTAGAACAATGGAATAAATCAATAACACTTTCACACATCAAGAATTTAAGTTCAGATTGTTGGTTGAGACTGAGGTGAGAAGGCTTTGACTTACACTTTTTGCACAATTTTATTCCTCAGCACATATATTTAACACACATATTTAAGGGTGGAAGAGAAGTTACAGTTACTCCTATTATACTTTTTTTTTTAATTTGTCCATCACCAAGACACAAGAGGTGAAACTACCTTAAACTTCATTCGCACTTTTTATCTTGTCTATGAAATCGGTTCAAATTTGACAAAATTATCATTATTATGTGGACGAAGTTTTGTTTGGTTCCTGCTTTCTTGGAGGGATTATTTATCGGATATTTTGACATATTTATTTAGTTCCGAGTCTGGAAGTTACCCATTGTTGTTGCTTTAGCGCCAAAATTACCCTCTGTAAGTTATCTCTTAATCAACACTTGTAGAATATCTAACTTTCATATCGGTGGTAGATAATGTTGTTGAAAGACCATAAAGATCTGAGACAGTTTATGTGTATCGTAATGCTTGAACTCAGTAATAAGAGTTCTGTTCAAAACCCAAAAGTTAGCAATTTCAATTATTTTCATAAGGTTTCTGAGATATTTACACACTTTTGCCTTAAAATTATTTCTAAACCCTTCTAGATAGCTAAGCTTGCTAAGAGCGTTATGAAATAATTGATATTTTTCGATTAAATTAATAATTAAAAATGTTATTTTCAACAGCGTGCATGGCTTACAATATGACGGCTGTAAGTAAAATTTTAGGCAGAATAAACCTAGTTTTATGTGATCCCCTTTTATGAATTTCTTTTTCTTCCTTTTTGAAAATAGTCCACTGCCTATATAAATCTGCTAGGAGAAGTTGCTGACTCTGAAGAATTTAAAACCTACAATTTTTTTTATCATTAATTTCAAGTTTTTCTATTGGTACTTTATATTTTTCATTTACCATTATGAATACAAATACAAATGTAGATAGATTTACAAATTTAGTAGTGATTTATATTCCTTATATTTTATTGGCATATTTATTCTAAAAACCTATAATTTTCTCCTCTTCTTACTGTAAGCCATGGCTTTATTTTGCATAATATTCAATGATCCCTAGAATTGGATATGGAACTCATTGTAACTTCTAAATATGTGTTCAGAATTATACTGGCGCTAGTTTATCTACTTTAAATATAATATTTCCAAAATTTAGGAGTATTTTACATTGGGCAAAGAAACGCCGTTTGGTTGGTCGACTTTTTCTAAAACTATTATCATTACTACATATGTTATTGTGAGCAGAAGTTAAGCTAAACACTACTTTGGTATTTACATGTTTAATCTTTGAATCGCCAGAGTTTTGAACTCACTCAGTTAGAGTGCTAGTCATATACTTACCAAGCTCTCCAATCCCACAATGCTAGTCATATACTTACCAAGCTCTCCAATCCCACAATGCGAAATGGAAAACAATTGGAATTGTTAGTTTGAATCGTCTAGAGGAATCCAACGCTCAGAGCTTTAGTCAACGGAGAGGAATTTCGTTCCATCCTAAAGTAAGAAAACGTTGTATAATCTCCCAATTAGAAATTTTTTATTAATTTAATATATTATTTCATTATTTTCAATAAATATGTAAAATAAATGAGGAAAACCGAATATTTTTTACATTAGTCTAAAAAAGTTTTAAAGTATATTTCATTATACAATTATTGCAAGAAAAATTATAAAATCACTAAAATTGAATACAAAAACTATAACTTTTAAATTTTAATTATATTTTTCGTGCCATTTTACCTTTTAATTTAGTTTTGTGCACATACTCTTCGATTACGAAACACTGTGCGCGAAGTGACCCATTCTCTTTGCTCGCAAGAAATCTGTGCTGCCGAAAACACATTCGTTTCGCAACACACGAACGTGCATGTGTGCGCTCTTCGTGTGTTGTCTCGTTACGCGCTCATTGCGAAAGTTTTTTCCCTTCACTTCCATGCGGTCTTAAATGCTTCTGCTCCCATATCCTTTATTATATTTCTACATTATGCAAAGGACACATTGTGCAACCGAGCAGCTGCTACACCTTACGCGTGCAGCTTCTTACTCTTAAATACTTTATTACCGAACTTGCTGGAGCGCCAGGCCACCTGACCACCTACCCGTTTGGCTCTGTGCCCGCGGCCGTGCCCAGCGCGCCGTGAATGCATAGAACATTAGCAAATGCTATTTGTATTTATTATGAAACTTTAAATGCATAAGCAAAGCAATTTCACTAATATTAGTGTATTTGTGTATTTTTATTGCGCTCTTCGTGTTCTTCATATACTTCGGCTTATTGTGCATGAGTTAACGCTCGAGTTGAGTTGGCATGCGGATGAGCTAATAAAGTGGCATTTAGAATGGATTTTAATTCGTAAGAACTGACATTGCGAGCTGCCTTTACGTCCGTACGTTTTGTTTCTGAGCGCTGGTCCGGCATTAGCTTGGTAGTCTGCTCTAGCTCTGCTTGGCTTTAGGCGCTTTCTGAACTTTTCTCTTATTGTTGTTGTGGTTGTTTTGCCGCTATGGTTGTTTTTATTGTTGTTGTGGTTTTTTCATCTTTTTGTTGGCGCTTTTGTGCTTGTTATTTCAGCTGTTTCGTGCTTATGCGAGCGTTAAATGAAATGCACTTTGAGCACAGTTTCGACTCTTGTGCGCTGCAATTCTCTTGTTATTTCATAAATTTCAATTTTTTGGTAAACAAGTTAAATAGCCAAACACCTGAGGCTTAGGTGTGGTTGAAATTTCCTATATTAGTAGGTATATGTGTGTGGGTATTTTAATATTTCGGCCGCAGGTTATATGCAAAATGGCAATCAAATTGTGAAAAATGTCTGTTGCAGAAATGCTAGAAAATCATATTAATAATTCTCTTTTTTTGTAAAGACAACATGCAGATTTTACATTGAGATTTATGTACAAGTACATAAAGGGTGATTTTTTAAGAGCTTGATAACTTTTTAAAAAAAAAAAACGCATAAAATTTGCAAAATCTCATCGGTTCTTTATTTGAAACGTTAGATTGGTTCATGACATTTACTTTTTGAAGATAATTTCATTTAAATGTTGACCGCGGCTGCGTCTTAGGTGGTCCATTCGGAAAGTCCAATTTTGGGCAACTTTTTCGAGCATTTCGGCCGGAATAGCCCGAATTTCTTCGGAAATGTTGTCTTCCAAAGCTGGAATAGTTGCTGGCTTATTTCTGTAGACTTTAGACTTGACGTAGCCCCACAAAAAATAGTCTAAAGGCGTTAAATCGCATGATCTTGGTGGCCAACTTACGGGTCCATTTCTTGAGATGAATTGTTGTCCGAAGTTTTCCCTCAAAATGGCCATAGAATCGCGAGCTGTGTGGCATGTAGCGCCATCTTGTTGAAACCACATGTCAACCAAGTTCAGTTCTTCCATTTTTGGCAACAAAAAGTTTGTTAGCATCGAACGATAGCGATCGCCATTCACCGTAACGTTGCGTCCAACAGCATCTTTGAAAAAATACGGTCCAATGATTCCACCAGCGTACAAACCACACCAAACAGTGCATTTTTCGGGATGCATGGGCAGTTCTTGAACGGCTTCTGGTTGCTCTTCACCCCAAATGCGGCAATTTTGCTTATTTACGTAGCCATTCAACCAGAAATGAGCCTCATCGCTCATCGGACACGGACGCGAAACACATTTCGAACCGAACACTGATTTTGGTAATAAAATTCAATGATTTGCAAGCGCTGCTCGTTAGTAAGTCTATTCATGATGAAATGTCAAAGCATACTGAGCATCTTTCTCTTTGACACCATGTCTGACATCCCACGTGATCTGTCAAATACTACTGCATGAAAATCCTAACCTCAAAAAAATCACCCGTTATATGTGTGTGTGTGTGCGGTTGAAAATGTAATAAAAACATTGTAATTAATAATTGTGTAAAGTAAAACGTAACAATCTACCACACATACATATATACGATTCCATGTGTTTGTGTGGGTATTCGGTTTGTTATCTTTGTTTCTTAACAGTTTTCAGTAGCAAAACATGTAATAGCCTCAGGCTGATCTGGAGATTTTGATTTAAAATGAATTTTAGTTGCATAAACATCAGCTTAATTGACCTTTGAGATTTTATTTATGGCAGCAAAATGATTTATAAAGTGAACGAAATATATTTATGATTATTTTTATTTTTTTTTTTGTTAAAAATAAATTACATGAAATATTAATGATGTTAACATACGTCTTTATATGGCTTGCCTCTGGCCTTTAAACCAACTGGCTAGTGGTCTTTGTACATTAAAAGTTGTATAATTCATATTTCACACAAGTTATGAACAATTACTTGACCTGCAGCTGCCAAAAACAGGAAGGGATCTGTAGAGTTTTGATATCTAGTTTTTAGCTTACCCAGAACATAATTTATAAATCGGATTAACAAATCTACAGTTTATATTAATAGGTAACGTAAGTTATCAATGGTTAGAGTACCGCAGAATTTCCATAAATTTGAGGAGTGAATCTATTAATTTTTCGCTATTCGCTTTCCTTTTTTTACTACACACTGTCTCTGAAGGACTTCGTGGCATTATCTTTGAAAAATTTGTATCATTGCCACTAGAATCGAAATCATAAGTTTTAGTTCCAACCTTCAAAAAAACAAAAAAAAACGGGTAAATATTTTACTACTGTCGGACAATTGTCGAGCGCATATTCGTGAATTACTTACCAAAAATAATCTGTAACCATACACCAGCCTCCAAATTCGGAAAACACCGCTATGTGCGTTTTTTTTCTATTTCCAAAAATAAAGAGAACTTTAAATGAATAAATATTTTTCTTAACAAAAATTTCTGTTAATTTTGTGAACACAACTCTTGAAGAATTTGAGTGATACAAGGGAACGGGTAACAGAAATATCTTGTGTAAATGAAACACTAAGATTTTATGAAAATAGCATAGGCGTGAAACAAACCACAGCTTTTGCTCCAGTAATATGGCTACCGAAGAAGATAAAAGCAGTGGACATCTTCAATAAGTCTAACGGAGGAAAGAATAAAAAAAATCGAAAATGTAATTTGGAGTAACCGTAAAATTTAAGTTGATTAAAGTATTGGTCTCAGAAGAATATGTTTTATATTTCATGCTCGAATATTTGAGTGGGTGAATGCTCTGCGCAAAGTAACTACAGGGTTTTTCATTAAAAGTGATATGATTTCTTAAACAAAAAAACCAAAAAAAAAAAAAAAAAATATCTACACACTAATTGTTAAGGAAAATCAAATGCTTTTATTTATTTTGATATAAAATCAATACAATTAAGTTCTGAATATAACATCACTCAAATAGTCTCCACGACTTCGATGAACCCAATTTTTGAGTACTTTTGCTACTAAATCAAATCGTATGTCATGAAAAGCACATTGCTTTCTTAAGCTGTATTATAGTCTAGTTTATTCATAAAGACCAATGACTTTACATAACCCTGTAAGAAGTAGTCTAATGGTATTAATCACAACTTCTTGGAGGCCATTCAATGTAACGATTTTTTAAAATAAGCGAATCTCCAAAATTTTCTCGCAATAATTCGTGGTTTCACGTGCTGTATGGCATGAAGCCCCGTTTTGTTGGAACCCGATATTGTGAATATAAACTTCTTACAATTGCGGCTATATCATGTTGGTTTTCATTCCTCTATACCGCTCTCCATTGACAGTAACGGTGTCTCCTGCTTCATTTCGAATGAAGTACGGAACGATCATTCCACCAAACCAAAAACCAAACCAAACTGTCAATTTTGGTGAATGTAATGGTTGTTCGTGAATAATTTTTGAATTTTCTTCGCTTTGTTTATTTACTGCACCAAGCCGATAAAAAGTAGCCTCAGATACTTACAAAATCGTTTCTTACAAAGATAGTTTCTTATAAAGATCGTTTTCAAGTTGTTCCAAGTCAAAATCAGTAAATCTACGACGTTTGCTTTGCTTCAAAGGCTTCAGTTTTTGAGAGAGAACAATTTTATGTGCATGGAAGTCCAAATCCTTTCTCAAAATCCTGCAGGTTTTGCTTTGAGACAATCCCAATTCTTGAGAATTTTTTAGAATCTACAAAATTCGACAACATTCGCCTGAACGACATCAATATTTAAATTACTTCGAGCGGTCTTTGTCTTATTGGCACATGAAATTTTCACAATTTGACGAATAGCTAGTACAGGTAGACAAAAGCGCACTAGAAGTTGTAATTGGAAAACGATTATTTCATAATAATATTGAGGAATTTTTAAACGTTGTTTTTGTATATCTTTTCTCGATGATATTGTAAACATTACAATGTAGAAAGATTATAGATCACGGTGTGTTATAAATGAACGAAATGACACTTAGAAATCATATCAGCCCGATTGAAATTGAATTTAAGTCCAGAGTCGACGTATAAGTAATTTTTTACTGCTATTTTGAAAAGAAAGAAACCTTGAACAATAACTTGACATTGACATCAACTTTGGCTGGTAGATAAACCTTGCACCAAAGTGAAAAGGTATTTAGGTCCATCCGTATCCGAAAACTTTGACTGATTGAAGGGCACGATTTAGAAATAAGTAAGGAATGGCCCAGAAATTGCAAGAATCAAATTCAGAGAAATATCTTTCTTTCAGCAACTAATATAGTATTCAGATAACTACGTTCGGTTTAAGTTCTAAAGAATTTTAGCTACAAAACTGTTTACTCGGACAGTCTAACAGCTGTGTGAGCCCAAAATATTTTATTACCGAATTTACTGACAAAATTTACTGACAATTAACTGTCAAAATTTCGAAACGAAAATTATGAACACTCCTTTTGACACTATTTCTATAGGAAGTATTCAAGTATTTTGCGAAATCAAGCATGTGGTAGGTTAGACAGTTAGGAACGCAATGAAGCAAAATTTTCAAATTATATATACAGTTTTCGATATGAAAATTCTATTCCGTTGAACATTACTTGTATTGAATTATTGACAAATATTAGGTAGAAATAATCAGAGAAACAAATTTGAATAATTTTTAATATACAAGTATATCAACATAAATGTATTGAAGAACTGAACTGAAACCATGAATTTTTTATAAATTTTCTACTGGCAGAAAAAACAAAACAAAGTCACTAACCTCTTGTCATTTCGGTAGACATCTGAATCATAGCAATTGAAACCTCTAAGTAAATGTCTGTATGATGGTGAAGCAACTGAAACCGGTGTCAATGACAATTACCTGCGATATATGCCAGCGACACTTGGCTTCTGTAGACCTCAGCCCGCTTATCTAATTTTAAATATAGGTATGGAGTATATAGTTATCAAAGTCCTTTGAAATGCATAAGTGTTTAAGTATGTGTTTGTGTAATAGCATCGATTACATTTTCTGTCTGTAACAATAAATCAGGTGTTGTTGCAACATATGCAACAGGAGACCAGTAGGTAAAAACGCAACGCATTGGAGAATATTAGAAAAAAGGCAACGATAGAATGAAAACAAAAAGACGAGTGTGTATGTAAGCTTTGCTGCTCAGTCGAAAACACATGAAATACTGCAGAAGGTGACTCTAAAAAGTCAAAAAAAAAAAAAATATTTGTATAGAGAAGGAGGGGGAAAATTATTTGGTTTCCAGTGAGGGTTTGTGCATTTGTATTTGTGTCTGCGTGTGTGTGAACCCAATTGCTGTAGCGAGCAATTGCGACATTGCAGTCTAGGGATTTCGCCTGTAACAGGTACAACAAGTGGTGCAAGTCCTCTGTTGGCTGCCACTCAAGCAACCCAGCTGGCAAGCGCAACGGGGGTATTGGAATACTTTTAAGAAAATTGAATTTGAAATCTATGCATTGGCAGCGGTGAAATGGAAAGTGTCAAAGACACCGTCTTAAAGGCAGTAAGCGAGCAAATGGAGTATTTTACATGGAAACTTACACACGCACTCTTTTATACACTCTTCTTATGCGTGCGTTTTTGGTCATTAGAATTGCAGTCCAGAAGACTTTCGTAGCATATTCTCTAACATGTATGTTTGTTTGTATGCGTAGAACATGTCTTTCCGTTAACATATAAAAGCACTTGTGACTCGTTTTCTGCCATGTAAGACGTGCAACGTGGTGGAAGTATCTGTGACGTGATATATTAAATTGTGGCATTTATTGCAGTAGTCACATGTTACCACCCTCTGGGTTTCAACTGGAGAGAAATTGAAGAATTTAATTTGATCAGTTAGGATTTTTTGTATTAACTTGCTTGAAGGCGTCTATATTTTTCCCAAGTTTTTAAGGCATATAAATAAATAAAAATAATATATAAATAATATGGAGAAAGAGCCGAGTTATATGCGGCGTGCCATCTATCACGTCAAAATTTGAAACACCACCAGAGACCAAAAAATTTTCATCTCGATATTTCTAGTAAAAATCCCCTAGTATTACTTTCAGCAAGGCTTGCGTTGAATTCTTTCAAGACTGTGGGCTCATCATTCGCCCCTAATGATATGACCTAGTTTGGGTACATAAATCTTCGGAGGAATATTTTGCTCGAATACCCTACGAGTTACTTGGGTTTGTTTAGACAACACTTCCCTTCAACTCTGACCTATTTCGCTTATAAGAATATTTATTACATTAGGTTAAGCCAAGGGGTTGATTCAAAGTTGATGAATGCCTCGTTCTTTGTGTTCCCAAAACTCCTAAAACATGGATCATCAGGTAATCATCGATCGACTCATCGTTTTTTACTTATATATTATCAATCAGAAAATTTTTTGGGTTTGTAAGAGGTGTGTCTATAAAGACATTTTAATCTCAATCTAGCAAAGGTTTTTCAGTAGATGATTCCACCTCACCTTCCGTCATATAGTTTTGGCAAAGAGCGTCCACTAGTAATATGCACAAGGGATAAAAGGATGCTTACCCTTGCCAGCTTATTGACTTTTCAATTTCTGCCGATTCCGCTATGGCCGGGCATCCATACCACCCTAATAATGTAGTTGCTTGAAATTATTTCTAAAAAGGTCATGCCTTTCTTGACTAGTTTTTAACGCAAAGCCGGCAAGCCCAGAGTCAGTATATCCGCTTGGCTATCGGGGTGACTGTACTCCTCTCTTAAAGAAGCTGCATTTCGTAGCAGCACATCTACTGCTGCCTTGGTGTTAGCCACTTCCGTTTAAAAGAAGCAACAGTTGTCTGGTAGTCTGAAATTAGAGTTGATGAAGAGCTCCCGACAGAAGACCCCACCAGTTTAGTTTGTACTCCATATTTTAATTAGTTTGTGCTGGCAAGATTGTTTACAACGCGAATAATATGTCTGCCGATTTTCACCAAACATAGAAATTTAACAAATATTTTTCTTGAAATTTTTATGACTCTAAAGACCATAAAAGTTTTGGTCATCACCAGCTTGATTACAGATTTGGACTTTACCTCTTTGTTGTTATTTGTTCGATAAGCTCACTGCATATAATCATTTTACTTTTCAGTAGGCATTCTCCCGTGATTGACCTATTGAGTATAACGTCTCAATGATGCATAATTTGTACCTCCAGTCACCCTTGAGCCAGGAGTTGATTAAGCTTGGTTCTATGCCTGATTCTAAACTAGAGAATATCAGTTAGATTGTTAGACTTTATGACTCCGGATCAGTTGGAGTCCATTTATCGCTAAAGTGCATTGATCCCCTCCCAAATTTTACTTAGGTACTTTTTTCCATTCCAGCGAGCTCGCGTGGATATTTAAAGTATGTGATCCAAGGTGTTTCATATTTGATCTTGAAAGGGCCAGGCAGTTAAGCTGGAAGTGTTGAGATGCTTTCAGGCGTATTATTGATGACCTGTGGAAATGCGAACTATAAGGAAATGACGGATATTGGTGAGGACAAGAACTCATTCAACCTCTTATGATTTACCTCGAATCAAAAGGATCTTATGATTGCGCAGGTATTGGTAGAAGACATAAATGCCGCGATCTGTTTCTATTCTTTTCTTATATAATTTTAAACTATGTCGGATATCCGTTTATCTGATATACTCTGCTCTTCGGAATAGTGGATATGGTCTCCTCTGCCCTAAATATGCAAAATGCTTGAAATGAGTTTAAGATAATAGTTCAACAACCCACTCCGCAAGTGTTTTCCTTTCCTTAGTAAATCTTTGAAGACTCTATATATGGTTAGAGTGACAATTTCCGTTAATTTAGCCTCGTTCATCTGTCTATATACACGCGAACTGATCCTTCAATTTGTGAAATATTGATCATAAATTTGGACATATGCTTTTCTAACCACAAAAGTTTTTTAGTTGCCCGAACGGCCGATAGCGGACCTGTATAGTATATAGCTGCCATACTGATCGATCAAAATCAAGTCCTAGCAAGAAACAATTTTTTACTTGGCAATGTATTTTTACCAAATTATTCCTGAAGTCAGCGCTAGAATCTTTGACCATTTAAGATCGGCGGACTCTTGTATCATATATAACTGTCATCCAAACTAACCGATCATAATTATGATAAAAATATTTTCGTAACCTTTCATGCTATGATAAATTCACCTGTGAAAAATATTATTGTATAATGAGATGCGCCAAGTCAAAAAAAGTCTAATTTTTTGAATACTGGAAAATTATGTGAGATGTGAAAATGACGTGATCTGCAGTTTGTTTTGTCAAATTTTTTTGTAATGTAACTTGGTCTTTGCTTCACTTTATAGTGCGCGAAATACTAAGTTTGGATTACCTTACTTAGTTCCCTATAATCTCAAAACCAAGCACTCTTCTCAACCACACAAAAATTACATAAGTGCATTCCAACTTACCAGTTGCGGTAAATTCCACTATCCCTTTGTATAAATCAAAATCCGTAGAGTTGTTCATTTCCGCTGCAACCGGAAACTTGTAGCTTACACGCGCACACGAAAACAATCAAACGATTACTCTTATGTACACACACACACGTACATATTTTGTACTTATATGTGTTGATCTAAGAATGCACAGCTATAAATAGTCATTATTTAGCTTTTGTCATTCCCCACCTTCGAATTCCCTGAAGAAGTAGCAAATCTAGCAAATTGATTGCAAGCGAGTTGATTAAAAACAATAAAATACGCTTATTGCGGATAGCTGGCCCATAAATAAGCAATTTATTGTGTGTTTCCGTTACTAGCAACACACACACGCACGCACAAATAAAATGCGCTCCACGACAGCGTACGACCGCCGTTTTCCGATCGCAATCATTGTTTTGGCAATTCAGCAACAGCTTAGCTCCTGATTTGTTTTTGCTTTTTCTGACTGCTTGTGCAGCTGCGCTGCGTGCTGACCGTTGTTAGTACCTGAGTTTATTAGAATTGCAATAATTTCCGTTTTTTCTAGAAATGGGTTTTTACTCGCTTTTCGGTGTTATTTTTTGACTTTTTGATTGCAGTGATTAGTTACCTGTTGTTGTGGGTGTACTAGTAGCAAAGCTACAAGGCTTTGTCCAGAAAATTAATAAAAGTCTTTTGTATTTTAACTAACAATGCTCACTGAAATTAAGATCCTAAAATCCTAATTTAGTAATTTTTGTCTATATATACTAGGCTTATATTATAATCGCATAGCAAACCTTTTCTTTTCATAACTAATCAAGAACTAAACAGCTGACAGCGCAATTAACTGTAGTTATCAAGTCATCTACTAAGACGTTGGTTTTTGACTATATCTGTTTGATTGTTGATGATTTGTTCAACTAACGGTTGTAGGTATCACCTAAAATTAAGATATACTTGTAGATATGGGGTTATAAAGGGTAGTCCATTTCACATTTTTAAAGAAAACTCAGAAAATTAAAATTTAATGCAGAAAGTTTATTATCATTGGAAAGAACATTCTTTGTCATTTATTTCATGATCTCTTTCAAATATTGGCCGCGGCTACGTCTCAGATGGTCCATCCGTTGATTCTAATTCTCGATGATTTGTACGAACATTTCGACTGGTAACTGGCGTCGTGTGTCATTCGTGTTTTGCTAAAAGCCCTGAATCGAAGCGGATTGTCGCATGGACTTTAGACTTTACATATCCCCACAGGAAGGAGTCTATCGGTGAGATATCACGCCTTCTTGGTGGCCAATCGTCCGGCCTAAATTGTAAAATTATCTGCTCAGTGTTCTCTCAATAAATCCATTGATTGATGTGATGTGTGGGAAGTGGCATGGTCCTGTTGAAACCAAATGTCGCCGGCGACACGTCGCCGATGAATCACGAGCTTCAATTTCGGGCCTCAAATTGTCGGTTATCACGTCGCGATACCTGTTGTTGTTGTTGTAGCGGCAGAATTCTGCCGAGTTGACAGTCCTTGGCCGGATAAAAATCTGGGTCCGTTCCGGTTACGTAGATCCGACTGTCGTGGGAACGGTCGCCGTGATACCTGTCGCCATTCGTGGTTACGTTCTAACCGGAATTATTTTTGAAGAAATAAAACTACATCAAACCGTTTCTTTTTCTGGATGCAATGGCAGCTCTTAAATATTTTCGGGTTGCCCTTCATTCCAAACGCGGCAATTTTGCTTTTTTACATACCCATTGAGCCAGAAAAGGGCTTCATCGCTTAACAAAGCGAAGCATCTGATGTACATTCTAATGTACATAAAATACATAGATGAGGATCGCACCAGCACCTTAGATCTATTGTGCCGGCGCTTAACATCCTAGATCACCAAAAGCTAAAATAGCAAAATTCGTTTGGGACAATTTTTATAATAGCTATTACTGACAGTGTGCATATGGATGAAATCGAATGATAACTCCGTCCATTCCCCAAATAACTGTACTGTTAAAAACTACTAAAAACTCTATAAATCCATAACTAAATACTCCAGAGACATTCAAATTTGTGCCCAAGATGGTATGTATAAGAGAGAGTTATGGGAACCGCTGTGAAAATCAGACGATAGGCATGTCACCACCATTTTTTATATGAATATATCGGGCCCAGACCGACCGATTTTAATTACATTTAGTTCGAGGTTTTCTTCTTTTCTTCCTATGTCAAAGCACGAAAGTAGACGAATTCATACTAGAAGAGTCGCCTACTTCCCGTATTACAGAATTTTAAATTCTTTTTTATTCTTTCACTTTACAGTACACAAAGCAAGAAATAAATAATATAACGGAATAAAATATGGCATTAATGATTCTTTGAGATATATAATTTAAGTTCAGAGATAATCCTCTGCTGACAATGGTATTGCCTTGTGTCAAAATGGGTTGAATTTACCCGATACTTTCCTTAATGCCCATATACTTTATAGAAAGATTTTAGAACTTCCGGGTGACTTTATACCGCATATATCTGCCAACATTTGAGTCATGATTATAGAGTTATGAAAAGAAAAGAGCGTGTTTAACTCATAACAGTGGATCTTTGTGCCTTAAATGGATAAAATTGGACGAAAATTTTATTTAGACCCCATAAAAAAACATATAATATCCATGGTATGTAGTAGTGACAAAAATCATAAAATCGGTTCGATACTACCTTTAACTCCCATATACTACATATTAGGTTGACCGAAAAAAAACCGGTGATTTTGCATACAAACGGCGTTGACAATTTTGTGAACGGCTTAGGACTTTGTTATTGCATTTTTGCTTTTGTCAAACATTAGCTGCCACTTTTACTTTGCCTTAGATAAAAAGCGCGCGTAATTATATTTATATTTGTTTGTTTGCGGCAATTTTAATATGGAGCCCACAAAGGAGCATTTCCGTCATATGTTACTTTATTATTTCCTCAAAAGGAAAAATGCAGCTCAGGTTGCTAAAAAGTTACGTGATGTGTATGGTGACAAAGTCTTAAAAGAAACACAGTGTCAAAGTTGGTTTGTCAAATTCCGTTCAGGTCGGCCAAGTGCAGTTGATGATGACGTCATCAAGGCTTTATTCGAATCGGATCGTCATGTAACTGAGCGTGAGATTGGAGAGAAGTTAAATATACCGCAATCAACCATACATGATCTCTATACGACGTCTTGGGATGGTAAAAAAACTCAAAAAAATTTTGAAAAAATCACCGGTTTCTTTTCGGTCAACCTAATATTTATAATGAAAAAAAAAAAAAAAAAATAGAAAATGTTCGGTTGCACCCGAACTTAGCGCTTCCTTACATTTTTGTTTTCAATATAATTGCCAGACTCAACAACTCTTTGAGCGTGAAAATTTCTTCCAGTCAGTAAATCCAGTCTAGGCTTTAAAACCTTTTGATTGTCGGCATTTATTTGGCTTAAGAAATCAGGTAAATAAAAAACAGAAAGTCGTACCCCATAAAGAGTAGTATAGAACTGAATTCTTTCAGTCTTGCATTTTAGATTACTATTACGGCCTTTTATGGGCTTATCAAGTTCACAATTATTTTAGTCTCCTCTTGTGAATTTCGTTTTGTTCAACTTTTTGCTCTGAAAACTTAATCCCTTTAAGTGCTTCCAATTTAAGGACTTTGTTAAAAAATATATACAAATGGACCCTCAAAGCTACTCATCCTGATTACAAGTTAGATTTCAGGAATTTTTCATGAAGAGTTTATTTTGTGGATTTTAGCAAACAACCCTGATTGATGCTTTTGTCTTCTTCTGTATTAAATTATTCGACAGTTAGATTGAGTGTCGCAGGTTACGGTCTGGATGAAATTTCCTTTTGACCAAAACACAAGTCTATCTGTACTGCCTTCGCCCGATTATTTATTCTTATCAGTCTCTCTTCTCGTCCCTCGGTGAATGAATTTTTATATACATATATGTATATACTAGCGGCCCCCTCAGGCGTTGACTGCATGAAATTATGTGTTTTGAAATGTGAAGAAAGTTGAATTTTTCAATGTAACGCAGCGTGATAAACAACATTTTTTGGTTTCTATTCCAGTGCGTAAATGCATACAGTAGATGGCTTTCCAATTCGTAAACACGCCACGTATGTCTGGACGTGTAAAAAACATAGCATTTCCAAATTTATGCCACACACTATGCGACCATCCTTGCGTCCTGTTGATTGTCTCAAATGCAATTCTGACTGAAAACGGAATGCGTTTGAAGTGAAATGGTAAATGGTTAGAACTCAAAGGAACTCGTAGAATCAAGTATTCTGCCCCCTGGTATTCGATAGGTGTGTCAAAACCAGTTGGGTTCCATTACAAAGTTTCGGAATATGAAGATTGCGAAACATAATATTGACAGATCCAACTTTGAGACACAAATGATGCGGTGGCATACCAAGCTTCTCCAAAGAATTTAGAAATTCCACTGGATAACTCACGACGTGGTCTTCATTGTCAAGACGATCGATCGATTTGTATGTGCGCAAGTCTCCCGGAATTTGACTTTGAATCTTCCAGTTAAGTCAACAAAATCGGTATTTTTGGCAGCTAAAATTGCGCGTGCACTCAAGGGATCATAGTTACGATAATTTGGCTCATGTCCGAACATTCGTGATGAGTTTATCTTTCGTGAATTGATAAACGGCAGATGGAATTGATATCAAACCACCGGAAGTATCAACCTGAATTGATCCATTTCCAATTTTTAGCAAAGACGATGTAAAATGTCTTCGGCAAAGTAATTTTTGTTCGTATCCCATAACTGACGCGAATTTGAAGGCTGATATATTGAAATAATCATTGCGAAGAGTGTGCGAACTTCATTTGCATTCGATTTTTTTTTTTTCATTTTGCGATTCATTTTTAGATATGTATAAGAAGAAGATATGTAACTTATATTGGTATTGTATATTTGTGATTTGAGAAAAGCTAAATTTGGAGAGTACCTTATAGGAAAAATTAACTGGCTCTCGATTGCAAATTTTTTTATTAGTCAATTTTTTTAGTCAATTTTTATGAAAACTTAGTCAACTGTCTCGCATCACAAAGTGGTACCGGAAGATGCGTTCTTATCAAGAAGTGACTAGATTAAATGTTTACCCAAAAGAAGCCAGAACATCAGTTAATTTGAATTCAATCAGGTTTTATGTTTATGAGCTTTCTTGAACCCAATCTAATTCCTTAGTTTTAGAGATATTTGAGCGATTTTAATATGCAGAAATACATATTTAACATGTTGATAAAATTAATGAGTAAATTGGATGAGAGTAATTATATAAATTGAAATGATTTGAGGCTTTGTATTGCAACCTAAAGTCCATTGTGCTCTCATCTCCTCTTCACAAACACACAGCACTACGATGACTTCTATGCTGCAATTAATTACTCTGAAAAGAGACACAACTCCTTAACTTATTCTCTGAAGCATTTCTAGTATGAATTATAACGCTGGCAGAATCAACTTTAAAGAAATAAATAAGTTATGATAAATTTTTAATTTATTGCAGATTATTGCATTGCTTGTTTGACCTCGTTGATGTGCTGGCCTTCAGCAAAAGAATGTCACAACTTTTCCATGAAAATAGTTTCTCAATAGTTGTAAAAGTTATTATTCGTTTACAAAATGAAACGGTTGCCTTCCTCACATCTGAGGTGGTAGACATCTACATATAGTATACATGGTTCACTGCATGAAAGTTCAGGACATGTGAGTGTTCGTATATTTTCACAAGCTCAACTTTTAATTAAATACCATATTGATTTTAACAAGAACAAGAAAAAATTCCATGAAACATTTGAAAATTGTTGCGATTCATGATAAGTAATAAATATATTTTCATTTCTCTAAAACTCACCTCTCATTTTCTTCACCTCCGTCCACACTCTTTCCTTTTCGCTCACCTTTATCTCCTGTGCCGGTGATTGTTAACTTTATCACGAAACAATTCGAGATATTCGTTCGATTTGCAGCCACATGTTTTGTGCCATGTCATTTGGTGCTACACGTTGCATGGCCTGTGGCTTTGTTTATGCCACGCGCATTCATTTGAGATTAGCACAAATTGAAAATCTCTGACCAACGGCAGCTGGGCAAAGCGTTGCCATTATACATATATGTACCTTTATGTGTATATATCTACGAACATATAAATGAAACATGAATATAGAATAATAGTAAATGTTGAAAATTTATTTCGCTCGTGTAATTGTCTGGTTGTGTATGTGAGCTTTTGCACGAGGGTGAGTCCTGTTCGGCATCGGTGCGCTCGTGTTTTTAGTGTGCAATACTCTAATTGCCCGTAGTTACAATTTATTTTGTGTATTTGTCGATTGTTCGATTGTTCAATAGTAAACAATTTTTCTGGAACATCCTTTTGGCTACGCTTGTTGCATTCATTGTTTGTTGCCATTGTTCCAGCTGCAAGATTTCCTATATGGAATATGTATATATATTTTGTTTATTATTGTGTTAGATGCTAATTTTTGTATCTGTTGTACTTTTGGTAATGGCATCATTAGGATTATGTCGATGTGGTTGCCACAGGGCTTACGCTGAAGCATGAAAACGACAGCCGTTATGCTGTTTATATTTCACAATACTATTTATCAATTGCTGATGGTTTTTGCCGCCTCAGGCATTCGCAAGGGAGTCCCAATGGAATTATTTTTTTTATTTTATTGGAGATATGTGTGGATATATTTGTATTTATAAGATATAAATTTGTATATATTTGAATTTATTGAACTTTTTACCCCCCTTGTCCAAAGGCGGTTAGTGATCCGAAATAAAATTTCCTTCACAACCTTGTTAGAGGTGATTTCGTTGTCAAGCACCAGTATAAAAGCATTCACCTCAAAGTTTTGTTTAAAATTTTTTTACCTTTTGCTTGATAATTTAAGTTTTAATACGATCGCGTTGCTTTAAAAGACGTTTATAAGATCGTCACAGGTGACGAATCATGGATCTCTGCGTATGAGCCCGAAACAAAACAGCAATCGACCGTGTGGGTCTTCCAAGACGAGCCAAATCCAACGAAAGTTGTTCGTGGAAGAAGCACTTCGAAGCAAATGGTCGCCGGTTTCTTCGGCAAAACTGGTCATGTGGTGACTGTTCCGCTTGAGCAACGTAGGACGGTCAATTCTGAGTAGTACACCACTATTTGTTTGCTGAAGTCTTCGGAGAAATTTGAAAACGATGACAATGCGAGCTCTCACACACCGGCTCAAACCAGCGCCTTTTTGACCAGCCAAAACGTCGAATTGATGGGTCATCCGCCGTACAGCCCTGACTTGGCACCCAATGACTTCTTTTTATTCCCACACATCAAGAAAATAATGCGTGGTCAACGATTTTCGTCGCCAGAAGATGCCGTTGAAGCATTCAAAAACCATGTTTTGGAGGTGTCTCAATCGGAGTGGAAAAAGTGCTTCGAAAATTGGTTTGAGCGCATGCAAAAGTGTGTAAATCTTGATGGAGATTATTTTGAAAAACAATAAAACCATTTTAGTTGATAAATATTCCTATTTTCATTATTAGGCCAGAAATATATATAGCAGCCCTCGTATCATATTACTTTTCTATTGACATAGTTTTAGGTTTAGGTTAGGCAAACTAGGTAGATACTGGGTGAATGTGAATTTCGGCCTTGTCTTTTTCGAGTTGAAGAAAGAAAATTGATAAACTAAGGCTAGCTAATATTGACAACTTAAAATGATAAGTAATTAATCTTCCTCGTGAAGTTAGAGCATTTACGCGTGGAAGAAATAACTTCTTTTCTCAAATTGCAACACTTAGAAGTGCTGATGAACGGTCAGTACAGAGTTACATTGCTAGAGTCCGCTTCTTTCATATGAAATATTGCTGAGGCAAGTAAAAAGTAATAATAATAATATTTTTTTTCTTAAGTACGGGGAAGCATTAAAGCCAGAGTGCGAATCTTCATTTCGCTAAACCTAATCTACTCCCAACTTTAGACTCTCCCACAAAACCACCTGATTAAGTATTACATCGTTGGAGTGATAAGACATTTAAGTCTACTCTATGGACGGACGGATGGACGCTTAAACTGCTCTTTGTCTCAGTTTTGTCATGATTTGATGATTTTCCAAATTTCAGTGAACTAACACATGAGTAAAGTCAAATTTTCCACCATAAAATTACCTTTGAGTGTAGTTTTAAGCTTTTCCTTTGTACTAATAGAGGGCAATAAAAGAGTACATGTCCAGAGTCTTCAAACCACTCTTAACGTCGGACAATTCGGAATAATGTCGTGTTGAAATCTGTACAGGTAGCTACTGCAGAGCCCATGCCCTTTTAGTATTTGGGTTAGGTGGAAATCCAGGTCGCCTTGTCGTCTGTCGATCCACGTATGAATGCCCGGTATGAGTCTGTGGGTCCAGTTTGCCACCGCTGCTGCTGTATTGCTAAGCTTTTGACTTTCTCTTTTCTTTTGGCTAATATAGACGGCTCTGATAACTTGCATATCCGCTCGTGTTCGTCACCATTGATATTGTTCGGAAAGCTCTGATAGCTCTAAGTGCTGACAGCATGTGCTTGGATACTTATTGGAGCCACATACAACACAACTAAGCTCATTACCTTTCTGAGTAAACATTGCCTACTACTCTCCTCTACTTTTCTAGTACTTATGAGAAAAACTCTTGTCTTTTGCTCAGCCAGTTCTAAACTCATTGAGGAGAACCATTGACTCAGACTGTTTATGCACTCATTTTATTTGCTCCGGATGTCTTCAAGGGGTTTAGCCACTTCTACCACAATAAAGTCGTCTGCATATGAAATTAATTTAACTGCTTTTGGTTGGTGTCTCCTTAGCACTCCATTTCCCAATAAGTTTCATGGAAAGGGCTTAAAACCGAGCCTTGCGGTACTCCACTTTGGTGTCAAAATATCTCACACTAATCTTCATAAGATATCTAGAATCGCATATGTGAACAAAGCTGATTGTCCACTTTGGTGAGTTGAAGACATTCTTCAAATACAGGATAAAGAATAATTTACTGCAATGCCTACGTATTCAAATCGAAGGGAAGAGTGGTAACTATACTGAACATTAGAAATGAAAGAGGAATTTCTTATAACTAATCTTCGGCTGTGCACCGATTGATAAGTACACTGGGTTAAGAGGAGTGATCATTATATCAAGCTCATGTGGTTATGATATTATGAAAAGCAAACGTCTTACTCGATCAGATTCTAATATAGTTATAGTTCATCTCATATATCATTCCTGTAAGTACACGTTATTTATTTATTCTAAAACTTGGACCCTTTCATGGTAAAACACCTAATCGGCATTCATATAGTACTATCTCGGATCCTCCTAACTCAGAGAATTTATGTAACTTTACACTATCGTATACCCAAGCTATACTCGTACTTTCTTTCAGTGCGTAGTGTACTTTCATTTCTGAGATCCTATGGAAATAATGTTTGAGATTAAGATTACTTCCTGTTAGCATATACTTATGTTAATATCTAAAATAGATACATAGATTCTTGTTAATAATTCAGGGTTCTATATGGTAATAGCAATCTTTGAGTTTTTTATACAAACTTTTAAGTCGAAAAGGACTTCAGAGCACTTAGTTTTTTGGTGATTGTGATGAGTGATTCCTTTAGTGGCGCTTGCAAAGTTCTCATTTCTACAGATACACTGTTGACAGCCTTCGCGGTGACTTGGCTGTTAGAAAATAACTATTTGATTTTAAATATTCTGTTTAAAACGTATTTACTTTCACCATTAGCTGTAGGTTGATATGGTAAGCAAATATGCTAATATTAGTGAAAAAATATTATTTACACTTTCTACCCCCTGCCCTCACCCATTCCTATTTGTTTCAGGTACAATGGAAACTAATTCAAAACTTTTCTGTTTATAATCTCTTTAGATTAAAAAAAAAAAAATTTCATAAACGTACCTTCGGTGTTTCGTTCCAACTAATGTATGCACCCTTTATGTTAATTAAAGGAAAATAATGAATAAATTATAAACTTTGCATAGAAGTGTCGCTGTGTCCGAAATGTAATAATATTTTTACTTACCTTGGTTCAAGATAAATATGTATTTTAATCTCGTTTTCAATATTTTTAGCATGAACTGATGTCAGTGCCCTTCTGAACTGCACAAACGAGGCGGGGATTACAAGTGTTGATATTGTATATTTTTGAGAACATTTGTTGCATACCATATGTGTGTAAATGTTTAAATAATAGTTATGTTGAACTGGGTTGCTTATTCCATCTTGCTGACTTATGCATGTACACGTGAAAATATTTATGTAGGCGATTTACTCTCAGTGTTAATCCGGGATTATTTCTGTATGAAAAAGGAGCTATGTGGATGCTATGTTGTTTTAAGTATGAGTGCTTCAAAATATTTTTACTCAAACTAAAGAAAATGAGTATTGAAATTAAGTTTCACATTGGCAGAATTAAAAAAACTTTTACTTTTTTTAATGTTTAGTAGCAGAAGCCAAGTGTTTGATTCTGTGATCTAAGCTGACAGCTGAAGGAGAGTAGATCAGTTGGAGCTACTACGAACTAATTAAAGCAATGTTGAACATGTACACATAGCTCATCGTGCCATTAAATGGAGTATTCGCCGTTGTCAAAGCGCAGAACCTTTCTCTCGAAAACTCGTAACGTCGACTCATCAGATGTTATTATAATCCATGCTTCTTTACTTCTGGTGCCATCTCTATTTAGTGTTGCAGCTCAAATTATTTTCTCCCTCAGTAGATTGAAGAAAATGATAGGGAGTTGTTTTGTCTGAAACCTAGTTTGTTATTGAATGGCTTGGAGAAGTCCTTCCTAAACCTAATAGAGCCCTTGGTATTGCTCAACGTCAGTTTACACAGGCAAATTCAAACATAGCGGCAAGAAGGCAGTTCCTTTTCGAGTTGCCAAAAGCAGCTTTAAAATCGACGAAAAGGTGGTGTGTGTAAATCTTCCTTTCTCTGGTCTTTTCCAAGATTTTGCGAATGGTGAAAATCAGATCGATTGTAGATTTTACAGGTATAAAGCCACACTGATAAGGTCCAGTCAGTTTGTTGATGGTGAGCTTTAGTCTTTCACACAATACTCTCGATAGAACCTTACATGCGATGTTAAGGAGGCTAATCCCACGGTAGTTGGCGCAGATTGTTGCGTCTCCCTTTTTGTGGATTGGGTAGAGCACATTTAAATTCTAATCGTTGGGCTGCTTTCGTCCGATCATACTTTACAAAGAAGCTGATGCATGCTCCATATCAGTTCTTCGCCGCCGTGTTTGAATAATACTCGGGTTTCGAAACCTTCTGTTAGTCTCGTTTCCTCCTCAGCTTTCGGTACCTATCCCATCCCGCACGTGTTGTGGTCGATTGTAACATTGCTAGGAAGGCAGTCTGTTTTTTCTCCGCTGCGACACCACTTATCGCACCAGCTGTTCTTTTGTCTTCTTCGAGAACCAATAATTTCGTATGTAGGGAGCTTGAAATGCCGTCCCACAGTTCCTTTATACCGAGTTGTTGACGAGTGCTTTCAGAGAGCAGGAGTGCAAATCGAGTAGAAAATCGTTCGACTGTCTGTTGGGATTGCAGCCTATCGATGTCGAACCTTCCTTGTCGTGCGGGTTTTGCTACAAAGAGGCGGGTGCGTATCTTGGTTGCAACAAGGTAGTGGTCCGAGTCGATGTTAGGACCTCGCAGCGTACGCACCCTGGAGACGTGTTTTCCGTCTATCACAAATTTATAGATCTGATTGGTGGCTTTTCGATCCGGTGACAGCTCCGAGGTTGCTGTTTACGTTTTCTTTCACAGGCTGAGAATATATTATCACATTATTCGACAAAGGGGTATACTCATTTATTTTTCAAGTCACTTCACTAAGGGAAAACAACAGCATATACCACTGTGACCAAAACGTTAGGTGTGGTAAACTATTAATTTCTTCCGTCGGGCCTAACTGTCAAAAATTAATATTATTTAGGCATTATGCCTTGTTTGCGTCAAGCTGTTCATTTGAAATGACCGGAATTATGGGTAAACAATTCGTTATTTTTTCATCGCGCTAATGTACCATGTCAATTGCATTGAGTTTTCGCGACTTTTTGTCAAAACCTCGGTCTACATCTTTCTGCAACGACCAATACCAAAAGAGAATTTCCGAGAATATGCGACAGAAGAGTTCATGTGTGAACGAGATCTTAGAGAGTCTAAAATTTTTCAATGCAGTACCACTACCACTGCAGGATTTTCAAGGTCATGTGAGTAATGATATGGCATGCTTAAAATAGCGTGAAATTTAAACTTTAAAGATTATGAGGAGAAATATGTAATTTACTTTAACTACGTGATCATCCATAATGGTTAAATGGATTTTGTTCTAATTTCTCTGGTACTTTCCTTCTCGGCTTCTGCGTCAAGCACTATGCTTTACTGATTGTTAAAATTTGAGGTATAGAGTATACCAGACTAGAATACAGGCTCTAGCTTCCTGAAGTGCTGTTTTAATAGTTGTCAAGTGCTATTTGTATGATAAATGCTTTAAAAAAATTAATACAATTTGCTCAAATCACATTTAGACAGCGACCACAGAGCTTAACTTTGATGGATACCAGTTCATGCATTTAAATTCATAGCATTTCTTGCATTCCGATGAAATAGCCGTCATTTCGGCACTAATTAATTGACTTTTAATTGACTGTTTATTTTAATTAAATGTCACATAGATTTTGTGCGTGAAAATGAAATTTTATAATTTCCATTAACGGTTGTTTTGTGCACGTAATTATGACAAGCATTGACTTAATGGGAAATTTCTCAAATGTGTCGAGGTATACACACATCTACATATATATGAATGGCATATGCGCTAATTGACAGAAATGCTAGCAATTTATTTTTATTTTCTCTTAATTAATTAGCCAAATTATGTCCATATGTATGCAAGGTACATACATAAATAGGTGATAATTAGCAAAATATTATTTCCAGATATAAAAAGCACGACAACCTTGACTTGATTTCGAAAGACCCGGAGAATTATAACAACAGATAATGCAAAGCTTAGACTTTCCATAGAGATTATCACAGAATTCATTTCTATGTAACTGTACTTGTTTTTTGCGGTATATAATATTTGTTGTTTGTGGAAACTCCAATGAAGCGCATTCATGCCATCAAGAAATTAACAAGTTTCTCTCCCTGCAGTTCATCTTGGCGAGGAAATTCTAAGTACACGTCACCTATTTATTTGCACCTGTGCCGAAGGACACTTTTGTAAAAGTTTACAGCACACTAAGTGCCCTCAGAACGTATGAAAACACACATTTGCACACTAATTCGCTAATGGACCCAACAAGAATTTTTTAACTCATGATTACGTGACAATAAAATAGTCTATTGTTCTTCAGATGAGACCGTAGGCATTTAAAAAAAGCGTTTAAAACTTAAACCATAACGGCTCCTTTTTGAAAAAAAAAAATGCTAATATAATATTTAAAAACCTGTTTGCCTCTTTTACTAAAAATATTATATCGTTCTGGACGTGCCATAATAATTCTACCTACTAATCTCTCAGAGAACTTTTAAAACTGACATCTGGTGTGATTTTAGGCAACACTTCATGAATGATTAATAGAAAGACGATTGTTGCTGAGAGATAAATGAGATCAACTCTAAGTCGGAAGAAGCGTGAAAACGCCTTCGCTCCCACGAATTAAACTCCATGGAGCCTGATACTGTGAAAATAGGACCTTTATTACAAGGTCATCAGCTTTCTTATAATTAACATTCAATTCTTTCTTTCAAGCTCCTTGACCAAAATCTATGAGGACCTCTATAGCTACAGAGGCGCAACAAAATCTTCAAGTCGTTAGCCGCCTGGATGCGTCAGACATGTCAGAATACGGCACAACGGACTATAATGGGATGCCTTTTGATATCTCCGATAGAACATCTACACAGTGAGGCCCGTATGCTTCCAGTTAATGAGCATTATGAACTCCTCTCCAAGCAGATTCTACTAAGGAGTTTTCATAGAAATGTGTCTAGCCTGCAACGAGTCCTCGCATGATTCTAACCACCTTTTCGCATACTCAGCTAACCCCAACATCTGACACTCCACTCCCTATGGTCCGAACCCGTCGAAGCACTATGTTTCCTGGGCCTAAAATTGGATGACCTCGATGACAACTTATCTGAACCTTACCACCATAATGAGAATTGGGTAGCCGTTCCAACAACAATGACAGGACCTCTATAGCTCTTACCGAAAAACAGAAATGATCGGTTCGCTTTAAAAAGCAGCTCAGACTATGTACATGAAGTCGACAATAAGCTCCGTATAGGGGTCAGCGATCTTATATTGTAGTAAGTATGCTATCTTTATTCTTAGATACGATAGCTAAACCATGAGAAATGACACAGCTGGAAAGATTGGTCTTGACTATAGATATGTTTTTCAGGACTAGCTTAAACCAAACCAAAAGTTGTTGATACAAAATTTACTTAGAACAGGTTCGAAACTGCAGTCCTTTGGAATTTAAATTGTTCGAATCTAACCTAACCTCAAATTTTTCTGCTGGGTATTATTCCCTCGCTAAAATAACAACCGCTAAGAGCTGGTGCCGTACACTTGAAATACACTTTCATCATAGAATTTTCTATGAAGTTGTGGCCATCGCCTGTCCACAATCTAACAATTCAGAGGAAAACTTGGAAAGTGCTCTACAAAAAGTAGGGAATGCAGCGACAGAACACACTTGCAACATGCACTTGGAAAACCAAAAAATAAATAAATGAAAAAAAAGCACAGCAGCGTGCAGAAAACAAAGATATTGCAAATGAAATAAGAATTTGAGAAAAATGGTGCTGCAACCAACAACAATGAAAAAGCGAATTTCTTGTGCTGTCAACAACTGTCCACTTATATTATATTATTCCATGCTACTCGTTACCGTTGTCCTTTTGTGGCTGTCACTTGGTCATCTCAACGCTTCAATTTCAGTTAACAACACTTTCAACTGGTCGGAACTTTGAAACGTTCGTTGTTTTCTGGCAGTTAAGGCGTCCTCTTAGATTGTGTTGCTCCAGCAATTTGTTAGTTTTCTCTATTTGCTCATTCTTTGTTGTTGATGTGGCACGTACTATACAGTGCGAGCATATCGAAATATTGCATCTCTGCTGGCGGCCGGCCTAAGGAATTATTTATCAAAAAGAGCATACGGAACTTGTTACCTTGAATGACTTAACTTGATTGAGTTGTTTTGAGTGCATACCCGAGTTGGCGCATGTGTGCGTGTGTGTATGTGTGTGAGAAACCGAAAGTTTCACATAAAATGTTGATTGGAAATGAATTGTTGAAAATATGTGGTGTTATTAAATTTGCAACAAGTTTTCACTGTTCATTGAGAATAAATAAAACATATTTTCGGTGAGGTGATAGTGGTGGGAATGAATGGATGCGTGCAGTCGGCTCAGCTGCATTCTAATAATCATAACTTACTACTAAAGTATGGTCACTAACAATTGTTACTTTTTGAAAATCGTTGACCTTCGCTTTGTTCCACTATCTGTTTAGCCCAGCCTAAAAATTTTTGAAGGTCTTGCCACGGAAAACGTAGTCTGCAAACATGGAAAAATTAGAGAGGAAATTTTATTAGACCTGACATGGCATGGCATGGCGATTATAAGTTTTAGTTTATACTAAGCCAGTTTGCCATTCTTACCAAATGAAGTTATCTTCAGGTGGCTGTGTTATCTCCACGCGTCAATTGGTTTTTAAGAAATCGACCCATAAGACCTCGAAGCATAAGACACATTTTAGTATGATTACCTCTCTGTCCTAGACAGTCTGATCAGCTTTTCGTTACTTATCATTTTCATACACAATCAAGGCGGAAACTAGGCTTTAGAGTAATGCTGAACACCAATTTATTTCAAAAATGTAGTCAATTGGGTTAGACAGTGTTAATGAAGCTTGGTTTATCAATGGTTAATGAACAGATCAGTCAAAAATCAAAAGTAGTCGTCGTAGAAACACTGTTTTGCTTTATTTAATAACCATTTATCTCACCAGGGACTGGTCAACCTTTGGATCTATTTCATAATTTGCCTCAACTTGATATTGCCTTAAAGCGTATCTATTTAAGAGAATACATCTGAACGAAAGGTATATAAGAAACATTTTTTTTAAGACTATGCCCTTTTTGTGCTTTTAAAAATATCGTATGTTCGCTCTACTCACTTTATTATTTTAAGAGTGATAATGCGGATGATTCGTCAAAATGTTGTAATAGTTTCCCATACTGTTTCTAGTCGATTTAGATTTTTTTGTACGATTTATACCAGTTGTTATGATTTAATCCAGTTTATACCACTTATATCAGTTTATACGATTTATACCAGTTTAATCGATTTATGCCAGTTGTCATGAGTCATGCCAGTTTATACTATTTATACCAGTTTATGCGATTTATACAAGTTTATGGGATTTATGCAACCAGTTGATATCATTTAGACTAGCTTATGTTATTTTCGCAATCTCCCGAAACTAACGCAGAGTGTAAATAAATTATATGACTACGATATTTTACATACATATGTTAGGTTATACCGTTTGGTTGTAACGCCATACATGAACCTACTGATCGTTAGTAATGCCATATGTTAATTCACTTTAACTTGAGCTGTAATTTGGAACGTCAAAGCTTTTTGTGAACTTTAAGAGGAACTTAAATATATAATTTTGATACTTGAATTGTATAAAAGCATACGAAGAGAGGTGAATAGATGTTTGAGCATCTTTCTCAGGCATTTTCTGCATGTATCGTCTTCACTTATGCCCATCAAGCTCGCACGTGATGCCAGTACTGACGATACTGCATGTTGGTAAGGCATTACATCCGACTCTGATCCGTGTCTCAGACTTTCATAAGGAATGTGTTTTAGCGTCTAATATTTTTCCTTTAGCCAGAGCTTTTGGCAATCTCTTCAACTATTTCGTTTTCCGAGTTTTTATTGTGATCTGAAACCCAATGCATAAGCAGCCGTTTTCCAGCGATCACTACATTTAACGTTTCATTGCCTCTATGGATATTCGCGTAATACGATAAGAGAGTATTGTCTTAATTGCCGCCTGGCTATCTTGATCTTCTTTGCTTGTTTTCTACCTTAGCCATCTCTCTGCTCGCAAAGACTTCGCCGCACTCTCGCTGTGCTCGAAGATCCTTTTGAAGAATTCACCTAAAGCTGCCAATCTTGCAGCTGATTTTTCTACAGTGCTTTTCTCTCCTCTCCCGGTTGGTGGTTGGAGGTTTGATTAATATTTTTAGTGCAACCGTTGGAGGGCTTCTTAGCGTTTCCGGTATGCAGAGAAAATCGGGTCGCACTATATTCGATTCAATGGTTTTCTCTAAGTGATCATGCTAACAGTGGTCCACCATACCAAATTATCGGAAATTTCGAGACTGGCAGGCATGCATGCGACCTCATGTAGACCCTAACAGCTTCTTAATTGTATAGAGGGCACAATTGATCTTTTGCACTCTCTCTTCCACATTGAATTTCCACACCAGTTTGCTACCCAAATTTACTTCCAGATACTTGGTATGTCATTTAATTTTTAACTCAACCCCGTTGAACTTCGGAGGTTGTCATGACGGAATTTTGTGCATTCTTGTATAAATTATCGGAACATATCTCTAGGTTAGCCGATATCGTCATAACCATCGCTGTATGAGCCCTAAAACGTTGTCCATCAAATTATTAAATGTTTCTAAGAACATGATTTTCTTTTTCTCTACATTAATTTCCATAGCTCTGAAAAAATTCAAAGAAAAATTACAAATGAAGAATTATAACTTATTCACCATCACTGAAACCAGTTTTAAAAGAAATTCAATTAATTTTGAAATAAAGTGTGCATAAAATAGCTAATTTGTAAGGAAACTCACAGTCATATAATTTGCTAAAAATCTTCTTAAATTTCGCCGCAAGCCAGAAACGTTGAAATTTTTATTTGCTTGTGCGTAGCTAGCATATTTTGACAAACAGAACGATCAAAGCGAGAAAACGTTTCCATTGCCATGCACGACTTTGTCGCTGTGCCAGTTGAATTTGCTTAGAAATGACACGCTGACAGGCCTGCAAAATATGCGCAAAACAAAGCGAAATGCAATGATGACAGCAAAAAACGACATTCATATAATGGAAAAAATATTTTTTTCAACAAACAAGAAATAATAAAATTTCAAAAAAAAAAAGAGAAACCTGAAAATGTTTGTACCGGAATATAGCCGAATTTGGCCGCTTTCATATGCTGCAACAATAGAGAGGTACAACAAGCACACAACACAAACGAAAATTATAACAAAAAAAATTAGAAACAATAAAACTGACCAACAACAGCAATGATAACCGAAGGACAAACGCAAAATTTGAAAATGAAAGAGTTTGTGTCACTTTGACTACAAAGTTGGATGCGCTGCAAGCGTTTTATTTTTCACATGCACTCTACGCGAGCAGTGAGTGAGCGCCTTTTACCCAACTAACGGTGTTTTGCCTCCCCCCCCCCAAACACCGGTGTCCTTGTGAGCGCATTTGTGACGCTGCAGTGCGGCAATGCAGCGGCCAAAGTGACCCCCCACCGATCAACTAGGCAACTGAGGCTATCATTCTAATGCACAGCGCCGAACATATGCCCGAGCGATGAAGTGTGAGTGCAAGCATGCATGCGAGTGTATGTGTGAGTGTTTGATTGAACGTGCATGTGACGAAGGCAGTTGTTCGGCAGTATTTTTTATTTTAGTGTGTGAATGCGCTTAATTGTGACTGCAGGACATGCCCGTACACGGCGCGGCCGACACAAGCGACAAAAAAAGTGCACAACACACACACATGCACTAATTCAACGGCAGAGCAAACAGTTGTTTTCAATGCGAAGACTCGTTCCTTTTGTTACAATGCCATACATGCGTGCATTTGTGTGCTGTGTGTGTGTGTGAAAAGAAATTGTCGGCCATTTTTGTTGCTATTGTTGTGTTATGGCTTGCCGACAGAGAGACAGCCTTTGTGTTTATGAAATTTCGGACTAACAACGGACGCCACGGTCTGGAGATGGTGTCTTTGATAGGCAGAGGAATGGCACCAAAAGTTCCAGTTTGGCTCTAGTCATCGCACAAAAGAAAGAGGTTAAGCGCAACACTACTACTACTTAAACTACATAAGCAATATGTGTGCATGTGTGTGTTCGTACAAATGCTGGAAAACAAATTCGTGTACAAGCAACGCGAACGGATGCACTCGTGCATGTCAAGCTCGTTTGGCCAGCGGGGGCACTGTGTTGCTGGTTTGGGGAGGCGGACCAACGCGCGGGCTAAGCGGCAGAGTGGAAAATCTTATTTCGCTTTTGGCAATACTGGACACTATATGGCACTCTAAATTGCTCTACACCTCGGCTAAATTAAAGTGCAAACACATGCATATACAGCGACACAAACATTTATGGTCAGCATTGCTACCAAGGACGTTAGCTGCAGCACTTTTTTCACCGTCTCTCCCATTGAATTGCTTTGGATCGCCTTTCAGCGCAGTTCCAGAGTGTTCCTAAATATATGTATATGTGTTTGAATTGGTGTATAGTGATATCGGCTCTTTGTTACCTTAATCGCCAATAGATTGCGTGTGTCGCTATTAATAGCTGGAATTAATTGCCTCCTTAATCGTTTGGTTGCAGGCAAATATTGTCCCATTTGTGTTTATGGAAATATGTACCCGTTTATCTGCACTTCTAAGCCATCAGATACGAATTAAAAGCTTGAAAATATTTCTTTTTTTGCGAAAGTTTTTTCAACTATACGATTTTGTGAGATGATATGCGATTTGCATGTCATTTGCTCAGTGGAAGTTCTCCTTAAGTCGTCTTTCTTTGGAAATTTAATTAATTCCGAATATGATGAGGAAGTCCTTAATGCAGGCATCCTGAAGGATGACTACCTCCCTTCCAATCTTGGATCGCAAAGGCCCAAAACTGGTCCATGGTGGCTCATATGCCTACCAGAATTTGTTAGTAACAAACTCCTCTATAATCTCGGGTCAATTAAAAAAATGGCTTTTGTCTTCCCAAGTGGTAATCCAATCCAATCACGACTGATATTTTCTTGAAGCAATGCAACCGTTTTTCAGTGATGATAGATCTCTAAAATTTCCGGCTTTAAAACGGAAAAATTTTTTTAGCTTCTCTTAGGTTGAGAAGTGTTTTCTTCCAAAAAGAATATTACTTTGTCCAATTTAATTTGTTTCCCTTTTCTCTCTTGCTTACACCTGTTTCTGGTTTCCCCATAATGGTCAGACCATCTCTTCAAAAATATATTTGGGGGAAAAAAAACCAGAAACGGGGGAAAATTTTTTATCATTGAGGATTATTTTAAAATTTTCCGCGGCAAAGTCTCAGTGCCACCCCTTGATTAATTTTCATGACTGTTGGATCACTTAGGTTGCTCTTTCCCCAAAATGTGGCGATTACTCGTTTACATATCCATTAGGCAGAAAGGGGCCTTAGCGCTGAACAAAATTTGGCTGGAGAACGTCGGATTTTTTGAACTTCTAAGAGCCCAAAGTGAGTTGTCACTTGGCCTTACGCTGAACAAAATTTGGCTGGAAACGTGGGATTTTTTGAACTTTCAAGAGCCATAAGGAGTAATGTCACTTGGGAAGGTCGAACGTTTTGTTTTTTAAAAAGTCCGATTTGCTGCGAACCGCCCAAATTTACTTTCCACCATCTTGTACATTCTAGTTACGGGGCATATTTTCTTCACCGCGTGGTGGACGTTGTCTTTTCGCTCGAATATTATTCAATAATTAATGCTGGGTTCAGGATTTACGGTTGACCTTCTTTAAGAATTTTTAAATTTTTAATAAAGTTAACGATTTGTAAAGTTATTTTGGCTTAATTTTCCAGATAAAGTTCTAAATAATATAGAACAAAAATAACATGATGTTAGAACTAACGTGTGATCTGAAGAAAAGAGGCTGTTGAAAAAGGTACCACCTCTACTTGGATCACGGTACATTCGTATTTAAATACTTTTAAGTTTTTTAATAGTTATTTGGAATCCTTAGAATACTTTATTCGAAAGATTGCTCCAAAATGCTTATTTTACTGAGTAATCACTTTTATTGTTTCATATTCGACGTAACACATTAAAAAGATAGAAAAAATTTACTATGCCCCCTTTGTTTCCCATTATATGGTTTATTTGGAAAAAATAAAAAAGTTATCATGGAATAGATCGGAGTATAAACGTTTTTTTTTGGCGCTATGTATGTAAAAATGTATAATTTTAAATTAGGATTGCAAGCAACTTTCTCGCCTTAAAAAGGTAAAGGAGTTCCAGAAATGTCTCTTCTCCAGAAAAAATTATTATTTTAATAGTAAGAAGTGTCATGAAAATAAATTATTTTTTTTACTGAGAGTTAAAAAAGCAACTACATCGCGTTCGAAAGTCTTCTGAATTTTTGAGAGCAGAGCAATGTGTTTAATCGGATAACGGCGGTGACTATTGCGAATCACAGAATGAACAGCTGTTTGAGGCTTACCTTAATCAACATAAAACAACAGAAACAGATTAGTCGAGGGATCTTTGAAGAGCCGGAAGCTACAACGCTATCTAAATCGGATGATTGTAGTTTTCTCTCCCTTTATTCGTAATACCAAGGATTAAGGATCCGTTTGCTCGATCCTGGAAATTGATGCCAACTTACAAGAAGAAAAAAAGTCAAAGCGTCCTAATAGAAAACTCGACACAAAGAATAAATTTAAATTTTTTAAGAAAAATTTAAAAGGATTTGGTCTAAGCAAGTAAATTTTGGGTTTAGACTATAGCACAGAAAAAAAATTGAATCGAGTGGGTTATAAAACCAAGAAAGTGGTTAGAAAATAGTTAATTGTATAAATCAAATTGTTTATCTATTTGCATATATTACCAAAATTTAACATTAACTTTGTCTACCTAGTGGTCGGTTTATTTAACTCCAGCTTCCTTCGTGGCGGCAGTCAATAAAAGAGTACTGTTTACTCTTTGTCTACTTTCTGCGCAGCTTGCCTTTATTTGATTTCAAAGTCTCTGTCGGCTAGTTAATACTCTCTGAATGCCGTGCTGTAATGAGCAAACAATGAAGGTTTTAAGTTAAAATTGCAATGCCTTTAGCCTATTTTTCCTTATTTCTTATATTATTCCTCCAAATTGAAAAACCCTTTTTTTAATTTTATACCGTGCTGCCCTTCTTTTAAGATTTTTGCATTCATCGCTCCACTTAAAATTTTTTTTAATGCCATTTTCCTTACTGTTCTTCAATTTCTTCTTTAGCTTTTTTATCATTTTATTTTATGTATTTTCCTTTTACTCAACTTCATCATTATGCGATTCGATTTGTTTGCCAATTCGTTACATGCCATTTATTTTTTACCCTTATTTCATTGTACTTTATTTTCGTGTTAGCATCTGTTATTGTTATTGCTGTTGTTGTAATTTTATGCTCATTGAAAACTTTTTTGTGCATTGTTGATAAGTTGATTTGCGGTCATTTACTGAATTGAGTGCCCATCCAGAATGACCTTTGGGCCAATGCGCATCCTGCCGTCTCCTCGTTCGGCGTCAGTCCCTCCCAGACCCTTATCTACATCGGATATGTATGGACCATAGCGCGTAATTTGCGTTAATTTGATTGTTGCCAGTTGACTGCTGCAATTTGGTTGTTTTTGGTATTCCCTGGTAATTGTTGCCTTTAGTTATTGTCTGTTGTAAATTGATTTCAGCATAAAATTGCTGCCAATAAATAATGGCAAAAGTTGAAATGCGGAGTGCTCTGTTTTATTGGAAAATTTTCGGAGTCTATTGTACTGCTACTGAGCAGTTATTTTAAAAGAGACGTTGTTGAGTTGGAAGATGTATTTATTAGGAGTGTTCGTGCGGAACTTCATTGTAAGATTTTATGATTTTTTTTTTGTACAGCAGATCGTCTGCTCGTGAGTGGATTAATTTTCACATTTCGATTGTATTTTTAATTCTTTTTTTTTTTTTTTTTTTTATGAACAAGAACAGTCTTCACGTTGTTTACAGCAGGTTCACCACGTGAATATACCTTTGCTTGATTGCAGTGACGGTCACGAAACGGCTCAGAACCGAAGTACCTGAACGGGGCACCATAATGCTGGAGTTTTATTTTAACAATTATCAAAAATAGAAGTGTGACCAGATTGAACCCCTTACACAATTTTTGACGGCCCCAAAAAAAAACAAAAATTAAAACTGAACTCCAAGTTCTCTTTGATTTCACTACGCGGTTTTATTCATTTTCCTAAGAACGCGGATACACCACATCCCCACCTTGTCAAAAAAATTGTCAGAAATTCTAAATAAAAGGGAAAATATTTAATTATTCACCAGTATTTATTTTGTCTCCTTTGAAGTAATCCTCATCAGCTATAATACGCTTATGCCAACTACCTTTCCATCATTATTGTACAGTACGTGTAAAATTCATGAATTGTTGTTTCAGAATTCCGGCGTTTCGACGGATATTCTCACGCAAACTCCTCAATATGGTCAAAAAGAACTCCTCATGGACCTCTTCCCCTTTCGGAACAAATTCATGATGCACCATGCCACGAATATCGAAACAAAAACAATAGTATCAAAATGATTTTTAGCGGCTTTGACTTGTTTTTTTTTTTTTTTTTGTTTGGGCTCTTTTTTGGCTCCCCCCCCAAGATTGTGACTTGTTTGATGTCAAACCAAAAAACCATGTTCTCGCGTTAATGCTCTTCATGAATGTGGGATCGGCACGAGAGGACTTAAATCGGGACAAGTCGAGCAAGAACAGGTTTTTTACGCGTTATATCTACCAAAATCATTCGAACAGACACGCGAGATTGTCAAGCTCTCTTGCCATCTCTCTACTGTAAAGTGGCCCTGGCACTGCCCACTTTTTGATGGATTCCATACCTTGGGACCAGTCCAACCGATTTCGAAAAAATTTTGTATTGGCATTTTATTTACAGTTTCATTCATAAAATGGAAAAATCGGACAACAACCACGCCTACTTCCCTATACCACAATTTTAAATTCCCTTGACCTTAGCGATTGAAGTACAAAATCAGGAAGCATCTAATATAATGAGAAAAAATTTTTGTATAAATAATGCCTTTATCGTGCATCTTATGACTAAATGTTATTTAAATCCAACAAAAACTGGTCAACCCCTAGGTACCGAATAATAGACCTATAGTTGACTTTTGATCAAGATGTCGGTCAGTGTCTGATATATATAACTGATAGTAAGGGATAATTCTTCTCTAATAATGGTATGTCTTTATGTCAGAAATGGAATATACCTATATACAGATTTTCGACTTCGGATGACTTTGTACCATTATCCCAAGGTGAGTTATCTAATGAATATAAAAGAGCTTACTCAAAACAGTGTATCTCTTGTCAAAAATAAAAAAAAAATGCAAAAACTTGGTAGCCCCTTACACTAATATCAGGATTTCAAACACCCGGTTGATTTTCATATGATTGGTTTTAAGCTTAAAATATTTCCTCTTTGATTCTTGCAAGTTGCAAAGTATAAAATTTTCGTTGCACTTGTAAATTTCCTGTGCTATAAGTGGCCATATACTATAATAATCCGAGAGTGTATGTACACCTCTTATTTTGAAATAGATCGAAATTGCTACCCTTCGGAATTCGTTTAAGCCCATCAAAGGATTATTTTTAAAAAAAAATTTTTATAGCTTACTGATCTTCTGGACTTTTGGCCTAAAACATGAGCCGTTGTCCTTAGGATAAGGAGAGGAACCTGTTTATTATTTGTAAAATTAAGTGAATTCCTGGTTCAGCCTAGAATATAATAAATTTATTTGAAATATTCAATCTACCAGCATCATTTTACGAGTAGAATTCTGTAGTTTTTTAAAGAATCGTGTAGAAAAGAACTTCACATCAAGAACTAGAAAAAGGAATGCTTCTTAAACTAAGCACCAAAAATGGAAGAAGCGATGAGAAGAATTAAAAATAATCAGACTAGGAATGTTTTACCTTGGCACTTATTATACCGTTCCCTAAAAGTAGTTAGTTTACATCGTCGTGCACTAACAATCCAACAAACTCATCCTCCGCTTATGCTTTATTCCTGATAGCGGAGCAAATTAATGATTCATAATGTTCGCATAATAATTTACAGCTATAGATAAAGGCGTAAAACTTAGTTAAAAATAAATAAATAGAATAAAGCACGAAAATTTACACACACCACATTTTTAAAAAAAAAAAACATTAAAAAGTGGAGAGCTCGGTTCAGAGAAGAAAAAGTTTTAAGTGCGTGGCTGTAAAATAATTAAGATTGTCCACTTAATGACCGACAATACCCCAGCGCGTAGAGGAACTACTAAAAGCACTTATAATTATGTTGAGGGTGCGTGTGAGTGAAACGGTACTTGTGGGGTAATAAAATAGTAATTGAGACAAAAAATAAATGGGTCATTAAGTTTTATGCGAAGCTTTTAGCACAATATTTTATGCATATGTATGTGTTAAGATAGCCTTATTTATTTCATGTATATACTGTATGTTTGTATGTGTAGTAAGTTAGCTGCTGGCACAGGAAGATATGCAGCAATAAACGGATTTTTAACATAAAACAACAATTTTAATGAGCATAATTTTAATTGTTAAAATTTAAATAATAAATATGCAGTTGGGCAAGCAAGTTGTTGCTTAAAAAGCAAACACAATTAAACTTTGTTAAGTAAAATTAGGTTATGGAAATTAACTGAGATTTATTTCAAGAAGCTTAATGCGCGATTGTGTGCAGTGTGATGTGGTTAGCTCATATATGAAATATACTGGGTGGATTATATTTTACGATATTCCCTTTTATTTAAAAAAGTGAACTTCAACAATAAATTATAAAAAGTTAAATAATAAATTTTTGGGTCAGGGGGAAATTTTTTGGCCTGGGAAAATGTGTTGCCTCTCTGCATTTATTAAATTTAATTTTTTACATAACTATAAAATTTTGTCTTTAATTGAAATTTTTTTTTACGGAATTAAAAAATTTTTCCCCAAAAAATAATTGTTCATAAATTTTCGGGATATTTTTACAATTTGATATTATACGCAAAATGAAAACAAAAATTTTTACTTAAGCAATCCCAAGCCGTAAAAACTTACAACGAATTAACGTTTCCGACGTCCCCAAAGACAATTCCTGAACTCCAAAAAAAGGGTTTGCCGAAAAAATTTTGGTCAAGTAATCAAATTCATGTAAATTTTGTAAGGCAGCCTTTTTCCCCCCAAATAATTGGCCTAAAAATTTTTCTGTTGGATGCAAATTTTAACCTCAAAAAAAACCGTGTATTTGAAAGAAACGAAAAAAAAGTCCCCCTTTAAAAGACTTTATAAGATGTAAAAGGGGAAATCATAATCTTTTTGGCCCCCAAAAAACAGAACGAATGGGTTTAAAAAAAATAAAAAATTTTTTAAACATTGAAGAAAAGGTTTTTTTCCAAAACGGAGTGGCAATGCCCCTTAGAATAATAAATTTTGAGTGGGCCCCTTTGTTTTGAAACTTGGAGAAAACGAAAAAAAATAAAAAAACGAAATTTACCTAAACCTCTACAATCCTAAATGGTTTTTAAGGCCAAAAGGAAAGAGGGCATCCCCTAAGTTTAAGGCACCCAAAATTTTTTTTCCCACAATAAAAAAAAATTTTCAAATTTTCCCCAAAGTGTGTGAACACAAAACCTTTTTGGGGGGCTAACATAAAAAGTGCTTAAAATTTTTAGGTCAAAATTATAAATTTTGGGTTTTTAAAAAAATAAAATATTTTCGTTTAAAATTCCATTTTTTTTTATTCCCGAAATTATTCAACCCCTAAATCCAAATTTTTTTTTCAAAATACCAAAACCCAATTTTTTGAAATTGATTTTCTAAATAAAAAGTTTGAATATTTAAATTTTTGTTTAAATGAAAACCATTTTAAATTTTTTTTGGTGAAAATCTTTAAAAATTCCAAGCCCCCCTTTTTTGATAGAGAATAAAATTAAATAGTTTTTTTTGAAAACGCCTTTTTCGAAACATAACCTTAAACTTTCATATGAAATTTCTGTTTTTTCACCGCAAAAAGACATAAACATTTATGTTTTTTTTTTTCAACTGAAATATATTTTTTTTGAACCTTTTATTTAAAAAGAAATTTAAAAAATTTTTTTTTTTAAAAAGTTAAATCAATTGTGAAAAGGGGGAACTAAGGGTTGGCTTTTTAGGCCCCCCGTTGCTTTTCAAGCTTAAAAGTCAAGACGGGGGGTGGTCAAAATTTTTTAATTTTTTTTTTTTGTGGCTCAGGTTAACAGGACTCTTTTTTAAAAAACACCCTATGTGCTTGAATTTTTCGAAAACTTATGTTTAAACTTTAATAACTAATACGCAAAAATTTCAATGGGCCAGGTCCATTTAATAACTGAATACTTTTTCAAAAGTTTTTTTTTACAGATGGTTTTTACCCATTTGAGCTCGCTTTTTACGAAAAATATTCACCCTTAGCCAGCCCATAAAAAATAGAGTGTTAAAGGGACCGAAGATTGGGGAAATTTCCCCATTTTCAGCCCCTTTATAAGTTTCACGAAAGGGCAAAAAACCTTTCAAGTAAGCCCCATTCCAAGCAATCGCTTCCCGGATTAAAAACCAAAAATGCTTTTGGCAATTTTGCCTGGTCCAAGTTTTGGCCAAATATCCAGATTTGGCTGTGTTTTCCCTTTTTCCTAAGGGAAGGGATGAAGGTTAAGGCTTACAAAACATTAGTGGAAGGGAGATTTTAAAAATTTTTGGGAAGGGCCCCCTTCGATTGAAAAAGGGTTTAAAATTTAAACTACCCAAAATTTAACCAATAGAATTCCCTGTAAATTTGAACCCAAAAATGCCTTTTTTTGACCACACTCGATTAAAACCAGGCCCAAATTTTTTGTACATTTAGCAAAAATTTAAAATTTTAATTTTTTTGAAAAAATTTTAAAAATTTTTTTCAAATTCCCCCTTTTGAAAAAACCGTGTAAAACCAAAAACATCCTTTTACAAGTTTTGGATTAAGACCCTTTCTAGTTTAAAAAGAGAGGGGTTTTGAAAGTCAACCTTTTAAAGAAACTAAAGGAAAAATAACCTTTTTTTTATGAAAATAAAATTAAAATTAAATTTTTTTTTTTCAAATACCCACCCCCTTTAAGAACATGTCACTCATCTAAATTTTATTTTAAAATTCTTTAACCAATTTTTTCCTTATTCAGATGTGCCCCAAAAGTGTCCGCACCCTGTATATCGCATTAATGCATTTTATATGCTTATTTATATAAATTTCTGCCTGCATGCGCATATTTGTTCTACTTAAGCTAGTTAATAATCTGTCTGCTGCATTGATGCATGCTAATATGCATGGCATCCATTAAGTAAGCACTAAAGTACACTTCTTTGATTTATACTTAAGTGAGTAAAATAAATCAGGCATGAAACTTATTGCAATTTATTGCGGCCATTCGTACAACAACAATTATATGCTATAGCCTATACATAAGCAAAATGATATGACAATGAAATTAACTTCTAAATAAGTAATAACTAAAGCAAATACAACGAAAATGCAACTGAGTTAATTTAAAGCGCTTTATATTATTACGGCTATTGTGATTTTGTGTTGGGTTTTTGGGATTTCCCATATAAAAAAACTTAATTCGTTTTTGGAAAATTTTTTTGAATTAAAAACTTTAACCCCTTTTCACTTCACACCCAAAAAATAAAATAATTTTAAATTTTCAAATGCCCTAAATAATAAAATTTTTCCAGGGGCAAAGGGGTGAGTGGAAGGCGAAAATGGGAGTGAAGGATCTGAATGATTAATGCTGAGTTTTGCGCTGGGGGGTTTTCCTTAACACTCAAAACAGTGCGTGAGTGGTATTGTGTGAGGTTTTTGGATTGGTTTTGGGCAATGGGGAAAAAAATAAAACCAATAATTTTAAAATTTTTTGCATGCAACACAAACACAAAAACACTTACATTGTAAAACATAACCGTTGTTTTTGAGTATGCCTTGTGGGGCCCCCAAATACATTTGCAAAAAAATTTGGGGAGAAGGAAAATGATTTTCGAAACGGGAAAAAAAGAAAACAAAAAAAAAATTTTTAAACAGAAAAAATTCGTTGAAAATTTTGTTGCCATTTTAAATTTAAAGCTAAAAATTTAAATTGGAAAACTCAAATTTAAAAAAAAGCGTGCCCAAGAAACGAAAACCAAAAACGGGACAACAACAAAAATGCGCAATTTAAACCCCCTGGGATAAAAAAATTTTCTAGAAATTGAAAATTTTTTTTTATTGAGCCCTTTAAAAAGGGGGGAAAAAGAAAAAAAGAAAAAAAAAAAACGCAACCGGGGGAAAACCTTAAACCCTCCTATTTTTTTAAAATAAAAAATAAAAAAATTTTTTTTTTTATTTTAGGTTATTTGATTGCAATATCATTAACCATTCAATTTTTTAGATTTACATTTTTAAAAAAAAAATTTAAAAAATTTGGGGAAAATTTTCAAAAAAATGTTTTTATCGAAAGTTTGTCGCAGGTTTTTTAGCTAAATGCTATAGTGGTCGACTAGGGGATTCTGAAAAGGAGTTTTTGAAAAAAACTTTTCAAAATTTTGACCATTTTCCCAAAAAATAACAAAAGGGCAATTAAACCCAAGGGTCGTCGTTCGTCATTATCATTTTAAAAACTTAAATATTTTGGTTAAATGTATAAAAAAAAAAAAATGACTTGCCCCCAAAGTCCTTATATTTCCCCCCGAAAATTTGTTGCTTATTAAATTGAAAAATTTTGCATTAAAAAACTTTGGGAAAACAACATTCAAAAGACAATAAGTACGTTTTTTTTTCTTTTTTTTAAAAGCAAAAAAAAAAGAAAAAAAACCAAAAATTAAAAAATTAAAAAAAAAATTGGCCGGCCAAAAAACTCAAATAAATAAAAAAGCAAAAAACCCGTTGCCTTTAGAAAAGGTAAAAGGGCTAAAAACGCGTCCCTCAGGGGGCCAATCGCCCTGCTTGCTTGTTTTTTTCCTCTTTCGTACCGCCGGGGCTTTTTTTTAATTTCCCTTTTTTTTCTTTTTTTTTTTGGTAATAAAAATGCAAAAAAACCCAAAAAAGCCCCGGCCTGCCCGCCACCCACGCCCCCCAAATCCAAAAAGATTGTTGTTTTAAACATTTCCCCGCTCTTTTTTGGGAAAATTGTTTTTTTGGCCAAAAAAATAAAAAAGTATATGGGTTTTAGGGGGTTTTAAGGATTTGCGGTCTTCACGCCCTGGGTTTCCAAGGCTTATTCCAGGTTAACATAAAAAAAATTAAAAAAAAAATTAAAAAAAAAACTATTAAAAAAAGGATTTTTTAATCAATTTTTTAATTAAGAATTTTTAAAATTTTAAATTAAAAAAAAAAAAAAAAAAAAAAAAAAAAAATATTTTATTTTACTAAAACCGGAATAACGATATAACTAACAACCAAAAACCCCCGGCTGCGTCTTATTTTTGTTTATTAAAAATTTTTTTTTTTATAAAATAAAAAAATAAAAAATTTGTTGCGCATTTCACATATATATTTTAATGTTGCTTAGGGGTAAATCCGTTTTTCGGTACAATAAGAATTATTTGTTTATTTTTTATGGGATATTATCTCACTCATTATTCACTCATATAATATCTCCTAAAAAATAAACAAATAATTCTCATTTACCGAAAAACGGTACTATTTTAGTGAATGTTTCACAAATAGATACTGATATTTTTATTATTCATATATTTTTGAAGATTTGCAAAAAGTAATAAACAAAAAAAATTTTTTCAAATTTCATACAAAACCGGTACAGTAATAGTAAAACATATCGCAATAAACCTTGATTTTTATAGCATGTTGCACAGTGTTCGAAGTTCAAATTCATTTAAGAGTTTCAACAAATAAATTACTTTTCCAAATTGTACCTTAATACGGTACTATTATGGCCAACTGAATAAAAGAAATTAGTTTTTTTTTTAGTTTTTACCTAAATAGATACTGTTAGGGTCAAAGTGATGAGAGCTTAGATAAAACACCAAAACATGTAAAATATAAATTTTTTTTTTAAATTATACCTAAATAATACCGAATGACGGTATAGTTGCATTAAATATAGATTTTTATTCTAGTTGCACAGTGTTGAAATTTTATATGAAAAGGGAAATTAATTCAAGAAATAAGTTAAATTTTTTTAAGACATTTTCCGCTCTACTGTATCGCCCCGCGGCTGGGGTTTTTAAACCTGTTATTTAAAAAAAATTTTTTACAATTTAAGCACCCCTTTAAAGCAGAAAAAAGTCGGCATGGCAAGTCTACTGCAAGTTTTTTTTGCATTTATTTCATTACTTTATTTTACGGTATTTTTTTTTCGCTTTTTATTAAAAAGGGGGGGTTTGGGAAAAAAAAAAATTTTTTTTAAAAAAAAAATTTTTCCCCCCCCAAAATTTTTTTTTTGCCCTTTTTTTTCATTGTCTCCCAGGTTTTTTTTTTGGGTGTTTTTTCTCCTGCTGATTATTCTTAAAAAAAATATTATAATAAGGCATAATTATGAAAACAAGTGTATCACAAATTGATGAGTCGAAATGTGGCGGAATTAAATTAAATCTATTGGGATTGTTGCGGCAGAGTGCGGCGATGTGATTGCCAAGGAAAAAAAGAATCGACTTTTCTTAATTTTGTATAATGGTATTCAAAGAGTGCTGGAAAACATGGAATAACTATGTTTTAGAAATTTTAAATGTTAAAAATTCGAAATAGAAAATAAAATGTAATATAAATTTAGTTTTTAATGCATTAACTCATCCCTCTCTTTTTGTGTAGGTCTTCCTCCTCCTCTGCTTCTTCGGGAGGGTACTGCGTTAAATACCTTCAAAGCTGGAGCGTTGCTCATTCACTCGGACAACATGACTCAGCCAGCGCAGCTGTTGTCACTTAATTCGTTGAACTATATCAATGTCGCGGTATATTTCATACAGCTCATCGTTCCATCAAATACGATATTCGTCGTTGCTCAAAGAACCAAAAATCTTCCGCAGAAACTTCTGTCGAAAACTCGTAAAGCTGGCTCATCTTGTCTGTGCAGCAAATACCAGGACGAGAGTAATGTGGGACCTATAGGGTTTGGTCTTTGTTCGCCGAGAGAGGACTTTACTTTGTCTATTCAGTCCAAAGTAGGACCTGTTGGCATGAGTTATTCAGCGTACAATTTCGAGGCGGACGTTGTTGTCGAAATTATCTACGTCTTTGAAGTTATAACTTTTAACAGTAACGTGGGAGCCAAGTAGCGAGTGCGACGACTATTTGTTTGATGACAGAATATATTTCGTCTTGCTCTTGTTCACCATTAGACCCAATTGCATCGGTTATATATGCAGTCTGGAGAGATATCATTATCATAGCAGCTATACATTCTTATAGAAAATTGTACCTATTAGAGTAAGTTCTGCAGCTCACATAATGTTCTCCAGCAGTTGCCTGAAGAAGTCGCACTATAGGTAGTCGCCTTGTCTGAAATCTCATTTGGTATCGAACTGCTCGAAAATATCCTTGCAAATCCTGAAGCAGCTTTTGGTATTAGTCAACGTCAGTTTACACATTTTTTATTTTGTATATCATAATAAAGGTTGTAAGCCACATCAAAGTTAGTATTTTGTGTAGTGATTATTATAAAGATTATTTAATGATTACTTTAAAAATTATAAGCATTTCTAAAGTTGGGAATGCAGTAATGGAAATTTTTTAGTTGTAAATGCACTTGGTTTCACTATTTTGTTTCCGCTTAGATATAAGTTTAAGCTGGTTACCAGTGCGTATGATCAATGCAATTTTACATGCTGAATCGTGTATGCGTCAAATATCTGAAAATATACATGTATGAATAAAAAAAAAATATTTTTTATGCAATTATTATTCGTTTTAACTTAAATTTCCATTTATAATTTTTTTTTTTTTACATTCGCGGGAAGCTCTGACACAGACTAATGGTTGAAGTTATATTTTTTTGTATTACACAAATTGCAATAATTCGCGTTTTCATTCCAGCATTTATAAGTTTGGATTTTTCTTTATCTATTAGAGTTTTATTGTTTTTAAATACACTTAGTAATGTAGTTTTCGAGCTCTTCGAAATGCTCTTAAATATTTCAAATAGTTGCAACCAAGGCTCATCAAAATTTTGAATTCGAAAATTATTTTAAAATTCATTTTTCTTATTAAAATATGAAAGCCATATGGGCGAATTAAAGTTCCATGCTTTGCATATGCAAGTTTTGCTTTCTAGTCTCTTTGTGCGCTTTTTACTCATTGGCCGCAACCCGTAAATCAGCGTCGACTTGATCCTGGTCTCTAGATGGCGTTATGTCTGTGGCTTATTGCGGTCTGCGCTTATCTGCTTATGACAGCTTTCCGCCCAATATGTGCGAATCCAAAACGAACACGAATAAAAAAATAAAAAAGAAAATATTAAAATGTAGAAAAAATCTTTTTATAGCTCCTTCTGCCTGGCGTGCATTTATGTGGAGCGCATAACCAAAAATATGGTTAATCTGAAACAGACCGAAGTTGAATAAACAGACAATGGCAGGCAAAATTGCTGATATGCTGATGGTGTGTGTTGATTTAGTATCATCAAAGGATAAAAGTGTGCATAAGTGTTTGTTTTTGTGCGTTAAAAAGTGAGGGTGAGAGAGAAATGAGAATGATTCTTTGAGGGTTTAGGTTATTAACTTCAAAAAAATAAGAAATTTTGCTCTAAGACCAACTAAAACTCGTATTAATAATATTTTGTTGCTACTTTTGTTTTGAAGTCAGCGGTTTTGTACTATTAGTAGCAACGTTAGTCATCACTCAATCACTCACTATGCTAATTTCATCTATTGTTGCATGCCATAGCCAATCAGCAGTACATAAATAGTTAATAACATTATTGCACACCACTGGATTAGCTCTATGGCATCTTGCACGCTCGAAGCCAAACACACACACACATACAAAAGCAACAAAAAATTACAAGTTGCACACATTCAACCACGGCAAGCAGGCAATCAACACATAGTCAACAGCGAAATCACCGAGATTCACAAGAAATACGTGTGAAATACTAGAGGAAGCAGAAAAAAAAAAAGAAAAAAAAAACAACAATAATCAGAATATAATAACAGTCAAGTTATTTACGAAGTAACCACAAAATCACAAACTCGCAAAACGCTTTTACATTATTCAATACTCGCTCATTCCAGATTTACAATATTTTTTCCACTTCACTGCTGCTGTCCGCCTTATTATGTGCTTTTCCGTCCGTCCGTTCGTCCGTCTGCAGTGTATGTGCATCTAGCGGAATTCGCGTGCGTGCCACATTTTCGGCAGTTTCTAAAACAGTCACGTAATTCCGTCAGTAATAATCACTAAAGTTTTGCTGTTGTTGGGCCAAAAACTCGCTAGGCATAAAGCAGCAGCAATAACAATAATAACAAACAGAAATCTTCTTTTGTTGCGCACAGCATTGTTGTGGGGTTGCGCTGCTCCGTGCAGCGTGTTGCATATTGAGTCGTGAGTAGCCGAGTTTTCGGTTGTATGTGGCACCTTGAGGTTTATTTTTTATGGAAAATGTATTGTATGACGTAAGGTGGTCGATTTCTTATATATTCTGTACCTCCGTTTCAACGGTATACAAGATCGAAACAGTTATATATGAGGTATGACATTTAAGTAGTGAGACTGATTCCATAAAAACCGTGTATTTGAAAATTATTCTACAACCCTGCCATCCCCTTCAAAGTAGTCCCCTTGGGCAGCTATACCGCGATTCCAGCGCGTTTTTTATGCTTCGAACATTTCTGAAACGCTTCGACTGGGACGTTTGCGAGTACTCTCGTCACAGCCGCCTGGATATCCGTAATCGACACAAAATGGGTTCCATTGACCACCGATTTTGTTTTGGGAAACAAAAAAAAGTCACAGGGTGACGATCCTTTTAGAGGCCAATTACTGGGACACGCTGAGGACGGTGTGGCACGGCGCTTTGTCGTGATGAAGAATCCAGTCACGAGCGATGTCTGGGTGCACCCTGTTGATTCGTTTTCGAAATCTTTTGAGTACTCGGCAATAATAGACATGATTCACAGTTTTCTCCGGTGGAACGAATTCTTTGTGGAAGATTCCACGGCTATCAAAAAAGGCAATAATCATCGTTTTCACCTTCGACTTGCTCATGCGAGCTTTTTTCGGGCGGGGGGGGACAACCACAAGCACCTGGACACGACTAAGAGCACTATTACCATACACTCTTACAATTTTAGCATACGTTTCTAAAGCCGTTTCGCTCAATCTGGCGCAAAATTTTATCGCGACGCGTTGCCCTTGATTTCGTTTTTCCATTTTCGTGACGAGCATTACAAACCCACGTCTACTCAACTTGACGCAGCATGCGAACTAAACAAGCTTGAGCGATGGTACATATGTCAATAGAGAGGGGAGGGATACAAAAAAAAAGGGATCTTCAAGGTCACAGGTTTACCACAAGCGCGGCAATAAAATCAGTCTTATTACTTAATTGTCAAACCTCGTATAGATGATGAGCAAAGCCTTTGGCTACTTTTGAAACTAAAAAAATACTAAGAAACATTAATCAAAATAGCCTATGAAAGCAGGTTCCGATGATCCTCGGTCGGTTAGAAATGGAACTTTATTTGTAAAAATTTAGTTATTTAACTGAAATTAATGTAAGTATAGTCACTAATTTTTTTCTAACAGATCGTGCTGTGGCTGCTTTTAAAAGTTTTTCTCGGACTGATTTTTTATCGTCTTAGTCTGTAAATCTTTAAGTTATTTCGAAATATACAAATAATCCTTTTATTACCTATCTTTACATTTAACTCTTCCTTTACTGTTTATTTGGCCTATCTTTTTGACGTATTTTTCAATTCTTTAATTTCTTCAGAATTTCTGGGATATTTTTGCTTTTTAAACGACCTTAAGTAAAGAACAAAAAGGTAATAAAATTTAGAGCTTTGGATATTCAGTGAACGTTCCAACTTTTTGAAATTAGACGTTAAGGTAATTTTTGTCACAAAATAGAATACTTTGATTTGTAATATGACAAAAAAGTGACAATGTTAAAACCAATAGTTATCCAACAATTTTTCACGCAATCATACGTTCTGCAATCCATTGATCCGAATCTCCAATATCTGTTTCTTTTTGTATGAAATATATGGATCTATGATTATTTTTCTGTAAATAAAAAATTTGAATGCAACCATAATTTGTTGAAGTTTTATGGACCACTAATTTTATGTTCGTATCACTATGTATTTTTAAAAATGTTACTGAAATATTAGATTAAATGAAAATTTAATAAACTTTGACTTCAACACCGTTGATAAGATTGCATTTTTTCTCATTGTTTTCAACTAAGATCAAAAACACTGGCTCGTTGCCTTTTTGATTCGCTCATTGTCCTTTTGATTTTCGTAGTAGCTCATACTCGGCTCCATGAAATCATGTTAGCTTTTGAATTCTGGGATCCTGTAGAAATATTTATAAATACTATCTCACCTCCGAGTAAAGATTTTTTCGTTTTCTTGTTTATACTTGAATTATTATATGAATAATAAAAAATAAATTAATTGCAGAAAGCAAATATATGTATGTATTATGCAGATGTGGTAATAAAAAAGGAAAACCAGAATAATATGACTCGTCTTGCAAGATGTTATTAAACATCTAATCTCAGAAATAGAGACCAATGTATACTAAAGCTTCAATTATATTACTTTTAATTCTGAACAGGCTTAGTTTGCCACGAAGTTTGTAACACCCAAAAGAAAATGTTGGAGAATTGATATATCAATCTCTTTGCAAACGTAATATTTTCCTCAATAAATATATGCCATTTAAACTGACATGATTATAATCAGGTCCTTGCATGGAAAACTTCTTTGTTTCACAAGGCATGTTCACTTACACTGACATAGATTTTTATGCGCAGCAACGTCACTATCTCCAAATGAGATAAAGTTACTATACAGATACGTAAATCAGAACTTACCAAAAAATTTGCTTTTTTATAAAGACTGCAGCTGCTTTGTATATATTTCAGCGGAGCTCTAATTATTCACCACTTTTTGCTGCAATTGGCTCTACGAGTATGTCACCAATAACGTGCCGAGTATTCCCTACCAACGTGTCAATCTCTTGGGTTTATTTGCGTAGACAAGCGATTTCAGCGGCGTTAAATTGCATGATCTTAGAGATCTCCTCACAAACTCATGATGCTAGACAATACGCTTACCAAAATTTTTCTTTAAAAATTGAGTGTTTGATTGGCTATATGACATGTAGCGCCGGAGTTTTGCATCCATGGTTCATCCTCTAATTCAAGTAAGTAAAATTCATCAAAATTTATCATGGCTCCGTAGCGTTCCCCATTGGCTGTAACATTATGTTCGTCTTCATTTCTGAAGAAATATGGACCAGTGATGCCTACTGCCAATAGAACATACCAAACAGAAACCTTTTCAAGATGTAACGACGTCTCAACAATGGCTTGTGGATTATCATCGCTCAAAATGGGAGCATTTTGTTACTTAGCGGTCTATTCTACCAAAAGTGCGCCTGATCGCTACATAAAATTAGCTTAATAAATCATCATCATTTTTGGGTATTTTCTCTGATGAGTTGGATTGTATGGGTAATCAAGCAAGGGAAGGCACTTTAGAGTCGTTATCGGCAGAATGGGAGCCTATTGGGTGCTGGTATCTGTTGGCTATTGCTGCTGCCACCGAAGAGTATTTCAGTGAAGCTGCTACCTTCAAGGAGTTAATTAAGGACTGCTGGTGCTGGCGCTGCTGCCGAAAAGAAGGAAGAAGCCAAAAAGGAGGAGTCGGAGTTCGAGGAAGACGACGACATGGGTTTCGGTCTCTTCGACTAAACAACTCAACACTAATAAAGGATGAGGGGCCCTTATTCTTTTGTGGTCTACTCGCAGAAGCTTGGTCAGCGCTGGGACACTATGTGCGCTGTCGCAAAAGCCTCCAAGATCGATGGCAAAGGATCAGCTGATCTCTTGCCCGCAGTAAGGTTAGCCTCTCCATAGTAGTGGAGTTTTTAATGGGCTATTGGTATTTGCGCAGTAAGGCGAATTCTACTGGACGCTGCCTGCTGTTTAGAAGAAGATGAGGTGGAAACAACTCAACACTTCCTTCTTGACTGTCCCGCGTTAGGGTAGTCAAGCCTTAAGCATGGAAATTAAACGCCTGTGCATGTTTGCATTGGTCACTAAGTGTTTTGCAAATTTCTATGGCATCACAAAGCAGCAGTCCACCTAGCAGTCCACGTGCGATATTTTTGATCAGCTATCTAACCTAACCTAGGATTTTGTTATCCCGGAAATAAAGTTGCTACCTCAAACTCTTTCAAATTAGATGGGCACAGCTCCAATTTTTGCGGGGATAGTCTTTTTCGGGTCTTCTTCGATAATCTCCTCTACGGGAGCAAAAACGTCTTCAGTGCGCATTGTACGGCATGTCTGAGGATGCGCGTTATCCATTAAAGTAAACATGCCATAAACATGGTCTAAATATAAATTTTAGAGCAAGTCAGACAACATCAGTCAAAAATACCAACTGCGAAAAAAGTATTGTCTCGATGAAAATCACTCCTCGATAAAAAATACTCGTTATGAGCTTGCAACTTTATAAGTTTACACAAAGCAGCAAATAATAGGTATATAAGGCAGCAACCATTATAATAATTAGATTATTGTGATTTCGCAGGCTTAAAACCAAATCAATATAATAGGAATATCATTATAAAATAAAGGATCACTAATATATAAGCAAACAGTTCCTGATATATATTTTATATAAGCTGATGAGAAGCAATGAAAATAGAAACCATAAAAATTTTTTTATGACGATGTCCTTATATTTCGTCCGCCCCGAGCGCACTTGCATAATTATTTCAAATCTTTCCGACAAGTAGTATATGTTTAACTCATTAGGACACTTGCAACATTAAACTTGAATTATTAACACAATTTGATGTACTTAGAAAGTTCATAAACATATAATATGCATGTATTAGTGTGTAAGTGCAACTATTTGCAAACAACCCAGGAATAAAACCAAACTTTATGGTCGTCCTTTTGATGCCACACACTTGCAACGCCGCCAGAGGGCACCTGCCCTAACCTAGACGCAGACCACCACCGTCACATGCCATCTCAATGCTGCGCCCTGCAACTTGGCACTCCGCAACTTATTTACATTTCGAGTAGCTTTGGCGCGCTTTGCTGCACGTGATTTACTTTGAAGCTTAAATTCATTTCAGACATTATTTTATTTTATGGGCAACGAGCATTTGGCAAAACGACGACGAGTCCCAAAGACTCACACACGCACACATGCAAACAAGCATACTAAATATTGAAAGACGTACGACGCAGAAACCGTTAGCAGTGAAAAGTAATTCCACATAGACAAGCAGAGCGAACTTCTAAGGAAGCTAGCGGAGCGCTAGACTGCCTTGCCACCAATTCTTGACAATGCCACAATCCATGCGGCGCGTCTTACACGCACACGCCACGCACCAAAGTACTATGGCTGTATGTGCATGTGTGTGCGTTGCTTGGCAAGTCCTTGGCTTTGTGTTGCTTGTGTCATTGGTTCGGCTTATTTATGCAACTGCACGTACGTTGAGTTTTTTATGACTCGAATGTTGCGTGATCTAAATTAAAGAAAAATTTATAGTTTATGACTTCGTGTTAATGGCTGCTGCGGGCGCTCATCGCCAGCTCAGCTCCGCTACACGTTGGTCCGTCCGTCAGGCTCCGCACAAAGGACTACGTAAATAATTTGTGCCCGCCACATACTTTGCACCAAAACAAAGACGCCGTAGCGTGTGTCCTTCCGATTTTCACTAGTTAACACATTCGAAACGTCGAAGTTTATGCACTTGTGTTGGCCGTATGTTTGTATGTGGAAGAAAGTTTTAAATGTTAGCTTAATGAGCTAAAAAATCAACAGTGAAAATTAAGTATCCACGTAATTGAATACGAAAATTATGAACTCGGTTAGTCAAAACAGGGGCTGCAGTCGTTATTTTAATGAATTATAGAAACTGTTTGACAGCTATAAATCGTATACGGGTTTAGGATAAAATAAGGAATTGCTTGTTGTAGGCAAAATTAACTTAACCATTATCGCAAGCAACTGTTGGACCAGTTGGTTCATGCCTTGCAGTCTCATGGTCTGTAACGTAAGTCAATGTTACTATGTGGGAGAATCCCTACCATGTCCAAGGTATTGATATTATTCAAAGCTTTCATTTAAGCTGAAAAGAAGATTTCTACGCAAGTCTCTAACAATTCATTGTACAGAATTCGAGGCCTTTGTATTTTAAAAAATCGTCGCACTCCGTATGCCGTGAGGTTTGTCAAATTGAAAATGAGTCATAGATAAGTTAGCTGCTAACTTTAACTTCTTGAAAAATACTTCCGGAATATATATATTTTTCGTTGAAAAAGTGATTTATCTTTAACTCAACTAATATATTTTATCGTTGCGCACCTTTCATTGCCGCAGCACTACAGATCCATTGCACTTGGACTTAGAATATCGTGAATGTCGTGAATGGTGGCAGATAATACTAGATTATTTTCAAATTATATAAAAACTATAAAACTACCGGCACTCACCTTTTGACTCTGCGATGAATTCGCAAAAAAAAGGGTTTGGAAAAAATAAGTTTGATCGGCGATCGAGAACTAAAGAGATCGGGCGCCGTCCGTCAGTCCCTTTGGTTAATTGTGTTTGGTGTCCTCATGTATGGTGTGGAAAGTATGGTGTCTATGCTGATGCGATGTGCATGATGCCTACGTGGTGAGTATGGAGTGTGTAGTGTGGGATGAAGAGGTGGTGTGTATGATGTGTCTGTTGTAGATGTGTTATAACGGGTGGGCCATCTATTGTTTTAAATTTGAATTATCTATATTTCAACATTGGAAACGTCAAATACCATTCGGAAAGTGACAGATATTCAGTAAAACGTCTAAAATTTACGAAATGGGTCGCTATTTACTAGAAGAAAACTGGGAAATATTGACAGATTTGGCAGAAGATCGTTTAACCGAGGATGGTCAATTTTACCGAAAAATCATTTTTTCGGACGAGGCTCATTTCCACCTCGATGATTACATTAACAAGCAGAATTGTCGCATTTGAAGCACAGAAAACCCGCACTTAATCGTCGAGAAGCCAATGCACCCAGCACGAATCACTGTATGGTTGTATGGTGCGGATTTTGGTCTGGTGGAATCATCGGTAAATTTTTCTTCGAAAATGAAGAAGTAACCGCCGTAACCATCAATGGTGAGCGATATTGCGCAATGTTAACCGAATTTTTCTTCAAGCAAATTGAAGAGGAAGACTTGGACAACATTTGATTCCAGCAAATCGGCGCTACGTGAAATACAGCAAACGCTACATTCAATCTTTTACGCCCTATCTTTAAATTTAAAATTTTATATGGCCCACCCTATATTAGGAAGGGGGGTCAGAAGCTCATTTAGCCACAAATTATTCATCCGCACATACAAACTCGGATTGATTTCTTGCTTGTTTATTAGGCAAAACGCCTTTTTCTGAACAGTTTCTGGTGAAAAGATTGCTTATCATTTGTAGCTGTGATTGACGCAAACATCCAATTAAATTGTACATTTTTTCTAAGATTACTTCTAATTCTGTTTCCAGCACACAAAAGAGCCAGATGAGTCCGACAACAGAGTTTCCTAGTTATTGTAGTCTTGGCTTGTGATCAGTGTGAATGCAAAATAGCTGAAACTCGCTTGACTGGAGGGCAGTAAAGCAAAACAGCAATAGTTTTAATAAAGTGAACACCAGACTGTTTGTAGTTGGTTAATCAGCAGGAATTATTTATTCAATTTAGTATTATTATATTTCACAGAGCCCCCTTATACCTAATATAAAGATTTTTGAACTTCCAGGTTAGTTTATACCATAGAAATCGGCCAATCAATGATTTATCTTAATATACTTCTTATAACGATGCAGATTTGTGAATTAATGAATCAAATCGGATGAAAACTCATCCTAGACCCCATACAATTAAAAGGACTTATGTACATGAAAGTAGTACCCCAGCTATAATTCTTGCAAATTGCAAGAGTGTGAAATGTTCGGTTGTACCCGAACTTACCGCTTCCTTACTTTTTGTAGCACGATTTGTTTTTTACTTCAAGATAAGCAAGACTCAGTTTTTCTGATCGCCTTTTCATTCGTTAAACATTTCTTCCCAGCGAGCATTCTTTTGAGATCTGAGTTCAACATTCTTTTGAGACCTGAGTTCAGGATCTGGAGGAGGTGGATGTGGCAGCAATGCAAAGCCCAATTCTTAGGTTTTTGTCATCGTTTTTAGTGAGTTGTAATACAATACATTATTTTGGTCAGCGCTTTCTTTTTCTTCAAATGCGGTCGTTTATAACGATTCCGTCCTTCAAACAGTCTTATAATGCGATGTAAAAGTCGCCGAGTACAATAATTCCTCTTTCAAAGAAGTTTCAAAAAATCTATTCCATGCATATCTGAAAATACTTACACCATGACCTTGCCAGCTGATTGCTCCGTTGGTCCACGCTTTGGAGCGGGTTTATCGAGTACAGTCCACTCGGATAGCTGTCGATTGGACTTTGGCGTGAAATGCTCTTTCATTCGTTGTCGCATATTACTCGGTTTTATTACACTTGAACATTTCCAAACATTGCTCTGAATCATCAACTCACCGTTGCTTTGGGTCATACCCAAATATTCGTGAATGCCATGATATATACGTTCAGTTGACATCTTTTGTGCATCTGCTATCTCGAACAAATTTATTTTACGTTTATCTAAAACTATTTTGTGGACTTCATTGATATGTTCATTGGCAACAAGCTTTTTTGGACCTCTAAACTTTTCCTACCAAACTAATGCTATAACTTAAAAGTATACGAGGTGTGTTCAAAAAGTATCGCGAATTGTAACTGACAGTTTTCTTCGATTGCAGGGGCGTGATGCATCATGAGTTCTTGCCACAGGGAAGAACGGTCAATAAGGAATATTACCTGCAAGTTATGCGCAATTTGCGCGAAGCAATCCGCCAGAAACGAACGGATTTGTGGAAGAACAAAAATTGGCTTTTGCACCACGATAACTCCCCTGCTCACACACTTCGCTGCTTCTGAGCGACTTTTTGGCCAAAAACAACACACTAATGATGCCGCAGCCACCGCATTCCCCAGATCTGGCCCCCTGTGACTTTTTCTTGTTCCCTAACCTGAAGAGGCCCATGAAAGGACGATGTTATGCTTCTCTTGACGAGATAAAGATGGCATCGAAGGAGGGGCTGAAAAAGATAAAAAAAAAATGATTTTTTGAAGTGCATCGAAGATTGGAAAAACCGTTGGCACAAGTGTATAATATCTCATGGGGATTACTTTGAAGGGGACAAAATAGAATAAATAAATAATTTTTGAAAAAACACAAAATTCGCGATACTTTTTGAACACACCTCGTAGACTGCTATGACTAACCGTTAGAATTCTGAAATAGCTCTATATAAGTAAGACAAAAACAACTTATTTTGCGCCACATAAGAGAAATGAGAATTTCGTGAGAAAGGCAAATGAGAGCACCAGGTAAACCAACAATTGTCGAGCTATGTAGTTAAGGAGGTAGCAGAAACGAAGAAAAGCGAGCAAAGCAATTAAAAAAATTGCAGTAACATAGAATTGAAATTCGAATGGTAGTTGTTATTGTTGTTTTAGAAGCAGTATAAACAAAAAGCGCACTCACTGTATAATAGGCATGCAATCATGTATGTAATACGTATGAGTATGAGTATGTGTGACTGCGTGTAAATGAAATTGTTACACCTGCATGTGTGTGCGTGTGTGTGTGTCACTTTCAAGGAAGAAATAACATTGACCAATGGCCAGCGGTCAATTAGTGATGACGTCGCCAACAATAGCAACAATGCCAACAAGAACAACGACAACAAACGACATTGCTACTACTGCTGATAACTACTAACGGCAATGTCGATAAACACACCCACACGCAGCGGCACGCAGTTACATCTAAAAGCACATGCAAGTGCCCCACATAGTATATACACACACACACATTCACGGCAGTGTATACAATGTTTGTGTTGTCCAAAAATTTCGACTGACTGACTGCAAACGAGCGTGCAATGTGTGCACGCATGCGTACAAGTACAAGTGTGCTGGCACACAAACACACACACACGTGGCCACCGTTCGTTTGCAGTTATGCGTGCGCATGGCTGTGTGTGTGTTTGTGTGAGTTATTGAGTGGGTGTGCGGCAGTTTTGTTGGTTTTTAATTAACTTTTGGCTGCAGGTTAAAGCATATTTTGTGAAAATTAACGCCACAAAACACAAACACAATTACCAAACACACACATACGCACTATGCATGTGTTTGTGTGTGTGTGGTTGGGCGCGCACATATCTGTGTTGCATGCTGAGTGCAATATGCAGTGGCTGGCAGCCGCAGGGCAACCGCCAACGCCACAACTGCTGTTGCCGCCATCAACTGTACTAAGCGCCACGCTGCGCTGCCCTGCTGGAGTCAGCGCTGCGCTGCTCGCTGCTCGCCTCTGCCAACATCATCTTTTGGTCATTTTGTGTGAAATTATGAAAACAAACGATAAATTGCTTCGTTTTTTTTTTTGCGTTTCTCTTTCATTTTTCTGCTGCTGTCCGGTCAACAGTATAAATGTGTTTGTTAGTATGTTGTTGTTGTTGTTGTTGTTGATCTCGCTGTAGCTGTTATTGTGGGTGTTATTGCTGTTGTGAACTTGTTTACTGCTTTTTATTGGTTGTTGCTGCGGTAAATATGACAAGTTTGAAAAAATTAAATTTGTTCTTTTGAATGCCAATGGGTGGTTAGCGGTCGGCTAGTTGGTCGCCACTAGCTGGCCCCGGCACTGGGACAACCGAATTCGCGGTCCATATCCATGTGTGTATGCGTGGGCAAGTGTTGAGTTATGGTCACTGCAGGCGCTGCATTCTAATCAAACTACGCATATATGCTTGGTTAATTTGAAAATTTTGTGATGAATCGTAATGGAAGTTAGTTTCGTGGTAAATATATAATTTTTATACTTTTAGCGTTCCGATGAGGAGGGCTTATATTTAAGGGCGGAAAATTAAACAATGTAAGTGAGATGCTAACGTCTGATTTCTCCTTCACTTCTAATCTCTCTCAACCATCTAAGCGAATGGTAACAGCTGGCGCTGAGTTGCCGAACATTTTTAACTCCCGTTATTTTGAACTATCAGCTTCCAGCTTTTTTGGGTTAGGGGAAGTATTACCCTGTTATTAAGCATTTTTGACACAAGGTCACAGTATTATCTGGAAAATATTATTTGAAATTTTCAATAATATATCTCACAGATTGAATGATATTTTCAGTAAAAAATCAATGGACACACTGAGGTCTGGTACTTGGGTGCCCAAAAATATTTCCGAATTTTTAGAGTTCTTCTCATTTCCCACTGTGAATTATACAAATATATTCTTACACATTAAATTTAGTTGAAATTCTGCGAATAGTTTTAATTTTCTAATTATACCTAAAAGTGGCCGATGTCATACAATTTTGACACCGATTCCTATAAAGCCCTTCCTAATCTTTTTGGCTGTGAAATATTTCTGACCTAGTATTTATGTAAGAAAGTTTTCAATATAGCCTTTATATGGGGCTGCATCCGGTTTCGCACTGTACGAAGAAGCGGTAGAATTAACTGTTTTGAGCAACTTCAGTTGATTCAGTTTTAGAAATTTGTAAGATATTAAGGCCAGGTTCCTCTAAGCAATTTTGAAAAAATCGAAATTTGTTTTTTTCATAAATTGCTACTGTGTACTCGTAGAAATAGTATAGAATTAGCCCCGAAAGTCACCAAGGCCGAGAAGCAGGTATAAATACCGGCCGCTCGAACGCCTTCGGTAGCGGCAGCTACTTTTGGTTTAAACTGATTTTTCTCCGAACCACGTTTTTTCGCATGGATGACACTCTCATTTCAAAACTATTGCATTTATCGATATCAACCAAACGGCATTTTACTCTTTAGATGTCTGGCTATGGCCGGAAGCAGAAGCAGAAATATTCATTATTATTTAAAAAAGTTATAAACAATTAAAAGTGAAAAAATGGTTAAAAAAATTCAAAAGTCCGCCGTTTTGTTTTTTTCATTGAAAATGTTTCATTTTGGTTTAGGCCATAGCTAATTCGATACAGAACATGAAACCGTTTTGTTTTTTGCTTTCAGATAATTTTTTTTCCAAGAAATGATGTCATCCATCTATGAAACGGATGAGTTTCAGCAGCCATTTTCAAGGCTGCCATTTTGAAAAAAAATAAAAAAAAAATGTTTTCAAGTACTGAACTGAGTCGATTTAAAAAAATTTCTTGAACCAATCGTTACAATTCTTTAAAAACTTTCAAAATATTCTTCATTGAAGGGGTCACGGAAGGCATTCTCCGGTATAGCCTTGAGACCCCGGGTGTATTCTGCTTGGATTCCCTATGTCGTCTCATCAGCCTTTTCAGGCAAGGAAACAAAAAAAGTCTGAAGGGGCCACATCTGGGTTGTAGGGCAGCTGGGGAAGTGTTGGAATGCCGCCCTTGGTTAGGTAGCCATTCACAAGAAATGCGGTGTGAGCCGACGTTGTCGTCGGAAAACTTCCAGTTGGCTGCGATGTGCTGTCCGACCCGATTGACCTTTCGTTGGTGGGCTATGCTTTTGATGTTAAAAAAGACAATGCACATCGTTTTCACTTTGGATATTTTTAAATTTATCAGCGTCCACTTCTCGGCCCTACAAAAAGGCCTGGTGCCACCAAAACTCATCGTTTTTGCTAAGCAACATCTGGGTAGACCTGCTAGATCATATCAAAGGTCTCTATCGCAGATTTACCGAGTTTTACGCAGAATTTAATCGCGCACCTCTAAGGAGATCCGCTGCTGGACGCTTTCTGAAAAAGAAATTTTCATAACCTCCGTCAGCAAGGCAGTGAATAATTTCAAAAACATCTTGAAATCTCATACATACTGGTGCGAATCCAATAGCAATATTCTCTACAATTCTTGAGTAAGAATAATAAATTTGTATCATATCGATATTCCCTTGACTGTTGGATAGTTTCAAAGAAACATTAATAAACGCACGTCTGGCCATGCGTTTTCAGGATCTTCAATGAATGCTTGGCACTACTGAAATACTTTTGTTTGTTAAAAAGTAATTCAACAATATTTTCGAAGAGCCCGAACGTAATTTCATGGAAAACAAAATCAATTTTTGAGTAGATCCCTATTTAATACAAATATTATCTAAATAATTTTAATTTTTTTAATTTAAGTTAATTAGATAGCTCCAGACCGCAAGCACTAACTAGCGATTGCCAATTCAACTTTTAACCCTAAATCACAAAGCGAATTATTTATGTATGTAAATGCATTGTAATTTATATAACAGTGCTTAGAGACATGTGCAAGAGCACACCCCAAATCCAATCAAAACTTTTAATTTCAAACACCGAAACATGATTGCAGCAGAATTGTTTTTTCCCAGTTAAAACTTATAGACACATATACATACATACACATGCACATGAATATATGAAAAATGGTGGAAAAGCATGCGAGCAAAGCAGCAGTTAGCCAAGGGATTGACCCCTAAAGCAAAAACGACAAATCATAGCAGTACTTGCCAGCGGTGGATGCTAGAACAGAGCGGTAAAAGGGGGAAAGCGTGAAAATCCCCACAACAAATAGAACAATTAGGACGTGTAAGCAATAATTTTTAACTTGACCAACACTTCGGGCCGCAACACATAGCACTATAACAAGCAGCAATACGTTTTATGGCAATAGCCATTTTTCTATTGCCGCTGCTCGTTGCTGCCTCGGTCACGCTGACCACCACAATTCGCTTTATCTGCGCATCGTGCAGCAGCAAATGACATTTTGGTTTCTAGCTCCATTTCAATGATCGCTTTTTCATACGATTTACATTTTCTTGTATTTTTTTTTTTTTGTTCTTCCTTTTTATATTTTTGTCCGATTTTCTTTCAGTTGGCGCGAACGCCTCGTGGTTCGGGCGCTTGCGTCAACGAAACCAAAAATGCAATGACAGCAATAACCGCAGCGACAACAGAAGTGGCAACAATGCCGCATGTGGGGCCAGGGTGAGAGCGTGTGAAGAGGGTGCGGGCTGCTGTTATACCCGTAGCTTGTGCGTTTGTGGCAACGTTGATTTCCCGTGGTGTCAGTTTGTTTTTCTACTAATTTTTCAGCGATTTGCCGTGCGTAAAGCGTTATTATTTTGTTTGGATTTTATTAATGGTTTGTTGTTGTTGTTGCTGTACAAACAACTTTTTCCAGCAAACTCCGAGTTCAATGTTATTTTTATGCTGTTATCGCATTTGTTGAACTTTTTACTTTACTTGCAGCGCCCTTGTTTTGTAGTTTGTTAGTAAAAATTTTGTTTTTAAATTTTTTGTTTTTTAGTCATTTTTGTTTTAATTGCAATTGGTGTAACCTTAAAGTTAATTAATTGCGTTCAACAAAACAACAAACTGCATTCAACGGAACACACACGTACAAGCCGCAAACGCACACTCTCTCACTCTCACTCTCATGCACACACATTTATACACAAAACCTCGCCAGCGTGCGAAAAACTCGTAATACTATTTTTAATTGTTGTTGTAGAACGTAATTTTATTTTTGGTGCCGCGTCCTTGTTGCAGCATTCTGGCGTGACCGCCCTCTCCCCTCTACCACAGCATACCATAAGCGCGCCTTCACTTTTTTTGACACAATTATTAGTTACCGCTTTGTTGTTGTTTTTGTTCGGCAACTAGGCTTGCTTGAGCAATTAATTTCTGTTAAATACCGCAGTGAAGCCATCAACACTCTACGTTGTGGTTGTTGTAAAAATTATACAGCCTGAAAAAATTATTGGTGGCAACTAGTGAGCTCACAACCGACCGACCGACCGACAAACAACTAACTTGTAAATTTACAGCAACTGCAGTGAATTATTGCTACTTCGTTTGTTGTAATAAAAGAGCCATTTGTTGTTGCTATTTTTTCGTTAGCGTTTTTATTGTTACTGCAGTTTATGTGGCATCAGCAAAAATTGACATTGCGGTATTGCTGTTTTTATGTTGTTTTCGTTTTCTGTTTGTCTCTGTTGCTTTCTATTCAATTTGCGGCATGCAACATCATGCATCCTGTGGCTTTTTGGGTCAACGCGGTCGTAGTCGAAAATAAAGGAACTCAATTATTGCGAATTTTTTCAGGTATTCCCGAAAAGCTGCAGTTAATTTATTAGCTGTGTGGTGTTGATGTAGTTTGCGGTGTTTTTCATCATAGATTATGAGTCATTTATTGCTTGGTTGAGTGGGAATGAGAGTTCACTAGGTCTAAAGTAATTTTACAGATGATAAAAGACACCTAATGCCAAATTCTCTTTCAAAGCTAAATTAAAATTGGTGCTGGTAACATCTAGATTACAGAGAATCACATTCCTTAATAATCTTATGAAGTTCTTCTTCTTTACTGGCGTAGGCACCGCTTACGCTATTATACCCGAGTTAACAACAGCGCGCCAGTCGTTTCTTCTTTTCGCTACGTTTCGCCAATTGGATATTCCTAGCGAAGCTAGTTCCTTCTCCACCTGGTCTTTCCAACAGAGCGGAGTCTTCCTCTGCTCCCCGGCAGGCACTGCGTCGAATACCTGTAGAGCTGGAGTGTTTTCGTCCATTCGGACAACATGAGCTAGCCAGCGTAGCTGCTGTCTTTTAATTCGCTGAACTATGTCAATATCGTCTTATAACTCATACAGCTCATCGTTCCATCGAATGCGAAGAACCACAAATCTTTCGCAGAACTTTTCTCTTGAAAACTCGTAACGTCGACTCATCAGATGTTGCTATCATCCATACCTCAGCATCACATAGCAGGACGGCAATAATGAGTGAGTTATAGAGTTTTGTTTACGTTCGTCGAAAGACGACTATACTTCTCAATTGCCTACTCAGTCTGAAGTAGCACCTGTTGCCAAGAGGTGTTCTGCGTTGGATTTCGAGGCTGATATTGCTGTTGGTGTTGATGCTGGTTCCAAAATACACGAAATTATCTATCACTTCGAAGTGATGACTGTCAACAGTGAGCTGCGTGCCTAGTCGCGTGTGCGACGATTGTTTGTTTGATGACAGGAGACATTTCGTCTTGCTCTCGTTCACTGCCAGACCCATTCGTTTTGCTTCCTTGTCCAGTCTGGAGAAAGCAGAACTAACGGTGCGCGTGTTGAGGCCGAATTAGTTTTCCGGGGATACCATATTCAGACATTGCGGCATAAAGGCAGGTCCTTTTCGTGCTGTCAAAAGCAGCTTTGAAATCGACGAAGAGGTGGTGTGTGTCTATTCTCCATTCACGGGTCTTTTCCAAGATTTGGCGCATGGTGAATATCTGGTCGGTTGTTGATTTACCAGGTTTAAAGCCACACTGATAAGGTCCAATCAGTTCGTTGACGGTGGGCTTTAATCTTTCACACAATACGCTCGATAGAACCTTATATGCGATGTTGCGGGGCTAATCCCACGGTAGTTGGCGCAGATTGTGGGGTCTCCCTTTTTGTGGATTGGGCAGAGCACACTTAAATTCCAATTGTTGGGCATGCTTTGGTCCTACCATATTTTACAAAGGAGCTGATGCATGCTCCTTATCAGTTCTTCGCCGCCGTGTTTGAATAGCTCGGCCGGTAATCCATCAGCTCCCGCTGCTTTGTTGTTCTTCAGGCGGGTAATTGCTATTCGAACTTTTTCATGGTCGGGTAATGGAACGTCTGCTCTATCGTCATCGATTAGGAAGTCGGGTTCGCCTTCTCCTATGCTTTCACTGCCACTCAGCAGGCTGGAGAAGTGTTCCCTCCATAATTTTAGTATGCTCTGGGCATCGGTTACTAGTTCACCTCTATAGGTTCTACAAGAGTATGCTCCGGTCTTGTAAACTTCTGTTAGTCGTCGCATTTTTTCATAGAATTTTCAAACATTACGCCTGTAGGTCAGCTTGTCAAGCTCTTCATACCCACGCATTTCGGCAAATATTCGAAGAAATTGTTCAGATATAACATTTAAGTGTCATATAAGCTGCCCTTGATCGATCTTGTATCGAGTTTTTGTATGGAAAACTTTTTTATTTGAAGAAATATCTTCACGAAATTTAAAATAGGTGATTATCTAAGGCAACAGTACTTGTATATTTCTTTGGTTTACACATAAAATTCGGTTATTTATGGGACAGAATTTTTTTTATCGTTATTGTAATGCTTTACACAGTACTTTAGCCCAAAACTATGAAACTTGATTATTCAAGTAACTTTTTTAAATCAATGTTAATATTTTGAATAAATTTCATTCGACTATAAGTAAGTTTAATATGAAACAGTTTTGAATACTATCGACTTAATTGTCCCTTACATTGGTTTAACAGTTTCTCTTTCACACCAAAACCGTGCGCTAATTCTCTTATTTTATTCATTTTATTTACTTTCCCATACAATCAATGATGGAATTAGCGCAAGATTTAAGGGGATTTCGTATATATTATTATACGAGTGGCAACACCACCAACAAAACCAGCAGCATTCGGCAGCGTCAGCAGCGGTTTTAAGGCATTGAAATAGTAGATCACTCTGTTTGCTCTTCGGCTCTAGCCTCAGTCATGGCAATAACGGCAGTTACACATATGTGTATACATATGCGGATTTCGGGGCAGCAGCTGGCGTATGTTCAACAACAGTTGACCAGCGGTCTGCCACAAACGCTGGCAATGGCTACCCATTGCTGTTGCCGAAGCGGAATTTATTTCTTCAACGCGGTTAAGGATTAAGGATAAACGTTCGCAACACTTTATTGTTATTGTTATTGTTGTATGCCGATATTTGTTTGCATATGAAACATTCCCTTAGCTGGGGTTTCTGTTGGAAAATATGTCGCTGCCATTTCGTGCATTCCACGCCATACGTGGTTGTGTGTGGAAGCAGGGATTGTTGCTTTGGCAATTTCAAGATAGTTTTTCTTTAACTCACACACATATATACATTTTTGTTTGGTGAAAAAGTGTTTGCAATTTTCTCATTTTTTTTTGCCTTGCACATATCTGCCAGTCGCTGGTTGGCGCTTTTTACGAGCGTGTGCCTTTCGCTGCCTTGGATTTTTATGTGCCACAGGCAACTATTTGGTGGCTTTGGCGCGCTGCAATGGCAACGCTGGCGCTGGGGATTTGCATTGTGGCAGCCCATTTGTTGTCAGCTATATTTTTTGTTGTTGATTTTTGTTGCAATTTTGTGCTGTTGTTGTATTTGTTGCTGTCACTGTGCGCTGTCGTTATTATTATTATTTTTGCTCCTTTTGTGTTTTTTTTTCTGTTGCCATGGGCTGTGTAACTATTATTGCATCTGCAACAGCGGCCGCATCGCATCACACTTGGCAAATTTATTGTTTTTAATTTGTGAAAAAAGTCTAGTAATTCCTTTAATGGTGCGATGTCTCAGCTTTTTCAGCAAAACCCAAACCGCGCTTTGCTTGCTGATTTCTGGCGCTGCATATGCATGTGCCACATAACTTGCCACTCATGCCACGCTCGCTAGCACCTTTATCACTTGTGTCCTAAAAAAAAAAGAAAATTGTTCTTGTTTTTCACTTTCAGTTGCACTACGAATTGCGCTGTTGTTGCTGTTTGTGTGGCACATAAAATACTGCGCTTGTTTATGAGCCGATTTGTGCGCTTCAAAGTCGTTTTGCGGCAACTTATTGAAAACCATAAATAAAGATTTTGCGGCACTTAGCATACGTGTCGTCGCGCTTCGTGTTGCCGCTGCAGATCTGTCAACGCTTGCCACAGCGACAGCAGCGGCGCTTGTCAACCATTCCCATTGCAAAAGCAACATCCATGACGGCGCAACAGTAGCGACAATGGCAGCGGCAGTGACCGCGGCATTGGCCATATTGAAATTTAATTTCCGTCACAAATTGTTTCATACAAATTCCTATGCAGTCATCGTAAATAAGTTAGAAGCGCGAATTACTCAAGCGCCACACTTGCATGGGAGGTGTAGAGGCAGAACAAAAATAAAAAACTGTTGCGCAATAATTGCTTTTACTAAAGCATACACTTTGCTGGCAATTTATTAGTGGAAATTATTTCAGCTGCAGTGCCGTAAATACTTGATGCAAGTTTACGTTTTGTGAAAGTCTCAACTTCATAAATTTAGTTAAGAAAAAATGTGTAGATTATAGGACCGATGTTGCAATTTGGAAGGAAGCGAAGAATTTTGTTATTCAATTTTATTAAAAACACAAGCCTACGATTTGTAAAAAGTCTTCGAAGACGGCCGAGAGATTGTTGAAGACATGCCTCGTTCTGGACGACCTTCGACCGATTCAACTGATAAGAATATTGAAAAAGTTAAGGTTATAGTGCTCGAAAATCATCAGGCAAGTGTTAGAGATGGCAAGAGAACTCCACCATACATCTCTCACGAGTCCGTTCGAATGATTTTAATGTATATTTTGTGTATGAAGCACATTCTTGCTCGACTCGTCCTGATAAAGTTGAATTTCTTTCTAAACGAGTACCGTAAACTGGAATCGTTAGTCCAAAATTGCAACGAATATGAGCGATTAACCACCATATTCACCAGGCCAGGTTTCGTGGAACTTTTTCTAGTTCCTCAAACTGAAATTGCACCTTCGTGGAATCCGTCATCAATCTATCGAAGGGATAAAGCAAAATTCGCTGAAGGAGCTGAAAACTATCCCAAAATATGAATGAATGAAAAATATGTTTCGGGGGCAGAAAAAAGCTTTGGCATAAGCGTATTACATCTGGTAGGCATTTCTTTGAAGGAGTGAAAATAAATATTGATGAATAATTAAATATCTTGCGTTTTATTTACAATTACCGCGTACATGTATGTCCCAATCTATATTCAATCATATTTGTTTGGTATATGTTTGCATCTTATAGACTCTTCGCGAGGTCTCACTTCCCTGGATCATCGCATCATCGTGTTACTCGACCCAAACGGCGCATTCATTGTATTTTTTTGCGCTCAACGATATCGATATCGTCGTAAAAGTCATACAATTAGTGGTTTCATCATCTTCGGGACTTCGCACAGGCGGACGGCTTGAAATACCTGGCTGATAGCAATTCTCTCGAGAGATCTCGTTTTGTTTCTTCAACATGGATGTTGTTTCTGTGCCGTATAATAGGACGCAAAATCATAAGAGAATCCTAGAGCATAATTGTTATTCGTGGAGAGAAAGATTTTCTTTTCAACTGCCAATGGATCTAAAAGTAGCACCCGTTAGCAAGATTTATTCTGCGCATGACATCAATGCTTACATTATTGATGTTATTTATGCTGGTTCAAAGATGGACCAATTGTTTAACTCTTTTTAATTTATTGCTGCTAATAGTAATTTAGTTCCAATGGCGCGAGATATCTTTGTGAACGGCTTTCAGGTATTTTGTCTGGCCCTTCTTCAGAACAAGACAAACCAATATTTCGCTTCTTTATATAAATTAAGATTACTATGACATTTGTAACATCCATAAGGAAATGCCGGAGACTCTTTAAAGTATATACAATATAAACATGTTCAGTGTGACGAGCGAAATCGCTTTCGTCATGTCCGTTCGTTCGTTTATATGTATATGCGCAAACTAGTCTCTCAGATTTTGAGAGATCGTTCTGAAATTTTGCACTCGTCCAAAAAATTGCTCGGACCATTATAGCAGAACAAAAATATTTTTATAATTTAAATCTTGATAGTGAAGCATAAAATATAAAAATTTTCTTGGTACTCAACCGGCCGGTTATAAACGGATGATGGAGCATTTTTGAACTAAAATTCGTAATAAGGGCATTTCAAATACCCCAGACACGTCTTAACACATCAGTCGCAATTCTTATACCCTGAACAGGGTATATTAAGTTTGTCACGAAGTTTGTAACACCCAGAAGGAATCGTCGGAGACCCTATAAAGTATATATATAAATGATCAGTATGCCGAGCTGAGTCGATTTAGCAATGTCCGTCTGTCTGTCCGTCTGTCTGTATATATACGAACTAGTCCCTCAGTTTTTCAGATATCGTTTTGAAATTTTGCAAACGTCATTTCCTCTTCAAGAAGCTGCACATTTGTCGGAATGGCCGATATCGGACCACTATAACATATAGCTGCCATACAAACTGAACGATCGGAATCAAATGCTTGTATGGAAAACTTTCACATTTGACAAGATATATTCACGAAATTTGGTGAATATTATTTTCTAATGGAAAAATATAATCTCCGAAGAAATTGTTCAGATCGGTTAACTATATCATATAGCTGCCATACAAACTGAACACATAGCTACTAACAGAAATGCACCTGTGAAGGGTATTTAGCTTCGGTGCAACCGAAGTTAACGTTTTTTCTTGTTTCCATCAGATTTGTTGAGTAGTGTAATTAGTTCCCATCTTTGATCCACTTTATTTCGCAAGAGGTTTAAATCTCATAAACAAGGGTGCTTGCAGAGTGGGCACTCAAAGCCGAGCCGTGATCGCCTATCTTTAATGTATAAGGAAACATACATTCACTTACCTTAAGTATAAACTTCCGTTGTGTTGACAGTTTTTCACAAGCGCTTTCTATTCATTATTAAGTGAGCGCAACATGAAGATGTTGCCACTTAAAAAATCCCTTCAATTTCACTGTAAATATTACAATTTGACTTTGAAAACTCCATTTAATTGCATGATTGGCTCGAATACCCTTATCAAAATGTTTGCGGTGACTAAGGTAGCAACAACAACAACGACTACGAACGAATTTCAGACAAAAGTTTGAGATACTTAAACATTTCCACCGACACACGCACACACACACATACATTACGGGCGCTGAGTGGAGTATCAATGCAAATAACTGTGAAAATAAAATACTTGGAAACTTTTGCAAATGCAATCTTTTCCGTGAAAATTATGAGAATTTTCAATTTGTCTGCGGCTATAAATGCCAAAGTAGGTTGAGTGAGTGCTCAAGTGCGAATAAAAGTATATATGTTTGCATGATTTTCTGTCTGAGGGTAGGTGCTCCACAGTTGTACGCGGCCAGCAAAGCGTGGCGTTGAAAGCAAAATAAACTTTTGCTGCAGATTTCAATTGCCGACGCTGCGGCAGTAAGGATATGGCAGCGGCAACATAAGTCGCGAAGGAGTTTTTATTTCATAGTAATGGCAACGCCAGCAAGCGGCAACACCTACATAGACAATAACCATAAACTGATTGTGTTAGCATTCAAACATTTCAATACCAATTTACAATACGTTTAACAACTCAATTTCTGGTGAAAAGGGTGGCACAAACTGACGCACTAAACGTTTTTTGGGAAGGGAGGCGGTAAGTGCGTTTATGTTGTTGCATCGTGGCTGACAGCTGTAATGTTAGGGAGACAAGCGCAGCTGAACAGAAATAGACAAGCACTTGCTGACTCGATGTGAGAGCTTTAGTTAAGTTTAGGTTAGAAAATGTTCGGGTTTTTATGCTCTTGCAGCATGTTGCAATAGGGTATGGACGTTTTGTTCACTCGAACTAACGCTTGGTGGTTAATGGCACTTTAAAATGATAGATATAAATATATCCTGCTAATAATTGAGTGGTTCAATTATTACTTATATAGGATAGATATATAGGTTTTAATATTTTGAACTTTCAGTAAGAAGGATCCAGGCCAGAATTGATAGGAATGGATTTGTATTTATTAGGTCAAATTATTATTTGAGTATAATTCTACCTATTTCAGGGATTCTTCTTCTACTTTTTCCTTACTGGCTGAACAACAGCGCGCCAATCGTTTCCTCTTTTCGCAAGACAGCGCAAACTGGAGATTCCACGCGAAGCCAGGTCTTTCTATACCTGGTATTCCTCTTCCTATGCTTCCCCCGGCGGGTACTGCGTCGAATACTTTCAGATTTGGAATGTTTTCGTCGCCGTTGTCTTTGAATTCGTTGAACTATGTCAATGTCGTCGTATATTTCGTACAGCTCATCGTTCCACCGAATGCAATATTCGCCGTGGTCAACGTTCAAAGAACAATAAATCTTCCACAGAATCTTTTTCTCGAAAACTCGTAACCTCAGCTCATCAGATGTTGTCATCGTCCATGCCTCTGTACCATATAACAGGACGGTAATAGTGAATGACTTACAGAGCTTGATTTTTGTTCATCGAAAGAGGACTTTACTTCTTAATTCCCTACTCAGTCCGAAGTAGCACCTGTTGGCAAGAATAATCCTGCGTTGGATTTCAAGGCTGACATTGTTGGTGGTGTTTACGCTGGTTACAAGATATACGAAATTATCTACAACTTCAAAGCTATGACTGTGAACAGTGACGTGGGAGCCAAGTAGCTAGTACGACGACTATTTGTTTGATGACAGGAGATATTTCCACTTGCTTTCACTATGAGACCCGATTGTTGAGGCTAATGATATCAAAATCAGCTAACACTAACAGTTGTACACTCTTAAAGAAGATGGTGCCGTCTCTTCTTTACCCTACAAAATAATAATAAACTGATGCTTATTGGATCAAAATTATATTAATTGCAAAAGCTGGATAATGAGGGAAAAGTATACATACAATTTAGACAACCTTCGTTCAGCAGATCCTCTGTGTTCTATTTTATACTAGGATCAGCTTGCAGTCGAACAGAAATGGGTCGTCGACCAGCACCTGCTAAGCGCACTCCAGGTTCCGTGCAACAACGCAATATGGAGATTTAACTCGGTCCTACTCCGATGTGAGCGGAGTAAGGGAATCCTTTGGGCCATGCTCAACAGCTTTGCAGTTACCAAAGATTCCGCTCTGATCGTTTACTCAAACTAATTTCATGATGATGACATAGCTTGATGCTATTTCTAGTAGGGGCAGACAGTACTGGAATAGTTTTGAGCCCACAGTTGGTGAGCTCAGCGCTTGTATTGCTGCTGTATTGTCGGAAAAAACGCTCACCTTCCGAAAGTGGCTGCAGTTAAAATTAACAGAGAGTTCTCTAAAGAAAACTCTCCTTCTTATTAATTGTAATTGGTTTTTAGCTAAGCTTTGTGCCTGAATAATGAATAAATAGTTTTTTGTTGCATCTTTCTCCATAACATTTTGAGAAGACAATTCCTTATCTCGCTCTTGTAATGTGTAAGAATCGCGACAGAGTTTCGTTCTGTCCGATTTAAGTTGGTCCTTATTACTTTTTTTATTACCGCATTTTTATTTTATTTTTGCCTTTCTTGACTTTTCCATACTTTTACTTTACTTTAAGCAGCATACACTTTTCTCTGCTGCTTTTCATCATACTCCTTGCAATTTATAATGTGAGTTCGGTGTTAACTGTCAGTTGCAGCTGTGTTTGTTTATCAACGCAACTATTGGCCGGACGAGCGTTAAAAAACTTTTGCGAAATATGCAGCCGCAGACAAGCACAAATTGAGACAAACACACACACAGCTACTTTTACAAATATGCGAGTTATCTTGAAGAAAACTAAAAATGCATTATTGTTGCTGTTGTTGTCATTGTTCGCCATTGACGTGGGCTAAGCTCGTTTTATTGCCATTGACATGATAACTTTGGCTTTAGCTGCTGCGCGTGTGCCCAGTCAAGCAGTCGCGGTGAGACATCTCACAGCGTTTACCGGCATGCACACGTACACACCTATCTATATATATAAATATACATATATATGTATGTGTGTATATATGCATTAGTATATATACGTAAGCGTATTTTCTTGGTAAATGGCGATTTTCCGCTCGCCGGTTCTTTGCTCTGTCGGCAGTGTGTTTGTGGCGTCTGGTGCATCGCTGCCCGTTAGTCACTCCATTGACTGTGGAAGCAAATTTTTATCGGCCGTTTTTATGTAGTTGTGCACGTGTAGACATCGCATGTCAGTACGTGCTTTATCTCGAACTTGTTCAACTTAAAATAGTTTGGCGTTCAAGTTCTTTTCGCCGCAACGCAATAACTTTGCACTTCACGTACTGCGAGCAATGACAGCATTTTGTTGTTCTGTTATTGTGGTTATGTAGAGTAAATGGCTTTTAGATATTCGTACAAAGAAAGTGATAATTATAACAAGCAATTAATTGAGAAAAAAGAGAAAGTGGGACAATGAAATGAAATAAAATTGGAATCTTCGTGAGGAACAACCAAATGCTAAATGCTCTCTCTATCTCTCTATATCGCTCGTCTTTACTTTTGACTTATATTTCCAATAGAGTCATTTTTGAAATATTGGCGAAACTCCTGAGGTATATGATAAATCCGGCCCCTTTAACTGCACCAATAGTTAAATAGACTGTTGGACTGAGAGGGGTCTAGTTAATGAAGCAAATTGATCATTCAACCCTAACGTGAATAAGAATTGGACTAAGGAATGCCAGCGGTTTAAGGTATTTGTGGTTCTATTCATTATTCACTTAAGGTATTTTCCGACATTTGCGATACCTATCAGGAAACTAGATTGCTTTATATATTACACAGTATCCTATCCAGCTCATTATCCGGAAGATCGACCGGAGTGGATTTGGCTTGACAAAGGAAGGTCTTTAAAAACCCCATACAACTGAATCGACACCCACAACTTTGTTAATTTGCTGAAACTCAATACTGCTTTCAGTAAAACTTTGAGTAACGTACTTAACTACGTTAAAACCGTTAAGGTCTCCAATTTGTTCAGATACAGGTCTGATCATTGCGTTTATATTAGTTATCGGCTCAGTGAAAAAATTCGATACCCTGTCAAATAAAATAGTTTACCACATAAGAGCTCGATTTTGATCGGTCAGTTTGAATCGCAACAGTGTGATATAATGATCGATCTAAATTATCTGCTCGAATATTGTAGCCTTACCTAGTATAATAATCAGGGCCAACTTTCGCGAAGTGTCAGAGGTCCAATTTGAAATATCGCGTTTAAAAAATTCAAAGTCTCCAGGTCATGATAACATCGGCGCTTGGACAATCAAAAACTTTTCCAAGAAATGCCTATTAATTTTGGTCTTGCTTTTTAATAGTAGCTTCAAATTGAGCCATTTCCCCACGCAGTGGAAATGTGGTGAAATTATAATGATACCAAAGCCAAACAAGCCAGAAAATGAATTATCTTCATATAGACCAATAAGCCTACTGACAATATTCTCGAAAATGCACGAAAGAATATTTCTTCGAAGACTACTGCCAGAGCTGGAAAAGCAATCAATTATTCCAGATCATTAGTTTGGTTTCAGACATATGCACGGCACAACGGAACAATGTCATCGCGTTGTGAAAACTATACTTAGTAGCTTGGAGGAGAAAAAGTATTGTTGTGCAATTTTCCTAGATGTTCAGCAGACATTTGACAGAGTCTGGCACTCGAGCCTACTGTATAAAATTAAAAAGGCGCTATCTAGTCCACTCTATCTCTTCCTCGGATCTTATCTGAGCCAAAGACATTTCTGTGTTAAAATTAAAGATGAAATCTCAGACATACACGAAATAAAGGCAGGTGTCCTGCAAGGAAGTGTTCTGGGACCAATACTATATACATTTTTTACCGCAGACATCCCAATATTGGAAAATGGTAATTTAACAGTTGCCACCTATGCAGACGACACTAATGTACTCTCGTCTGCCTACTCGGTTAGCGAAGCTGCAGAAACCGCACAAGCACAGCTAATTGAAATAAAATCTTGACTTCGCAACTGGAACATCTCTGTAAATGCTAGAAAATCAACTCACATAACTTTCACATTGAGGAAGGAAGAGTGCCCCGGTGTGAGTCTTAATAATATTTTAATTCCAAAGTCCAATTGTGTAAAATATCTCAGATTACATTTATATAAACGGCTTACTTGGTGTGAACATATTAGAGCCAAGAGAACGCAGCTCAAAACTAAAAGTAGAAAAATGTATTGGTTGCTTGGCCCTAAGTCTAAACTTAGTTTAAAAAACAAAATACTTCTCTATAAAATTATGTTGAAACCCATATGGTCTTATGGCATTCAAATCTCGGGTTCAGCAAGTAGATCCAACATAGACATAATTCAAAGGTTCCAGTCAAAAACCCTTAGACTTCTCGCTAAGGCTCCGTGGTACATTAAAAATATTCATCTCCATAAGGATCTGAGAATGCCTATGGTGATTGATGAAATAAAAGGATACCGCTCAAGGTACATAACAAGATTAAATTGGCAAACTAACCCATTCGCTATAAACTTGTTAAACAACAGCGATGACATACGACGATTGAAAAGACTATATCCCCTAGACCTGCCGTTTAGATCGTAAGAGCTATCTAAGTATAAAATAATACACATTGTAAAAATATTGATACAAATACGTAATTTAGCTTAATTAATACTACTTACTAAATAACCTTATATTAAAGCCAAATTGCACTTAATGCATCAATGTGAATTACATTAATCGAATACATTTACTAATTGTCTTACGACAGATTGTAAATTAAGATGAATATTAATAAAAAAAAACTTTCGCTAAGATAAATTGACAAATAAAAAAGATTTTGCCCCCAAGAACTTTTTTGATTTTGAACGACTTGTTTGAATGGCAGCTATATCCTTTAGACCAATAATGGCAGTTTCGATACATGCAGAATGTAGTATAGTACAGGTATAGTACCTGTATTTATCACTGCCAACAACCTTTCAGAGCAAGCGACCGAATTAGAAAGAATATATGTAGTCTGAACCTGTTTTAATTTATTCTATGAACACTGGTCTTTATTAAAGAATAGCTGGGAATCAGTATGAATAAGTAACTATAGAGTCTGCAGTGTGAGCAAAGAATGGCAAAACTTTGTTCATCTTGATTGGAAAGCATTGTTTCATTGTTAAGGCGACGTTCTTGCGCTTTTCTTAGGCCCAAATTATCTTTCAAAATAGGTTTTACTGATTCTTCCGTTACTTCAACGGTGTCAGTAAGATCTCTGACTGTTAATCGTCGATTCTCAAGCACCAATTCTTTTACTTGATTGACGTGTTGATAATCAGTTGATGTCGATGGCCGTCCTGGTTCGTCGTCCACGCGAAGCCCGTTTAGCAATTAAAAAAACTTGCTGCCACCAAAACAATTATCAGCGAAGGCCTTTTCCAACATTCTGAACGTGTCGGCACCAGAAATTTTATTCCGGACACAAATTTTAATGGATATTCCTAGTTGAATAATTTCACTCATCGAAAAAACTGTCGAAGGTACTTAAAGTACTTCAGAAAGACAAGCGTATACAAAACACTAATGATGTGGCATTCTGCACTGAACCCTGGTTTTTACTGCTCAAGAAAGAGGGTTTTGTTTTTGCCTGCCACAGAGAATATAGAAACTGAAAAGTCAGTCATATTTCTTTGAAAGCCATTATGAATTGATTCTTTATGTTTTGAAGTTAAACCCAACGATTTCATTGCTATGAGATAATGGTATTCTAGATATCGAATTTTGTGTCACGCAAGTAATGCTTTAAAAAAAACTGAGTAAAAAGAAATTTCGTAACATAATGAAGAACTATGACGATGAGAGATGATAGTCAATAAGAAAAGTGGAAGCGTCTGGGTAGTGACATATCTTTCATGAAAAAATGGCCATAGCTGTTTAGCCCGCTGAATATCCTGATAATGCTGAAGTCCACTAATCATGCTAAAATTATTATCGGTGGATTAAAAATTTCCGAAATACCTACCTACGGGATACTTTTCCTTAAATTCCAATACATGTTATTCCTATATTACATATTTTTATAATACTAATAAACAGATCCCTCTATACTACGTATATGCATTTAAGTATATAGTATATGCGTGACTCATGACTACCGGTGAGCTTCAATGCAAAATTAATTAGCATTATCTTTGTACAATTGCGAGCAATATGAGTGCATAAATCCCTTTAAAGTACACACATGCAAACATAAACGTATGCTCACACATACATACCAACGTAATATAGTGCTATGAGCATGCACAATTCATCACTCAGGTTTTGGCCATGGCCGAGATGCATGCGCACGAAGTGTGTAAGTACCGTTTAAATCCCCTTCAAGACATTTGCTAATTGCCTGCAGTTTCGCATGAGTAATGTACTCGGATTTATTACCTTTGAAAGTGGACACAACAACAAAAGCCATTGCAGTGAAAATGCAAAAACAACAAAACATGCACCATTGCTATATATGAGCATTTCGAAATAGAATTTTTAACTTGCTTACAACTGGTGTCGCCAACTATTTGCTTTGGAGTGGTTAGTTTGAGAGTAGTTAGGTTGTAAATTAATAATTTCTCGAAAATTAATTTTAGCAAATTCAATTTCGAACTGAGTTTCTAAATTTGTTCTTGGTGTGCTTTTAGTCTGTACGTGTAACCTGCCGCTTCATTTGAGATCTTAAGCCTAGGCGCGATTATTTGAAGAGATGATTCGAAACTTAGTTCGTTCGTCTTTATAAAATCAAATTTTTTGAAAATTTGTAATAATACTTATATTGTTACAGATATGAGTTCTTTCAGATATGAGCTCCCTTAAGGGGATATTCTACTCTAGAAATCAAATTTTGGGCACTTTTTTGAATTTTATTAAAAAAAAACAAAAATATTTTTACCATCCATTTTTTTGTGGTGTTTGTATTAATATCTTAAAAATACAGAAATAAAAATTTATAAAAAAATATTAAAAATTAAAATAATTAGAGGGAGGGAGAGCCAGATGCAAAAAAAAATGGCGCATCCTGGTGACATTGATCCTGACTCTCCTGGTGGTCTGAACAAATAATCAAAAGAAATTCTTAATCAGTAAGGATGCTGTTATAGTCCGGGAACAAGAATTTTTTTTTTGAAAAATGCCTAAAAATAAAATTAATTTTTTACGCTAATTTTTGAAAATCCTGATTTTTTGTAAAATATTAAAAACAAAAATTTTGACACGATGCTGGTAGGGACGATAAAGGATTATACATAATTATACATACAAAGAAGGTTCACACAAAATTTCAAGTAAATCAGTTGTATAGAACTTTAGATAATGCCGGTACCGTGTGGAAAAAAGTAGTTTCGAGAAAAACGCGTTTAAAGTTCAGGAGACAATTCTGGTGAACACGGACGCCACCTCACAAAATCGGCTGTATCTCCGAAAATAAGTCGAATTTTGAAAAATCCTTCCAAGGTCATATTTTTGAAAGTCTAAACTTTAAATATATGAAAAAAAAACCAAAATCGAATTTTTGAAAATTCTAGAGTAGAATACCCCCTTAAGATGAGAGAGACGTGATTTTCGGAAGATTTTTATGGCAAAGTGTATACAATATGAGGATTTCTAACATAAACTTTATTTCACAAAGATCACAGATAATGCTCAGAAAGAGTCGATTTTAAAGATATGATTGTAAAGTCCTTATCATTTGATTTAGACCTAGGACTTTCAGGCATTGTTTGATCGTATTTGACATGAACGCTCTATCCTTCAAAATGCGCTGTACAATGGTTCCATAAATGATGAAATGACCGTAACTACGATAAGCCGACTTCTAAATTCGCGACCACACCCTCTATAGTAGTTTCAATTAGTTTCCTTCACTAAATATGTTGTTGATGAACTCCATGCATAAGTGGTTTCCAGAAGAAAGTTTCAAGATTGATCTTAATAATTGGCATCCGGCTTAATTTTGAGTTTCATCACTTGATGCCCTTTGGCCAATGTCCGGAGCCCAAGAACTAAGGCAACCTGTAGTTTGCTGATAACAATGAGTTCTATGATTCGTTTGTGATATACTCTGAGTCAAAATGATCTTCTAGTCAGGCAAGTGCTGGTGATCGACCAATGATCACCGAGTTTACGTAAAGCCTTGTCGTTCAGTAATAAAACTAATGATGACGATGGTGCTCTGACTCATATAATAGAAAAGCTGACCATTATATCTAGCATAGTTGAAGATTAAAGAAGCAGAAATATCAATTGTTATACTATTTACATCCTTAGTCTTCGAAACAGTGCCACCAAAATATGCAATATTTCGAAAAATCCTTACAGCGATTTTTGATACTATCTTCTGCAAGACCGTACTATTCCACTTTACCATAGGGAGAACGGCGAGCAAGTATTAATCTTACATTGTCGCCCGACTGTCATTGCGCCTGCTTTGTAGCGACCCTTCAAACTCACGGGTGTGTATGTGTGTGTGTGTGTGGAGCATGCAGCCATTTTGCTGCCGCCATATTTTGCTATCTTTGATTACATTAAATATGATTTACAATTAGTTACCTAGCGTTTTGTCTGTTTGTAATGCATGGCACGTGATTTATTTGGATTTAGTGCATTGTTGTGGAACAGAGAAAATATTGAGTAAGCAATATTACTTAAATTTTAATTTGTTTACACTTCATTAATTTATTAATTTATATTTATGTGTCGGAGATTTATGTGCACTCTTGATTTGTGCTTTGAAAAGCCAGTCGGATATTGAAATTAAAGTGCTTTGGTGGCAAAATCACCCATAAATAAGATAAATGTCAAATGGTTTGCTAAGTGCAAATACTCATAAATATTCTAAAATGCTTTCGACACACATACATACAGGCATATATATAAATGCGAGAATTGAAAAACAAAAGCCTTGAACTTATGAATATGCACAAAAGGAATATTTGGATTCTACTACATATAGAGAAGATTGACGAAAAGATAAAATGTAAGAGTTTCACTGAACTGGAAGTATTTTTGAAACTCAAAAAATCTGGGTTTTCAAGGGTTCGGTTTCCTTATTGTTTAGTATTCTCATATATTATATAAACTGAAATCCCTTTTTAAATTTCCAAAACAGGAAATATACAATTTGCGTCCATGGATGCGGGCTTATTAAATAGTTTTTTTTTACAGAAATAGCTGTCAAATTTACTTTCAAAATAAACAAATGCGCTTGAAAGTTATCCTCAGAATATAATCTAGTTTCTATTAAGCTTAAGAATAAAGATGACACTGGAAAGCCTTTGGCTGTGTATGCGAACTGTGTGTTTACATTTATGCCTTGAGACATCAGTAACGATGACTCAAATTTCAGACCAAAAGGAAAATAAAACTACGTGCTACTACTATCTGAATGCAAACAAAAAGAGATTCCGCAAAGGCCATTCAGCTTTTTCAAAATTTAACCTCCCCATGTAAATATGTACCAATTGAATGCCAAATATTTACAGGATGATGGATATTTTCTATCCAAAATCCGCCAAAAAGTTCCTTAAATATTTGCTGACATGAAACTTTACATAAACGGGTTTTAAGCTTCCTTCGAGATGTTGTAAATAGAATCCGTTGGACTGCTTTTTGTTCAGCTATGTCAGGTGTGAATTTATAACATCATAAATAAGCCATGACAAAAGATAAAACCGACTCTGGTTTACAAATTCATGGAAAATTAGATTACATAATTCTTATGAGAAGCAGTCGCAGTGGCCATAACTCTTACTACATGTATTTCTAACTTCGCCGCATGGGGCTTGACATTGCCTTTAAATGAAAATATTTATAATTTAAGTCGAAAATGTAAAAATATATATTTATACTCGATTGCACTGAAGCAATAATATCCTAGGTGCTTTTTGACGGTCAGTTTAGATGACAGTTGTAAACTGTAGTGTTCCGGTTTGAACAATATGTTCGAAATTTGTAATGTCTTGGATAATAATCAATTTAGCATAGATGTATTCAAGGCATTACTATAATTTTCATGAATTAAATTTTGTCATACCTTCCGAAATACAAAATTATTCCATACAAAAACTTGAGTTTTATCGGTCAGTTGTGTGGCTGCTATGTGAAATAATAGTCCGATGTAAGTAGTTTCTTTGGCGATTGTACTGTTGCTTTGAAAAATAATCCACACCAATTTCATGTCGATACCTTGCCAACTGAAGCAAGTTTTAATATAAAGACTTGACTTTCACGTGTCAATTTCCATGATAGCTACATGCTTTAATAGACCGATCGAAAAAAAAATCTTCGAAGACTGTAGCAATGCCATCTTGTCTTAATATGTGCCAAATTTCTTAAACATACCTCGTCAAAGGCAAAAGTTTTCCACATAAGCATTTGATGCCGATCATTCAGTTTGTATGATAGCTATATGATATGGCGGTTCGATGCTGGTGGTTCCGATAAATGAGTAGCTTCTTGGTGAGGCAAGAATGTGTGCAAAGTTGAGAACTGCGATTTTAGACATACATACAGACGTGGATAAATCAATCGAAACTTTATCTGTGTATATTAATAGAGTCTCCGACGTTTCCTTTTGGGTGTTACAAACATCGTGACAAACTTAATATGCCTTGTTCAGGGTATGAAATTATAGGTGTGCTGTCAAAAGATTCGATGATCAAAAATTTATTTTACAGAAGTTCGATAGGTTCATTTGATGGCGATAAACTGCATTATGATAACATGTTTAATGTTAAACTCATTTATTCGTTCTATTCCTAACATTTTCCAATAAATTACAGCTTATTATATGTAGTTGTCTGATGGCACAGTGTAATAGTTGTAGGGGTGCACTGTCTTCTAGACGCTTGAGTTTGATGTTTCTGAGGAACATGAAACACTTTGTATCTAAAATCTCACATTATTCGTCAAGCACTTAACTACAGCTAAGGAGACGCTTCTTTTAAAATGGTTCATCTTTTAAGCAGCTGCCTACATAGGTTGCTATATATATTTCTGGACTAGGCAACACTAAGTGTTTTAAGGTGCAATCTGACATTTCCATTTGAAAGTTTGACATTTTTTAGCATAACATCACTCAGAACGTGTTGTCATTTAATCGTGAATTGTTTTATTTACAGGAAATTAAAAAATTCATCTCAGCCAAAAAATGGAATTAACTCGTGAACATTTTCGTGCGATCATTTTTCACAACTTTTGACGTGGATTATCACGACAAGGGTGCATTGATGAACTAAAATCTTTGTATGGCTATGAAGCACCGTCCTATAGCACTGTGAAAAACTGGTACAACGAATTCAGTCGTGTCCAACGCTCGCTCAAAGACGAATTCCGTGAAGGTCGTCCAAAAACAGCCGTTGTGCCAGAAAACATCGATGCCGTACGTGAACTGATAATGCAAGACCGTTATGTAACATACCTTCAGATAGAGGCATGCCAATGTATTTCTTCCACCAGCATACATTCGATATTGCATGAACGCCTGGCCGTAAAAAAGGTTTGTTCTCGTTGGATCCCGCACAATTTGACAATCGCTCAAAAAAAAAAGGCTTGTGTGGATTGGTGTAAGGAAATGCTGAAAAAATACGATCGCGGTGCTTCAAAAGGCGTTTATAAGATCGTCACAGGTGACGAATCATGGATCTATGCGTCTGAGCCCGAAACAAAACAGCAATCGACCGTGTGGGTCTTCCAAGTCGAGCCAAATCCAACGAAAAAAAAAAAAAACATTTTCGTTGATAAATATGCCTATGTATTTCCATTATTAGGCCAGAAATATATATATCAGCCCTCGTATGTAGGTTTTGCTACTACGGGTACTTCACTTAATTTTTGGTTGTCATATAAGGAGCTATTTGGAAGCAATATCAGTCGCTATCTGAAGTTTTGACACTAGTTAACCATAAGTTGAATTCAGGGTAGAAGCGTGATCCAAGGTCGCTTGGGAAGAAGAAATAATCGCATATTCTTCCGTCTATTCCTTAAATCAATAATAGTGTGTGAAGGGAATTTGGAGCTGAAACGATTGAAAAGGTAAACTGAGTCGTTCTTAATATTTACTTTCGTTCAAGTAAGATAAAAAATCTTTGTTAAAAAGTTGATGTTTAATTTTCGGAATTATTGCCATATTGTATATAAAAACTTTGGAAAATCTTTCGATCGCATTAATATCAACAGAATTGTGACCAAATCTAAACAAATAAATTAAATTTTGAATAACTCTTGAACCAATAAACTCGAATTACATTTAATGATAACAACATTCAGTTGCGAAAGCGTAATTATTACAATATTCACGAAAACTTTTGAAGAAACTGAAGCTGGCGTTTCATCAAAAATACATCAATTGCGAATACAGTTAATTACGTGCGGTATTAAAACTTACCTACACCTCGCCCCGTTAAGTCGACTCAAAGCATTGCGATATTACAAAAGTGCCAAAGAAGTACACTAAGTAACATCGTCAAGGCAACGCAATAATTGTGTGCCAAGAGGTGCGGTAAAGTGGCTGCCACACACCAAATAATCAACAGTAAACAGAGCGATTTATGTTTTCACTACTATTGCTGTTGTTGTGTTATACAATATTAATGCGCTGCACAGAGTAAAACAACTAATAAAGGGATAATGAAAACAACCACAACAAATAAACAAACAAGCAACCACAATAAACAACTCAAAACTGAGATTAAATGCCAATGTAAGTAAAACACAAGAAAAGCGAGCGAAACACACACACACCTACTAATATCTCCGCTCATACCTCTTTCAAAAAGGAGCTGAAGGACAAAAGGAACAAAGTGTTGCAACAACGCGAGCTGCATGCAGCAAGCAAAAGCCGAAATTGGCTCGAAATTATATTGCCTCGTCACCCACAGAGCACAGAGCAGAAATAAAATGAAAATCCGCTGAAATACGTTTTGGTGGGAAAGAAGTCGCTGAAAGGGCGTAACATTTTAATTTCCTCAACACTTGCTGTCCACGGAGAGACACATTCACCGTGCGGCATGCAAAAATGGCATATTTTTCGTCACAGTTTTCTTCGTTTTCTGCGCGCTTAAGCGAATCTGTTTGTTCGTTTTGTGACAGTTGCTGTTGCTTTTGTGTTGGTGCTGTTGCTTTTATTTTTGCTGTTGCTGTTGCAGACTTTCAAAACAATAACAGACGAGCAAATTTTGCCGGGATTTATGATGTTTAGCCGGTGAGCAATGGCAAGGGTAGCACCAGGCTGACACATAATAACGCTTGTAAATCTGTGTTTGTGTATGCTGCGTGGCGGCTGAGCTCAGATTGACAGCAATTGTCGAAAATTGTCGCTGCTGCCATAGTGATTTTCAATATAGTATACTGAGGCACACACACAAAGCTTTGTGCACAAAATTTACTTAAGGCCTTGCAGTGATGGAATATAAGCTAATATAAAGGGTGAAGTGGAGGTCTTTGAAATGTTGCACAGTGGCGTGTAACTTGGTATTATTTCACAGAATTGTTTTATGGTGCGCCTATAATGATGTTAGCATACATTCTCAAAATTACCAAATACATTAAATTCAATAAACATTTTACCAGGAAAAGTCACTGCGACCGTATTGGAAGAAAAGTGGTCAACGATTCGGTAATTAAAAATAATATCTAAAATGACTGTAAAAACGGTCAGTAAACATTTTGATATTAAGCAAAATTATTTCTTGATTGTATATAGTATTAGCTAAAATAATTGAGGAGAATATAGTATAATATTCACTTTGATTTTAATTCACTCACGATTTCATCAAACAATGACGTTGCACGCTGTTGCTACATTTTCCAATATTGCAAATAGATGAAGGTATTTAGCCGCCTGCGATCGTTGCAAGTTACCATGTTCTGCTACACCCAAACTTAGCCCTACCTTACTTGTTTAATATAAAGTCTTGACAGCACCTGAATGTTTTTCTCCATCTCGCAAGATGTAGAAGTTCTCTATTATGAGTTTTTTATTTTCAAATGTTATATACTCTGCTCTATTAGCCTCCATTTTGTATAATCTCCAAAATCTTCACGTATATTTAAACAAAAAAAATGTATTAATGATTTAAATTAAAAAACTTTCCTTTAAATGTTATACGCAATTACAGTTATACTTCAAATGCTCAGATTATTCATTCAAGTGAGTTATACATTCTGTGTTGCTCATACGACAAGGTGTACTATATGAATACAGTATATTTGTTGCATAACGCTAGTTGTTTATAAGAGAAATAAAAACTTGGCAAATAATGAACACACTAATGAGACTTGTTCAGTATGTTCATTAAGCGCTGTCTAAAGCAACAATTAGCATTCCTTAAAAATTCGCATTCTTTATCAGAGGACTGTCTTTAGTTCGCATCAACATCGAGATTGATTCTATTGGTAGAGAATATATTTGGACATTCCCAAATTTTATACTATTTAGAATCTTAATGTAATATTATTTATTTTTAAGTACTTCCTAGGAAAGTTGAATGTGATAAATAGAGAGTTAAAAACTACATGGCTTAGTTTCAGTATGGTACTCAATTAATTATGGTATAACATCTGCGTTAAATCTAATAGAAAAAAAAAATTAAAAAAATACTATTCTCCATATTATATCAAGTTATTTAAAGTGCCAGTTAGAAGGTGGTAGGTAGGACTGTCAAAAATGTTGAAAATAAAGTGATAAGAAACTTTGTTTTACTAACTTTATGAAATTTTTGAGCACAGTAAATGATTACAGTATAGTCAGCAAAATGGGGCTGACAGATCGAGAAGACTGCAAGAAATATCAAGAGCAAAACAACAGAGAAATAATGCAATATCTCTTGTGCGGTCCCAAGATATAAGATACTGAATGTGGTATCATTTGTGAGTTCGCAGAATCTATTGAAATTCACGTAAAGCATTTGTATCCTGAAAGGTGTTTACTTCTCAGGAACTACGTAATGGCACACCATCTGACATTGCTAAGAACCAAACAGGGTTAGTGCTTGGCTTCATTAGACTGTGAACTTCGAACCACTGTATTATCGCCATTGCGCAGAGAACAGAGTTATGAATTCAAAATTGTAACGTTGCTTCCGGCATGTTAGCAATAAAGATGTGGGAGACTGGTGTGAATGTGAGGTTATGTGCATATGGTTGTTTTTGTTTGTATTTGATTGCGTTATGGTTATGTTCAAGGGATTTTCATCATTTGCACTGTCGTTTGTTTGCCAATCTTTGTGCTCACATTTTCTTATTTTCTGTTTGCCGCTTTCCAACCGCCTTTAACGCAGCCGTTCGGCCCTAACACTCGTTGCCTGCTGGCTCAAGCACTTGCCACCCTTTCGCGTGCGCCGTGGCATTGCTTTGGCGTTACAATATTTGTTCTTGTTAATTAAATTGTGTGAATATTACAATTTTCCATATGACTGAACGTTCCATTTATTGTCTTTCAATTTGTTTGGAATAACAGTAATAACAGGCGGTAGGAATAACAAGCGATTTAGCCTGTTTACAAATAGGCCACACATACTTACATGAATATACATATGCGTATGAGTGTGTGTTTGGGCCTAAGCTTGCTGTTAATACTTGTGTTGCGACTGAAATAATTGTTTTTGTTTATGTTTTACACCAATTGGTAATGATTTGCATGCGTATTTATATACCTGCTGATGTATATGAAATTGTCAAATATTCGGAATTTTTTCTGTAACTCTGTAAAATATATTACTGTTAGATAGATGTCGATATCGAAGTTATAAGCAAAATATAAATTTTAGACAAAATTTCGGCTTCAAATTGTTTATGAAAAAAAAAGATATTAATTGGTACGAAAAAATCTACGTTTAATTACTAAAAAAAAGAGACTAAATTAAAGACTAATTGGCTTAGCCGTTTTTGGGTAATGTCAGTCAATGACTTTGAAAAAACTATTTTGAGAAAAACGCATTTAAAGCTTTTGCTTCCAATCACTCTGAAACGTCTTTTCAAATTTGCGTGTAACTTCGAAAATATTCACCGTAACCATAACTTCTTAACCAGCCAACAATATTGGAACAAAAAATCAGTCCAAACCTTAAAATTCTCATACCCAGAAGGCCTGGTAATATTTCTCCCGCATATGAGGCACTTTTAGAAGAGAAATCGTCGAGTCTTGAGGTCTATATAAGTCAACAATCAACACATATCCAAATCGGTTTTAGGAAGCTGTGACTTTTTCATCATACAAATACGTCAAAACTTTATTTCCGGGTTGGCTTGGGTAATTATTTATAAGCTTACAATTACATCATACCGGTCAAAACATTTTGGCTCTGACTACTGCATGTTAAATTTCAATTTCACCTATATGTATAATAAGGAGAACATTTTCTTTCTGATTTAAATTTATTTTTGTAGAACTTTTTCGTAGTTCCTTTGTATTCAGTCACATTCGTCATGCAAAAACAAACTTTAAATAAAAATTCCAGTGTTTTCAATATCTTAAATTTGGCGTGGAAACCGAAATCAAATGTTAATGGTTAATTTTTTGACCGGTGTAGTAGGTAGTTTTCCTCGAATCTTAGCTATTTTGACCACATACCTGTAACTCGACAAATACAACGAAAGCACCTGCGTCACTTAAATGACATATTTATAATAGATAATTTAAAACATAATATGTATATTATATATATAAATAAACATTAGACAAATGAAAAGACAACAAGTAGGTACCAAATAAAAAGTAAAAAACTAAATATAATATATCGCGCATATATACATGGCGTATGAGTAACATTTTGAATGTGATGCTAATACGGAAAACAGAACTGAAAATCCATAAAATAAAAAGTATAAAAGGGCATTCAAATCTTAATTAATGCCTAGAGTACTGGATAATGGAGTCATGTGTAGAACTTCACATAAGTGAGGAAAGTTCTTTGATTGCCATTCACTTGGGAGCGATGGAACGATTCTTTTACATATGACTCAAGCAGCTCACGACTTCCGGTTTTCGACCAAGTATTCTCTGGGTAGTCAAAAAACATCCTTTTGAAGGGGACGAACAAAAACCAAAATCTATAAGTCATTAATTAATCCCGCCCTGCTATATGGTGCAGAGGCTTGGACGATGAGAACAACTGGTGAGTCGATGTTACGAATTTTCGAGAGAAAGGTTCAGCGAAAGATTTATGGTATTTTGCGCGCTGGCCACGGCGAATATCGCATTCGATGGAACTATGAGCTGTATGAGATAATCGACGAGATTGATATAGTTCAGCGAATTAAAAGATAGCGACTACGCTGGCTAGGTCACGTTGTCGGGATGGACGAAAACAGTCCAGCTCTGAAAGTATTCGACGCAATACCCGGCGGGGAAAGCAGAGGAAGAGGAAGATCTCCACTCGGTTGGAAAGACTAGGTGGAGAAGGATCTGGCTTCGCTTGGAATCTCCAATTGATGCCACCGAGCGAAAAGAAAAAGCGACGGGCGAGCTGTTATTAACCCGGCTATAGTCGCGTAAGCGGTGTCTACGCCAGTAAAGAATAAAAAGAAACCGTAAACAGTTCTGTTTTGACATTCTTAGTCGTGCGAAATCCGATCCCACATTCATGGAGCGCATTTTAACTGCCAAGGAGACTTGTGACATGGTTTAATGAGTTTTAAATCCAAACATGTCTAGCAATCATCGGAATGGAGCGGAAAAAACGATTCGAAATCAAAAAAAAAAAAAAACTCCACGCCACAGCCCCACAAAAATCAAAATTTATTCGAAATTTTTTGCATCATGAATTTGTTCTTGTGGAATAAACTGTCAATACGTAGTTTATCGGTATTGAGGTGTTTGCATGAGAACATCCGTCGAATACAAGCGGAATTGTGAAAGAACAATTCATAGATTTACATGAATGTGACCAAATTTAGAACTAAAAATGCAATGAATACGATCGATCAAACACCGTGTTCACCAGATATGGCTTCGTGTGCTCCCGAGTGGGCCAAGCCGTCTTTTTATTTCCTTCTATTCCTATTTAACCGCGTGTTCAGATGATTTTAATTGAGTTGCCTACTGAAAGTGTAATAATTGCCTGCTTGCATAATATAATGCAATGAGACTTAGAGTTGGCGCTACAGATATTCTTAAACTTAATCTAGTTACTGGCAACAACCAATAATCGATATCAATTCCCATAAGATATTTAGATCTTCGTTTCTCTTTCAAAAACAAGCCAAATTTTGTGTGGATATTATATAAAATAAAAAGTTTCGATCTGAACTTTGTTTGGTAAGCTGCTTATTCGGAGAATAATCTAAAAAAAAAAATTATTAGTACTTAAGAGTTTTTTAAGTTTCAAATTTGAGTTTTTGAAAATTATGATCGAGCTTTGCTTACAACTGTAAACAGAATATAAAGAATAAAAACATCCATCCGTAATGACAAAACTGAGACTTTTTGAACAAATTAGGCGTCCGTCAGTCCTCACAATAGAGAGGACTAAAATATTCCTGTTCCTCCCACGATGTGATACTTAATCGGTGGTCCCATGAGAAAGTCTTGAGTTGGAAGTAGATCAGGTTTAGCGGATTAAAGTTCCGCACTCCGGCTTTCAATGCTTCCCCTTACTATAAAACAAAAAAAAAGTTAAAAACGCTTTTATGCTCTTACTTTAAGAAGAAAATGTCTATATGGCAAATATCAAGTCGTTTCTGGTTTTGATTGTTCTCAGAACCCTAGCACCAAGTAACCAAGTAAATGCAATGAGTTATTATATTTATTGCTATTGTTGTTATCTCCGAAATGTTATGGCCTAATTTACAGCTCACAACTCATTTAAAATTTATTCGCACCCTACAAATGCACACACACACATGTACCAACACATAAAACATTGAAAGCTTTTTGATTTGTACTTTTACTAAAATTGCTTTTTGACAAATCAAATTTATGTGCGCAAAGAGAGAAAATGCGAGGAAAAAAAAAAGAAAAAATAAAACACACAAGAAAATTGCGAAAAATTGAATGGTCATGCGTAAGCAACATTTTCATTGAATTGTTTGACCATTAAATTTCCCAAAGTGCAGCAACAGCACAACATTGGCATGAAATTGTGCAGAGCAAAAAGAACAAATAAAACGAGAAAAAAAAAACAACCGAAAAGGCAAAAATATTCTACTTACCGAGTTAGAGCAATGAGCGGCGCAGAGCAGAGCAGTGCATTAGAGGCGGCGGCAAAGTAATTGCGTAATGCCCAAAATTGTCGACATGTTGGCGACGACCGCTCGACAGTATCCACTGCAATTGTGTTAACAACAAAATGCACATGCACACACACACAAATGAAGTGCGAACCTGTACGTGTGCGTGTGTATGCCAGAGTGCAGTTATACCAGCAGTTAAGCGTGAGTGTGTGTGTGTTAACACGAATGCGTGTGTAAGCACTTACTAAGCAGATAATGCATTGTAGCAGCAATAAGAACTACAACAACACACAAATACAGATATCTGGATGACAACATAATTTGAAAGCAATTTTCTCGCCAAAATGCATTGGGGAATTGAATTCAACTGCGACTGCTGCTGGTGCGAGAAATGCCAAAAGCTGCATAAGCAGCCACTGGAAGGAGGGAGTGGGGCGGCTGTAAGTGTGGTATATATTTGTTTGTGTTTGTGTATCAGCAACAAACAATAAGAAATTGCATGCGATACAAGAACAATGCAAAAAGCTTCGAAATGAAACAAGCGAAAAAGCTAGAAATTAGGAAAGTAGAATTCGGTGTTGTTGTTGTTGGCCGACACTTTCTTGAGCTGTTGCTGCTGTGCGTTTTTGCCGCATGCAATTATTTGCAGCATGTTGAAACATATGTATATACTAGCATGCCTATAACCTTACTCCAGTTGAGAAGCTGCATATACAGTGGTGGGGAAAATAATGGAAACACATATGCAATTTTATACAAAGAGGATGTGGTTTCTTTCATGTTGGTACAATGTGCTAATAGTTCGAAAAAAAAACACAACCTTAAATAAAAAAAATCATTGCAAAATTTCTAAGCGAATCTTTCGCCCGAGTTATTTATTGGGTTGGTTTAAATATCCTCACAAAGTCAGCATAACGCAACTATTTTTTCAGGTGATTGATAAACCGTCTTTTCCATAACCAATATAAAGGAGGTTTGGCTGGTTGTTTGAAAAAAGAGGCGCATAAGCGCCAGACCACAGGCGGCCGCAATAAGGTCATCATTAGGCTCTTTGTGCTACCGGGTGGCAGTCAATACAAGCGCTATTCAGCAATCTGTGGATGTGGTAAAAACTCTATATTTTCCCACCACAGCTGCCAAATTGTCCAATGTTTTTATGTTGGAGTATTGCTAGCCGTGGAATATGTCCCATCTCATCCGCCTAAAAGGTGAGTATTCGCATAGATAATCTCCAGCGTCTCGTCATCCTCCAAATATGCCCTGTGTTTCCCCAAATCAACTTTTCCCATTTTTTGAAGATGATATCCTAAGGATAGGTGTACTGTGAAGACCTCTACAATGTTGCTAAGCTATCTTTTGCCTAAAAGCAGGAGCCAACCATTAACACTACCCCAAACTAACTTTTTGGTATGCACTGTGTTGCTTGTGCTGCAAGAATTATGCTCTAAACAACTCTTGAAGGACCTGAATGCTCTGTGTCAGCTATTGAGTATCCAGCTGTCCCCGAGCGGTTCTGCCTTTTAATGTCATTCTATTCCTATATAACCGGGTGCCCAAATGATATTAACTGAGTTACCTACAGAAAATATATATTGTAATTGCCTGCTTGCATAACTTAACGTAATGAGACTTAGTATTGGCGCTACAGATATCCTTAAACTTAGAAATTAGTTACTGGCAACAACCAATAATCGATATCAATTCCCATGGTATACTTAGACCTTCGTTTCGCTTTCCTAAACAAAGTACATTTTGTGTAAATATCTTATTAAATAAAAAAGTTTTCCATACAAGCAGTTGATTATAGTCGATCAGTTTGAATGGTTGTTATACCCTATAGCTTATAGCTGAAGTTTTTTGAGGCGAAAAGAAGGTGTGCAGAATTGCATATCAATATTTCAACAACTGAAAGACTAGTTTGCGTATATGCAGATTGACCAGAGAGACAAACAGACCTCCGAACATGGCTTAGGCGACTGAGCTCATCACGCATATCTTATACTTGTATACTTGATAGGATTGCTGACGCTTCTCTCTTGGTGTTACAAGCACATAAAACTTAATATACACTGTTCAGGATAAAATAATTTAACAACCCGCAGTTTAGTATTATTAAAATGGTAGTGGAAAAAAATCAAAACTTCCGTGGATTTTTTTTTTTTGTTGAATGTCTTTCAGAAAAGGATCTATAACTTTATATTCATCACTGCATAAATCCGAATTTTCTTTTCTTAGGCTTTGCTTGACATGCTTCAATGCAAGTCTGAAGCTATAACTTATCACATAACCCCAGATAAGTCAGAGAAAGGTTGGTCGCACCGTAAACTGAAATGTCCCCACAGTTCAACCGTAAAACTGGATTCTTTCAGCCTCGCTTCATTGATTCATTTTGTACTAGCACGTTCCTATTATTTTTCTCAATACTGTACAAATGCTATAAAAGTCACAAATATATGTATATATAAGCGCTATATGTTAAAATGCAACATATACATATGTAATTTGGCGAAATTCAAATTTTGTCGAAATTTTTGCGATAATTTCCCCAAAGATTATATGCAAGAGTGCAGAAGCGATTAGCCTGTAACCGCTTTGACACGCAAGTTTAAAACGCACACACACACACAAAGCCAGTTTAAGCACAGTTCTAATGCGTAGTATTGTTGTTGTTATTATGGTACTCCATATTGCACATATTTGCATTGTTACAACGCAAATAGACAGTTTTATTGTTGTCGCTGCCACAAGTATTGACTGCTGGCCTGTGGGGCATGAAATGCAAATGTGGTAATGCAAAATTGCTGTAAATTGCAAGTGCATTACAGTATTAGTGCATCCATGTATATGTATGTATATACACATACTTTGTATGTTGGCTTATTGACTGATGCCAGAGTAGTCGAGCTGTTGGGCACTTGAGCCCTCACGGCCATTGGAAAATTGGTTGTGGCAATAATTTTTTGATGCCTCCAAGGATGCGGAATGGCAGTATTGAGTATGTGTAATTGTGTGTTTGTGTTAGTGTTGGTGAAAATGTATTTTTCGCTTACAGTTGTGCACAAACGTAATATTGTGTGTATGTGTTTGTGTGTCGTTATTGAGACCTCTCTCAAGCAGCAACCCTTATCTGCAACAAGCACGTGCAATAAGCCGAAGGCTCTTATGTAATATCTAACTACAAAAAAGTATTACTTGGAAAATTACTCAAATGCTCTAGTTTTAGTGCTCCTCTAGGAAAAAATATACCCATAAATTGCCAGCAGATAGCAGAAGAAAGCAGTAAGGCTAACAAGACTGGCAATAATAATACAAGCAGCAAGTGAAATAAGCCACAATATTTAATGCACTCATATTTGCCTTACGTAACGGTAGCAGTATATGTGAGGCACTAATGAGTCCCACCGGATGTGACCGATGCTTGCACAAAAGTATGACAAACTAATGCATTCCTGCATTTCCAATGATAAACGCATTGCCAGAGTCATAATGGCGACCAATGTGATGTACAGTTATAGCTTTTACTGTAATATCTCATATTGCTCTTTGTATACAGTTATTTTTTTTTTAAACCAAATTATTTACACCTGTGAGAGACTAGTTCGCAATATAACTGGAAAAGTATCAATACGAATTCAAAATTTAATTTATTTATGAAAAGATCACTAAACTTTAAATTCCAAGGAAGTTGTACCAGGTATAAGTCAAAAGGATCAGGACAAAGAACGTTACCTATGTTTGCATTAGATGTTATGTCTTAAAAGGAAGTAGAATTAAACTCTCATGAGAAACCCTGATCGGTTTGATATTTCAAAAATAAAGCAAACAAGAATAAAAAAAGAAGGGGTAAGCTCGAGTGTTATTCGCATTTATTTGATATTTATAATGCAGCAATGTCATTGGATTAGGTCGATCTGAAATATTGCTAAGGTTTGTTCGTTTCGATAGAGTTACACTCGTTTTGCACGTATGATGTTGAGTAAATATTCGAAGAAAACAGTCAACACGACCTTGATTTTTTAGCGACTTTGGCGCGATTTTTATGGTCTCGGCTCTCTTTTGGCACAATATTCGCTCGATTGATCGGTTGTTTCGAAATCGCAAGCATAGATCCAAGTCTCATTTGCTTTCCAGTTATAATGCATTTCATGACGCCCTAGTAGTCGAAAAGCATCGTTTCACTCACTTCAACACGACGTCTGTTTTCCAAAAAATTCAATGTTTTCGGTACCAGTCGAGATTTGATGTGCTTGAGGCCCAAAACATCCTTCAAAATGGTATTGGCTGAGCCTTTCGATATGCCAAATTCATCAGCAAAGTCTCTAATAGTTAATCGATCGTTTTTCAACACCAAATCTTTGATTTGTTGAACGTGAGCTTCGTCGGTTGGGGTTGATGGTCGCCCTGGACGCTCTGCGTCTTCGATACGTTCACGGCCGGCTTGGAACTCAATATACCACTTGTAAACATTTTTTTAGACATAGCCTCATCACCAAAGGCTTTCTGCACCACCCTGAAATTCAATAATGCAAATTCTTTGCTCAACTAATTTCGACATCGCAAAAAACGAAATCCTCACTTTTAGCAGCTCACAAAACGACACGTATCTCAAACACTAATGAATATTTTGACATGAAATTTTACATAAATATGACTGACAGTACTACCAACCTAAAAAAAAAATAATTCTCCAAATCCTTCGACGAGCACAGTTTAAATTCAAATGTCACCTTATTTTTTTGGGAACATTGGGTATATTCCGATAACGTTTTCGCATCATACGAATTAGAAAAATCTCCGATGCAGAAAGGATTTGCTGTCGTAGGTATAATGAAAGCATATAAAAAAAGTGTTCCTATGCTTTTTTCTGAACAGAAAGACAAAGTCTGAGAAAAAAGGCAATTTATCAGAGTTTGTTTGCTTTCCTAGGTGAAAATAAGCTAAGTACGTTGCTTAAGCTAACAAATATGTATTAGCATAGTCAACATAACATTATACGCAAGCCGCAAAACATATACAACCTGGCAGGTAGCTTAGACTATGATGAAAACAAATTCAGGGTTGACATATTAGACAAAATGATATTTGGCTACAGTTGCAAACGTTTAAGAAGCTATTGGCCATTTTTTTTTTATAATGCTTGACGTCACTGGATTGGCTTCTTATATTATTCAAGAATTTACGACCAATCAAGAAATCAGACCAAAGAAGAGATTCTGTACTAAATTGGCAGAACATATTTGGGGTAGCATTTACCTGATTTTATCTATTTTTTCCAATACCACGTACCATTAACTCACAACATACTAAAAAACCAATCATATAGAGTAAAGTCACCCGGATATTCGAAAATCCTGACGTTAGTTATATAAGGGCTAGGCCAAGTTAAACTATTTTATGCACAAAGATACATTGCTATGAGTAAAAATGCTCTCTCTTTTTCATGAACATAACTCATATATTGGCCGATATATCATTTCAAATACAGACACATTATTACTAGAGAAGAATTATCCCTGAAAAGTCAACTATAGGTTGCAAGGGCATAAAAATCCTGTTGGCTTTATGCTGTAAGTGAACACTGAGTTTTTAATAAATGTGCTAATATTAGTATATGATTTACATATAATATGCATCAATTAAAAAATCAGATAAATAATTAAAATTTTATTTTGTTAAACAATAAATGTCTAATTCTTTCGTAACAGTTTTCAACATAAGTTTTCAAAAATATCTTAAGCTATGCCCCAGGGTTTGATCACTGCAAGTTCCGATAATATAAAATGTTCGATCATAACTTAACTGAGCCCTTCGTCATATCTTTGATATAAATGGAATATATAAATCTGCCTGCATACTCGCTTTTCAAATATTTTTTTCATAAGTGCGAACCGGAAGCGGAACCGACAAATGGCTCAACATGGAAGTACAACTGTAAGTTGGTAGGCTAAATTAAGGGCTCGAAAAAAGTGTAAAATATTTCCATGCAAGTAAAAACATCTTAAAGCGTATCACTTATAGCGGTTCAAGCTCCACGTTGTAAAAGCGCTTCTAATTGAAGACTGATTTGAGAACAAGAAGAGTGGCTTAACTCTTTTATGATGGGTTGAAGCACTTTTTCTTTTTCCGCTGAAAGTTTTGCTGCAACATCAAGTTTAGTCCCGAAAGTGTTTCAATTTATATGTAGTTATAGGTTTTTGCATTCTGTAGTGACTGTGATACCAACGTTTCATCGTTTGTTAGTTTGTAGGCAGAGCTACATTTTAAGCACACCGTAAAATTCTAGTGAAACTATTCAAACTGAAATTAAAACAAGTAAAAACGTTAATTTTGGTTGATCCGAAGCTAAATACCCTTCACAGGTGCATTTCTGTTAGTAAAATATGTGTCTAGTTTGTATGGAAGCTACATATATGCTATAGTTAACCGATTTGAACAATTTCTTCGGAGATTATATTGTTGCCTTAGAAAATAATATATACCACATTTCGTAAATATATCTTGTCAAATGTGAAAGTTGTCCATACAAGAACTTGATTCTGATCGTTCAGTTTATATGGCAGCTATATGTTATAGTGGTCCGATATCGGCCGTTCCAACAAATGAACAGCTTTTTGAAGAGAAAATGACGTTTGCAAAATTTCAAAACGATATCTTAAAAACTGAGGGACTAGTTCGTATATATACAGACAGACGGACAGACAGGCAGATGGACATGGCTAAATCGACTCAGCTCGACATAGGGATCATTTATATATATACTTTATAGAGTCTCCGACGATTCCTTCCTACATTTTTCTATTTCTTTCTTACTTCTATATTTCTTGTAGATTTTTAACAGTAAACTTTTCTTATATACTTTTATTGTCTACTATAATATCAGAAAATACTGCAAATGTGTATGCTTTAATAAAAAGACAACGTCCATTATTAAATTAGCATGTATGAACTGCTATTACAACGAAATCAACAACAAATATTTTTTTTGCTTCAATTATGAAAAACATTTACTTTGGCCAACGACACGGCCACTGAAAGTAAGACTCTTAAATATTTTTCAGGTAAAATAAATATTTTTTCTATCAAATTGTCCCATAAAATTGTGTTTGAGCATAAAATTACATTTAACGCCATTGTGAGTGAAGATGCTCATATTTTATGGAGTGCTTTTATAGTCACTCGACAGGTGTAACTATCAAAACAATTGAGGTGCTGTCAAGTAGAGAAGTTAGTTTGACAATATTTTGTATATTTTTTGGAAAATATTTTGTGCTTTCAAAAAATTAAATGTCAGGTATTTGAATAGAGAAAACAAAACTTTAAAAGCTCTTAAAAGCATTTGACCATAAATGCCTTAAAATGCCAAATAAAATTCAAAATTTTATATTTTTCTCTTTTTGGGCCCTTTAGACAGACCCTTTTCAAGCCATAATTCATATTTACACATCTAAGCCAACAAGTTAAGTTGCTTGGCGGCGCCGCAGCCAAAGAGTTAAGTAGCGGCTAAAGTGTTGCGGCGCTCACTCGCTTGGCAATAGGGTCGCACTTCAGCTGTCATTGGCCTAGCTGGTGATATGTTGATGTACTCGCAAAGCAGCACTTAAGAAAGTAACTTTGCCTCGAGCACATGCACATCTCTAAGCCAAATGTATGCATACGAAGGGGCATATATGGTATACTTAGACACGGTTAGTGTGACAGGCATGTGTAAAATATTGTGGTCCAGTAATGCCAATCTTAAAAATG
>CM050323.1:116985378-117024219 GCA_027475135.1 Bactrocera correcta
TTTTAAAAAATTTTTTGAAAACTTTAATAATACTTATTTGTTAAGAAGGAGTTCTTACAGATATGAGCTCTTAAGGGGGTATTCTACTCTAGAAATCAAATTTTGGGCAGTTTTTTTATTTAAAAAAACCAAAAATAATTTGACTATCCATTTTTTTGTGGTGTTTGTATTGATATCTTAAGAATACAAAACAAAAAAAATAAAAAAAAAAAAAAAATATTAAAAATTAAAATAATTAGATGGGGGGAGAGACAGGTGTAAAAAAAAATTGCGCATCCTGGTGACATTGATCCTGACTCTCCTGGTGGTCTGAAAGAAAAAAAATCAAAAGAAATTCTTAATCAGTAAAGATGTTGTTATAGTCCGGGAACACGAAAAAAAATTGTTTTAAAAAATGGCGACTATCTGAAAATAAAATTCATTTTTTACGCTGTTTTTTGAAATTCCTGAATTTTTTTAAAATATTAAAAACTAAAATTTTGACACGATGCTGCTAGGAATAATAAAGGATTATATAAAGAAGGTTCACCCAAAATTTGAAGTAAATCAGTTGTATAGAACTTGAGATAATGCCGGTACCGTGTGGGAAAAAGTAGTTTCGAGAAAAACGCGTTTAAAGTTTAGGAGACAATTCTAGTGAACACGGACGTCACCTCACGAATTTTGAAAAATCCTTCCAAGGTCATATTTTTGAAAGTCTAAACTTTAAATATATGAAAAAAAATCGAATTTTTAAAAAATCTAGAGTAGAATACCCCCTTAAGATGAGAGAGACGTGATTTTCGGAAGATTTTTATGATTAGTAATTTAATTGCCAAAAAGACCTGATAAGGCAATGGTTACCTTACTATTGAGCAGGATTTTATGGGAACACTATTAGTATGAATATTCTTCGGGCATGAGATTAACCTTTGACCACAAATTTCCTCCTTAAGGTGGCTTATAAAAATTTTTGCACAATATATAGGAGGATTTCTAACATAAATTTTGTTAAAGATCACAGAAAGAGTCGATTTTAAAGATATGATTGTAAAGACCTTATCATTTGATTTAGACCTAGGACTTTCAGGCATTGTTTGATCGTATTTGACATGAACGCTCTATCCTTCAAAATGCGCTGTACAATGGTTCCATAAATGATGAAATGACCGTAACTACGATAAGCCGACTTCTAAATTCGCGACCACACCCTCTATAGTAGTTTCAATTAGTTTCCTTCACTAAATATGTTGTTGATGAACTCCATGCATAAGTGGTTTCCAGGAGAAAGTTTCAAGATTGATCTTAATAATTGGCATCCGGCTTAATTTTGAGTTTCATCACTTGATGCCCTTTTGCCAATGTCAGGAGCCCATGAACTAAGGAAACTTGTAGTTTGCTGATAACAATGAGTTCTATGATTCGTTTGTGTTATACTCTGAGTCATAATGATTTTCTGGTCTGGCAAATGCAGGTGGTCGACCAATGATCAGCGAGTTTACGTAAAGCCTAGTCGTTCAGCAATAAAACTAATGATGACAATGGGGCTCTGACTCATACAAAAGAAAAGCTGACCATTATATCTAGCTTAGTTGAAGACTAAAGAAACAGAAATATCAATTTTTATACTATTTACAGGCAACGATGAACTTCCTCTTCTTACTGGTTCTCATGTTAATAAGATTGATTACTAATGTTACTAATAGTGAGTATCCTTTGTCATTCTTCGAAACAGTGCCACCAAAGTATGAAATATTTCGAAAAATTCTTACAGCGATTTTTGATACTATCTTCTGCAAGACCGTACTATTCCACTTTACCACAGGGAGAAATGCGAGCAAGTATTAATCTTACATTGTCGCCCGACTGTCATTGCGCCTGCTTTGTAGCGACCCTTCAAACTCACGTGGGTGTGTATATGTGTGTGCGTGTGTTGCATGCAGCCATTTTGCTGCCGCCATATTTTGCTATCTTTGATTACATTAAATATGATTTACAATTAGTTACCTAGCGTTTTGTCTGTTTGTAATGCATGGCACGTGATTTATTTGGATTTAGTGCATTGTTGTGGAACAGAGAAAATATTGAGTAAGCAATATTACTTAAATTTTAATTTGTTTACACTTCATTAATTTATTAATTTATATTTATGTGTCGGAGATTTATGTGCACTCTTGATTTGTGCTTTGAAAAGCCAGTCGGATATTGAAATTAAAGTGCTTTGGTGGCAAAATCACCCATAAATAAGATAAATGTCAAATGGTTTGCTAAGTGCAAATACTCATAAATATTCTAAAATGCTTTCGACACACATACATACAGGCATACATATAAATTCGAGAATTGAAAAACGAAAGCCTTGAACTTATGAATATGCACAAAAGGAATATTTGAATTCTACTACATAAAGAGAAGATTGATGAAAAGATAAAATATAAGAGTTTCACTGAACTGGAATAATTTTTGTAACCCAAAGAATCTGGGGTTTCAATTTCAATCTCAATGCCTAGAGAATACTTTGAGAATGATACACTTTTTATTATACTCCTCAAGGACACGATTTTCTTGAGTTATTTGCCAATTATAAGCTGAAAAGCCTCTCAAAATTTCAAAAGCAGGAAATATACATTTATAGCAGTTTTTACAAGCTTCCATGGGAATCCCCATTTAGTATTTATTTTTTTTTATGGAAATACCTGTCAAACAAACTTTCAGAATAAACAAATGCGCTTGAAAGTTATGCTCAAAATATAATCTAGTTTCTATTAAGTTGATGAATAAAGATTCACACTGGAAAGTCTTAGGCTGTGTATGGAAACCATATATTTACATTTATACCTTGACACATAAGTAACGATGAGTCAGGTTTCAGACTAAAAGGATAATAAAACTACATACATGCTACTACTATCTGAATGCAATAAATAAGAGCTTTCTTAAATGCCTTCAAATTTGAGATCCCCACGTAAATATATACCAATTAATTGCCAAATATTTACAGGATAATGGATCCAAAAAGCTGCTTATATAAAATTTTTTCTGAAATGAAACTTTACGAACGGGGCAGTTAAGTGTCTTTAGAGTTGTTGAGATTTGAATCCGTTGAACTCCTTTTTGTACAAATATGCCAGGTGAGAATCTATAATATGATACAGAAGCAACGACAGAACATAAAACCGACTCTGGCTTACAAAATTCTTATGAGATTCAGACGCAGTGGCCATAACTCTTACTACATGTATTTCTAACTTCGTCGCGTGGGCCTTGCCATTGCCTTTAAATGAAGATATTTATAATATGGCTGCTATATAATAGTCCGCTGTAAGTAGTTTCTTTGGTGATTGTACTGTTGCTTTGAAAAATAATCCATGCCAATTTCATGGCGATACCTTGCCAACTAAAGCAAGTTTTAATATAAGGACTTGACTTTCACCGGTCAGTTTGTATGGTAGCTATATGCTTTAATAGACTGATCGTAAAAAAATTCTTCGGAGACTGTAGCAATGCCTTCGGTCCTAATATGTGCCAAATTTCTTAAACATAACTCGTCAAATGAAAGAGTTTTCCATACGAGCACTAGATGCCGATCATTCAGTTTGTATGATAGCTATAGGATATGATAGTTCGATACTGGTGGTTCCGACAAATGAGTGGCTTCTTGGTGAGGCAAGAATGTTGCAAAGTTGAGAATTGTGATTTTAGACATACATACAGACGTGGATAAATCAATCGAAACTTTATCTGTATATATTAATAGAGTCTCCGACGGTTTCTTTTGGGTGTTACAAACATCGTGAAAAACTTAATATACCTTGTTCAGAGTATGAAAATATGGGTGTGCTGTCAAAAGATTCGATGATCAAAAATCTGGATTACAGGGGTTCGATAGTTTCATTTGATGGCATTAAACTGCATTATGATAACATGTTTAATGTTAAACTCATTTATTCGTTCTATTCCTAACATTTTCCAATAAATTACAGCTTATTATATGTAGTTGTCTGGTGGCAGCTATCACAGTGTAATAGTTGTAGGGGTGCACTGTCTTCTAGACGCTTGAGTTGGATGTTTCTGAGGAACATGAAATACTTTGTATCTAAAAGCTCACATTATTCGTCAAGCAATACTTAACTACAGCTAAGGAGACGCTTCTTTTAAAATTATTCATCTTTTCAGCAGCTGCCTACATAGGTTGCTATATATATTTCTGGACTAGGCAACACTAAGTGTTGTAAGGTGCAATCTGACATTTCCATTGGAAAGTTTGACATTTTTTAGCATAACATCACTCAGAACGTTTTGTCATTTAATCGTTAATTGCTTTATTTACAGGGAATTAAAAAATTCATCTCGGCCAAAAAATGGAATTAACTCGTGAACATTTTCGTGCGATCATTTTTCACAACTTTCGACGTGGATTATCACGACAAGGGTGCATTGATGAACTAAAATCTTTGTATGGCTATGAAGCACCATCCTATAGCACTGTGAAAAACTGGTACAACGAATTCAATCGTGGCCGACGCTCGCTCAAAGACGAATTCCGTGAAGGTCGTCCAAAAACAGACGTTGTGCCAGAAAACATCGATGCCGTACGTGAACTGATAATGCAAGACCGTTATGTAACATACCTTCAGATAGAGGCATGCCAATGTATTTCTTCCACCAGCATACATTCGATATTGCATGAGCGCCTGGCCGTAAAAAAGGTTTGTTCTCGTTGGATCCCGCACAATTTGGCAATCGCTCAAAAAAAGGCTTGTGTGGATTGGTGTAAGGAAATGCTGAAAAAATACGATCGCGGTGCTTCAAAAGGCGTTTATAAGATCATCACAGGTGACGAATCATGGATCTATGCGTCTGAGCCCGAAACAAAACAGCAATCGACCGTGTGGGTCTTCCAAGTCGAGCCAAATCTAACGAAAATAAAAAACATTTTCGTTGATAAATATGCCTATGTATTTCCATTATTAGGCCAGAAATATATATATCAGCCCTCGTATGTAGGTTTTGCTACTACGGGTACTTCACTTAATTTTTGGTTGTCATATAAGGAGCTATTTGGAAGCAATATCAGTCGCTATCTGAAGTTTTGACACTAGTTAACCATAAGTTGAATTCAGGGTAGAAGCGTGATCCAAGGTCGCTTGGGAAGAAGAAATAATCGCATACTCTTTTGTCTATTTCTTAAATCAATAATAGTGTGTGAAGGGAATTTGGAGCTGAAACGATTGAAAAGGTAAACTGAGTCGTTCTTAATATTTACTTTCGTTCAAGTAAGGTAAAAAATCTTCGTTAAAAAGTTTACGTTTAATTTTAGGAATTATTGCCGTATTGTATATAAAAGCTATGGAAAATGTTTCATTCAGATTAATATCCACAGAATTGTGACCAAATCTAAATAAGTAAATTAAATTTTGAACAACTATAGAACCAATAAACTCGAATTACATTTAATGATAATAACATTCAGTTGCGAGAGCGTAATTATTACAATATTCACGAAAACTTTTGAAGAAACTGAAGCTGGCGTATCATCAAAAATACATCAATTGCGAATACAGTTAATTACGTGCGGTATTAAAACTTACCTACACCTCGCCCCGCTAAGTTGACTCAAAGCATTGCGATATTACAAAAGTGCCAAAGAAGTACACTGAGTAATATCGTCAAGGCAACGCAATAATTGTGGGCCAAGAGGTGCGGTAAAGTGGCTGCCACACACCAAATAATCAACAGCAAACAGAGCGATTTATGTTTTCACTACTACTGCTGTTGTTGTGTTATACAATATTAATGCGCTGCACAGAGTAAAACAACTAATAAAGGGATAATGAAAACAACCACAACAAATAAACAAACAAGCAACCACAATAAACAACTCAAAACTGAGATTAAATGCCAATGTAAGTAAAACACAAGAAAAGCGAGCGAAACACACACATACACCCACTAATATCTCCGCTCATACCTCTTTCAAAAAGGAGCTGAAGGACAAAAGGAACAAAGTGTTGCAACAACGCGCTGCATGCAGCAAGCAAAAGCCGAAATTGGCACGAAATCATATTGCCTCGTCACCCACAGAGCACAGAGTAGAAATAAAATGAAAATCCGCTGAAATACGTTTTGGAAAGTTTGGTGGGAAAGAAGTCGCTGAAAGGGCGTAACATTTTAATTTCCTCAACACTTGCTGTCCACGGAGAGACACATTCACCGTGCGGCATGCAAAAATGGCATATTTTTCGTCACTGTTTTCTTCGTTTTCTGCGCGCTTAAGCGAATCTGTTTGTTCGTTTTTTGACAGTTGCTGTTGCTGTTGCTTTTGCTTTTATTGTTGCTGTTGTTGTTGCAGACTTTCAAAACAATAACAGACGAGCAAATTTTGCCGGGATTTATGATGTTTAGCCGGTGAGCAATGGCAAGAGTAGCACCAGGCTGACACATAATAACGCTTGTAAATCTGTGTTTGTGTATGCTGCGTGGCGGCTGAGCTCAGATTGACAGCAATTGTCGAAAATTGTCGCTGCTACCATAGTGATTTTCAATATATACTGAGGCACACACATAAAGCTTTGTGCACAAAATTTACTTAAGGCCTTGTAGTGATGGAATATAAGCTAATATAAAGGGTGAAGTGGAGGTCTTTGAAATGTTGCACAGTGGCGTTTAACTTGGTATAATTTTGCAGAATTGTTTTATGGTGCGCCTATAATGATGTTAGCGCACATCCTCCAAAATATCAAACATATTAGGTTCAATATACATTTTACCAGGAATAAGTGAGTTTCCGGCCTACATTTTTCCGTATTGTATTGGCCTTAGCATTTACTTATTTTTCAAGTGACTGAAAGTCACTGCGACCATATTGGAAGATAAGTGATCAACGATTCGGCAATTATAAAAATATTTAAAATGGATGTAAAAACGGTAAATAAACATTTTGATATTAAGCAAAATTATTTCTTGATTGTATATGGTATTAGCTAAAATAAATCTAATTGATTGAGGAGAATATAGTTTAACATTCACTTTGATTTAATCTACTCACGATTTCATCGAACAATGACATTGCACCCTGTTGCTACATTTTCCAATATAGCAAACAGCTGAGTTACCATGTTCAGCTACACCCCAACTTAGCCCTACCTTACTTCTTTAATGCAGGCATTTTACAGTACCTGAATGTTTTTCTCCATCTCGCAAGTTGTAGAAGTTCTCTATTATGAGTTTTTTTATTTTCAAATGTTATATACTCTGCTCTATTAGCCTCCATTTTGTATAATCTCCAAAATCTTCACGTATATTTAAACAAAAGAGATATTTATGATTTAAATTAAAAAACTTTCCTTTAAATGTTATACGCAATTACAGTTATACTTCAAATGATCAGAGTATTCACACAAGTGAGTTATACATTCTGTGTTGGTCATACGACATGGTGTACTATATGAATACAGTACATTTGTTGCATAACGTTAATTGTTTATAAGAGAAATAAAAACTTGGCAAATAATGAACACACTAATGAGACTTGTTCAGTATGTTCATTAAGCGCTGTCTAAAACAACAATTAGCGTTCCCTAAAAATTCGCATTTTTTATCAGAGGACTGTCTTTAGTTCGCATTGACATTGAGGTTGGTTCTATTGGTAGAGAATATATTTGAATAATCTCCAATTTTATTCTATTTAGATTCTTAATCTAATATTTCTTAACTTTTAAGCACTTCTCAGGAAAATTGAACGTGATAAATAGAGAGTTAGAACTACATGGACTCTTCCGCTTAGTTTCAGTTTGGTACTCAATTAATTATGGTATAACAGCAATTAGTGGATCGAACAAACATCTGCGTTAAATCTAATAGAAAAAAAATTAAAAAACGACTATTCTCCATATTATATCATGTTATTTAAAGTACCAGCATAGAAGATGGTAGGTAGGATTGCCAAAAATGTTAAAAACAAAGTGATAAGGACTTTGTTTTACTAACTTTATGAAATTTTTAAGCACAGTATATAGCATTTCTGATTTCAATGCGCGCTGATTACAGTATGGTCTGCAGAATGGGGCTGACAGACTGTAGGAAATATCAAGAGCAAAACACCAGAGATATAATGCAATATCTCTTGTGCGGTCCCAAGATATAAGATACTGAATGTGGTATCATTTGTGAGATCGCAGAATCTATTGAAATTAACGTATAGCATTTATATCCTGAAAGGTGTTTACTTCTCAGGAACTACGTAACGGCACACCATCTGACATTGCTAAGGACCAAACAGGGTTAATGCTTGGCTCATTAAACTGTGAACTTCGAACCACTGTATTATCGCCATTGCGCAGAGAACAGAGTTATGAATTCAAAATTGTAACGTTGCTTCCGGCAAGTTAGCAATATTGATGTGGGAGACTGGTGTGAATGTGAGGTTATGTGCATATGGTTGTTTTTGTTTGTATTTGATTGCGTTATGGTTATGTTCAAGGGATTTTCATCATTTGCACTGTCGTTTGTTTGCCAATCTTTGTGCTCACATTTTCTTATTTTCTGTTTGCCGCTTTCCAACCGCCTTTGACGCAGCCGTTCGGCCTCAACACTCGTTGCCTGCTGGCTCAAGCACTTGCCACCCTTTCGCGTGCGCCGTGGCATTGCTTTGGCGTTACAATATTTGTTTTTGTTAATTAAATTGTGTGAATATTACAATTTTCCATATGACTGAACGTTCCATTTATTGTCTTTCAATTTGTTTGGAATAACAGTAATAACAGACGGTGGGAATAACAAGCGATTTAGCCTGTTTACAAATAGGCCACACATACTTACATGAATATATGTGTATGTGTGTGTGTGTTTGTGCTTAAGCTTGCTGTTAATGCTTGTGCTGCGACTGAAATAATTGTTTTTGTTTATGTTTTACACCAATTGGTAATGATTTGCATGTGTATTTATATACCTATTGATGTATATGAAATTATCAAATATTCGGAATTTTTTCTTTAACTCTGCAAAATATATTACTGTTAGATAGATATCGAAATCGAAGGAATAAGCAAAATATAAATTTTAGACAAAATGGCGGTTTCACCAAAACAAAATTCGATTTTTGACCAAAAATTTCGGCTTCAAATTGTTTATGAAAAAAAAGGTATTATTTGGTACGAAAAAATCTACGTTTAGTTGCTAAAAAAAAAGACTAAATTAGAGACTATTTGCTTAGCCGTTTTCGGGTAATGTTAGTCAATGACTTTGAAAAAACTATTTTGAGAAAAACATACTTAAAGCTTTTGCTTGCAATCACTCTGAAACGTCTTTTCAAATTTGCGTGTAACTTCGAAAATATTCACCAAAACCATATGCAATTTTCTGTATGTATTCTCTAATTTGTAATGTAAATTTATATATATATATATATATATAATAAAATTAAATAAATTGTTTTTTTTTTTTGTTTTAATTCTAAATGTGTATAATTTCTTAACCATATTGGAACAAAAAATCAGTCCAAACCCTAAAATTCTCAAACCCATAAGGCCTAGTAATATTTCTCCCGCATATGAGGCACTTTTAGTAGAGAAATTGTCGAGTCTTGAGGTCTATATAAGTCAACAATCAACACCTATCCAAATCGATTTTAGGAAACTGTGACTTATTCATCATACACATGCGTCAATTTAATATTTCGTTTACGCGGAAGCGACGGATTTTAAAACTTTATTTACGGGATGGATTGGGTAATTTTTTAAAAGCTTAAAATTACTTAATACCGGTCGAAATATTTTGGTTATGACCACTGTATGTTAAATTTCAATTTCACCTACACCAAAAATAAGAAGCAACTTTTTTTTGTGATTTAAATTTATTTTTTCGTAGTTCTTTTGTATTCAGTCATATTCGTGTCATGCAAAAACAAACTTTAAATAAAAATTATAGTGATTTCAATATTTAAAATCCGAATTTGGCCGAGAAAACCGAAACCAAAAAATTGTCATTTTTTGACCGGTAGTTTTCCTCGAATCTTAACTATTTTGACCACGTACCTGTTGCTCGACAAATACAACGAAAGCACCTGCGACATTTAAATGGCATATCAATAATAGATAATTTAAAATACATACGTATAAACAAACATTAGATAACTGAAACGACAACAAGTAGGTACCAAATACAAAGTAAAAAATAAAATATAAAATATCCCGAATATATACATGGCGTATGAGTAACATTTTTGAATGTGATACTAATACCGAAATCAGAACTGAAAATCCATTAATGTATAAAAGGGCATTCAAATCTTAATTAATGCCTAGAGTACTGGATGATGAAGTCATGTGTAGAACTTCACGTAAGTGAGGATAGTTCTTTGATTGCCGTTCACCTGGGAGTGGCCAGAAACGATTCTTTTACATATGGCTCAAGCAGCTCACGTCTTCCGTTTGAAGAGGACGAACAAAAATCAAACTCTATAAGTTACTCATTATTTCCGTTATGCTATATGGTGCAGAGGCTTGGACGATGACAACAACTGGTGATTCGATGTTACGAGCTTTCGAGAGAAAGGTTCTGCGAAAGATTTACGGCGTTGACCACGGCGAATATCGCATTCGAAGGAGCAATGAGCTGTATGAGTTAAACAGCGAGATTAATATAGTTCTGCGAATTGAAAAACAGCTGACAGCGGACGAAAACAGTCCAGCTCTGAAAGTATTCGACGCAATACCCGGCGGAGAAAGCAGAGGAAGTGGAAGACCTCCACCCTGTTGGAAAGACCAGATGGAGAAGGATCTGACTTCGCTTGGAGCTGCAATTGATGCCACGTAGCGAAAAGAAGAAACGACGGGTGAGCTGTTATTAACTCGGCTATAGTTGCGTAAGCGGTGTCTACGCCAGTGAAGAGTAAAAACAAACCGTAAATATCTCTTTTGACATATTTAGTCATGCGAATTCCGATCCCACATTCATGGAAACCATTATAACCGCCAATGAGACATGGGTTAACTAGTTTTAAATGCAAACGCGTCAACAGTCAACGAAATAGAAAGGAAAAAACAAGCCGAAATCAAAAAAACCATGCTACACCCGCACAAAAATCAAGGTGATGGTCTTTGGTTTTTTCCGTATTCGTGGTTTGATGCATCATGAATTTGTTTCGGTGGGACAGACTGTTAATACAGAGTTTGGCGGTATTGAGGTGTTTGAGTGAAAACATCTGTCGAAAACAGCCGGATTTGTGGAAGAACAATTCATGTATTTTACACGAATGTGACCAAATTTAGACCCAAAAATGCAATGAATGCGATCGATCATGGCTCCGTGTGCTACAGAGTGGGCCAAGCCGTCTTTTTATTTCCTTCTATTCCTACATAACCGCGTGTTCAGATGATATTAACTGAGTTACCTACTGAAAGTGTAATAATTGCCTGCTTGCATAATATAATACAATGAGACTTAGTTTTGGCTTGAACCCTGAAACTATTTACGGTTAACAACCTATAATCGATATCAATTCTCATGGGATATTTAGATCTTCGTTCCGCTTTCCGGAACCGCTTATTCGTGCGGTTATTTTAAAAAATAAAAAGTGTCGATCTAAATTTTGCTCGGTCAACTGCTTATACGGAGATTAGTCTAAAATAATGTTCACAGTACTTAAGAATTTATTTAGTTTCAAGATTAAGTTTATTAAAAATATGCTCAGGCTTTTCTTAGAACTGTTGTCAGCCCATAAAGAAACTACATAGTGACCCAAGCATGTCAATAAAAACAAGAGCTAAGAACGCTTAAGAAGACAATCGCTGTATGGCAAATATCAAGTCAATGAAGACGTTGATTGTTCTCAGAACCTTAGCACCAAGTACCCAAGTAAATACAATGAGTTATTATATTTATTGCTATTGTTGTTATCTCTGAAATGTTATGGCCTAATTTACAGCTCGCAACTCATTTAAAATTTATATGCACTCCACAAACTCACACACACACACACACACACACATGCACCAACACATAAAATATTAAAAGCTTTTTGATTTGTACTTTTACTAAAATTGCTTTTTGACAAATCAAATTTATGTGTGCAAAGAGAGAAAATGCGAGAAAAAACAAGAAAAAAAAACAACACACAAGAAAATTTGAAATGGAATGGTCATGCGTAAGCAACATTTTCATTGAATTGTTTGACCATTAAATTTCCCAAAGTGCAGCAACAGCACAACATTGGCATGAAATTGTGCAGAGCAAAAAGAACAAATAAAATGAGAAAAAAAAACAACCGAAAAGGCAAAAATATTCTACTTACCGAGTTAGAGCAATGAGCGGCGCAGAGCAGAGCAGAGCAGAGCAGTGCATTAGAGGCGGCGGCAAAGTAATTGCGTAATGCCCAAAATTGTCGACATGTTGGCGACGACCGCTCGACAGTATCCACTGCAATTGTGTTAACAACAAAATGCACATGCACACACATACACACACAAATGAAGTGCAAAGCTGTACGTGTGCGTGTGTATGCCAGAGTGCAGTTATACCAGCAGTTAAGCGTGAGTGTGTGTGTGTTAACACGAATGCGTGTGTAAGCACTTACTAAGCAGATAATGCATTGTAGCAGCAATAAGAACAACAACAACACACAAATACAGATATCTGGATGACAACATAATTTGAAAGCAATTTTCTCGCCAAAATGCATTGGGGAATTGAATTCAACTGCGACTGCTGCTGGTGCGAGAAATGCCAAAAGCTGCATAAGCAGCCACTGGAAGGGGAGACCGGGGCGGCAGTAAGTGTGGTATATATTTGTTTGTGTTTGTGTATCAGCAACAAACAATAAGAAATTTCATGCGATACAAGAACAATGCAAAAAGCTTCGAAATGAAACAAGCGAAAAAGCTAGAAATTAGGAAAGTAGAATTCGGTGTTGTTGTTGTTGGCCGACACTTTCTTGAGCTGTTGCTGCTGTGCGTTTTTGCCGCATGCAATTATTTGCAGCATGTGAAAACATATGTATATACTAGCATGCCTATAACCTTACTCCAGTTGAGAAGCTGCATATACAGTGGTGGTGAAAATAATGGAAACACATATGCAATTTTATACAAAGAGGATGTGGTTTCTTTCATGTAGGTACAATGTGTTAATAGTTCGAAAAAAAAAACACAACACATTTACTTAAATGAAAAATCATTGCAAAATTTCTGTGCGAATGTTTGGCCCGAGTTATTTATTGGGTTGGTTTAAATTGTTTCAGGTAATTGATAATCCGTCATCTCTTTTCCATAACCAATATAAAGGAGGTTTGGCTGGTTGTTGAAAACAGAGGCGCATAAGCGCCGGACCACAGGCGGCCGCAGTAAGGTCATCATTAGGCTCATTGTGCTCCCGGGTAGTAGTAAATACAAGCCCTATTCAGCAATCTGTGGATGTGGTAAAAACTCAAATTTTTTTCCACCACATCTGCCAAAGTGTTCAATGTTTTTATGTTGGATTATTGCAAGCCGTCGAATATGTCCCATCACATCCGCCTGAAGGCTGAGTATTCGCATAGATAATCTTCCAGCGTCTTGCAATCCTCCGCACATGCCCTGTGTTTCGCCGAATCAACTTTTCCCATTTTATGAAGATGGTATCTTAAGGATAGGTATTCTGTGAAGACGTCTACAATGTTGCTAAGCTAACTTTTGCCTAAAAATAGGAGCTTTTCGCTCAGTCCACCATCAACAGTACCCCAAACTAACTTTGTGCTATGCCCTGTGTTGCTTGTGCTCCAAGAAATATGCTCTAAACAACTCTTAAAGGACCTGAATGCTCTGGGTGAGCTATGGGTCAGCTGCCCCGTGTGAATCTACCTTTTAATGTCATTCTATTCCTACATAACCGGGTGCCCAAATGATATTAACCGAATTACCTACAGAATATTTAATAATTGCCTGCTTGTATGTATAACTGAACGTAATGAGACTTAGTATTGGCGCTACAGATATCCTTAAACCGAGAAACGAGTTACTGGCAACAACCAATAATCGATATCACTTCCCATGGATACTTAGATCTTCCTTTCGCTTTCCTAAACAAAGTACATTTTGTGTAAATATCTTATTAAATAAAAAAGTTTTCCATACAAGCAGTTGATTATAGTCGATCAGTTTGAATGGTTGTTATACCCTATAGCTTATAGCTGAAGTTTTTTGAGGCGAAAAGAATGTGTGCAGAATTGCATATCAATATCTCAACAACTGAAGGACTAGTTTGCGTATATACAGATTGACCAAAAAGACAAACAGACCTCCGAACATGGCTAAGGCGACTGAGCTCATCACGCATATCTTATATACCTGATATGATCGCTGACGCTTCTCTCTTGGTGTTACAAGCATGGAAGAAAACTTAATATATTCTGTTGAGGATACAATAATTAAACAACCTACAGTTTAATATTATAAAAATGGTAGTGGAAAAAAATCAAAAGTTCCGTGGATTTGGTTTTTTGTTGAATGTCTTTCAGAAAAGGATCTATAACTTTATATTCGTCACTGCATAAATCCGAATTTTCTTTTCTTAGGCTTTGCTTGACATGCTTCAATACAAGTTTGAAGCTATAACTTATCACATAACCCCAGATAAGTCAGAGAAAGCTGGTTGATCGCACCGCAAACTGAATGTCCCCACAGTTCAACCGTAAAACGGGATACTTTCAGCCTCACTTCATTGACTCATTTGCACTAGCACGTTCCTATTATTTTTCTCAATACTGTACAAATGCATATAAAAGTCACAAATATATGTATATATAAGCGCTATATGTTAAAATGCATTATATACATATGTAATTTGGCGAAATTCAAATTTTGTCGAAATTTTTGCGATAATTTCCCCAAAGATTATATGCAAGAGTGCAGAAGCGATTAGCCTGTAACTGCTTTGACACGAAAGCTTAAACGCACACACACACACACACACACAAAGCAAGTTTAAGCACAGTTCTAATGCGTAGTATTGTTGTTGTTATTATGGTACTCCATATTGCACATATTTGCATTGTTACAACGCAAATAGACAGTTTTATTGTTGTCGCTGCCACAAGTATTGACTGCTGGCCTGTGGGGCATGAAATGCAAATGTGGTAATGCAAAATTGCTGTAAATTGCAAGTGCATTAGAGTATTAGTGCATCCATGTGTATGTATGTATATACACATACTTTGTACGTTGGCTTATTGACTGATGCCAGAGTAGTCGAGCTGTTGGGCACTTGAGCCCTCACGGCCATTGGAAAATTGGTTGTGGCAATAATTTTTTGATGCCTCCAAGGATGCGGAATGGCAGTATTGAGTATGTGTAATTGTGTGTTTGTGTTAGTGTTGGTGAAAATGTATTTTTCGCTTACAGTTGTGCACAAACGAAATGGTGTGTGTGTGTCGTTATTGAGACCTCTCTCAAGCAGCAACCTTTATCTGCAACAAGCACGTGCAATAAGCCGAAGGCTCTTATGTAATATCTAACTACAAAAAAGTATTACTTGGAAAATTACTCAAATGCTCTAGTTTTAGTGCTCCTTTAGGAAAAAATATATCCATAAATTGCCAGCAGATAGCAGAAGAAAGCAGTAAGACTAACAAGACTGGCAATAATAATATGTACAAGCAGCAAGTGCAATAAGCCACAATATTTAATGCACTCATATTTGCTTTACGTAACGGTAGCGGTATATGTGAGCCACTAATGAGTCCCACCGGATGTGACCGATGCTTGCACAAACGTATGACAAACTAATGCAGTCTTGCATTTCCAATGATAAACGCATTGCCAGAGTCATAATGGCAACCAATGTGATGTACAGTTATAGCTTTTACTGTATTATCTCATATTGCTCTTTATATACAGTTATTATTTTTTTATTACTTATTATTTATACCTGTGAAAGACTAGTTCGCAATATAACTGGAAAAGTACCCATACGATCTCAAAATTTAATATATTTATGAAAAAATTACTAAACTTTAAAGTCCAAGGAAGTTGAACCAGATATAAGCCAAAAGGATCAGGACAAAGAACATTAACTATGTTTGCATTAGTTGTTATGTCTTAAAAGGAAGTAGTATTCAACTCAAACTCTGATCGGTTTGATACTCCAAAAATAAAACAAACAAGAATGAACAAAGAAGGGCTAAGCTCGAGTGTAACCCAACCTTAAATACTAGCAAAGGATTTATGTTATTCGCGTGACTTTGATATTTATAATGCAGCAATGCCATTGGATTAGGTCGATCTGAAATATTGCTAAGGTTTGTTCGTTTCGATGGAGTTACACTCGCTTTGCACGTATGATGTTGAGTAAATATTCGAAGAAAACAGTCAACATGACCTTGATTTTTGAGCGACTTTGGCGCGATTTTTTTGGTCTCTCTTTTGGCACGATATTCGCTCGATTGATCGGTTGTTTCGGGGTCGTAAGCATAGATCCAAGTCTCATCGCCAGTTATAATGCGTTTCATGCCACCCTGGTAGTCGGAAAGCATCGTTTCACACACTTCAACTCGACGTCTGTTTTCCAAAAAAAAAAAAAAAAACAATGTTTTCGGTACCAGTCGACATTCGACGTGTTTGAGGCCCAAAACATCCTTTAAAATGGTATTGGCTGAGCCTTTCGATATGCCAACTTCATCTGCAAGGTGATTGCTGATTGTTAATCGACGGTTTTTCAACACCAAATCTTTGATTTGTTGAACGTGAGCTTCGTCGGTTGCGGTTGATGGTTGCCCTGGACGCTCTTCGTCTTCGACACGTTCACGGCCGGCTTGGAAATCACTATACCACTTGTAAGCATTTTTTTAGTCATAGCCTCATCACCGAAGGCTTTCTACACCATCCTCAAGTATCCGCAGCAGAAAATTGATTTCGTAAACAAAATTTAATGCAAATTCTTTGCTCAACAAATTTCGACAGCGCAAAGAATGAAAAACTCACTTTTAGCAGCTCACAAAACGACACGTATCTCAAACACTAATGAAAATTTTGACATGAAATTTGACATAAATGTGACTGACAGTACTACCAACCTAAAACAAAAAATAATAATTCTCCAAATCCTTTAACGCAGTTTAAACTCAAATGTCACCTTATTTTTTTTTTTTTGGCACAGTATATTCCGATAACGTTTTCGCATCACACGAATTAGAAAAATCTCCGATGCAGAAAGGATTTGCTGTCGTAGGTTCAATGAAAGCAAATAGAAAAAGTGTTCCTATGCTTTTTACTGAACAGAAAGACAAAGTCTTAGAAAAAAGGCACTTTATCAGAGTTTGGTTGCTTTCCTAGGTGAAAATAAGCTAAGTACGTTGCTTAAGCTAACAAATATGTATTAGCATAGTCAACTTAACATTATACGCAAGCCGCAAAACATATACAACCTGGCAGGTATCTTAGACTATAATGAAAACAAAGTCGGGTTTGACATATTGGACAAAAAGATATCTGGCCACAGTTGCAAACGTTTAACAATCATTGGCCATTTTTTTATATAATGCTTGACGTCACTGGATTGCATTCTTATATTATTTAAGAACTTACGGCCAATCAAGGAAGCAGACCAAAGAAGAGATTCTGTACTAAAATTGGCAGAACATATACGGGGAAGCATTTACCCGACTTTATCTATTTTTTCCGATACCACGTACCATTAACTCGCAACATACTAAAAAACCAATCATATAGAGTAAAGTCAGCCGGATATTCGAAAATCCTGACATTAGTTATATAAGGGCTAGGCCAAGTTAATCTATTTTATGCACAAAGATACATTGCTATGAGTAAAACACGTTCTCTCATTTTCATGGATATAACTCATATATTAGAAGATATATGATTCCAAATATACACAATTTATTATTAGAGAAGAACAATCCCTGAATTTCAACTATATAGCTCACGCGTTGACCGCTATTTTCATTCAAAAGTCAACTAAGAGTACCGGGGTTCAAATATTCGGTGCCTAAGTGCCCATTTCCTCACTGTCGATAGGAATTAAGTGAACAATCCTATTATACTCTGTAGCAACAGGTTGCAAGAGTATAAAAATCCTGTTGGCTTTATGCTGTAAGTGAAAATATAACACTGAATTTTTACTAAATGTGCTAATGTTAGTATATGACTTACCATAATTTAATTTTTATTTCGTTTAACTAATTCTTTCATAACAGTTGTCAATATATAGTTTTGAAAATATCTGAAGCTATGTCCCAAGATTTTGATATAAATGGAATATATAAATCTATCTGCATACGTACTTTTCAATTATTTCCTTCATAAGTGGGAACCGGAAGCGGAGCCGGCAAATGGTTCCAACATGGAAGTACCACTGTAAGTTGGTAGGTTAAATTAAGGGTTCAAAAGAAGTGTAAAATATTCCTATGCAAGTAAAAACATCTTAAAGCTTATCTCTTACAGCAGTTCAAGCTCCACGTAGTAAAAGCGCTTCTAATTGAAGACTGATTTGTGTACAAGAAGAGTGGCTTAACTTTTTTATGACGGTTTGAAGCACTTTTCCTTTTTCCGCTGAAAGTTTTGCTGTAACATCAAGTTTATTATATGTATAGTTATAGTTTCTTGGATTCTGTAGCGACAGTGATACCAACGTTTCATCGTTTGTCAGGCTGTAGCCAGAGCTACATTTTAAGCACACCGTAAAATTTTGGTGAAACTATTCAAACTGAAATTAAACCAAGAAAAAACGTTAACTTCGGTTGCACCGAAGCTAAATACCCCTCACAGTTGCATTTCTATTAGTAACTATGTGTTTAGTTTGTATGGAAGCTATATGTTATAGTTAACCCATCCGAACAATTTCGTCGGAGATTATATTGTTACCTTTAACAGTGATCCATGCCAAATTTCGTGGATATATCTTGTCAAATGTAAAAATTGTCCATACAAGAACTTGATTCCGATCGTTCAGTTTGTATGGCAGCTATATGTTATAGTGGTCCGACATTGGCCGTTCCAACAAATGAGCAGCATTTGAAGAGGAAATGACGTTTGCAAAATTTCAAAACGATATCTTAAAAAGGGACAAGTTCGTATATATACAGACAGACAGACAGAGAGACAGACAGACAGATGGATATGGCTAAATCGACTCAGTTCAACATACTGATCATTTATGTGTATACTTTATAGGGTCTCTGACGATTCCTTCCTACATTTTTCTATTTCTTTCTTACTTCTGTATTTCTTGTAGATTTTTAACAGTTAACTTGTCTTCCTGGAATATACTATAATATTAGAAAATACTAAAAATGTGTATGCTTTAATAAAATGACAACGTCCATTATTAAATTAGCATGTATGAACTGCTCTTACATAGAATGCAACAACAAATATTTTCCTTGCTTTAGTTATGAAAAACATTTACTTTGGCCAACGACACGGCCACTGAAAGTAAGACTCTTAAACATTTTTCAGGTAAAATAAATATTTTTTCTATCAAATTGTCCCATAAAATTGTGTTTGAGCATAAAATTACATTTAACGCCATTGTGAGTGAAGATGCTCATATTTTATGGAGTGCTTTTATAGTCACTCGACAGGTGTAACTATCAAAACAATTGAGGTGCTGTCAAGTAGAGAAGTTAGTTTGACAATATTTTGCATATTTTATAGAAAATGTTTTGTGCTTTCAAAAAATTAAATGTCAGGTATTTGAATAGAGAAAACAAAACTTTAAAAGCTCTTAAAAGCATTTGACCATAAATGCCTTAAAATGCCAAATAAAATTCAAAATTTTATATTTTTCTCTTTTTGGCCTTCAGACAGACCCTTTTCAAGCCATAATTCATCTTTACACATCTATGCCAACAAGTTAAGTTGCTTGGCGGTGCCGCAGCCAAAGAGTTAAGTAGCGGCTAAAGTGTTGCGGCGCTCACTCGCTTGGCAATAGGTTCGCACTTCAGCTGTCATTGGCCTAGCTGGTGATATGTTGATGTACTCGCAAAGCAGCACTTAAGAAAGTAACTTTGCCTCGAGCACATGCACATCTCTAAGCCAAATGTATGCATATGAAGAGGCATATATTGTATACTTAGACACGGTTAATGTGACAGGCATGTGTAAAATATCGTGGTCCGGTAATGCCAATCTTAAAAATGCTGTCACTTTTAGCAGTTATTTTTATGCCTCAAACCAAAAAGACCAACTTGTTGTTGCGACTTTACTAATAGGGGATAGTCGAAAAAGTCTTTTCGTATTTCTAATAAATTTTCAACTTTTTTTTGTATCTATAATGAACTTAAATAAACCAAATATGTACCAATTTGGTCGACCACTTTTTGCGTTATTTTTTCTAGAGACATTAATCCATTAAAGTAAAAGTTTTCTGGTTTCTCGGCGAAAAACTGCGATAAGTAATTTCCACAGCCTTCTCTTGAAGCCAACTTTACTCCGGTAAAGCAGTTCTGCATTGAACGAAACAAATGGCAATCCGATGAAGATATGTTAGGGCTATATGGTGGATGTATAAAAACTTGCCAGCAAAGCTCTTCTAGTTTATTCCGAGTTATATAAAATGTGTGTGGTCTAGCGTTGTCCTGATGGAAAGCGAAGCCTTTTCTGCTGATCAGTTCTGGCCGTTTTTTCGATTGTTTGCTTCAATCTCATCAGTTGTTGATAGTAAATCTAAAATCAATCGTTCGGCTAGTCTGGAGCAGTTCATAGTGGATGATTCCTTTCCAATCCCACCAAACACTCAGCATAACCTCTCCGGTCATCAATCCTGGCTATACGACCATTTGTTGAGCTTCACCACGCTTGGACCATAATCTTTTTCACAAAGAATCGAAGATGTTAATTCGGTCCAATAAATTTTTCACAGACAATTCATGTGGTACCCAGACTTCGAGCATGTTTTTGCAGCCAGTCTTTTATATGTTTAAATGGTTCAAAACCGTTTGGTGATGAATGTTAAGTTCCTTACCGATGTCATGGTTGCTTATGTGATAGTGGTGGTCAATCTTTTTCATAATTTCATCAACATTTTCAACGATCGGTCGACCACAGCGAGGTGCATCTTTCACATCGAAATTTCCAGAACGGAAGCGAGTAAATCATTGTTGTGCTACACGCTCTGATACAGCATCATCTCCGTAAACTTCACAAATTTCATTGGTGGCTTGTGTTGCATTCTCCCTTTTTATACAAAAATTTCATAATATAGCGAATTTCCCCATTATTTTCACTCATTTTGGAAGAGTTGTAACGACAGTATACGACAGCAATGAAATCTACTCACAAAATATAAAAATACTTTTCGACTACCCAATATATTATTCGAAATCCATAACAATAACTGCTCCGAAGTAGAAGAGACATGTATTGTGAGTAATCAAAAACTACCGGCCGCATAATTCTAGGAGTGAAAGTCCTTTTCTGTATTCTAGGTATTCCAAAAACAGAGAAACCAAGTGGAAAAATTTTAGTTAGAAAATTTTATCGCCGTTTAAATAAATATCATGGTGGGCATCATGGACTAATTATAACATATTCTATGGTTAGAAAACCAACAGAATTAAATATTTGGTGCTCGAGAGTTTATTTCATGTTATCAATGGGCCTTTCAATGCTAATTTCATTAGTGTTTTTCCATTTCTTACATAATATACAGGAACTTTAGAACTTTAACACTTTCCTGTGTTTACACTCTGATTGATAGAGACAGATTTTTTTACTTAAGAAAGACTAATTGGCAAAACCAAGACTTTCAGGTTTATAAATTTCACTAATCTACGTTTTTAATTCCTCGCTCCATGTAACTTTCTAAATAAATTATATATCTATTTCAACATCTTAGATACGCACATTAGTATATGGAGAAATGCACAGTTAAATTCATGCCATAATTTGCTAGTTCTCTACCAAAACATTATTCTTAATCTCTCGCATCGTGATGCAAAGTGGACAATAGTTTAGTTACTTAACGGTGATTTTTATACTTTTGGTTTTGAAGAAAAAATAAAACAAATACAATTTAATGCCAAGGTCAAGAATTCAGTTTTATTATTGAGAACCTATTCACTAGATTTTCAGAATAATTTCCAACAAGTAATCTTTGCTGGCTCGAATAATGCCAGCGCAGAAGATTTATTTTCTACCACTTTCTGCAACAATTGGGGTGGTATGTCAGAAATAACGCCGCATATCGCCACATATTCTGTTGCAATGCGTTAATTGTTAAATAGTTGAGTGGTGTTAAATCTTGCTGATCTTGGAGGCCATCCCACATGCCCACTACCCGAGATAAAGCTTTAATTCATTATTTGTTTCATTAGCTGTATGACACAGAGCTCCGTACAAAAAGATCATCCACATCAACTTCCTCCAGTTCAGACTTCCTAAAGGCTAATAATCATGGCTATATAATGCGCGATATTCCCAGTAACATTATGGCCGTGATAATTTTTGAAGAAATATGAACCAATGATTTCCTGTACCATAAATCACAGTAAACAGAGTAACTTTTTATGACGTGACTAAGTCTAGACAATGGCTTGTGGATTATCATCACTCAAAATGCGACAATTTTGTTTATTAACGTATTTGACTAAATGTGGGCTTCAACGCTGAACAAAGTTTGCTTGGGAAATTGAGAAAATCGGCACCAGTGGCTGTCTCGTTTCGGGCCCATTTACTGAACATAGTACGCGCTTGATGGTCGTTCTGCGTCAGTTCTTTCACGAGTTGGCCTCTGTAAGTCCGCAAACTAAGATCTTTCCCTAAAATCTCTGTTTTGTGGTCAGCTTACGATCCGTCGAGCGAACCGAACTATTATTTTGCTAACTAATTTTCACGATTTGCAAAATTTGTTCTGAAGAGGGTCTGTTTAGTCCGTTTAGAAATGGTAAACCAAACTGAGTATACATCAAGTAATAGATGACAAAAAACCAACACCGAAAAATATTGCTTAATGAAAAGCCACACGTCTAAAAAAGCCATCAGAAAGGTCAAAATGACAAATAGATATCAACTTATCTAACTGCTGGACCTGACAATCGTTGTTGCTGTGTTAGCAGCAAGAAAAAATCTTCAAATAATTTGTGGAATGTAGCCGAGTTGGAAGGCCTTGACCGCATAAAACCAGGTTCGTTTTTACTTGATAGGAAGTGAGGGCCGGCATTATGAATACTCTTAGAATATTCGTAAAACCTGGAATATTGCCAATACCGTAGATACAGTATCCTAGCTCGTTTTGCTAAGGGCTTTGTATCACTTCATCTTATAGCTGCATTTACAAAAGTTGGCTCATGCAAAATAAGGATATGGAACTTAAAACAAAAAATAATATTGGATTAGGGATATTAGTAAGCAATTGACAATTTTGACTTAAAAGGAATGAGTAATAATAGAACGTAATATCTCACACGTCTGTTATTCTCGCAATATTATTCGGCTGCACTCGAACTTAACATTGCCTTACTATACTTGTGCTTAAATTTTCAGCCGCAGCAAGGTGATGGCGCTGAGCACAGTGTTGCTTACTTACCGTACTTACTTACTTACTTTTAATCACCACCTGTTCGACTGCAAGTCTACTAGCTGTCTGCTAGGCATATTGAAGCCGCCCTAACTACTTTGCTATCCTGCTCGCAGCTAAGTGCAGTAAGGTAGAAGGCAAAAAATAGGGCCACGTTCAAGCAGACACACTGTATTAAGCGACTTGAAAAAGTTGTGGGTTTGAGTGGACTCACAGGATTTACGCGCAGTCGTTACACGGCGCAAATGTGTGGGCGTCAAATTGGATGAGGCAGTTCGTTGGAGAATTTGTTATTTTTGTATTTGTACGCCAATGTCAACCGTCTATGTTTGTTTTTCATTTCCGCCACGATTTCAGCGTGCAACGGAGTGTGGAAAAAGCAGAAGATGGAGTGTGCGAGAGAGCGGGGAATGAATGCTGGCGCAGCGTCGTTTAAGGAAAGGTCGATTTTTTAGTGACAATGCTGGCACAAATTTCCCCATAAATTTGTTGTTGCGCAAAAATTTTAAGACAATTAGAAAGGCGAGTGACTAGACACAGACGCGTTAATGATTATGACCGATAAGCAGAGACAAAAATTAATGGTTGGCTGACTTGCAACTCAAGCAGCAGCGACAGCTGGGCTTTTGTTTACCGACTCACTCACCCACTCGTCAGCTGATAGAGCGAATGCCTGTTGGCTGCTTGGTTGGCGTGTCGCTTGGTTGTTAGATTGAACGCCTGCAGCAGCGACCCGCATCCTTTTTTGAAGTATGCACAAAATAAATGTTTACATTAAAAATCCTTATTTGCATAATTTGCTTAAGGAACCCAAGGCAAGGACCAGGACAAAGACAAAGGCGAAGCGTGCATCACACAAGGAGTGAGCGCTCATTTTGCATAGCGTAAAGATATTGTTAAAAACTTTATCTATGCGTTTGAAAGCTTTGCATTGTCTGGCTCGGCTCACTTTGTGCTTTCACTTTACCGTTATGGCGGTATTACAAGCTAATGAAAATTGAAAGTGCATGTAAAATGCCAAGAAATTGCGCTTTCTTCGCAAGATTTATGTGCCTTTAATAGGAATCCACATATTTATTGGCGCCATATTTTAGGTTATAAGAACAATTTTTAAGTTTATATCAGAATTTGTACCTGCTTTCGTAATATATGACTGCTACTCGGAGGTTACTCAATTAGATGCGCTGCACTTTCATTTGTATTCAATTGCATTGTGTTGTAAGTGGGTTTGTAGTGCATGCTTGCCATATAAGCTTGGCTTCCACATCACATCACTTAACCGGATCCGCCCTACAACCGACACAAAAATGCATATAAATGTGTGTGCTTGAAAAATGTGCGCCATGTAATTAATTGCTTACGATTTTCTGATTGAATTCCTTACAAATTTCCTGCTATTTTTCCTCTCTGCCGCTCTGCGCAGCTCCAACTGTAATTGTGGCAGAGCAAGCATACTTTGCAATATTATCAGCAGCATTTTTCTTTGTTGTTTTTGCAATCTAGTTTACCAATTTCCAGAGTCAACTTCACATTTGTTCGGTGGCTAATAGAATTTTTTATTTCGAACTCCAAACCCTTCCGGCTTAAAAATGAAATTCTTCGAAGCAGTGATTGAGTTGTGATTGTTTGCGAGCGGCAATGTAGTACGCAGTGGTGTGGTGTGTTGTTGCTGCTGCTGCTGCTGTTTGGTTGTAGGTAGCAATTGCTAGTAGTGCGAAATTGCGTGATTACTTCCCTTCAAGGTGAACATAGTGCACATTAATTTCTCTTCCCTGATTTCTTTCTGCTTCCTCTTATTTTTCGCTTGAGTAATAAATTTAATTTTTACCGTTAGCTAATGTGTATATTTTTACAGTTGAGCAGCAATTTCATTAGGGATTTTTGGAGGTTCAGCAGTATGTAAGTGTATATAGCATATTGTGGTAACAGATACAAATATTATATATAAAACTAAGTTTACATATTTAATATGAAGGTTTCTTTTAAAGACAGGCCATGCAATGAATTTCATTAAAGGGGCATAGTTTTTGCTAAATTTTATTACGCAATTAATGCCCACAGTAGAAAATGTGCTTAGCCGATCCTTAAATCTAAAGCTGCCTCCGAAGAACTAATGGTTCTACGAGAGTTCTGAAGCGCTGAAACGCGCTCGGTAGCTGGCAATTCCATGCCGACTGGTGTTAGAACTACATTTTTCATGCTAGATTAAACTGTAATCGATCCTAATTTTTTTAACTAATAAAAAATAAAACATGGGATCTACCCTTCCTAAAATTAAGTCAAAATTGAATTTAAATAAAGAGCGTCCCAAAATTAACAAATTCTTGTCGTAGTGTTTGTACTAAAGTATTGATAACCTTAAAAAAAAATAAAAATAAATTGACCGGGTCAAGTTTAATAAGAAATGACTCGTTAGACGATAGAAAACGGGACTTCATTTTTGAAAAATACTTCAAAAATAAGGAAAGCTTGGCGACTGCAGTTCAAAAATGTCATACAAAATCTTCTCAATTTTGAAGAGATTAATTGAAAACGCAACACATTTAAATTTTATGTAAATTTTGGGACACACTGTATAACAAGATTTCACGAAAGCAGTGACCACGACTGAGATAATTTCTTGGCTGACTATGACTTTGACAACACATACAGGTTGAGTAAAAACCGAGGTTTAAAGAACATTATTTCTCTAAAATTCAGCTAATATCTTCGTTAGGAAGTTTCTAAAATGTATTTTAGAACATCAATGTGATTGCATTTTAGAATTATTTCAAAGCTTCAGAAAATCCAACGAAGAGTATTCAACTTTGTTGGTCTCTTCTTTGGTTTAACATAGTGCTATTTTGTTAGATTCTTGTTTTTTTTTAAGGATTATCTTTTCATTATTTGACTGATTAATTTATATTTTTATTTTCAGTTATTATTTCAGAAAAAAGTTGGATTGCTTAGTGTCCTTTATTTTTGGAACTTTTCCAAAAGGCTAAGCGCTATTTTAACGGTTTATGACTATTTTCTTCGAAAGTCAAGTTTTTCTTAGATGATTGACAATATTTGCTTATTTAAATCAAGTAGTAAGTGGCGGAAAATAAACTTATAGAGAGGCTTACACTGTTGTCCATAGGAAGAGGAATGTTTGATAAGCAGAAACTTTCAAAGATTCGTTACAGTCAAGAAATACTTTTGTCGGCACAAGTCTGGATCGATTAAAATGCTGTAGTATTAAATTCAACGGTATTTTAAGAGAGGGTTTGGAGAAGGATTTGATTAACTTCTCTGTGAAAAAGTTCTATGTATAAAACGGAGTATCTACTTGTATATTTTCAACGAAAATAGTCAATTGCTGTATTTTTTGACATACGCCTTATTATTTTGGTTTTTGTTTATACGAATCATTATCTTTGTCGTTTTTCTGAGGCCTCTAACAAAACGCGGTGTTTTAGGAGGAATGCAGATTCTTCTTTTAGTGTCAGAACCATACCAGTGATGCGTATATGTATAACCTTTAGTTTATAACTTTTTAAGAAACCATTAACCTTTTGCCTTAAGTGTAGCCAGTTAGCGGTGTGAAGCGCTATATTTTGATCATATGCAAGTTCAAATGTTATGTAAAGAACAAAAAACACAAAAAACTTTCACAAATTGTATCCGGAATATTCGATTCAGAATGCCAATGCCATTACTTGAATAAGAATTGTGCTTCCAATTATTATAATTTCTTAGTTCTATTTTGAACATTTATGATGTGTATCCCTAAGATCACAGCCAAATTCAAGCGGTTGTAACAAAAGTCAACTTTACCTAGCTTTGTCGACGAAAGGATTGATGATGAAAGAAAACTTTCTCCACTGAACTGCTGAGACTGCTATATTAGTGTTTTTATATTAATTTTTCTATAACCAAAACATTTATTACATCTCTAATGTAAGAATTATAGTATAGTATTGATACTGATAATCTATACAAACTTTATTCATTTTTTTTTTTTTTGAGAAAACTGATGTTTATATGAAAAGTGCGTCTTGAGACCACAAAACCGAGTCGGAGTTCACTTTTCGATTAGTAACTCCCAGACCGTTAGCAACATAACAAATTGATTGTTAATCGGTTCATCAACAACCTCTTCAGATCCTCCTTCATCAACTGATCCTCTGCTATTTGTCTTCTTATGCCAAATTGATGCCTCAAATTTAGTGGTTTTTAAGAAAAAAGAAAAGAAAAACTAAAACAAGTTTTATGACATATTCTCCAACCATTTATTAAGGGTGTGGATGGAGTGCGATACCTATGACTAATTTATTATTCAATGGACGGACATTTACACATTATTATTTACATATTTAAGCTATTAGACCTGCTGACATATTACGATGAAATCTACATAGTCACATTCTTGCAACATAGTTTAATAGAATTAAGGCAATTTTAGCTGAAACAGAAAAAACCTTAACTTCAGTTGCTCTCAAACTATAGCACCCTTCTCAAATACTGAAACCCTTTGTATTAGTAGTTGATTTCGAATTTTGAGCGCTTTATCAGTATGACAACTATGTACGAGTATGTATTCCGATGTGAGCAATTTCTTCGCAGATTATAATGCTGCTTTAGACAATAATCCGTCGCGAAATTCGTGCCGATACCTTGACCAATAAAATAGTCCCTAAAAAGATTTGAGTTTGTTCCGTCAGTTTGTGTGACAGCTATAGTGGTGTGATATTAACGGTTCTAATAAATGAGTAGCTTTTTGTGGAAGAAAGGACTTATGAAAATTTTCAGATCAATGTTTCGAAAAATAAGATACAGTTCGAATACATACACGCCCGTATCAAAATCGGCTCAGCTCGTAACGCTGATCATCGTATTGAAAACTTCGTGGCAAACTCAATGCACCCTGTCAGGGTATAAATATATATTATTGTAAATCTCGACGGATCCGAAATTCACTCTCAGTTTCGAATTTGCATCACCCAAAAATAGGTGTAACCCTATCTTTTCCCTACCGCGTCATGCATGTTATTGTCACACTGTTAGCGGACGTGCTGAGATAACGCCACTGATATTGTCATAGTGTCAACGTGGACGCCGGTTTTGTGATGTTGCGAATGTCAAAAGTTTCAGCGACAGTGCGAAAAATACAATAGGCCAACTGCAAAAAATACAGACACACACACCCACACACACAGACACTACATACACTAAACACATACAGTCATACAATTCGTCACATTGTAGAAAAGTAGCTAACGGTAAAATCACCTGAGCAAAGGTGCAAACGGTGCGCGGCCGAACAACAACCGCCGACCGCATTTCCAGCTGTCCACCAAAGCAACACTGCCGTTATTCACCCAATTCGCCTGTCACATTGTCCTCACAAAGCCCAGTTTCCCTGTTGTTTTTGTTGCTGTCGCGGTGGCATGAATGAGTTGTATCGCATTTGTCAGAAGCACCGCGTACTCACGCCCCGCCACGCCAAACTTGCCATACAGCTGTACTACCGTATTGTTGTTGCTTTGTATCGCATTTGCCTCGCTGAGCCACGTGTTGGGCGCTCCATCAGCGATACAACGAAACAAGCCAAAACATGAGGCAAGGACATGCCAGAAATCTGCTCTCAGCAGGCAGCACTCGGCTGTGTTCTCTCAGCGCTTGTATCGTCGTTGTATCGCAATTGCGTTTGTTGTGTTTATAATTTTTCACTTCGTCAGCTGCGAAAGCCTACAGCGCCTTGTTGTTGCATTGTATCGTTGGCGGTGGGTAGTGGTTGCCTGTGCTGTTGGGTGTGCAGTAAGTGTTGTTTATTCATAAACACGCGGTAAACAAAATACAGTGCCGTCGTGCCGCAATTTGTGCGAAAGGGTTTTTCTTTAAATTTAAAATCCTTATAAATTTTTATTTTAATTCTTTTACTGTTTTTAAAGCCGTTATGCGCCATTTTATTGCGCTCCATTATGTACGCTGTTATGTACTGTATACATAACACGGTATTTTATGTCAAATTTGCTTTCATTGCAAGCGCCACCCATTTTTCGTATATAATGTGCTGAACATTGCTATCGGATGCTGACTCCGCCTCTGGTGCGCGCGCTGGTGTTTCACATTGCATAAGTGTTGGTGCAATAGAATCTTGAATTTTCAAATATTATTGCATCGGTGTGTGAACAGTGTTTTTCTCGTATCCTCTCTCTCTCTCTCAGTGTTGTATGTATGTGTTTTGCTATCGCTTCCTGAGAGTTCTCGCAAAACTCTTGTGCTGGCTGTGGTGTTCGTGTCACGCTATACGTGGCATAAGTGGCAATCAATGGATTTTATTATTAACAAAATAAAATAAAATTAAATAAAATAAAATAAAATAAAATAAAATAAATGAAATAAAATAAAATGAAATAAATCAAATTAAATTAAAATAAAATAAAATAAAATAAAATAAAATAAAATAAAATAAAATAAAATAAAATAAAATAAAATAAAATAAAATAAAATAAAATAAATAAAATAAAATAAAATAAAATAAAATAAAATAAGATAAAATAAAATAAAATGAAATAAATCAAATTAAATTAAAATAAAATAAAATAAAATAAAATAAAATAAAATAAAATAAAATAAAATAAAATAAAATAAAATAAAATAAAATAAAATAAAATAAAATAAAATAAAATAAAATAAAATAAAAAAAAAATTAAATTAAATTAAAACAAAATAAAATAAAATTTATCAAAATTAAATAAAATAAAAATGCATCAACTTTAGCACCAACGGATTAATACCCTTGCTTATGTATATGTCTATACTCTGTGTGTCCGACGTTTTCTTCTTGATGCCAAAAACTTCATTACAAACTTATTATATTTATATATATACACAGTATAGCAAAAGAAAATAATTTAAAACAAATTAAAAAATTGTAATAATTGAAAAAATAATAATTTAAAAATGGCTTTTTAACCGCATTTCTTATTACATTGATACATTTTAGATTTTTTGTTAGTTATATGTATTAGAGGAATATTTGTTTTTTCTTAAAAAGAGAGAAAAATATTTTTTCTAATTTATTAAGTTAAAATAAAATTTTAATACTGTCGTATAAGTAGTTGTGTCAACTGAAGTGCTGTAAATGTAATACTCACGCAGAAATATTTTTAACTTTTTAATCCGCAATTCAAAAAGGTGGTTTCTTTTACATTTAGCTAGGAAAAATAATCCAATCTTTCTGCACAAGACTATTGATTGCTTTCACATAATGTTCTTCATTCTATTCGTAGGCCTCAGAAAAAATTAAAAAATTGTTTTTGGAATATTATAGCGCTTCACGGACGTTCAGTAGTAGTAATCAAAAGTAGAACCTTTTAAGTAAACTCTGACCTCCACAGAGGCAACAAGAGTTGTTAGCTTCATAATTTGCGTTTTTAAAAAAAAGCGGCTTACGTGTTTTAACCGTTACATAATTATTTGTGTGTTCTAATGACTACTTTTGTTTTTAGTTCCCTGTTTTTTATTCGTTTTCATATCATTCGCTAATCATTTGTATAATTTTCTTCAGTAAGCTTTTGTTGGGTCTGGACATTAGTAAGTCTCAACTAGACTTACCCTAACGTAGAAGAATTAAATTTGAGTATGGTTCATTAGAGGTCGCTATAGGATCGGATAACATCAGTGTAGCTGATTTGCTATCGGAAACGATCTAAGACATTTGTCAAGCGGTTCACAGTCGATGGCTATACTTGACACATGACTTTTGCATGGTCGAAGAGTACTTATTACCATAACCTACCTCACCAGGCAGAAAAATATATAAATGTTCTTTCTTCTTTGAAGCAGACCTATTCTAAAGTTTCACAATACAATCCAAATTTCTTACATTCATTTTATTGAATTAGTTTCTATGAAAAGCCTAAATTCTATGACTCAAAATGTAGAATAATATCAAATCCTTATGGCTCACAATCCATTGCTTCTGGTAATGAAACTTTAATTGACTGAAAAATTATGTAAAGTTTTAATGTTTCAGTTTACTTTGCAATGAAAATTGAATGTGAAGCTCTTTATCGAATACATATATTTTTAAATTATTTTTTACTTAAAACAGATATATTTTTTTAGATTTAGGAACAAAATACAATAAACGGAAAAATTAGAAGAGTTTTACAACACTAATTCTTCATAACTATTACAAGCATAGTACCCTGCTATAGTAAAACAGCTGTAGCAGAACTTAAAACATAAAATGCCATCAAAATTAAACTTCACGAGTGCACATTATTTGAAATGAGAGCAAGTGAATGCCGCTTAAATAACATTCACCGATTACAGAGCAATTTTGTAACTTATATCCTCGTAAGTACACGCTCAGCAACTTGAGAAGCAGCCTCCTACTGCACTGCAACTGACCAACAACATCGCACTGCCAGCTGATGGTGCGGCGACAGCCTGAGCGCTACAAACGGTCGCATTAGCGCCACTTAACGTTGCTTACATTGCGGCGTGTGTCCAAGAAACACACAACAAAAATGCACACTCATTTGCATGCCACAGCGCTCAGCAGTTGGTGGAGCCGCTTTGAATTGGCGCAACAAAAATTAGCATATTAGGTGACGTAGCCGCACGACTGTGGTTGTTGCAGCGCCAAGAGTGCAACGCCAACAATACACATACACATATGTATTTTTTCCTCTCATATGCGCACATCGTACGGCTCGACTCATATTTTCTATTATTTCAAGAGCGCGCGAGTGTGTGTTTATATACGCTCGTTGGTTGCGTATACGTCACGGAGGCATGCAATGCTGCTCAGCACCACTTGGTCGCGTGCTAAAAGTGGGCGGTGTTTTTGTTATGCATCGCTTTATTTTCTCATATTTTGCACTACTCATATTTCTATGAAATTTGATTTGCCTTTTCTGCCTGCGCCGCGTCGCACGCCGCTCAACGCCTTCCGTGGGGTATTTGTGGCACACATTTCTACGCTTTGACAGCGTCAGCAACTGCGGCAATAACTGGCGGTAACTTACAGATTTTTATTATGCATTTGTGTGTAATTGTGTGCGTGTTTGTATGTGTGTTTGTGTGCGTTTGTGGTGGTGGTGGTGAGGCTGAGCGAATGAATTTTGCCGCATAGTAGGTAATGTCAACCTCAGCACCGCACATTGTGCGCTCATTGTATTTGTGCGGCGCTTAGTTTTTTCTCCGGTGGTCCTTGCTTGACGAGCCTGTGAATGGTCTGCGTGTATGAAAATTTCACTTTTGTTGTTGCTGCGCTGTGCTCAGTTGCTATTATATATAAAGCAAAGCGCGCATTTGTATGTGTGCGTACGAGTGTGTGTCCTACCACAACTAACGCCTGACACCGATTGCCGCGCTCTTACACCACTTTCTCGCGTATGTGTGTGTGTGTGCATGAATGTGGCTGCATGCGCCTGTGTTTGTGCGCTTAGCCCAGCACTTGCCCAGCAACATTTCAGTGTTAATTCGTCGATTCGAGGCGTTTCAGTTGCGCTCAGATTCTTACGTGTATTTACTTCGCAATTTTTACAATCGCTCGGTTTTGTGTGCGCTATCAGTGCGTTTCAGCGGTTAAGAAGTGTATCAGAACGCATCCAAATTACAGTTATTGTATTTAACGGAAAAAATTATAATTTCATAGCCGAGCAGCTGTGCGAGGACCACACACAACTACACACGTGAGTGTATTGTGCTTGTTGTGTATTGTTGTTGTTTTAGGCCAAAAGCAAAATTCGATACAGCTGTTTTGTGTGTGTGAATGTTAGGGCCGGCGTTGTTATTGCTATCGCTGGCCATGTTGTTTCGTGTATCGTGATATGCTTATTGTTTAACCGTGTCAGTTGGGGTGGCCAGCGTGTGCGCGCTGCTGGCGTGTACTGGTGTGAGTGCGCTGAATTGAATTTCTTGTGACTGCAGCGAGCTTTTGTTGCTATTTGTTTTTATTATTTTTGCTCATCGTCTTCGTCGTCTTGACAGCTGGCCACGTGCGGTTTGTTTACTATTTAGTTATTGTTGTTGCCTTGTATCGCAAATATGTTCTTGTTATTGTATTGTATCGTATTGTGGCAGCATATGCAAGCGCCGAAGGGCGAGCTGTCCATGGAGATAAGTCTTCCGTTTTGTGCCTCCCGAATGACGTCGCTATTTGTGAACCTCTCTGTTGGTATGCCACTGCGCATGAGTGACTTATATTACATATTTTGGAGATATGTATATGAAATTTAGACTGAAAGTCTGCTGGATCACAAATATATTTTCAGAGGAACCCTAACCAGTTTGTGGATATGAGTATCTAATCATTTGTCTAGTTTGCCGCTAATAGTTTCCATTGGTATTTGGACTTGAATAAAAAAATTTAAGATGCTGTGTTGGCGCTCAATTTCAGAATTTTGGAGTTAACTGAAACAATTTGCCCCGCTTGTAGTGTTGAAAGATTAACATGTTTCGAGAAATATTTAAAGGAAAGAAAGAAGCTCTAAGTAAGATATGAGATTGACATTTGGTACAAAATTTACTTGTCAACGAGAAAACTATCTGCATTATTTCATTTGACCATGTATTAGCAAATTGTCCAAAGTTCAGTTGGCCCAATTTTTGCAACAATCACCTCACGTCAAGTAGAACTAGAAATACAAATACTGGCATTTCTATACATGTTGCTATAGAGAAATAATAGATATAGAGTTATACATTTGTATTTATATACGAGTATATAAACGATCAGGATGACGAGACGAGTTGAAATCCGGTTTTTTGTATGTCCGTTTGTCTGTCTGTGACAACTGTTCCTTATAGTAAAATTAAATACAATAATACTTTATACAGTACACGTAATTCTTGATAAAATAGTGAAGTCGCGTTCATAATCGCACCACTGTCACGCACACTAGTAAAAGTGCGATAAATCAATAAATTAATGCGTCAGAGACATATAATTTTACATCTTGGATGGCTCAAGAAGACTATATAAGAGTCGGTGTTAAAACTTAACAGTATTCATAGAAATGCCCATCTTTCGATAAAATCACATAGCTTTGGAAATTCTCGACCGATTTCTATGTAATTGTTGGGTAACATATTTCTGACGGTTCTATGTACCTTTTTGAAGTGCTTTTACCAATTTCGAACAACAACCTCACTTACCTGCCATAAAACACAAATTTACATTTGGCTACGGCTGACCTTATACCATAAACATTCGGTCCCAATACACTTGTGCCAATTTTTATTTCCACTCCTCAAAACAGTAGTTAAAGTAAATTTTCGGAATAGCCTTCAGTGCGAGAGGCGATTCTCGTTTAATGTCTTCATTTGATTCTCTGACTTTGGTGAATAGCAAAATCAGGCGAATACGGTGGTTACGGTGCGGTATTTGCTGAAAATTTGCGTAAAAACTCACGAAGAATCAATGTAGTATGCGACGGTGCTTTATCATGGTTCACAAACTCAGAGTAGTCAGCCAATAATTCCGACCTCTTTTTACGAATAGCTTCGCGCTCAGGACGCAAAACATTCAAACGGCATTTCTTTCGGAATTTTGACCAGTCGGAAGGAATTCGGATTACACCTCGCGTCAATAATCGAAGAAAACTGGACGCTGTTTTTCGAAAAAATTTAGTGGTTTTGGCACAAATCGTGCTTTCATTTTTATTAAGCCCCAAATAATCCTTCAGTAAGACAGCGGGTACGCTGGCTAGGTCATGTTGTCCGGATGGATGAAAACGCTCCAGCTCTGAAAGTATTCGACGCAGTACCGCCGCGGGAAGCAGAGGAAGAGGAAGACCTCCACTCCGTTGGAAGGACCAAGTGGAGAGGGACCTGGCTTCGCTTGGAATATCCAATTGGCGCCACGTAGCGAAGAGAAGAAACGACTGGCGCGCTGTTGTTGACTCGGCTATAATCGCATAAGCGGTGTCTACGCCAGTAAAGAAGAAGAAGAATCCTTCAAAATAATCCCTCCAATATTCCAACGGTGGTAGTAAGATATCTGATTGTTAATCGCTGATTCTCAAGCACCAATTTCTTTATCTTACGAACGTATTGATGGCCGTCCTGGACGTGGTTCGTGGTCAAAACATTCCCGACTCTCTTTGAATAATGTGTAGCTATCAAAAAGAGTTGCAAAATTGTAAGTTTTAACTTGAGTAAAAATTGAGATATCTTTATAAAACTTGGTATACAGATTTCTTCGAACAAAAAAAATAAATTCGAGTTCGCAGATGGGCGTAATCGAACCACTGCCACGCCCACAAATCGCCATTAACCGAAAACATATGAATTGACAAAACTAAGCACTAAATTAAGATATTTATTTATTAAAAGAAAAATAATAACACAATTATTATATTACAGATTAAGAAGCACTAGCTGCCAGGGCTTACGGCTTATGAATTGTGATATAAAACTGTAATTTGGCACGGTGGATCGCAGTAGCAAGGTGCACCTGGGGAAAAAAATTTTTTTTAAAGTGGGCGTGGTCCTGCTCCTAATATGTTTAATGTGCATATCTCCTAAATCACTTAAGCTACAATAACCAAATTTGCCCACACGAATATTACAAGAACTACTACTATTGTGTGAAAACGAAGGAAAACCCCGCTCACTCCCACTAAATGCGCCAGAAACGTAAATATTTAAAGCCGGGATAGTATGACAAAGCTTTATAGGCGCCGAGGTAGAAATTGGCGTGGCGCGACCCACTTTTTTGGGAAAATCTCATATCTCGGGAGTCGACTGACCGATTCCGACAAAATTTTGGGAAAGTGGCATTCCGTTCATATTCCTATATCACTCTCTGAAATTGATTGCACTCGGATAATAACCACGCCTACTTCTCATATAGCACAATTTTAAATTCCACTTGATTCTTTTACTTTCTAGTACACATATAAAGAACCAATTAATATAATGGGATTAAATTTCGCACGAATAAGTGACGTACGCCCCCATATAACCATTTCCATGATTTTCAAACATACGGGTGATTTTGTATAATAACTACTTACGTATAGTGATTTTAGTTTTTCCAACAAATCTTATGCCGATATTATATATGGAGGTCAGTGTACAAGTTATATATGGTGTATGTATATATTATATAAAATTTCTTAGATTCCGATCCTCTGGTTGCCTTGCAACCAACAACTTGCAAGCGTATAAAATGTTCGGTTGCACCCGAACTTAACCCCTTCTTATTTGTTTACTATTAACGTTGGCATAAAGGTACAAAGTACTGAATCTTAGTAACAGAAAACCAAAACATCAAAAAACTGTCGCTGCAATGGATGCCGAGTTTACTTAATCCAGTCAACAAACACAGCAAGGTCGACTGTTTACGCACAATCCAAGAAATGTTGTTTGTTTCGTGACGGTTAGCAAAATATTGCTTCATGGGTCCACTCCAAACAGAAAGGAATAGTCAAATATCAACCCGAAGAACTGGCATAAGGTGAAAACTTTCCTATCGACTGGAAAGCCACAGTTTGCGAGATCCACAAGGTATGATTTACATCGACTATCTGGAGACTCATGTTTCTAAAGTGACGAAACATAGGGCTGATAAGACGACGAATTGCAGAAAACCCATTTGGTGAAGAAAAATTTGCAAAGCAAAAAAGACATAATATATTCGTTACACGGGACCTAGAAACATATACGTACCGACGTTATACTTTTTTGTACAACTTATAAATTTTATACTTATTTGGCACCAAGCAATACTCAAGAAATACTTAATGTCTTCACGATATCTAACAGTATGACTTACTTACATATAACATTGAGGCTCTTGTTTAATATAATATATTTGACAATACAGATACTTTGTCTGAGACCAGTGGGTCCATCAGGCAAAAATCAGTTTTGATATTTAATTTTCGACCAAAATTTTGATATTTTATGTTTTAGGAGAAGGCAAATTACTGGAGGGTCAATATTAACTGGGTGCTCCCCAGAGTAAAAAATTTAATTAGTATATCTCAAGCTTTTCGGAAGCTATCGAAAAGTGTAATCAAATGTACTGTCGTAATAATTAAAATATTGTTAAACAACGCAAATGGAAAAAAATGGTCTTATCATGATGGAGGAGTAACATTTTTCGTTTCATTAATTAAAATTGGAGTGGATAAGCCTTTTTCGTAAAGAAGTTATCGAACCTTTAGTAGTTTTAAACAAAAACGCAATTCCTGCCTCCTTTTGAAATAAGGCCAGATGATGCCGCCATACCACAAACCATGACAAATGGTACATTTTTGGGGATACAATACAGTTGCGTTTTTTAAACCACACGAGGATTGGACTCACTGCCATAGCAACCATCGTTTGTTGACGAAGCCAGTAAGCCAGGAATAAGCATCATCTTAAAAGATGATTTTCTGACGAACTCGATTTGCGTAATAATCTAGAAAAATTTATAAACGTTGTACAAAAGCGAAACGTGCCAATGAATGGCAAACCTTACTGATCACGGGATCTTTTTTGGTAGACGTTGTATGCATACGAGGGCTGCTCTATATATTTCTGGCCTAATAATGAAAATAGGCATATATATCAACGAAAATGTTTTTTTTTTTTCGTTGGATTTGGCACGTCTTGGAAGACCCACACGGTCGATTGCTGTTTTGTTTTCCCGGGTCAGACGCATAGATCCATGATTCGTCACCTGTGACGATCTTATAAACGTCTTTTGAAGCACCGCGATCGTATTTTTTTAGCATTTCTTTACACCAATCCACACGAGCCTTTTTTTGAGCGATTGTCAAATTGTGCGGGATCCAAAGAGAACAAACCTTTTTTACGGCCAGGCGTTCATGCAATATCGAATATATGCAGTTCACGTACGGCATCGATGTTTTCTGCCACAACGGCGGCCACGATTGAATTCGTTGTAACAGTTTTTCACAGTGCTATAGGATGGTGCTTCATAGCCAAACAAAGATTTTAGTTCATCGAAACACTCTTGTCGTAATAATCCACGTCGAAAATCGTGAAAAATGATCGCACGAAAATGTTCACGAGTTAATTCCATTTTTTTTCCTAGATAAATTTTTTAATTCCCCGTAAATAAAACAATTCACGATTAAATGACAAAACGTTCTGAGTGATGTTATGCTAAAAAAAGTCAAACTTTCCAATGGAAATGTCAGATTGCACCTGACAACACTTAGTGTTGCCTAGTCCAGAAAATATATAGCAACCTATGTATTATGTATTGTATCTTACATTTGCTTCCGGTAATTACAAAATTCGTGGCAAACTGGATATGCCATGGTTATGGTATAAATATAACTTAATATGGAGAGTGGGTGTGTCTAACACTGCATCTGGTCCATTTCTATGTCGGCAGTATGAGGCAGCGAAATG
>CM050323.1:117025219-117126233 GCA_027475135.1 Bactrocera correcta
CGGAAAACAGAAATGAAAATCCATAAAATAAAAAGTATTAAAGGGCATTCAAATCTTAATTAATGCCTAGAGTACTGGATAATGGAGTCATGTGTAGAACTTCACGTAAGTGAGGAAAGTTCCTTGATTGCCATTCACTTGGGAGTGGTCAGAAACGATTCTTTTACATATGGCTCAAGCAGTTCACGACTTCCGGCCTTCGCTTGAAGGGGACGAACAAAAACCAACATCTATAAGTCATTCATTATCCCTGTTAAATGATACAAAGGCTTGGACGATGACAACAACTGATGAGTCGACGTTACGACTCTGTTGTTAACTCGGCTATAGTCGCATAAGCGGTGTCTACGCCAGTAAAGAATAAGAAGAAACCGTAAACAGTTCTCTTTTGACATTCTTGGTCATGCGAAATCCGATCCCACATTCATGGAAACCATTATAACCGCCAATGAGACATGGGTTAACTAGTTTTAAATGCAAACGTGTCAACAGTCAACGAAATAGAAAGGAAAAAACAAGCCGAAATCAAAAAAACCATGCTACACCCGCACAAAAATCAAGGTGATGGTCTTTGGTTTTTTCGGTATTCGTGGTTTGATGCATCATGAATTTGTTTCGGTGGGACAGACTGTTAATACAGAGTTTGGCGGTATTGAGGTGTTTGAGTGAAAACATCTGTCGAAAACAGCCGGATTTGTGGAAGAACAATTCATGTATTTTACACGAATGTGACCAAATTTAGACCCAAAAATGCAATGAATGCGATCGATCATGGCTCCGTGTGCTCCCGAGTAGGCCAAGCCGTCTTTTTATTTCCTTCTATTCCTACATAACCGCGTGTTCAGATGATGTTAACTGAGTTACCTACTGAAAGTGTAATAATTGCCTGCTGGCATAATCTAATGAAATGAGACTTAGTTTTGGCGCTACAGACAGCCTAAAAACTTAAACTTAGTTACCTACTGGTAACAACCAATAATCGATATCAATTCTCATGGGATATTTAGATCTTCGTTTCGCTTTCCAAAACAAGCCAAATTTCGTGCGGTTATTTTAAAAAATAAAAAGTTTCGATCTGAATTTTGCTCGGTCAACTGCTTATACGGAGATTAGTCTAAAATAATGTTCACAGTACTTAAGAATTTATTTCTTCTTCTTCTTTACTGGCGTAGACACCGCTTACGCGATTATAGCCGAGTCAACAACAGCGCGCCAGTCGTTTCTTCTCTTCGCTACGTGGCGCCAATTGGATATTCCAAGCGAGGCCAGGTCCTTCTCTACTTGGTCCTTCCAACGGAGTGGAGGTCTTCCTCTTCCTCTGCTTCCCGCGGCGGGTACTGCGTCGAATACTTTCAGAGCTGGAGTGTTTTCATCCATCCGGACAACATGACCTAGCCAGCGTAGCCGCTGTCTTTTAATTCGCTGAACTATGTCAATGTCGTCGTATATCTCGTACAGCTCATCGTTCCATCGAATGCGATATTCGCCGTGGCCAACGCGCAAAGGACCATAAATCTTTCGCAGAACCTTTCTCTCGAAAACTCGCAACGTCAACTCATCGGTTGTTGTCATCGTCCAAGCCTCTGCACCATATAGGAGGACGGGAATTATGAGAGACTTATAGAGTTTGGTTTTTGTTTGTCGAGAGAGGACTTTGCTTCTCAATTGCCTACTTAGTCCGAAGTAGCACCTGTTGGCAAGAGTTATCCTGCGTTGGATTTCTAGGCTGACATTGTTGGTGGTGTTTACGCTGGTTCCAAGATAGACGAAATTATCTACAACTTCAAAGTTATGACTGTCAACAGTGACGTGAGTGCCAAGTCGCGAGTGCGACGACTGTTTGTTTGATGACAGGAGATATTTCGTCTTGCCCTCGTTCACTGCCAGACCCATTTCTTTTGCTTCCTTGTCCAGTCTGGAGAAAGCAGAACTAACGGCGCGGGTGTTGAGGCCGATGATATCAATATCATCGGCATACGCCAGCAGTTGTACACTCTTATAAAAGATAGTACCCTCTCTGTTAAGTTCTGCAGCTCGAACTATTTTCTCCAGAAGCAGGTTGAAAAAGTCGCACGATAGGGAATCGCCTTGTCTGAAACCTCGTTTGGTATCGAACGGCTCGGAGAGGTCCTTCCCGATTCTGACGGAGCTTTTTGTGTTTCTCAACGTCAGTTTACACAGCCGTATTAGTTTTGCGGGGATACCAAATTCAGACATCGCGGCATAAAGGCAGCTCCTTTTCGTGCTGTCGAAAGCAGCTTTGAAATCGACGAAGAGGTGGTGTGTGTCGATTCTCCTTTCACGGGTCTTTTCCAAGATTTGGCGCATCGTGAATATCTGGTCGGTTGTTGATTTACCAGGTCTAAAGCCACACTGATAAGGTCCAATCAGTTTGTTGACGGTGGGCTTTAATCTTTCACACAATACGCTCGACAGAACCTTATATGCGATATTGAGGAGGCTAATCCCACGGTAGTTGGCGCAGATTGTGGGGTCTCCTTTTTTGTGGATTGGGCATAGCACACTTAAATTCCAATCGTTGGGCATACTTTCGTCCGACCATATTTTGCAAAGAAGCTGATGCATGCACCTTATCAGCTCTTCGCCGCCGTGTTTGAATAGCTCGGCCGGCAATCCATCGGCCCCTGCCGCTTTGTTGTTTTTCAGGCGGGCAATTGCTATTCGAACTTCTTCATGGTCGGGCAATGGAACGTCTGCTCCATCGTCATCGATTGGGGTATCGGGTTCGCTTTCTCCTGGTGTTGTGCGTTCACTGCCATTCAGCAGGCTGGAGAAGTGTTCCCTCCATAATTTAAGTATGCTCTGGGCATCGGTAACTAGATCACCTTTGGGGGTTCTACAAGAGTATGCTCCGGTCTTGAAACCTTCTGTAAGCCGCCGCATCTTTTCGTAGAATTTTCGAGCATTACCCCTGTCGGCCAGCTTATCAAGCTCTTCGTACTCACGCATTTCGGCCTCTTTCTTTTTCTGTCTACAAATGCGTCTCGCTTCCCTCTTCAACTCTCGGTATCTATCCCATCCCGCACGTGTTGTGGTCGATCGTAACGTTGCGAGGTAGGCAGCCTGTTTTCTCTCCGCTGCGGCACGGCACTCCTCGTCGTACCAGCTGTTTTTTTGCACTTTCCGAAAACCAATGGTTTCGGTTGCAGCTGTACGTAAGGAGTTTGAAATGCCGTCCCACAGTTCCCTTATACCGAGTTGTTGACGAGTGCTCTCAGAGAGCAGGAGTGCAAGCCGAGTAGAAAAACGTTCGACTGTCTGTTGTGATTGCAGCTTCTCGACGTCGAACCATCCTTGTGTTTGTTGGCGTGCGTTTTTTGCTGCACAGAGGCGGGTGCGTATTTTGGCTGCAACAATATAGTGGTCCGAGTCGATGTTAGGACCTCGGAGCGCACGCACATCTAAAACACTGGAGACGTGTCTTCCGTCTATCACAACATGATCGATTTGGTTGGTGGTTTTTCGATCTGGAGACAGCCAGGTAGCTTGATGTATCTTCTTATGCTGGAATCTAGTGCTACAGATAACCATATTTCGGGCCCCGGCGAAGTCGATCAGCCTCAGCCCATTTGGGGATGTTTCCGCGTGGAGGCTGAATTTACCGACCGTAGTGCCAAAGATACCTTCTTTGCCCACCCTGGCATTGAAGTCGCCAAGCACGATTTTGACATCGTGGCGGGGGCATCTCTCATAAGTGCGCTCCAAGCACTCATAAAAGGCGTCTTTGGTCACATCGTCCTTCTCTTCCGTCGGGGCGTGGGCGCAAATCAGCGATATGTTGAAGAACCTCGCTTTGATGCGGATTGTGGCTAGACGTTCATTCTCCGGAGTGAATGATAGTACTCGGCGACGGAGTCTCTCTCCCACCACGAATCCAACACCAAACTTGCGCTCCTTTATATGGCCACTGTAGTAAATGTCACAAGGACCTACTCGTCTCTGTCCTTGTCCCGTCCATCGCATTTCTTGGACGGCGGTGATGTCAGCCTTTATCTTTACGAGGACATCTACCAGCTGGGCAGCGGCACCTTCCCAATTAAGGGACCGGACATTCCAGGTGCATGCCCTCAAATCATAGTCCTTATTTCGTTTGCCATGGTCGTCATCAAAAGGGGGGTCACTCATCCGAGGCTTGTTGTTGTCTTTCATTGGGGGTGTTTTTTTACGTGGCGGGTCCCAAACCCAGCGCACAACCCTATGCAGGGGTGTTTCGCCTTCTCACTTTAGCTCGCCTTCAAACGGATGTTCTTAGGCTACCCAGAGGATACTTGGTCAAAGACCGGAAGTCGTGAGCTGCTTGAGTCATATGTAAAAGAATCGTTTCTGGCCACTCCCAAGTGAATGGCGATCAGAGAACTTTCCTCACTTGCGTGAACTTCTACACATGACTCCATCCTAAGAATTTATTTAGTTTCAAGATTAAGTTTATGAAAAATATGTTCGGGCTTTTCTTAGAACTGTTCTCAGCCCATAAAGAAATTACATAGTGACCCAAGCACGTCAATAAAAACACGAGCTAAGAACGCTTTTATGCTCTTACTTTAAGAAGAAAATGTCTGTATGGCAAATACCAAGTCAGTGCTGACTTTGATTGTTCTAAGAACCCTAGAACCAAGTAACCAAGTGAATGCAATGAGTTATTATATTTATTGCTATTGTTGTTATCTCCGAAATGTTATGGCCTAATTTACAGCTCGCAACTCATTTAAAATTTATATGCACTCCACAAACTCACACACACACACACACATGTTTCAACACATAAAACATTAAAAGCTTTTTGATTTGTACTTTTACTGAAATTGCTTTTTGACAAATCAAATTTATGTGCGCAAAGAGAGAAAATGCGAGGAAAAAACAAGAAAAAAAAAACACACACAAGAAAATTGCGAAAAATTGAATGGTCATGCGTAAGCAACATTTTCATTGAATTGTTTGACCATTAAATTTCCCAAAGTGCAGCAACAGCACAACATTGGCATGAAATTGTGCAGAGCAAAAAGAACAAATAAAACGATAAAAAAAAACAACCGAAAAGGCAAAAATATTCTACTTACCGAGTTAGAGCAATGAGCGGCGCAGAGCAGAGCAGAGCAGTGCATTAGAGGCGGCGGCAAAGTAATTGCGTAATGCCCAAAATTGTCGACATGTTGGCGACGATCGCTCGACAGTATCCACTGCAATTGTGTTAACAACGAAATGCACATGCACACACATACACACACAAATGAAGTGCGAACATGTACGTGTACGTGTGTGTGCCAGAGCGCAGTTATACCAGCAGTTAAGCGTGTGTGTGTGTGTGTTAACACAAAAGCGTGTGTAAGCACTTACTAAGCAGATAATGCATTGTAGCAGCAATAAGAACAACAACAACACACAAATACAGATATCTGGATGACAACATAATTTGAAAGCAATTTTCTCGCCAAAATGCATTGGGGAATTGAATTCAACTGCGACTGCTGCTGGTGCGAGAAATGCCAAAAGCTGCATAAGCAGCCACTGGAAGGGGAGACCGGGGCGGCAGTAAGTGTGGTATATATTTGTTTGTGTTTGTGTATCAGCAACAAACAATAAGAAATTTCATGCGATACAAGAACAATGCAAAAAGCTTCGAAATGAAACAAGCGAAAAAGCTAGAAATTAGGAAAGTAGAATTCGGTGTTGTTGTTGTTGGCCGACACTTTCTTGAGCTGTTGCTGCTGTGCGTTTTTGCCGCATGCAATTATTTGCAGCATGTGGAAACATATGTATATACTAGCATGCCTATAACCTTACTCCAGTTGAGAAGCTGCATATACAGTGGTGGTGAAAATAATGGAAACACACATGCAATACAAAGAGGATGTGGTTTCTTTCATGTAGGTACAATGTGCTAATAGTTCGAAAAAAACACAACACATTTACTTAAATGAAAAATCATTGGAAAACTTCTGTGCGAATGTTTGGCCCGAGTTATTTATTGGGTTGGTTCAAATATCCCCATAAGGACAGCATGACGCAACTATTGTTTCAGGTGATTGATAAACCGTCTTTTCCATAACCAATATAAAGGAGGTTTGGCTGCTTGTTTGATAAGGGAGGCGCATAAGCGCCGCACCACAGGCGGCCGCAATAAGGTCATCATTAGGCTCTTTGTGCTACCGGGTGGCAGTCAATACAAGCGCTATTCAGCAATCTGTGGATGTGGTAAAAACTCTATATTTTCCCACCACAGCTGCCAAATTGTCCAATGTTTTTATGTTGGAGTATTGCTAGCCGTGGAATATGTCCCATCTCATCCGCCTAAAAGGTGAGTATTCGCATAGATAATCTCCAGCGTCTCGTCATCCTCCAAATATGCCCTGTGTTTTCCCAAATCAACTTTTCCCATTTGTTGAAGATGATATCCTAAGGATAGGTGTACTGTGAAGACCTCTACAATGTTGCTAAGCTATCTTTTGCCTAAAAGCAGGAGCTTTTCGCTTAGCCAACCATCAACAGTACCATCAACAGTACCCCAAACACAGGGCGTGTTTCTTGAGCTCCAAGAAATATGCTCGAAACAACTCTTGCAGAACCTTGTTGCTCTGGGTGGGCTATGGGTCAGCTATATAACCGGGTGGCCCAAATGATATTAACCGAATTACCTACAGAATATTTAATAATTGCCTGCTTGTATGTATAACTGAACGTAATGAGACTTATGATTGGCGCTACAGATATCCTTAAACCTAGAAACTAGTTACTGGCAACAACGAATAATCGATATCAATTCCCATGGTATACTCAGACCTTCGTGTTGCTTTCCTAAACAATCAAAATTTCGTGTAGATATCTTATCAAATAAAAAAGTTTCCCATACAAGCAGTTGATTATGGCCGATCAATTTGAATGGCTGTTATATCCCACAGCTTATAGCTGAAGGTTCTTGAGGCGAAAAGAAGGTGTGCAGTATTGCATATCAATATCTCAACAACTGAAGGACTAGTTCGCGTATATGCAGATTGACCAGAGAAACAAACAGACCTCCAAACATGGCTAAGGCGACTGAGCTCATCACGCATATCTTATATACCTGATAGGATCGCTGACGCTTCTCTCTTGGTGTTACAAGCATGGAAGAAAACTTAATATATTCTGTTGAGGATACAATAATTAAACAACATACAGTTTAATATTGTTAAAATGGTAGTGGAAAAAAATCAAAACTTCCGTGGATTTGTTTTTTTGCTGAATGTCTTTCAGAAAAGGATCTATAACTTTATATTCGTCACTGCATAAATCCGAATTTTCTTTTCTTAGGCTTTGCTTGACATGCTTCAATACAAGTTTCAAGCTATAACTTATCACATAACCCCAGATAAGTCAGAGAAAGCTGGTTGGTCGCACCGGAAACTGAAATGTCCCCATTGTTCAACCGTCAACCGGGAGTCTTTCAGCCTCACTTAATTGTTTCATTTTGCACTAACACGTTCCTATTATTTTTCTCAATACTGTAAAAATGCATATACAAGTCACACATATATGTATGTATATATAAGCGCTATATGTTAAATTGCAACATATACATATGTAATTTGGCTAAATTCAAATTTTGTCGAAATTTTTGCGATAATTTCCCCAAAGATTATATGCAAGAGTGCAGAAGCGATTAGCCTGTAACCGCTTTGACACGCAAGCTTAAACGCACACACACAAAGCCAGTTTAAGCACAGTTCTAATCCGTAGTATTGTTGTTGTTATTATGGTACTCCATATTGCACATATTTGCATTGTTACAACGCAAATAGACAGTTTTATTGTTGTCGCTGCCACAAGTATTGACTGCTGGCCTGTGGGGCATGAAATGCAAATGTGGTAATGCAAAATTGCTGTAAATTGCAAGTGCATTAGAGTATTAGTGCATCCATGTCTATGTATACACACACATATACTTGGTATGTTGGCTTATTGACTGATGCCAGAGTAGTCGAGCTGTTGGGCACTTGAGCCCTCACGGCCATTGGAAAATTGGTTGTGGCAATAATTTTTTGATGCCTCCAAGGATGCGGGATGGCAGTATTGAGTATGTGTAATTGTGTGTTTGTGTTAGTGTTGGTGAAAATGTATTTTTCGCTTACAGTTGTGCACAAACGAAATGGTGTGTGTGTGTCGTTATTGAGACCTCTCTCAAGCAGCAACCTTTATCTGCAACAAGCACGTGCAATAAGCCGAAGGCTCTTATGTAATATCTAACTACAAAAAAGTATTACTTGGAAAATTACTCAAATGCTCTAGTTTTAGTGCTCCTTTAGGAAAAAATATATCCATAAATTGCCAGCAGATAGCAGAAGAAAGCAGTAAGACTAACAAGACTGGCAATAATAATACAAGCAAGCAAGTGCAATAAGCCACAATATTTAATGCACTCATATTTGCCTTACGTAACGGTAGCGATATGTGTGAGGCACTAATGAGTCCCACCGGATGTGACCGATGCTTGCACAAACGTATGACAAACTAATGCATTCTTGCATTTCCAATGATAAACGCAATGCCAGAGTCATAATGGCGACCAATGTGATGTACAGTTATAGCTTTTACTGTAATATCTCATATTGCTCTTTATATACAGTTATTATTTTTTTAAAACCAAATTATTTGTACCTGTGAGAGACTCGTTCGCAATATAACTGGGAAAGTACCAGCACGATCTGAAAATTAAATTTTTTTATGAAAAGATTACTAAACTTTATAGTCCAAGGAAGTTGAACCAGATATAAGTCAAAAGGATCAGGACAAAGAACGTTACCGATGTTTGCATTAGTTGTTATGTCTTAAAAAGAAGTAGAATTAAACTCTCACGGGAAACTCTGATCGGTTTGACACTTCAAAAATAAAGCAAAGAAAAATAAACAAAGAAAGGCTAAGCTCGAGTGTAACCCAACCTTAAATACTAGCAAAGGATTTTGGTTATTCGCGTCATTTTGATATTTATAATGCAGCAATGTCATTGGATTGGGTCGATCTTAAATGTTGCTAAGGTTTGTTCGTTTCGATGGAGTTACACTAGCTCTGCACGTATGATGTTGAGTAAATCAGCAGCACTTGACGATATATGGATTTTGATGAAACACAATCATCAAGAAAGATACGCGGCAAACGCAGTAATAACAGGAGACGAGCAGCTACTTCCTTACCGTGGATGATCTAGGTTTACGCATTACATATATTTCGTCTAAGCCAGCAAATTGCGGGATTCTTCTACAAATTACCCTTTTAAAGGGCAGATTTACACAAGCAAACAGACAAATGAAGAACGGATTAACTAAAGTGAAACTGTAGTACAGGATTTGGCAGAAATGTATCAGAGTTCGAATAGTGTATTCCGATAACGTTTTCGCATCACTCGAATTAGCAAAATCTCCGATGCAGAAAGGATTTGCTGTCATAGAAAAAGTGTTCTCCTATGCTTGTCGCTGAACAAAAAGACAAAGTCTTAGCAAAAAAGCACTTTATCAGTAGAGTTGGTTTGCTTTCCAAGTTGAAAATGTGTCTATGCTATCATAACGTACGTTGCTAAAATTGACAAATATGTATTAGTACGGTCAACACTCCACCACACGCAACCACAAAATCTTCGTACAAATACAAACTGGCAGCTATCTAAAACTAGAATGAAAATAAAGTCGGGGTTGACATATTAGACAAACAGATTCTGGTCACAGTTGCAAACGTTTAACAATCATTGCCCATTTTTTTATATAATGCCTGACGTCACTGGATTGGCTTCTTATATTATTCAAGAATTTACGACCAATCAAGAAATCAGACCAAAGAAGGGATTCTGTACTAAAATTGGTAGAACATAGTTGGAGTAGTATTTACCCGATTTTAATTATTTTTTCCAATACCCAAAACCATTAACTCGCAACATACTAAAAAACCAATCATATAGAGTAAGTTCAGCCAGATATTCGCAAATTCTGACATTAGTTATATAAGGGCTAGGTCAAGTTAATATATTTTATGCACAAAGATACATTGCTATGAGTAAAACACGGTCTCTCATTTTCATGGATATAACTCATATATTAGAAGATATATGATTCCAAATATACACATTTTATTATTAGAGAAGAACAATCCCTGAATTTCAACTATATAGCTCACGCGTTGACCGCTATTTTCATTCAAAAGTCAACTAAGAGTACCGGGGTTCAAATATTCGGTGCCTAAGTGCCCATTTCCTCACTGTCGATAGGAATTAAGTGAACAATCCTATTATACTCTGTAGCAACAGGTTGCAAGAGTATAAAAATCCTGTTGGCTTTATGCTGTAAGTGAAAATATAACACTGAATTTTTACTAAATGTGCTAATGTTAGTATATGACTTACCATAATTTAATTTTTATTTCGTTTAACTAATTCTTTCATAACAGTTGTCAATATATAGTTTTGAAAATATCTGAAGCTATGTCCCAAAATTTTGATATAAATGGAATATATAAATCTATCTGCATACGTACTTTTCAATTATTTCCTTCATAAGTGGGAACCGGAAGCGGAGCCGGCAAATGGTTCCAACATGGAAGTACAACTGTAAGTTGGTAGGTTAAATTAAGGGTTCAAAAGAAGTGTAAAATATTCCTATGCAAGCAAAAACATCTTAAAGCTTATCTCTTATAGCGGTTCAAGCCCCATGTAGTAAAAGTGCTTCTAATTGAAGACTGATTTGTGTACAAGAAGAGTGGCTTAACTTTTTTATAACGGTTTGAAGCACTTTTTCTTTTTCCGCTGAAAGTTTTGCTGCAACATTAAGTTTAGTCTGAAAGTGTTTCAATTTATATGTAGTTATAGGTTTTTGGATTATGTAGCGACTGTGATACCAACGTTTCATCGTTTGTCAGGCTGTAGCCAGAGCTACATTTTAAGCACACCATAAAATTCTAGTGAAACTATTCAAACTGAAATTAAAACAAGAAAAAACATTAACTTCGGTGGCACCGACGCTAAATACCCTTCACAGGTGCATTTCTGTTAGTAACCATGTGTCTAGTTTGTATGGAAGCTACATATATGCTATAGTTAACCGATTTGAACACTTTCTTCGGAGATTATATTGTTGCCTTAGAAAATAATCTATACCAAATTTCCTGAAAACATCTAGTCAAATGTGAAAGTTGTCCTTACAAGTACTTGATTCCGATCGTTCATTTTGTATGGCAGTTATATGTTATAGTGGTCCAATATCGGCCGTTCCAACAAATGAGCAGCATTTGGAGAGAAAATGACGTTTGCAAAATTTCAAAACGATATCTTAAAAACTGAGGGACTAGTTCGTATATATACAGACAGACGGACAGACAGACAGACAGACAGATGGACATGGCTAAATCGACTCAGCTCGACATACTGATCATTTATATATATATACTTTATAGGGTCTCCGACGATTCCTTCCTAAATTTTTCTATTTCTTTCTTACTTCTGTATTTCTTGTAGGTTTTTAACAGTAAACTTGTCTTCCTGGAATATACTATAATATTAGAAAATACTACAAATGTGTATGTTTTAATAAAATGACAACGTTCATTATTAAATTTGCATGTATGAACTGCTCTTACATAGAAAGCAACAACAAATATTTTTCTTGCTTCAGTTATGAAAAATATTTACTTCGGCCAACGACACGGCCACTGAAAGTAAGACTCTTAAATATTTTTCAGGTAAAATAAATATTTTTTCTATCAAATTGTCCCATAAACTTGTGTTTGAGCATAAAATTTCATTTAACGCCATTGTGAGTGAAGATGCTCATATTTTATGGAGTGCTTTTATAGTCACTCGACAGGTGTAACTATCAAAACAATTGAGGTGCTGTCAAGTAGAGAAGTTAGTTTGACAATATTTTGCATATTTTATAGAAAATATTTTGTGCTTTCAAAAAATTAAATGTCAAGTATTTGAATAGAGAAAACAAAACTTTAAAAGCTCTTAAAAGCATTTGACCATAAATGCCTTAAAATGCCAAATAAAATTCAAAATTTTATATTTTTCTCTTTTTGGCCTTCAGACAGACCCTTTTCAAGCCATAATTCATCTTTACACATTCAAGCCAACAAGTTAAGTTGCTTGGCGGTGCCGCAGCCAAAGAGTTAAGTAGCGGCTAAAGTGTTGCGGCGCTCACTCGCTTAGCAATAGGGTCGCACTTCAGCTGTCATTGGCCTAGCTGGTGATATGTTGATGTACTCGCAAAGCAGCACTTAAGAAAGTAACTTTGCCTCGAGCACATGCACATCTCTAAGCCAAATGTATGCATACGAAGGGGCATATATGATATACTTAGACACGGTTAATGTGACAGGCATGTGTGAAATATCGTGGTCCGGTAATGCCAATCTTAAAAATGCTGTTACTTTTAGCAAGTATTTTTAGGCCTCAAACCAAAAAGAAAAGGCCTAACTTAACTTACTTTTTGTATTATGACTTTACTAATATAGCGTAGTCGAAAAAGTCTTTCTGTATTTCTATTAAAATTTCAACATATTTTTTATATTTATAATGAACTTTAATAAAACAAATATATACCATTTTAGTTGTTGGTTTCCATCAGTGCAAAACTGCTCTAGTTTCTCGGAGAAAAACTGCGACAAGTAATTTCCACAGCTTTCTCTTGAAGCCAATTTTACTACATTAAGGTAATTCTGCATTGTCCGAAACAAATGGTAGTCCGATGATGCAAGATTAAGGCTATATGGTGGATGCATCAAAACTTCCCAGCAAAGCTCTCCCAGTTTTTGCCGTGTCATCAAAGATGTGTGTGTTCTAGCGTTGCCCTGATGGAAAGCGTTGCCCTTTCTGTTAATCAGTTCTCTCCGTTTTTTTCGATTGCTTGCTGCAATCTCATCAGTTGTTGACAGTAAAATGTAGAGTTAATCGTTCGATCAGGCTGGAGCAGTTCATAGTGGATGATTCCTTTCCAATCCCACCAAACACTCAGCATAACCTCTCCGGTCATCAATCCTGGCTATACGACCATTTGTTATTTGGTCCAGCTTTCGTCTCCTGTTACCATTCGCTTCAGAAATTGTTCGATTTCATTTCGTTTCGCCAAAGAATCGTAGATGTTAATTCGGTCCAATAAATTTTTCACAGACAATTCATGTGGTACCCAGACTTCGAGCTTGTTTTTGCAGCCAGCCTTTTAAAGGGTGATTTTTTAAGAGCTTGATAACTTTTTTTAAAAAAAAAAAACGCATAAAATTTGCAAAATCTCATCGGTTCTTTATTTGAAACGTTAGATTGGTTCATGACATTTACTTTTTGAAGATAATTTCATTTAAATGTTGACCGCGGCTGCGTCTTAGGTGGTCCATTCGGAAAGTCCAATTTTGGGCAACTTTTTCGAGCATTTCGGCCGGAATAGCCCGAATTTCTTCGGAAATGTTGTCTTCCAAAGCTGGAATAGTTGCTGGCTTATTTCTGTAGACTTTAGACTTGACGTAGCCCCACAAAAAATAGTCTAAAGGCGTTAAATCGCATGATCTTGGTGGCCAACTTACGGGTCCATTTCTTGAGATGAATTGTTGTCCGAAGTTTTCCCTCAAAATGGCAATAGAATCGCGAGCTGTGTGGCATGTAGCGCCATCTTGTTGAAACCACATGTCAACCAAGTTCAGTTCTTCCATTTTTGGCAACAAAAAGTTTGTTAGCATCGAACGATAGCGATCGCCATTCACCGTAACGTTGCGTCCAACAGCATCTTTGAAAAAATACGGTCCAATGATTCCACCAGCGTACAAACCACACCAAACAGTGCATTTTTCGGGATGCATGGGCAGTTCTTGAACGGCTTCTGGTTGCTCTTCACCCCAAATGCGGCAATTTTGCTTATTTACGTAGCCATTCAACCAGAAATGAGCCTCATCGCTGAACAAAATTTGTCGATAAAAAAGCGGATTTTCTGCCAACTTTTCTAGGGCCCATTCACTGAAAATTCGACGTTGTGGCAGATCGTTCGGCTTCAGTTCTTGCACGAGCTGTATTTTATACGGTTTTACACCAAGATCTTTGCGTAAAATCTTCCATGTGGTCGAATAACACAAACCCAATTGCTGCGAACGGCGACGAATCGACATTTCACGGTCTTCAGCCACACTCTCAGAAACAGACGCAATATTCTCTTCTGTACGCACTGTACGCATTCGTGTGGTTGGTTTAATGTCCAATAAAGTAAACTGAGTGCGAAACTTGGTCACAATCGCATTAATTGTTTGCTCACTTGGTCGATTATGTAGACCATAAATCGGACGAAAAGCGCGAAACACATTTCGAACCGAACACTGATTTTGGTAATAAAATTCAATGATTTGCAAGCGTTGCTCGTTAGTAAGTCTATTCATGATGAAATGTCAAAGCATACTGAGCATCTTTCTCTTTGACACCATGTCTGAAATCCCACGTAATCTGTCAAATACTAATGCATGAAAATCCTAACCTCAAAAAAATCACCCTTTATGTGTTTAAATGGTTTAAAACCGTTTGATGATGAATCCTAAGTTCCCTAGCCATGTCATGGTTGCTTACGTGACGGTCCTGATCAATCTTTTCCATAATTTCATCGACTTTTTCAAAGATAGGTCGACTAGAGCAAGGTGCATTTTTCACATCGAAATTCCCAGAACGGAAGCGAGCGAACCATTGTTGGGCTACACGAACTGATACAGCATTGCCTCCGTAAACTTCACAAATTTTATTAGTGGCTTGCGTGGCATTCTTTCTTTTTTATACAAAAATTTCAAAAATATAGCGAATTTACTTATTATTTTCACTCATTTTGGAAGAGTTGTAACTTTTTTTAAATTTACCCGAATTTATTTTTTTTTTTTGGGTTTAAAATTTAAACTTAAGATCTCACCTTTCCAACACTATATGGCACAGCACAATGTGATTACTAGCACTGGAATATACGACAGCAACGAAATTTATTGACAAAATATGAAAATACTTTTTCGACTACCCAATATATTCTTCGAAATCCATAAGAATAGGTGCTCCGAAATAGAAGAGACATGTATTGTGAGTAATAAAAAAACTACCGGCCGCATAATTCTAGGAGTGAAAGTCCTTTTCTGTATTCTAGGTATTCCAAAAATAGAGAAACCAAGCGGAAAAATGGTTAGAAAATTTTATCGCCTTTTAAATAAATACCATGTTGGGCATAAGTGACTAGTTATAACATATTCTCCGGGTTTAAAAAAAACTAACATAATTAAATATTTGGTGCTCGAGATTTTTTTTCATGTCATCAATGGGCCTTTCAAGGCTGCTTTCATTACTGTTTTTCCATTACTTCCTAATATGCAAGAACTTTAGAACTTTAACACTTACCTGTGTTTACACTCTGATTGATAAAGACAGATTTTTTTGTTTAAAGAAAGACTGATTGGCAAAACCAAGAATTTCAGGTTTATAAATTTCACTAATCTACTTTTTGAATTCCTCGCTCCATGTAATTTTCTAAATAAATTGTATATCCATTTCTTCATCTAAGATACGCACATTAGTATATGGAGAAATGCACAGTTAAATTCATGCCATAATTTGCTAGTTCTCTACCAAAACATATCTTAATCTCTCACATCATGATGCAAAATGTACAATAGTTTAGTTACTTAACGGTGATTTTTATACATTTGGTTTTGAAGAAACAATAAAAAACATACAATTTAATGCCATGGTCAAGAAGTCAGTTTTATTATTAAGAACCTATTCACTAGATTTTCAGAATAATTTCGAAAAAGTGATCGGTGTTGGCTCGAATAATTCCAACGCAGATGCTCAACTTTCTACCACTTTTTGCAACCATTGGGGGAGTATGTCGGCAATAACGCGCCACACATTCTCTTTCAATGCGTTAATTGTTAAATAGTTGAGTGGTGTTAAATCCTGACGATCTTGGAGGCCATCCCCCATGCCCACTACGCGAGATAAGGCTTTAATTCATTATTTGTTTCATTGGCTGTATTAAACAGAGCTCCGTCCCATTGGTACAAAAAATCATCACCATCAACTTCCCCCCGTTCAGGCTTTCCCAAAGGCTAAAGCTATTAATCATGACTATATAGTGCGTCATATTACCAGTAACATTATGACCGTTAATTTTTTAAGAACCACTGATTCCCTTTACCATAAATCACAGCAAACAGAGCAATTTTTTTTGACTAGACAATGGCTTGTGGATTATCATCACTCAAAATCCGACAATTTTGTTTACTAACGTACCCATTTAACTAAATGTGGGTTTCATCGCTGAACAAAGTTTTCTTGGGAAAATCGGCATCAGTGGCTGTCTCGTTTCGGGCCCATTTATCGAACATAGTACGCGCTTGATGGTCATTCTGTTCTTACGAGTTGGCCTCTGTAAGTCCGCAAACTAAGATCTTTTCCTAAAATCATTCATAAAATAAAGTAGATGAGCACAGTTCTAATTGCTGCGATGGCGGATGGACTGGTTCCGGTATTCTTCGATACTCTGTTCCCCAAAAACAATAGCGTCTTCGGTGTGCACTCTACGGTGTGTTAAGAAAAAGTTATCTACTCAAGCTAACATATTATGAAATTGATCAAATCTCGGGTTTCCAGCTCTGTTTTGTGGTCAGCTTACGATCGAACCGAACCGTTATTTTGCTAATTAATTTTCACGATTTGCAAACTTTGTTCTGAAGAGGATCTGTTTATTAAGAAATGGTAAACCAAACTGAGTATATAGTGCATCAAGTAATAGATGACGAAAAGACTAACACCGTAAAATATTGCTTATTGGAAGGCCACACGTCTAAAAAAACTATCAGAAGGGTCAAAATGGCAAATAGATGTCAGTTTATCTAACTGCTGGACCTGGCAATCGTTGTTATTGTAGTGCCAAGAAAAAATCTTTAAATAAATTGGGGAATTTAGCCGATTTGGAAGGCCTCGACCGCATAAAACCAGGTTCGTTTTTACTTTATAGGAAGTGAGGGCCGGCATTATGAATACTCTTAGAATATTTGAAAAACCCTATAATATTGCCAATACCATAGATACAGTATCCTAGCTCGTTTTGCTAAGAGCTTCTTATAGCTGCATTTACAAAAGTTGGCTCATGCAAAATAAAGATATGGAACTTAAAACAAATAATATTGGATACGGGAATAGTAGTAAGCCAATGACAATTTTGACCTAGAAGGAATAACTAATAATGGAGCGTAATATCTCACACGTCTATTATACTATATTATTATTCGGCTGCACTCGAACTTAATATTGCCTTACAATAATTTTGCTTAAATTTTCAGCCGAGGCAAGGTGATGGCGCTGAGCACAGTGTTGCTTACTTACCGTACTTACTTACTTACTTTTAATCACCACCTGTTCGACTGCAAGTCTACTAGCTGTCTGCTAGGCATATTGAAGCCGCCCTAACTGCTTTGCTCTCCTGTTCGCAGCTAAGTGCAGTAAGGTGGAAGGCAAAAAATAAAGCCACGTTCAGACAGACACACAGTATCAAGCAACGTAAAAGTTGAGGGTTTGAGGGGACTCACAGGATTTACGCGTAGTCGTTACACGGCGCAAATGTGTGGGCGTCAAATTGGATGAGGCAGTGCGTTGGAGAATTTGTTATTTTTGTATTTGTACACCAATGTCAACCGTCTATGTTTGTTTTTCATTTCCGCCACGATTTCAGCGTGCAACGGAGTGTGGAAAAAGCAGAAGATAGAGAGTACGAGAGAGCGGGGAATGAATGCTGGTGCAGTGCCGTTTAAGGAAAGGTCGATTTTTTCGTGACAATGCTGGCACAAATTTCCCCATAAATTTGTTGTTGCCCAAAAATTTTAAGACAATTAGAAAGGCGAGTGACTAGACACAGACGCGTTAATGATTATGACCGATAAGCAGAGACAAAAATTAATGGTTGGCTGACTTGCAACTCAAGCAGCAGCGACAGCTGGGCTTTTGTTTACCAACTCACTCACCCACTCGTCAGCTGATGGAGTGAATGCCTGTTGGCTGCTTGGTTGGCGTGTCGCTTGGTTGTTAGATTGAACGCCTGCAGCAGCGACCCGCATCCTTTTTTGAAGTATGCACAAAATAAATGTTTACATTAAAAATCCTTATTTGCATAATTTGCTTAAGGAACCCAAGGCAAGGACCAGGGGCAAAGACAAAAGGGGAAGCGTGCAACACACAAGGAGTGAGCGCTCATTTTGCATAGCGTAAAGATATTGTTAAAAACTTTATCTATGCATTTGAAAGCTTTGCATTGTCTGGCTCGGCTCACTTTTTGCTTTCACTTTACCGTTTTTGGCGGTATTACAAGCTAATGAAAATTGAAAGTGCATGTAAAATGCCAAGAAATAGCGCTTTCTTCCCAAGATTTATGTGCCTTTAATAGAAATCCACATATTTATTGGCGCCATATTTTAAAGGGTTTTTAAGAACAATTTTTAAGTTTATAACATTCAAACACATCAGTATTTGTACCTGCTTTCGTAATATATGACTGCTACCCGGAGGTTACTCAATTAGATGCCCCTGCATTTCATTTGTATTCAATTGCATTTTGTTGCAAGTGGGTTTGCAATGTATGCTTGCCATATAAGCTTGGCTTCCTCAAAAACATCACTTAACCGGATCCGTCCTACAACCGACACAAAAATGCATACAAATGTGTGTGCTTGAAAAATGTGCGCAATGTAATTAATTGCTTACGATTTTCTGATTTAATTCCTTACAAATTTCCTGCTTTCTTCCTCTCTGCCGCTCTGCGCAGCTCCAACTGTAATTGTGGCAGAGCAAGCATACTTTGCAATATTATCAGCAGCATTTTTCTTTGTTGTTTTTGCAATCTAGTTTACCAATTTCCAGAGTCAACTTCACATTTGTTCGGTGGCTAATAGAATTTTTTATTTCGAACTCCAAACCCTTCCGGCTTAAAAATGAAATTCTTCGAAGCAGTGATTGAGTTGTGATTGTTTGCGAGCGGCAATGTAGTAGTTGTTGTATACGCAGTGGTGTGGTGTGTTGTTGCTGCTGCTGCTGCTGTTTGGTTGTAGGTAGCAATTGCTAGTAGTGCGAAATTGCGTGATTACTTCCCTTCAAGGTGAACATAGTGCACATAAATTTCTCTTCCCTGATTTCTTTCTGCTTCCTCTTTTTTTCTCGCTTGAGTAATAAATTTAATTTTTACCGTTAGCTAATGTGTATATTTTTACAGTTGAGCAGCAATTTCATTAGGGATTTTTGGAGATTCAGCAGTATGTAAGTGTATATAGCATATTGTGGTAACAGATACAAATATTATATATAAAACTAAGTTTACATATTTAATATGAATGTTTCTTTTAAAGACAGGCCATGCAATGAATTTCATTAAAGGGGCATAGTTTTTGCTAAATTTTATTACGCAATTAATGCCCAAAGTAGAATATGTGCTGAGCCGATCCTTAAATCTAAAGCTACCTCCGAAGAACTAATGGTTGAAGCGCTGAAACGCGCTCGGTAGCTTACAATTCCTTGCCGGGAGGTGTTAGAAATAAATTTGTTATACAAGATTGAACTGTTATCGATACTAAACTTTTTAACTACTTACTTTAAAATAACTTAACATAAAGATTAAACCTTACCATGTAAAGGATGTCGCAAAATTATTGCAAAAACTTGCCGTTCTTATGCATAGAGGTGTTGACCCTGTAAAAAAAAAAAAACAAAAAACAGCTGACGGGTCAATCTTAGGGACTTCATTATTGAAAAATATTTCAAAAATAATGAAAGCTTTGGTTTCTGCAGTGCGAAAATTTCATAGAAAATATGGTCAGAATGGTGTTTTAACTTCGTCAACTCTGAAGAGATTAATTGAAATTGCAGCAAATTTAAATTGTTCATTAATTTTGGGACACACTATATAAAAAAATTTAGCTAGAGCATACTGCGACTGAGATAATTTCTTGGCTGGCTATGAATTGGAAAAACCATACAGATTGAATAAAAACCGAGGCTTAAGGAGGAAGCCTGATTTAGAAGCTTCAAAAAATCGATTTTTTTGAGGATGTCTTTAGGAAAGAAAGAATGAATTGATTGAAACGAAATTAATGTTGTAAAAAAATATGTTCAAACCTGACTTTTCTTAGTTTTTTTTTTTGTTTAAATAGAAGATAATTTAATGTCAAAAATAATAAATTTTGTCCGAATTCGATTTTTCTGTCCTGCCCACCAGTTAAGCAAAATTGTAAAAATAAATATATAAATAAGAAATCGCGCGTCAAAGTGTTCGCTTTCTGCCCAGTCGCTCATATATCTGCTAGACGCTCGGTCACTATTTTCCTTCTAACTTCGAAAATATTTCGAATTTCCATCTATAACTTTGAGGACGTATTCTTAGATATTTTTTAAAGAGATTTTAGTATAAAAAAAGCTTCTAAATTAGACTCCCCCCTTAAAGAAAATTATTTATCTAAACTTCAGCGCATAGCTTGGTTGAGGAAGTTCCTAAAATGAATTTTACGACATCAGCAATCACATTGCATTTAAGAATTTAGCCAAAGCTTCAGAAAATCCAACGAAGAGGGTTAGAGTTTTTTGTTTTCCTTCTATGGTGTATCATTGTGCTATTTTGATCTTTGAATCTTTTCACTATTTATATTTAAAATTTCAGGTATTATTTTGGAAGAAAGTTGGGTTTTCGCAAGGTGTCCTTTATTTCTGAAACTTTTCCAAAAGGCTAAGCGCTAATTTAACGGTTTAAGACTATTTTCAGCGAAAGTCAAGTTTATCTTAGATGATTGACAATATTTGCTCAAGTAGTAAGTGGCGGAAAATATACAAAAATATATAGAAAGAGCTTACACTGTTGTCCATAGGAAGAGGAATGCTTGTTAAGCAGAATCTTTCAAAGATTCGTTACAGCCAAGAAATACGTTTGGTATTTATGTCGGCACAAGTCTGGGTCGATTAACATATTAAATTCAACGGTATTTTATGAGTGGGTTTGGAGAAGGATTTGATTGGCTTCTTTGTGAAAAAGTTTTTATGTGTAAAACGGAGTGTCTACGTGTATATTTTCACCGAAAATATATATATATATATTTCTTGACATACGCCTCATTATTTTTGTCGTTCTCACGAGGCCTCCAACTAGACGTGATGTTCTAGGAGGTTCTTCTTTTAATGCAAGTTCCATACCAGTGATGCGCATATAACCTTAACTTTGTAAGATACCAGCCATCTTTTACCTCAAGTGTAGCCAGCTAGCGATTGGAAGCGTTGTATTTTGGTCATATGCGAGTTCAAATGTTGTGTAAAGTTAAAGCCTATAGTAACAAGAAGAGAAAAAAAAAACTTTCTCCACTGAACTGCTGAGACTACTATCTAAGTGTTTTTATATTAATTTTTCTATAACCAAAACATTTATTACATCCCTATTGTAAGAATTAATTTTTGATACTCATAATCTATACAAATTTTAATCAAAGTAAATTAGTTCAAATGTGTCGAATTATAGGCAGAAACATTTTTTTTTGTAAGAGAACTTATGTTTAAATAAAGAGTAGGTCTAGAGACCAGAAAACGGAGTCGGAGTTCACCTTTTGGGATTAGTAACTCCCAGACCATTGGTAACATAACAAACCGATTGTTGAGCGATTCATCAACAATCTCTTCAGATCCTCTTTCATCAACTGATCTGCTACTTGTCTTCTCATGCCAAAAAAAAATGATGTCCCAAATTTAGTGGTTTAAAAAAAAAAAAGAAAAACTAAAACAAGTTTTATGACATATTCTCCAACCATTGTCTCGAAAAATAAGATATAGTTCGAATATATACACGCCCGTATCAAAATCGGCTCAGCTCGTAACGCTGATCATCGTATTGAAAACCTCGTGGCAAACTCAATGCACCCTGTCAGGGTATAAATATATATTATTGTAAATCTCGACGGATCCAAAATTCACTCTCAGTTTCGAATTAGCATCACCCAAAAATAGGTGTAACCCTATCTTTTCCCTACCGCGTCATGAATGTTATTGTCACCGTGTTGGCGGACGTGCTGAGATAACGCCACTGATATTGTCATAGTGTCAACGTGGACGCCGGTTTTGTGATGTTGCGAATGTCAAAAGTTCTAGCGACAATGCGAAAAATACAATAGGCCAACTGCACAAAATACATACAGGCACACACACAGAGACACTACATACACTAAACCCATGCAGTCATACAATTCGTCACAAGGTGGAAAAGTAGCTAAAATCACCTGAGCGAAGGTGTAAAGGGTGCGCGCCGAACAACAACCGCCGACCGCATTTCCAGCTGTCCACAAAAGCAACACTGCCGTTATTCACCCAATTCGCCTGTCACATTGTCCTCACACATCCCAGTTCCCCTGTTGTTTTTGTTGCTGTCGCGGTGACATGAATGAGTTGTATCGCATTTGTTAGAAGCACCGCGTACTCACGCCCCGCCACGCCAAACTTGCTACACAGCTGTACTACCGCATTGTTATTGCTTTGTATTGCATTTGCCTCGCTGAACCACGTGTTGGGCGCTCCATCAGCGATACAACGAAACAAGCCAAAACATGAGGCAAGGACATGCCAGAAATCTGCTCTCAGAAGGCAGCACTCGGCTGTGCTCTCTCAGCGCTTGTATCGTCGTTGTATCGCAATTGCGTTTGTTGTGTTTATAATTTTTCACTTCGTCAGCTGCGAAAGCCTACAGCGCCTTGTTGTTGCATTGTATCGTTGACGGTGGGTAGTGGTTGCCTGTGCTGTTGGGTGCGCAGTAAGTGTTGTTTATTCATAAACACGCGGTAAACAAAATACAGTGCCGTCGTGCCGCAATTTGTGCGAAAGGGTTTTTCTTTAAATTTAAAATCCTTATGCATTTTTTTTAAATTCTTTTACAATTTTTAAAGCCGTTATGCGCCATTTTATTACGCTCCATTATGTACGCTGTTATGTACTGTATATATAGCATAGTATTTTATGTCAAATTTTCCTTCAATTGCAAGCGCCACCCATTTTTGGTATATAATGTGCTAAACATTGCTATCGGATGCTGACTCCGCCTCTGGTGCGCGCGCTGGTGTTTCGCATTGTATAAGTGTTAGTGCATCGGTGTGTGAACAGTGTTTTGCACGTATCCTCTCTCTCTCTCAGTGTTGTATGTATGTGTTGCTATCGCTTCCTGAGAGTTCTCGCGGAACTCTTGTGCTGGCTGTGGTGCTCATGTCACGCTACACGTGGCATTAGTGACAATCAATGGATTTTATTATTAACAAAAAAAATAAAAAAAAAAAATAATAAAATAAAATAAATAAAAATAAAATAAAATAAAATAAAATAAAATAAAATAAAGTAAAATAATAAAATAAAATAAAATAAAATAAAATAAAATAAAATAAAATAAAATAAAATAAAATAAAATAAAATAAAATAAAAATAAAATAAAATAAAATAAAATAGAATAAAATAAAATAAAATTAAGTGAAATTAAATATAATTAAATATGGTAAATAAAATAAAATTTATCAAAATTAAATAAAATAAAAATGCATCAACTTCAGCAACATCGGATCATAATATCCTTAGTTATGTACATATATGTCTATACTCTGTGTGTCCGACGTTTGCTTCTTGATGCTAAAAACTTGATTTCAAACTTATTATATTCATATATATACACAGTATAGCAAGAGAAAATAATTTATAACAAATTAAAAAACTGTAATAATTAAAAAAAAAAATAAAGAAATGGCTTTTTAACCGCATTTCTTATTAAATTGATAATTTTTTCAATTTTTTGTTAGTTATATGTATTAGAGGAATATTCGTTTTTTCTTAAAAAGAGAGAAAAATATTTTTTCTTATTTATTATTTTTAAATAGAATGTTAATACTGTCGTATAAGTAGTTCTGTCAACTGTAGTGCTGTAAATGTAATACTCACTCAGAAATATTTTTAACTTTTTAATCCGCAATTCAAAAAGGTGGTACATATTACATTTGGCTAGGAAAATTAATCCAATCTTTCTGCACAAAACTATTGATTGCACATAATGTTCTACATTCTACTCGTAGGCCTCAGAAAAGATTAACAAATTATTTTTGAAATAATATAGCGCTTCACGGACCTTCAGTAGTAGTAATCAAAAGTAGAACCTTTTAGGTCAACTCTGACCCGCACAGAGGCAACAAGAGTTGTTAGCTTGATAATTTGGGTTCTTAAAAAATAGCGGTTTACGTGTTTTAACCGTTACATAATTGTTTGTGTGTTCAAATGACTAGTTTTGTTTTTAGTTCCCTGCTTTGGATTCGTTTTCATATCATTCGCTATTTATTTGTATAATTTTCTTTAGTAAACTTTTGTTGGGTCTGGACATTAGTAAGTCTAGTTGATCACTACGTAGAAAAAATGTGAGTATGGTTCCTTAGAGGTCGCTATTGGATCGGATAACATCAGTATTGCTGATTTGCTGTCGGAAACGATCTAAGACATTTGTCATGCTGTACACAGTCGATGGTGATACTTGACATATGTCTTTTGCATGGTCGAAGAGTACTTATTACCATAGCCTACCTCACCAGGCAGAAAAATGTATTTATATTTTCCAATTTGCCTGAAGCAGATCTATTCTGAAGTTTCACAACACATTTCAAATTTCTAAATGAAATCAAAAAATGTTATTCGATGTTTCTTACATTCATTTTATTGAATTAGTTGCTATGAAAAGCCACAGAAATTATGCTCAAAATGTAGAATAATATCAAATTCTTACGACTTCACAATCCACTACTTCCGGTAATGAAACTTTAGTTGACTGAAAAATTAGTTTTAATGTTTCATTACACGTTTTAATAAAAATAGAACATGGAGCTCTTTACTAGATAAATATATTTTTAAATTATTTTTTATTTAAAACAGATATTTTTTTAGATTTAGGAACAAAATACAATAAACCGAAAAATTAGAAGAGTTTTACAATATTATTACTTTGTAACCATTACAAGTATATTACCCTGCTATAGTAAAACAGCTGTAGTAGAACTTAAGACATAAAATGCCATCAAAATAAAACTTCACGAGCGCACATTATTTGAAATGAGAGCAAGTGAATGCCGCTTAAATAACATTCACCGATTATAGAGCAATTTTGTAACTTATATCCTCGTAAGTACACGCTCAGCAACTTGAGAAGCAGCCTCCTACTGCACTGTAACTGACCAACAACATCGCACTGCCTGAGCGCTACAAACGGTCGCATTAACGCCACTTAACGTTGCTTACATTGCGGCGTGTGTCCAAGAAGCACACAACAAAAGTGCACACTCATTTGCATGCCACAGCGCTCAGCAGTTGGTGGAGCCGCTTTGAATTGGCGCAACAAAAATTAGCATATTAGGTGACGTAGCCACACGACTGTGGTTGTTGCAGCGCCAAGAGTGCAACGCCAACAACACACATACACATGTGCATTTTTTCCTCTCATATGCGCACATCGTACGGCTCGACTCATATTTTCTATTATTTCAAGAGCGCGCACGTGTGTGTTTATGTACGTTCGTTGGTTGCGTATACGTCACGGAGGCATGCAATGCTGCTCAGCACCACTTGGTTGCGTGCTAAAAGTGGGCGGTGTTTTTGTTATGCATCGCTTTATTTTCTCATATTTTGCACTACTCATATTTCTATGAAATTTGATTTGCCTTTTCTGCCTGCACCGCGTCGCACGCCGCTCAACGCCTTCCGCTGGGTATTTGTGGCACACATTTCTACGCTTTGACAGCGTCAGCAACTGCGGCAATAACTGGCGGTAACTTACAGATTTTTATTATGCATTTGTGTGTAATTGTGTGCGTGTTTGTATGTGTGCGTTTGTGGTGGTGGTGAGGCTGAGCGAATGAATTTTGCCGCATAGTAGGTAATGTCAACCTCAGCACCGCACATTGTGCGCTCATTGTATTTGTGCGGCGCTTAGTTTTTTCTCCGGTGGTCCTTGCTTGACGAGCCTGTGAATGGTCTGCGTGTATGAAAATTTCACTTTTGTTGTTGCTGCGCTGTGCTCAGTTGCTATTATATATAAAGCAAAGCGCGCATTTGTGTGTGTGCGTACGAGTGTGTGTCCTACCACAACTAACGCCTGACACCGATTGCCGCGCTCTTACACCACTTTCTCGCGTATGTGTGTGTGTGTGTGTATGAATGTGGCTGCATGCGCCTGTGTTTGTGGGCTTAGCCCAGCACTTGCCCAGCAACATTTCAGTGTTAATTCGTCGATTCGAGGCGTTTCAGTTGCGCTCAGATTCTTACGTGTATTTACTTCGCAATTTTTACAATCGCTCGGTTTTGTGTGCGCTATCAGTGCGTTTCAGCGGTTAAGAAGTGTATCAGAACGCATCCAAATTACAGTTATTGTATTTAACGGAAAAAATTATAATTTCATAGCCGAGCAGCTGTGCGAGGACCACACACAACTACACACGTGAGTGTATTGTGCTTGTTGTGTATTGTTGTTGTTTTAGGCCAAAAGCAAAATTCGATACAGCTGTTTTGTGTGTGTGAATGTTAGCACCGGCGTTGTTATTGCTATTGCTGGCCATGTTGTTTCGTGTATCGTGATATGCTTATTGTTTAACCGTGTCAGTTGGGGTGGCCAGCGTGTGCGCGCTGCTGGCGTGTACTGGTGTGAGTGCGCTGAATTGAATTTCTTGTGACTGCAGCCAGCTTTTGTTGCTATTTGTTTTTATTATTTTTGCTCATCGTCTTCGTCGTCTTGACAGCTGGCCACGTGCGGTTTGTTTACTATTTAGTTATTGTTGTTGCCTTGTATCGCAAATATGTTCTTGTTATTGTATTGTATCGTATTGTGGCAGCATATGCAAGTGCCGAAGGGCGAGCTGTCCATGGAGATAAGTCTTCCGTTTTGTGCCTCCCGAATGACGTCGCTATTTGTGAACCTCTCTGTTGGTATGCCACTGCGCATGAGTGACTTATATTACATATTTTGGAGATATGTATATGAAATTTAGGCTGAAAGTCTGCTGGATCACAAATATATTTTCAGAGGAACCCTAACCAATTTGTGGATATGAGTATCTTATCATTTGTCTAGTATGCCGCTAGTAGTTTCTTTCGGTATTTAGACTTAACTAAAGACATTTAAGATGCTGTGTTTATTTTGTTAATTTAAATAATTTGACATGCTTGTTAGCGTTGAACGATTAACATGTTTCGAGAAATATTTAAAAAAAGAAAGAAGCTCTAAAAAAGATATGAGATTGACATTTGGAAAAATATTTACTTATCAATGAGAAAACAACCTGCAATTTGATTTATTAATTTGACCATGTTAGCAAATTGTCCAAAGTTCAGTTGGCACAATTTTTACAGCCATCACCCCACGTCAATTAGAACTAGAAGTACAATTACCGGCATTTTTATACTTTGGCAACATGTTGCTATAGAGAAATAGTAGAGATAGAGTTATGCATTTGTATATAAATAAACGATCAGGATGACGAAGCGAATTGAAATCTGGTTTAATGTATGTCCGTTTGTCTGTCGGACCACTGTCACACACACAAGTAAAAGTGCGATAAATCAATAAATGAATGCGTCAGAGACATATAATTTTACATCTTGTATGGCACAAGAAGTCTATATAAGAAACGTTAAAAATTAACAGTGTTCATAGTAATCTTTCTACAAAATCACATGGCTTCGGAAATTCTTGACCAATTTCAATGTAATAAGCTGGGTAACATATTCCTGACGTTTCTACTTTCTTGAAGTGCTTTTACCAATTTCGGACAACAACCTCACTTACCTGCCATAAAACACAAATTTACATTCTGATTACGGTTCACCTTATAACATAAACATTCAGTCCCAATACACTTGTGCCAATGTTTATTTCCACTCCTCAAAACAGTAGTTAAAGTAAATTTTCAGAGTAGCCTTCAGTGCGAGTAGCAATTCACGTTTAATATACTCAATTATGTCACAATGGTTTCTTCGGAGTGGGCGTTTGAGTTTGCTGAATAGCTAAATCAGGCGAATACGGTGGTTACGGCACGGTATTCGTTGAAAATTTGCGGAAAAACTTACGAAGATAATTCCGACCTCCTTTTGCGAATAGCTTATCGAAAACGACGCATAGTATTCAAATGGTTTTCCTTTTTGGAATTTTGACCAGTTGGAAGGAATTCCGATTACACCTCGCGTCAATAATCGAAGAAAACTGTTAAGAATACTTTGATTCTTGAATTATTTTGACGAGTTTTTTCGGCTGTAGATCACATTCGCAACGATCAGCCGATTGATCGTTTGTTTCTGGGTCTTAAACATAAATCCAAATCTCATCGCCAGTAATAATACGTTTAATGATATAACGGTGCATTCCGACTGCATTATTTCACTGACGTTAACGCGACGCTGCTTTTCGAAACAATTTAGCGGTTTTGACACAAATCGTGCTTTATTAGGCCCAAATGAGATCTCTGACTTTAATCGACGATTCTCAAGCACCAATTCCTTTATTTTATTGACGTCTTGATCATAAGTTGATTTTGGTGGCCGCATCTCGACCGTTTTTGAATAATTTGTACTAATCCCAAACACAATACTTGTGACAATCAAGTGTCACGGAAAGCCTTTTCCAATATTTTGAACGCTTCGGAGCCAGAAATATTATTTTTCAAACAAAATTTAATACACCTTTTTGTTGAATAATTTCACTCATCGAAAAAGTTGCCAAAGGTACTTAAAGTACTTCAAAAGGACAATCATATACAAAACTCTAATTATTATTTTGATGTGATATTTGGAAGATATTGCTGACAGTTAAAGCATGACATTTAAAAAAAGATTTCCCATCAAAAAGCTGTCTATGCAATAAATGCCAAATTTGCTTAGTCCAGTCAACAAACGCAGCAACGTCGACTGTTTACGCTAAATCCAAAAATTGTTCTTTGTTTCGTGACGGTTGGCAAAATTTTGATTCATGTGTCCACACCGGAACAGATAGGAGTAGTCAAAGTTAAAACCGAAGAACTGGCGTAAAGGGAAAATTTTCCTATCAACAGGTATGACTTAAATTGACCATATGGAGATTCGTGTTTCTAAAGTGACGAAACATTGGACTGATTAAGCGAGGAATTGTAGAAAACCCATTTCTTCCTTTTCTTAATTGGCGTAGACACCGCTTACGCGATTGTAGCCGAGTCAATAACAGCGCACCAGTCGTTTCTTCTTTTCGCTACGTGGCGCCAATTGTATATCCCAAGCGAAGCCAGGTCCTTCTCCACTTGGTCCTTCCAACGGAGTGGAGGCCTTCCTTTTCATCTGCTTCCCCCGGCGGATACTGCGTCGAATTCTTTCAGAGCTGGAGAGTTTTCGTCCTTATGGACAACATGATCTAACGTGCGTAGCCGCATTAATTCGTTGAACTATGTCAATGTCGGCATATATGTAATTACTCATCGTTCCATCGCATGCGATATTCGCCAAGGCCAACGCGCAAAAGAGCATAAATCTTTCGCAGAACTTTTCTCTCGAAAACTCGCAACGTCGACTCATCAGTTGTTGACATCGTCCAGGCCTCTGCACCATATAGCAGGACGGGAATTATGAGAGACTTATAGAGTTTGGTTTACTGTTCGTCGAGAGAGGACTTTGCTTCTCAATTGCCTACTCAGTCCGAAGTAGCACCTGTTAGCAAGAGTTATCCTGCGTTAGATTTCTAGGCTGACATTGTTGGTGGTGTTTACGTTGGTTCCAAGATAGACGAAATTATCTGAAAACGAAAATTGTTTGATAACAGGAGATATCTCGTCTTACCCTCATTCACTGCCAGATCCATTTGCATGGCCTCCTTGTCCAGTCTGGAGAAAGCGGAACTATCGGCGCGGTTCAAGCTCTTCATACTCACACATTTCGGCCTCTTTCTTTTTCTGTCTGCAAATGCGTCTCGCTTCCCTCTTCAACTCTCGTTATCTATTCCATGCCTCACGTGTTGTGGTCGATCGTAACGTTACGAGGTAGGCAGCCTGTTTTCTCTTCGCTGCGACACGGCACTCCTCGTCGTACCAGTTGTTCTTTCGCACTTTCCGAAAACCAATGGTTTCAGTTGCAGCGTAAGGAGTTAGAAATGCCGTCCCTTATACCGAGTAGTTGACGAGAGCAGAGAGCAGGAGTGCAAGTCGAGTAGAGAGAGAAGAAAAACCATTTGGTGAAGAAAAATTTGCAAAGCAAGAGGGGAATAATATATACATTCGATACGCGGGAACTATACAGATATAGCACGTACCGACGTTCTACTTTTTTGTACAATTTGTAAATTTTATACTTATTTGGCACCAAGCAATATAAAAGAAATACTTAATGCTGTTACGATATCTAACAGTATGACTTACTTACACATAACAATAAGTCTCTTGTTTAATGTAATTGACAATGCAGGTACTTTGTCTGAAACCAGTTTATCCCAACAAGCAAAAATCAATTTTGATGTTACTAAGGTTTGATCGGATAAGCCTTATTCGTAAAGAAGTTATCGAACCTTTAGTAGTTTCAAACAAAAATAGAATTCCTGCCTCCTTTTGAAATAAGACCAGATGATGCCGCCATACCACAAACCATGGCAAATGGTATATTTTTGGAGATACAATACAATTGGGTTTTCTGAAACACACGAGGATTGGACTCACTGCCATAGCAACCATCGTTTGTTGACGAAGCCAATAAGCCAGGAATAAGCATCATCTTAGAAGATGATTTTCCGACGAATTCGATTTGCGTAATAATCTAGAAAAAATTATAAACGTTGTACAAAACTAAAACGTGACATGATCAGATGACAACCTTACTGATCACGGGATCTCTTTTGGTAGACGTTGTATGCAGATTATGTAGGGTCTCTTACTTTTGCTTCTGTTTATTACAAACTTCGTGGAAAACTGGATATACCATGCTTATGGCATAAATATATGTAATTTAATATGGAGAGTGGGTGTGGCTAATACTGCATCTGGTCCATTTCTATGTGGACAGTATGAGGCAGCGAAATGTAGAGTTACCCCCCTTAAGTACTACGTATATATGTAAATCTATCAGCGAGCGGTGTCCTGCCGGATTTAAATTATTTTAATTCCACGTTTGTTGCTCATCTCTTACTGTTATGAGAAAAAAAGTACAATTGTTCGATTTATTAAGTATTAATTTAATATACACAATTGTATGCATTTCCCTCATTGTTTTGTTTGCTGGCCTTAAAGCCGACGGTTCCTTTTGTTTAAAAATTACACACATACATTCATAAAAATCCCCGTCGAAAATATAAAAAAAAGCCGACAGTCAAATGTGCGGGTGCCCGCACTTAACACGCCAAAACAACAACAAAAAAGAAGGGACTTCAAAAACGAAAAGGCCGCTTGGTCAGTGACAATCTGTTGCCGGGTTAATTTTGAGTCAGGCAAAGCAACTGCCGACGGCCGCCGCTTAACGGCAGAGCGGGGTGAGTGGATAAATGAGAGATTTACAAGCGAACAACCAAAAAAGTGTCAAAAACTGTTGGCCAAAAAACATATGGCAATTATTCAGCACAATTGAAGATGAAGTGCGGTAAATGAACAGCATACCGCTCGAAATCGGCCAACAACAATAGCAACAAAGAGGTGAACAACAATGCTGGCATGAAGGCAAAAAATAATTGGATGAAGTAGTAATTGTGTTGAAAAGGCCGGGTAACACCAGACAAATACCCCAAATTCATACACACACATACACACCCACACACATATAAATGTGTAGAGTAATGTGTACCTCATTCAAACATATGCCATTATAAGCAAATATTTATATATGAATTCTTCCAACCTCATGTCACTATCCACCACCTTCAGCAGCACCGTTTATTCTGTCCGATGCAAGACTGCCGCCGACCGGTTCAGTGAACGGCTTGTGCGATTTGTTTGGCAGTCATCAGCGCTACCGCCAACGTCTTCGTAATCCTGCACTCCCTTTTAAACCCACCCGCCAACCTTGCGGTACTTTATTTCTTTTTGCAGTGCTACCGCTTCCATTTCATATTCATCTTTTTGCACCCGACTCCTTGATTTGTTTCACCTTTTGCTGTTTTGAAAACAAACAATTTTTCGGTGATAAAATATTTAAATTTAATTAAGGGCAACGGAAAATACCAGCGCTCGCAACATACACACTCACATGTATATAGTATGTATATTCAGGCATGTATTCAATCGGTGGAGTACAAGAGAAGGAGTGGAGTTTGTGTGGCGGACAGGATGCTGCCTTGAGAAGTAGTGGTGTGAGTATAGCTTGTATGAAATGTTGAGATGAATTACACCCGCACCACCTGTAGTGCAGCTATCACTACTCACCACCTTCAGTTACTTTTATGTTTGTGTGTGCTTGTTTTCTTGTTGCCTTTTGTCTGCGCTGGATTTACGGTCATTTTTTGCGATTTACCTTCATTACTTTTGTTTCACAAAATATTGTTTCACTCTCTCGTACAGCTTCCTTGTTTATGTTTAATTTTAAAGGGTTGTCATTTTTTATTTTGATCAAAGCATATCCACCGTAAATTCCTGTTTATAGAAAATTCTGTTTGTTGAATTTTGCTTAAACTATGCGATATTTGGTATTCTCTCTGCTATTTTAATATAAATATTTGGATTTTGGTTGGTGACAAATTGTGCATAAGGATCAAGGGTTTCTGGTAGATTTAAGGGATACCAAATAAAATGCGAAAATAATAGTTTTAGAAATACAAAGGTATAAACATGACAAAACGTGAAAAAATATACATGAAAATAAAATTACTTTCGTAAAGGGGGTTTTCTCAAAAAATTTTAAAGGGGGGTTTAAAATTACGAATTATTGTAAGGCAGATGTGGAAAAACTTAAAAAAATACGTTAATTTGAAAGAAAGTTACTTTGTAATCGTGTCTCGTGTATGTCCTTCCTTCAGGATTTTTCTCCTGATTTTAATCTGAAAGCATAAATCGTTTAATAGTTGAAATCCAACATCATAGAATTTTAGGACAGTCTACAAAGCCAATTGCACAAGTACTGTAAGTGATTATCAAAGGATAATGTAAATTTTGAGATATACTAAATTGAGAAAGAGATGAAATCAAAGGAATGTGAAGAAGTTGAAGATGGAATCTTATTACAAATATACTACTGGGATAAAATTGAAAGGTAAATTTTTGTTATATTTTTAAAGTCTTTATTTATTCTTGCAAATCCATTTCATCTCCTTAAAACTAATCCCCTCCCGCTGCAAAATTTTTATCCCAAAACGAATTTTCCAGTCATCATAGCACATGGAAAAATCCTCCATTGATCTGATGGCCATCAGAGCCTTCTTCGATTCAGCTTTTATATTTTCATTGGAGTAAAACCGGTGTCTTCGGAGTGGTTTTTGAGTTTGCTGAACAGTCAGAAGACACACGGGATCAAATCAGGCGAGTACGGTGATTGCGGCACGATATTAGTTGAAAATGTGGCGAAAAGATCACGAATAACCAATGCAGTATAAAATGGTGCATTATCGTGGTGCGAAAACCAAAATTTTTTTGGCCCAAAATTCTGGACTCTTGAGGCGAATAGCTTCACGTAAATGGTGCATAACGCTCAAATAATATTTCTGGCTGACAGTTTGGCCCGTCAGAAGGAATTCATAATGCACCACACCACGATAATTTAAGAAAACTTTAAACATGACCTTGATTTTTGAGCGACTTTGACGTGGTTTTTTGGGTTTTCGGCTCTCCTTTTGTATGATATTCGTTCGATTGTCGGTTGTTTTGGGATCGCAAGCGTAGATCCAAGTCTCTTTTCTAGTTATGATGCTTTTAATTGCGTTTAGATAGTCAGAAAGTATTATTTCATAGATGATAACGCGACGGTCATTTTCAAAAATTTAGTGTTTTGGAACCATTCGAGATTTGACTCTTCTCAAGCTCAATTCGTCTTCCTAAATCGCCTGCACCGATCGAAATTATATGCCCAAAAAATCTGCAATGACTCTAATAGTTAATTGACGATTTTCAGCACCATTTTTTTGCCTCTCACGACCAGTTTTTAAACTCGTTATACCACTGGTAAACACTTTTAGAAGACAGAATTTGATCCCCAAAACTATGTTTTCGCTTTAGAACAGAGGAATATTAAGATGACATTATATACCATATAGTCAATATCGGTCGAGAAGGCCCCTGAGATATGATACCTATCGTAAGTTTTTAACCCCACTTCCAATAAAATCGTTAGCACATTTTTAGTTTTTGTGTACCAAGTTTCACTACGATATTTTAAAATTTTCGCTTGCAAAGACGATCATCATTTTGATCATTTGTTTATAGTTATTTTTAGGTGTAACAAGTAACTGTTATGTTAAAAAAGCAGTTATACTTTCTGCCAACTTGTTGCAAGAAAATAATGATTTTGATGAAAAGCATGTTGGTTTACAAGATATCGAGTCCCAATGCAGGTTTTCGTGTTTATATTTAAATGTGTCCTGCTGAAAATAGTTTTTTTTTCAGCTATGACACAATTTTGATAAAGCTATAAAGAAATTCCAAATCTGTGCTGTTGCCGACTCACAAAACACTTTGCTGTGCAGTCTGTGGATAACTTTTTTAATATCAAAAATACAATTGATCGTTATTGACAGGTATTCTATAAAAGCTCTAGAAAAATATTGCAATTGATCTTTCCTTCTTTTAAAATTAATAGTTATTAAAAAAATCTTTGTATTGCATTTGATGGCCTTGGCGGATGAATTATGGTATGGTGGGTGTATTGGTATGGTGTATGCCTAGTAATATTTGTGATATTTGGATTGGATGCTTTGCTATTTGAATTTATTATGAAATTAGGCAAAAATCATTATCTCCCTAACACATGAGTCGAATGTTGTTGATTTCTACTATAAACTTCTTAATAATTTTGTTTTGTACTTGTTTTTTCTTGAGTCGAAGAAGCTCGCTTTATAAGCATGAACGGCAACTTAAAAAAAATTTGGGACAGTACCGATCCACCCAGGCTGAACAAATTTTCAATAATGTTACGAGCATGAACAGAGGGAAAAAGGGGCGAGAATGGAAAAAAAATTACTCTTCACTATGTAATAGTACATACATTTTTTTATCTTTTCACCTTTAGAAAAAAAAATGTTATTAAAATTTCAGAAGGTCGATCTTATGAATATGATCTGATCCTACCCAAAAAATAATTTTATGTTTTTCATACTTTTTTCGTTCTGAAAGTTACTCTTATTAGTGAAAAAAAACCCAAAAAGTAGCTTGGATGTATTTTATTCCCTTTTTTCTCTATTCTGTAACCTCCGACTTTAGTTTTTTACAATACTACTGTGATCAAATTGTTAGGTAAATTTAAATTTGGGAAATTTAAATTAATACTTCGCGTGCTTTTCGAATCGGAAAATTTTTTTTTGTACCGATAGTGACAACAAAGAAATGCTATAATGCAACATCTCATACTGTATTGGTTATTTGTGATCATTTCAACTCCGAGTCACTCCGAGCAGTGCCCAGTACGTCAGGCACTCCTTCCGGGACAAAAAACGTTACCAATGAACCTCTAGTTGACCCAAAAAAGGGGCATTACTACTCCCTTTTGGGCATTTTAAAATTTGGGGTTTTAAATGGAGAATTTTTTTAAGGCAATAGACAGAAATGGAATTTGGTGTTCTATTTGAAACAAAAATTTCCAAGAGTTAGTGAGGCATATTTCCGCAAATAAGAGAACTAATGAAAGATGAAACATTTCAGGAAATGCCCCATGAAACTAAAATACGAGCCTGGAGTACCTCAAAAGCGCTGTTAAAAATTAATTTTCTTGGAAATGTGAAAGCTGACAATTACAAGGTTCTTATGATTGCACTACTTACTCCCATTAAAAATGGGTTGCAACATGCCCCCTTAAAATTCACTCCCATCTGGATTTTAAATTTGAATAAAATTTAGGGACCGTAAGTGACTATCGTGGGGAACGGTTCCACCACGACATTTCTGCTAGGAGAAACGGTACCAAGGCAAGTGGAGTGCCAGTTTGCTAGCCGATTTCTGCTGGACATTGTTAAGGGATACTCCAAAAACAAAATATCGCCGAGAAACATCGACAGTAACATTTTAAGGTACTCTTGGCTTAATAAAATAATATAACAATAACATATCTATCGCTGTTTTTGTTTTTTTTTTAACAAAATCCTCAAAGCAAAAAAGCTATAGGAAATAGAAGAAATCTGTAGCTATTTTCTGCTTTTGTGGCAATTTTTAAAAAAATAAGTGGATTTTTTGTTTATCAGTGATATTGATGTCTCACTGTGGTTATTAAAATTTAATTTGAATGGAAAATGCATTTTATGCACAGCAATTTTTTCCCGGAAAAAATATCGGCCAATATTTTCGATATAATATTTACCACACTTGTAGCCCCATCTTATTGCAATCGGATCAGCTCTTTTCTTTTCTTTTCAAATCTTTTTAATGGCCAACTCTACTCTTAAGAGGTCAGGCTGATTTCTATGTTCTGTATCTCATGACTTGAAGCGAGAATGTACTCGTTCAAACTCTCACATTGCTTAGTTCATTAAAGAACATGCTAGTGAAATTTTTTTACGCTAAAAATTTTTTTTTAAAATAATTTCCCGGGGGACGAACAAATTTTGGCACAACTCAATAGGCGAAAAATTGTTTGACGCAAACTATTTTATATGAGTACTAAAGCAATTGCCGGCTTCCCTTTTCCAGGACAGCAAAGCTTTGAAAACATTGTCGTAGAAGTTTGCTAAGTAAACAATTTACGATGTGGTAAAAATTTTGAAACAGCCTATCGGGAATCTGTCGCAACACATACATACATACGCATATAAACACATTTGACACCGTAGCATATCACACATACACACATATGTGTTTTTTTATTGCTTTCAAGTGAATTTCCTTGCTACACCACTTGACTGTCTCTGCCGACAGATTTCCTAACTTTTGTTTACCGAAGTTTCCATTTGTGTGCTGTTTGTTGTTCAATACACCCACACATATATGCGCATACACACACACAATACACCATACGCGCGCTTGTTGCATTGCAACTATGTAGTCTCCGATACACATGCTTTAGTTGTGGCAGCTTGATTGGCAGCCGAGTTATATTCAACGCCGAATGGAAAGCGGAAGGCTGTGGAAGGGGGTTAGCGCAAATTCGCAACAAGCCTCAAAACAAGTTGAAATCTGGCCGAATATGCCGACGAATTGTTTCAAACCCGTGTTTTACAATTGCATTGCGGCTAGTTGCGGAGCGTTTATTCCTACTGCTGTTGCTGTATTCGCCGTCGTTGTTGTTGTTAATTTCATAGTTATTGCGTTGATTGTTGTTTTTGTGATTGCAGTTGCTTGTCATGAAATGTTGCTCGCTGTTGCACGACGAATTGCGTTGCCAACGATTGCGTCCCAAAGCGTCTTGCCGCAATTGCTGACTTTTTTTACATTTGCTGTTGTTGTTGCTGTTGCTGTTGCTTTCGCTCTGTTTTAAATGGAAATGGTCTTTTTTCCTGGCTTGTTTTTGTTTACTTGCTTTCTTTTAGTTTTTGCGGTGACGCAAAGTGTATTTGGGCTGACGTCTGGTATGCCTGTGTGTGTGCGTTTGTATGTCAGGGGCACATCATCGTAGGTACTTTAAATTAAAATTCACTCAACTGAAAAAATTTGGGTTTTTTGTTTCTCGGTAAACTTTTCAATGAACTCACTTCACCACTGAATCTTTCAACAATACGATGACACCAACAACAAAAATAATACACGTTGTTGGCTTTCTTGTTGGATTGTTTGTTGAATATATACACATACCTACACGCATACGTACTTACGAATATTTCGGCAATGATCAAAATTATCTTAATTTTATAGAATAATTTTGATAATATAACAGGTTTCCCCTTTCTTTTCGTGATGGTGCGCTAGGACTAAAACTACCTTTGAATTGGCTTTTTTAATCACCGTTCTGAAGATGCGATTAACGGATGGAAGGTTAGTTATTGTTGATTAATATGGCAGGGGCACCACATTTCCGATGAAATTTTGAATCCGGAACACTCGTTCATCGCCACTTATTTTCTGATTAATGGTATCTCTTGCTTGGGTCCAGTACCTAATAAAAATATTTTCTAACTTCCGGTTGGGTTTTTACCGCATATATCGGTCAATATGTAAAATATCTTATCAAAGTGAACTGAACATACTATATATATATAAACCCCATAGTTTAGTGCTGGAAATGTATGAATTTGCTCTAAAGACAGTATGAAATTTTAAATAAAAGGCAAAATATTTAATTATTCATCAATATTTTTCTTGTCGCATTCAAAGTAATCCCCACTAGATGTAATACTCTTATGCCCAAAAATTTTTCCAGTCTTCGAAACACTATTTAGGATGGAGACATTTTGTTTTATCTCTTCGATCGCCTGAAAACAGGTTCCACGGAGCCGCGATTTCAGTTTGCGGAATAAGAAAAAATCGCACTTGGCTATGGTGAATAGAGTGGGTGATCGATGGCATTAGTTGTGGTTTTGACTTAAAATTCGGTTGCAATCGTGACTCGATGCGGTGAAATCCATGAATTGTTCTTCCACAATGTTCACACGCAAAAGCCTCAATACGGCCAAATAGAAAAAAAAATTTCTTTATCGGGACGATAAATCTTTCAAACGGACTGGGCGAGAGATGTAGAGCTTCCTTGTCATCTCCTTGATATTTTCCTTACAATTTCAAGCACCATCTCCTTCACTTAATATTGTCAGCAGTTAAACGGGTCGAAGGCGTTCAAAACGAGGCATGTCTTCAACGATCTCTCAACCGCTTTGAAGGCTTTGTACCACTCGAAGACTTGTGTTTTTGATAAAAATTGATCACCGTAAACGTTTTCCAACACTCTCAACGATTCCCCACATGACATTTGGTTAGAATTAAAAATTTTGTCAACAATTTCCGGGGACCAGAACTTTCTCTACCCCAATATACCGTATTGAAGTGATTTTCAATTATATTAATGGTTGAGCACTGAATATGAATAGGGTTTATCGTGATATGCAAAGAATTAGTCATCGATAACCTGCTTTATCAGAACTAAACTGTCTTCTCAACATAGACCGTCCAGTATCTGCGCTGGTTTCCATTGCTTGTACAGGCTTTAGATATGATAATTAATTTTGTATTTGGGGCCACCCCAAACCGGTACTTTTAACAGAGATCTCATCCGAAATATTTGCTACACTTACTGCAGCACATCCAAAAATTTTGGGAAAGCTTTTTAATCCTACAACAGATCCATGAATACTGCTTACCTCCATTTTTAGTGGACTTAAAATTAATGCGCTAAGGGGGCCAACATTTGATCCTGAAACTTGATTTGATTTGCAAAACCCAAAATCGGTTCAAGCCCGTAAATGAACTGATAATATAATTGTGGTAATTTTCGGTACTGTATAGACGCAGACTCACCTTTTTTACTTCACTTTCACACTTACTAAAATATATATTGGTGCTTTACGTGTAAAACTCAATAGATTTTAATTTAAAAAGTGAAAACGGTTTTTTATAATTTTGTATACACAAAGATGGGTTGTCACAAGTCACTCGGAACGTTTTAACAGATGGCTGTTGTTTTCAAATGTGTGAGATTTTCCCCCCTTGTCTGTCCTTTTATTCTCCTTTATGTGAGGAATCTGATGGTGTGATTTGTGTGATATGACTGTGGTTGGTGTACTTGAGTGTGGGTGTCGATGTAGTGTGTAATATGGATTGCAAGTGGTGATATGGTGAGTTTGATGAAGGTTTTCGTAAAAGAATTGTGAGTCTCAATCAGTGTTGTGTGCTAGTGTGGGGGTGTATGCTAAAATCGGGGGATGAGGCTTATTTTTTCCACGTGCCTTTTACCAACTTTATGACATTTTCCTAAATATGTACTTAAAATTTATTTCTGTTACTGTGTTTTTGACTTTTTTCTCTAAAATATAAATTTTGACATTACTTAAGCCTTCTTTATCAATTTTTTTACATACATTCTTTTAAAAAAACACCACTTTTTTAAATTTTCGTAAATCACTCTTTGACGAATACATTTTGACAAAAATTCTTGATTTTGCGGTTTCTATTAGCCACTAAAAGTATTTTATTGAGTCGGTAAATGAGTTGAAGTTCATCAAACATTCTAAAACATTCTACGATTTCAATGTTTTCAACGCAATTTCTTTCGATTGAATCGGGTCTTGTTTGGTCAACTATATTTGGTCCTCGTTTGAAGTTCTGATGTGATGATGATGTGGCAATATGATGTGATATTCTGAAAATGCAAGTTATGCTAACAAAAATTTAAACCCTTGTGTTTTTTTTTTCAGAATATTTTTAGAAATAACTGGTGAATTATTGCTTCAAAAAAGCTGCCTCAAACTTGAACGAAGCGAGCCACCTTGGTGGCATGCAGCTGGTGGGGTTGGTACCTTGCGCGCTGCAATGCTGGCACGGGCCAAAGGCGCCAAAGCTGTCCACTGCAACGAGTGGAGCGCGGGTAAATGCCACTCCTTATGCGCAGCCAACCTCACTTGGGGGGCAACACTAACAATAACACAAGCATGAATACAACAAATGCCAGCAAGCCAAAAGATATGCGCGCAGTGCCGGGAAAAGCAGCAACAGCAACAGCGTTCATTTTTGCATGCGCAGGCGCACTACCAGCCGCAAGCACCGACACTTCAGCTTCAGCCACAACAACAACCACAACACATGCATTCATCATGTCAACCAATTAATTGCGTTTTCGACGCTAGCGGCGCCAAATCCCCATACTAACTGCTTTGCCGGGCACTGTGCTGCCACAACAGTAGGCAACAACACTGCGATGCCAACGGCAGTGCTTACTATGCCCACTTCCTTTACAGTGCCACCCCCGCCAACACCGCCACAGCCACCAACAATGTTAAGCGCGGCGCAATTACCGATGAATGCGCTTATGCCAAGCAATATCACAGCATCGCAGCCCACGACCACAGCTACAGCAACGGCCACTTCAGCGCAAACGCCACACTACGCTTCCGCAAATTGGTTATGTGACAGCTACTCCACCAACATCACCGGTGCGCCTGTCACCACGTCCGCTTCAATGCTGACGAGCATGTGCCCCGCTGCAGCGTCCAATTCGAATGCGTCAATGAATAATCAAATGTTTTTATTGCCGATTAGTTGTCAGCTGCCAAACGTTATGCAGTTACCGACAATGGCACCAACGGTGGCGCCTCTAGCTAATTCAGCGGTTGGATTACCTCCTTTAGTATCGGCTACGGCGACGTCAGCAGCAGGCTGTGCGGGCTCAGTATCTGCAGCGTCAAATCATATGCCAAACACATGTCCACATATGCAAAATCCTGTCAGCAGTAATGCAATGCCAGCTGCACACTTACCTCACACAAATTCTGCAGTTCCCCGCATGCGCACCCTTAGCGCCCCCAAAATAAAAGGCTTGACTGGCGTCTTTGCAGAGCGTTTGAAAAGAATGAAGCGCAAAGTGTTACCACTGAAGAAAATTGCAGCTGCCGCCATTTCGACCTACCAAAAGGTGAGTACTTATGATGACGTTTGGTGAATATTATATTAGTGATTTTATATAAGTATACTATTTTTTTTCAGTTACATTTCATATAACTACTAGGTATTATATAACACTGAAAACCAAATCATTTTCATCTTAGTTTTTCCAACTGCATATAGAGATTAATCTAGGTTAACTGTTGATTTTCCGATCTTCGAAGATATTCTCCATTACTGCTCCATCAAACTAGTCAATAAGAGTTCTGATTCCTGAAAATTCTTTTTATAGCCCCAATCTACTCCTTACATATTCTCTCAACGTTATATTTACGTATTGAAAAAACAGAGCCAAATCGTAATTAATGTCTAGCAACATACAAAAATTTTTCATTAAGTAGTTCGGTAAAAAGACAAACTCTTTAAATTTCCTGAAAATTACCTTCAAAATTGCAACAAGGTATCGAACAAAACGGTACAATATTTGACCCAAACAAATCTAATAAAAATAACCTCCACTATTTGCAAATTCCGACATCCGACACGATTGCTCAGTAAGAGAAGTCAGCTCAAGTAAAAGTTTTGAGATCTACGCCCGGGTTTTTGTTACCTATTTTTGACTGAAAGCCACTAACAGCGTGACTCATTTTTAAACATTTGCAAAAAGAGGTAATGAGTCAACAACAATCGGTATTAAATTCCCACTTATTCATAGTTATCCCATGGATTTTCTGATCCATTCCCAAATATGGAAGATTTACTTATTAATGTCATTACACACTGTAAAATAAGAAACTTTGCTTTTAAAAATTTCTCCCAGAGATCAGGTTCAGTGACGGTCTTTCAAACAACTACGAGTAATTATCAAATTAAAGTCCATTGAAAATCCGATGCATAGATGAATAGCTACTAGAATTAAACCCATATTATTTTATCGCTAACCTTCGAAAAGTGCAGTGTGTAAATTTTACATCTGTGGGATCATTACTTTGTGAATTATATAATTTTGTGTGTGGCTACTTTTGATATTGTGAAAAAAATGGATAGTAAGCAGTTTCGCGTGTTAATATAATATTATTTTTTGAAAGGAAAAAAATACAATTGAAGCAAAAGCTTTGCTTAATGAAGAGTTTCCGGACACTGCTCCAAGAAAATGAACCATCAAGCATCGACATGCTAAGTTCAGACGAGGTGAAATGAGCACCGAAGAAGAGAAGTTGTTATGGACAAAAACCTCAAAACTCCACAAAATAAGTTTGAGTGATAGTACTCGTAAAGTGAAGTTGTTCGAGATAGCAAGCACTCTACAGATATCAACTGTCCGTGTATGTCATATTGTTCACGTATACTTGGGTGTGAGAAAGACTTGTGCGAAGTGGGCGCCGCGTAAGCTCACTTTTGATGACTTAGAGATGTTTGGAGATGTTCAAGCGTACTGGATGAAACGTAACTTCACAATTTCACTCCAAAGTCCAATCGACGGACATCCGGATAGACTGACCACAATGAAGCCGCTCCAAAACGTGAACAAAAGCAACAGTCGGCTGGCAGGGCTATGGTGTTCGTTTTTTTTTGAGGCGCATGGAATAATTTTTATTGACTATCTTGCAAAAGGAAGGATCATTAATAGCAACTTCTACAACGTATTATTAAACAATTTGATGAATGAAATCGCCGAAAAACGACCGCATTTGAAGAAAAATAAAGTGCTCTTTCACCAAGCCATTGCACCGTGTCACAAGCCAATGAAAACAATGGCAAATATCCATAAATTTCGCTTTAAATTGCTTTCACATTCGCCGTATTCTCCAGATCTATACCCCGCTGATTATTTCCTGTTTTCAGACCTTCAAAGAAGGTTCGCTGAAAAGAAATTTTCCTCGAAGGAAAAGGTGATAGCCAAAACTAAGTCTTATTTTGTAGCAAGGGCAAATCGGACTATGAAAATGATATCGAAACTTGGACTGCGGCTATAATCAGTGTATCTTCGTTGAGGGAGACTTTTTAAATGACTTGCTACTTAAAAACTTTTCTTGGTACAAGATCACTTAGCCGCAGGTGGTCTTGTAGATAACCGCTTTATCAAACGTTTTGAATATCAAGGAAGTTATATTTCAAATGAAGGAAAACGTGTTTCGATTTGAATATTGCATTCTTTTCATGAAGAAATTTTTACTGCAACCAAAAAAATTTAGGTTTACTACATAGAACCAACCTTACGTGATTATTTGAGCGACAGATATAGCTGATCTTAGGAAAAATATTTTCCTATTGACTTCAAAGAATTTATAGAGAAAAAAATGTATGGATCCTAGTTGAAGCAGTTTATAGTGTCAATATTTGCTAAGTACAGCTTTATGGGAATAGTTCCGAGATTAGATACTTTTATTATAAAAATTTCATGTAATGTTTATATGTATCATACATGCTATTGCTTTCTTAATCAATGGCGATGGAGCAAACGTTCTATTGCCCAATCATGAAAAAGTTTGATTAGCAATTACCCGTCTGAAAAATAAAAAGCGGCGGTGATATGATGATACTTTATTTACCAATTGTTCAACCAAAGTTGGAGATCTAAGAGTCAATATTAAGTAAAAAGATGTGTGGAAGTGTCTATATATCATATAGACTAGTTTTAAATCACATCATTGCTCTTTTCAAGCATAAAAAACTAATTTGAAAAGATTTTCGAAGATTTTTTTAGATAAAATATTATAATCGGATCGAATTTCTGAATATCCACTTTTGATAATAATATGATACTAAAAACTAATATGACTATAATTGTGTTTATATTTTACTATTGAAAATGTGGCCAAAATAAATATATCGAGGTCGCTGTTTCTGCATCTGTGGTATCAGTCGCGAGAGTACCCATCATTTTATAATGTCAAAATATATTTAGAACAGTTTATAAATAGCATAGCCAACCAACTTATGCTTTAAAGAAACAACACCAATTTTGCAAAATACATTGTTTTGAACACAACTTGCCTTGTTCTCGCATAAGAAATTTATTGAAAATTCTACAAGTTTGCAATCTGCATAATTTGTTGCATGCAACAAGAGATGTTTGTTATTAAATGGCATTGCAACACCTGCAGCATGTTCAACCATTTTTCGCTGCTATGATTTTCCATGTATGTGTATACTATGGCGACAAAGTCTAATATGAGTATACACGAGGGGGGCTGGCCGGTTGGGAAAGCGAAAACAAGTTAATGCATATCCGAGTGAGATCATCAACACGATTTTTTACGTACACGTCGTTAAGTGCATGCCGGACATTTCAAAACGGTCAAGAGATGCAAATGCCAGGGGATGAACCTGTAAACCTACCAACATACATACATACATGCTTGTAGTTTTATAAATAACTCGTTGATACTAGCGCTGGACAGCAGCGAGCGCCCTGTGAGGCTGAGTGGCGCAAAGGTGTGGAAAACGCTTTGAGTATGCAATGTGTTGGTGTTTTCTCCTTCTACTTTTTAGTTAGCTACCTATGTCCAGTCTTGCTAAAAATGACTTTTGCATTTCATATGAGTGGCAGGCAAAAATGGCTGAGAGCCGTGTCCATTGTTGACGCCAGAAATTTAGAAAGCCTTGCTAAACAACGGAAAGTGCATAGCGAAAGTGAAAGGAAGTGGAATAGCGAAAAGCGGGGATAAAAGTGGCACAACGGTGTGGTAGCTTGTAGGGATGGACCAAGTTCGGCCATCATTGGCGATATACATTAAATAGAATTTTAAAAAATTACCGAAACTAACTATTTAGTAGATTGCTTGTTTATATATAAGGGATGCCATTTATCTAGAGAACTCGATCATCAGTGTGGACCATGGAAGGAGAGGAGGTCATGACGATACTAATAAAATAGATTTCACTAGACTGCAAACGAACCAGGTTTTAAAAAAGACCTTGTAAAGTGATTGCATGACTTCAAGTAATTATTTTCGAAATAAGTGAAGAAATGATAAAAGCATGTTTAGCATGAAATCTTACTTTCACACCGAATCAGACGATAAACAGTAATAAGAGAGTTTTGCTAAGTATAAAATCCACATAATTTGAAAAGAAGTTGAAATACCCAAGCGCGTAAAGTGTCGTAGTATAAAATACGGTAAAAAATTCTTTTTTGAAGTTTTGTTTCAGGAAAATGGTTGTCCTTAAATTAAACGCACAGCTTGGCACTTTTCTTGTGTCACTCTGCAATATTTTCTTATTTGCCAGCGAAAAGATACTTCCGAGAGCGCAGGGCCGAAAAAACGCTACAAGCTAGTACATAACGGCTACTAAAGTATGCTGTTGCTTCAACTAAGCAATGCATCAGTTACGGTGCACGTTTTCTTCTTTTATTCAAGCATTTGATGTTGTTGCTTGACTAACTGGCAGATCCATGTTGTGTTGTATTAATTCTGCTCGCAAAAGTAGTTGAGAGATGCTTGTTGTTGTGCATAGCTGATAAGCATCCGTAACGGGTGAATGACAGGTAGCAACATAAAAATGTGAAAAAATTTTCAAAACGAATGTATCATTGTTGCTGGGAAATGTCTTTAAGCGAACACACCAATTTTACGGAGCCAAACTTAGCTACCGGACATTTGTTCTTTTGTACATTTTGATGGTATGAACAGGGAATGTATATTTAAAGCGCCTCTGCAAGTGAAGAAAATAAAGACATGTCATTTGAGGTAAGTTAGATCCAACCAAATTGAAATGTTGGCTTTTGACAAAGTACAGCATTGAGAGCTCTTTGTCATGCTACGAATATATAAATAGTAAGCATATATTTTAATTACATTTAGAAGAGCAAACTCTCTTAGCAACAATGTTTCTGAGAAAGCGAACGAGTAAATAAGCCAAAAATTTGAACTGAATATTTTCGAAACGAACTTGTGAAAAATCGTTTCAACTAAATCAATATTGTTCTTAAAATTCGAAGCAAATTGTGCCTTGCAACAAATACCAAGTTTTTGAAAAATCAATACACAAGAAAATAATTATTTGGAATTTTCATAGATTTTTTATTACATACCATCTATAAAAATTCTATAAAGCCTTGCTTAAAAAGTCGAATATCTCGAAAAGTATTCATGACAGCGATTTTGACGTCAGACCTTTTTTGTAGCAAATATAATTTCCTACAAGTTTGTCGTATACATTTTTTCTATAGCTCATTTTTCATCATTTACGAGATATATACCAAAAAAAAGCGAATTTCGTGGAAAAATCAGGTTTAGAGCCCCGTGCTACCTCGTGGCTGTGAGTTTCGACTTTGTCGCAATGTTCGCTTTTGTAGAGTGTTCAATTCTGAGGAATATGTGTCTTTAGTCAAAGCAATGCCAAAAAAAGCCTCTGAGCTATAGACATTTAGAAATAAAAATTTTACATGCCTTGGTTCAGTTCATAATGTTAATATTAAGGGTTGAAATTTTCAGGGATTTTTTTTATGGGATGGAATTGTAAAAAGTGAATAGTTCAAAAAAAAAAAAAACAGCCTAATATATATACATATATATCGAAAAAATATTTTGTCAATAGATGTCGTTGCAGTCGTATATCTCCAGTGCTACCAATTTATTCGGAGTAGTTGAAAAAAAAAGTTACAGCTGTTCTAAAATGAGTGAAAATAACCAAGAAATTCGCAATATTTTGAAATTTTTTTAAAAAAAAAAAGGAAAAATGCCACGGAGGCGATTCTGTATCAGTACGTGTAGCACAACAATGGTTCGCTCGCTTCCGTTTTGTAAATTTCGAAATTTCGATTTACACTAATGGATTGATGTCTCTAGCGAAAAAATGGCAAAAAGGTGGTCTAAAAAAATGGTACATGCATTTGTTTATTTATTTAATAATAAAATATAAAAAAAGTTGAAGTTTGATTAGAAATACAAAAAATCTTTTTCGACTACCCAATATATGATCAGGATGACGAAACGAGTTCAAATCCGTGTGATTATGTGTTTATTCGTACAAGATTTTCACCCTGTAATGTAGGTAAAATAACACGAATTAAATTTTTTCGAAATTGGTCATGCTGGACTCGAGATTTGGGATTAAACCTATAACATTTAGTCATTGATTTATGCCACGTTTACCAGTTTTCAACAGAGTGGATGGGGTTATCTTCCGATTTCATTTACATTTACATTGTCGATAGTAGTGCTAAAGAGGTTTATTGTGAACGAATTTGGCCATTGTGGAGTGTTTGAATCTGGCGCCCTCGGATGGGGTCATCTATATGTCGATTGGTGCGTTAGAATCTGCTATCTTTGTCGCTTGTCCATTCATGACATTTCATTGATTGGAAGTGACATTATTGCGTTTTATGTGTATATAGTATATGTGTTATCGGTGTGAAAATGAGCTTCGAACAAGGAGACAACGTTAAATTTTGTTTTAAAATTGGTAAAACTTTTACCGAAACGTTTCAATTGATGACACAAGTTTATGACGATGACTGTTTATCCCGTAGCGGAGTGCACGAGTGGTTTAAAAGGAGGAGTTTTCGTAAGGACATAACTGACAATCAAAATTCGTGATCACTGGAAATTCCATCGAAACTGTGCGTGAATTCATCAAAAATCAGCCGAAATCATCATTGAAGTTCATAGAAATGGTAAATGCGGTATTCTACCTTGGAGTTTTGAAGCGTTTGGTGCGCCGTATTCGACGTGTTCGGCACGAATATTGGGAAGATGTAAGTTGGCTTTTGTAGCATGATAATGCGCCGTCTCATCGATCAACGCTTGTGACCGATTATTTGACTAAAAATTACATTTTATCCATTAACCACTCCTCGTATTCACCTGATATATGGCACCGTTCGACTTCTTCCTTTTCAGAAAAAATGCATTTGCCCATGGAAGAAAAACGTTATGCAGACCTAGAAGCAGTTCAAAAGGCTTGCACCGGCATACTGGCGGCCATACCGGCTAAAACACTTTCCGACATGCTTTTGGACCATGCAAAGATTTGTATTGAAGCAGAAGGAGGTTATTTTGAAAAACTAAATTGCTTTTGCCTAAAAAACCATTTGTTCGTTTTTTCTAAGTCCTGTTTACTTTGGAAAGCACCTTGTAGAGCGGTGCGACTCCCAGTTTGTAAATTTCCACACTTAGGTTCCAATTGTCGGGGATGCTTTCATTCGACCATACCTGATAGTGCATCAACTTTTCAGTTTGTAGAATTTGAATAGCTCAGACGGCAATCCATCAGCCACCGCCGGTTTGTTGTGTTTCAGACGTGTCATTGCTATTCGATCTTTTTCATGATCGGGCATATAAAACGTTTGCTCCATCGCCATTGATTGGAAAGCAATAGCATGTATGATATGCAAATGGTTTGAAACACTACATGAAAATAAAGCTAACTTAGCAAATATTGACTCTATAAACTATTTCAATCAGGATCCATAAATTTTTTTCTATACAAATGCCTTGAAGCTTATAAAGAAATATTTTTCTTAAGGTCTGCTATCCCTGTCGTTCAAGTATATGCAATATTCACATCAAAACTCGTTTTCCTTCTTTCGGCTCCAAAACGGTTACGAGTATCAAAAAGACCACCTGCACCTAAGAGATCTTGTACCTCCAAAAGATTTTAAGTAACAAGTCAATTGAAAAAGTTCCCATCAAGGATGATACACTGATTATACCCATGGTCCTACTTTTAGATATCATTTTTGGAGTGCGCTTTTTTTCATTCGACGAAAACTGCTTACTAGCGGGCATTATTTTAAGTTCTGAGAACGGGAAATAGTCACTAGGGACCAGATCTGAAGAATACAGTGATAATGGAAGCAATGGAAGACCAGCTTATCGATATTTGCCATCAGTTTTACTGACTTTTGACGCGTCGCATCCTTCCTTTTTCAAAATGGTCAATAAAAAATCAATACATGCAAAATTCAGACGCAATGACATTGCCAGCGGTCTGTTGCGTGTTTTCGCTCTTTTGAACAGCTTCTTTGATTAGATGAGCGGGTGGATGGTGGAACCATGTGTCGTCAATTGTCATATATCGACGCAAAAACTCGGGCCTACTGCTCTGGAAAATCCAAAATCATTTCTCCGATTCATCAATTCGTCGTTTTGTGAGCTCGCGTTACACCCACTTTGCGCAGAGCTTTCTCATACCAAAATATCCAAGAATGATATGATCTTCACGATCAGTTGATATCTGCAGAGTGTCTGTTATAACCAACAACTTTACTTGACTCTTATTCAAATTTTTTGCAGACTTTTTTTTATGTTTTCGTCGGTAAAATCCTATTTTAGGCGTCCACCATGTTCAGCGTTGGCTGAGCTCAATCATGGCCTACGGCCGATAGCTGCCGAGGAAAAACCCGTCAGCCAATCAGAAGCCAGCATGTCGTCGTCGTGGCCGTCGTAACAGTTGTTATCAACTTTCACTGAGGCGTAGTTACGATCATGTGATCTAGTGATGTCATACGTAAGCAATGTTTGTTAATTTGTTACTTTGTTGCAAATATTGAATAATTATGACTATGAGTATAAATAATACACTGAAAGAAATGCATATATAAATAATGACTTACACTTGAAAAAATTTAGTGTGAAAAGTAAAGTGAAAAGAGACGATTATACGTGGCCTGGACATAACTATTTGGGACCAGGTAATACAATTTATAAAACAGTTGATGATGTTGATTTTGATTCTTTTGTTCATGATTTGGAGTATGAACTAGCAACATCGGAAGCGGATATAAGAGAAGCAGATAGAGAAGCTATATATAATTTTGTTGAAGGTTATAAGAAAAATGGTTCTCTTGCGGAAATTGCTGGCAATGTAGGAATATCTGTAAAATATCGATTTGAATCTATATTTGGAGTACAATATCCAAGCATGTCAAATAAAGCAAAAATATTTCCACAATTGATTTATGCTGCTAGAGAACGTCATTTTTCACAAGCGTGGGCAGCTTTTAAAGACAGACCAGATAAAGGTGGATTTCGAGATTTCCAAGATTTAAAAAAAAAAACGCTGAAATTTCAAAACAAATATATAAAGAATATAAAAAAGGAGGATATTATTACCAAACACTAAAAAGAGATTTCGATGCTGGACAAGCTAGTATAAGCTTTACAGCACTTGATACAAAAATTCTTGATGATTGTTTTTCCTAGAGCAGTGTCCGAATACTCGTGATCGTGCCAATTTTGCTTGAAAAGTTTTTTAACCCTTCAAAAAGCAATATTTTAGCAACCAATAAAATTCGATTTTATTCATTTTTTCTCAATAACAAAAGTTGCTTCACTCAAAGTGATATAATTCAAAAACTGGTCATCTGACTGCTGTAAAACTTACGCACGCGCATTTTGAAGGTTAAGGCTAGGAATCTGTGTGTCAGGTCTGGAAGGTGTCGATTGACATGTTATTGTGAGGCAAGTCGTGACGTGTAGCAAACTAAAACGGAACTCTGTTGCACTTATATAACATAACACAGAATTAAACTTAAATTTAGCTTTATTTAGTCTGTTTAAAAGCAAAAAAGTTTGCTGCTACAAAGAGCTACATGCGAGTTCCATAAAAGAAACTGCTTATATTTGCGCACATAATACTCACTTTAACATTTGCAGCCTTATGAGGTCATGTTGTGTTTTCTCGATTCTAAACGCACACACTCGTACTTATATACAGATGTATATGTAGCCGTATCACTTTATAAGCCAATACTCAGCATTTTTGATATGAAATACTTGACTGCTTCGGTGATGCCTCATAATGGCATCCTCTATTATTTGTAAGTGCATACAAAATCTGCTACTACTTTTTACTACTTTAATATTACCTATAAATGTATGCATTATGTGAGACGGCGCTCTTGCCGTTGTTATTGTTATGACTACTTTCAACTGTTCGAATGTGAGGGTTTTTGCTACAAACATATGTATATGTATGCAAGTGGGTGTATGTGGCATAAACAGTGTTGTAAACTTTAACTATAATACACATGAATTGCTCGGTGTTTGTCGTAGTTGTTGTTGTTGTTGTTACGTTATACTTTTGTGAATGTTGTACGAGAAAATAAAGATGCAATTTGAAATAGAGATGAAACTCATTCACTCACTTGACCATTAACTCGTTGCGCTTGAGTGTACATGGATAAGCAAAATAGAAGCATGTGTGGGCTTCACGCACACACACAAATACACGTATTCATAACGGTTCTTATAATAACACATGCAAACAGCGCACTTATGCTGTAACCGGTTGGCGAGTGTGCGCTCAAGTCCATTATAACAATAAGAAAGCCCACACACCCGCATCGGTACACAGACATACACACACACATATGCAGCACAAAGTAAGGATTTTGTAAATATGGCTTTGGGTGTTTTTAGAAGCTACATCCATTCGAACTGCCCAATACATTCAGCAGCACTAAAGGACAACAAAATAAACGGTTTTTATGATTTCATGTGTGTTTAGTGCACAAACGGGTGGCAGGGGTAGGAGGGGCTGACCACAAGAAAAACAACCGCATTGTTATGTTATGAGCACTTTCCTAAGTACAAGCGACTTCTCGGTGTGAGTATGCTCACATATCCGGTAGTGAAGCGCATATAAGTGATGTGCAGTTTGTCGGTCGGTTAGTCACAATAACCGTTCCTTATGCAGACGCACACATACACGCTGTCTGAAATATAGTTCCTCTCTACTCTCTCACTACTTTGCAGTGTAAGGCTTACATAGCGTTTCTGCATGTGTTTCTGACGTGGGATTCTTTAAATGCGTTCTCCCCTTTTGGGTTGTCTTCGAATTCATAGACAGTGCGGATTGATCTCATTGTTTTTGTTATTTTTGTAAATAATGTTTGCGGTTAGCACTGTTATTTGTTTGTCGTGCTCTTTGGCACTAGTAACGCTTTGGAGGCAGACACTCCACACAAACCCTGTAGGAAATCTTTGAAAATAGTATAAATTGATCTAGGCGTAAATTTTTGTGATCCTTCGTCCCATACAAGTTGATTTTGTGAATTTCAGAAATTCCTCTTCATCTTTCCAAAATGATAAAGTGACCGGGGATTTTTCAATATTAACTATATCATTATAAACATTGCAGTCTACTACGCGCTTAGTCGATTGGGAGCAAATTTGATCATGAATAGACACAAAATTATAGGTTGGACGAACCCATTAACTTTGTAGCAAAAAATATTACAGTCTTATCACAATTTAGCTTTAGCTATATAGATTTCTTTATTCAAAACAGAAGCAATATTTTAATGATCAACAGCATCACAATAACTAACATAGCTTTGGCTCAACATATACCAGATATATATCGGATGTTGTCTCTCATGTTAGTATCTTCTTATCAATTAGAAAGCTAATAAACTTGACAAAAGAAAAGGGTGCCAACTCAACGATCATCTCAATAATGTAAGAAGGAGAGAGATAAATTAACAGGCGAAAGATATTAAGCGATGCCGCTTGAGAGTGGTCATAAAAAATTCTATTCTTATGCTCGTTGCACCGATGTAAATATGTGTATTTCACGAAACTAAAGATAGCTACAACAGAGTGTGTAGTTCTTTCTTTCTGGTTCTTTTTTTCTCTCGTTATGTAGTTCTGCGAGTTCTATAAGTAATTTTGGTTTGATATTTTTCATTAAGACTAGGCAGAATGCAGGGTCTTCAGCTACAAATAAGTAAAGGAGATTTATAGGAGGACGTCGTGCATACAAAAAATGTAAATCTTTAAGTACGAGTGTATAATTGACACGCCCCATATCCAAAACATTACCAAATATCTTTAGAGCTGATCCAAAATGAACGTTGGGACTACGACATTTTCAAGCACTGCTTCTCTGGCAACTCGCACGAGGCTTCAATGTCTTCACGACCTCCACTTGATGCTTTGTGTTACTCTTCAAAACACATGTAGAACATTTTCAGTGATCCCGTAGCCGTGTTGTTTTTTTTTTTGGAAACACCAAATTTCTAGCAAAATCGTTGTTTGATTTGTTATTCCATCCCAAAAATCGCCAGACAAAGTCGTAATCAAGCAGCTGCAAAGCACACAAAAATTGACATAAATAGATCAAAGTCCACACGAACATTAATAAAGATTGTACCAAAATCAAAAGAAAAAAAAATATATTAGGTTGTCAAAACAGTCTTGCGGTATTTTCGTTAGTTGGCGCTGAGAGCGCGTAGTTCTAGTTTTATTCGTCGCAGCTCATGCCATACCTTTTTGGAAAGCTCATTTCACGTGCTAACACGTGTTTGATTGATTGTCGTTTCTTTTAAGTCGTTCGTGAGGTATAGCGTCGCAAACATGGAGCAAAGAGAAAATACTACTATGATAAAGGCAAAAATGCATCTCAACCCGCCAATAAAATTTGTGCAGTTTATGGACCCGATACAGTTTCCATTTCCACCGCACAACGATGGTTTCAACGTTTTCGTTCTGGTGTAGAGGTGGTCGAAGATGCGCACCCTCCGGAAGGCCTGTCGTCGAAAATTGCGACAAAATTGCTGAATTGGTCGAAAGAGACCGGCATAGTAGCAGCCGTAGCATCAGCTAAGAGCTGGGCATGAGTCATTAAACCGTTATAAACCATTTGAAGAAGTTTGGAGTCACTGAGAAGCTCGATGTGTGGGTGCCACACGAATTGACGCAAAAAACCATCTTTGACCGTATCGACGCATGCGAATCGCTTCTGAATCGCAACAAAATCGACCAGTTTTTGAAGGGTATGGTGACTGGCAATGGAAAGTAGGTCACTTACGATAACGTTAGGCGCAAACGGTCGTGGTCGAAAAGCGGTGAAACGGCCCAGACGGTGGCCAAGCCTGGATTGACGGCCAGGAAGGTTCTTCTGTGTGTTTGGTGGGATTGGCAGGGAATAATCCACTATGAGCTGCTCCCCTATGGCCAAACGCTCAATTCGGACCTGTACTGCCAACAACTGGACCGCTTGAAGGCAGCACTCATGCAGAAGAGGCCATCTTTGATAAACAGAGGCCAAATTGTCTTCCACCAGGACAATGCCAGGCCACACACATCTTTAGTGACGCGCCAGAAGCTCCGGGCGCTCGAATGGGAGGTTCTTTTGCATCCACCGTATAGCCGGATCTCGCACCAAGTGATTACCACCTGTTTCTGTCCAAGGCGAACGCGATTGGTAGTCTGAAGTTGGCCACAAGAGAGTCCTCTGAAAATTGGTTCTCCGAGTTTTTTGCCAATAGGGAAGCGAGCTTCTATGAGAGAGGCATTATGAAGTTGGCATCTCGTTGGGAATGCGTCATCGAACAAAACAGCGCATATTTGACTTGAATCGCATTATTGTAACCAATTTTACGAACAATTGAAAATTCAATAAAAACTTTAGAACTTCAACTTATTCGCTCCGTATTTCCAGGTAGTACAACTGTATATTGAATTTGAAACCTGAATTTGAAATAGCGTCCTACCACACATTTAGTAATAGTTTATTTCCATTAATTTTTAATTGGTTCCACTTGTATGAACCAACTATTGGAAATAATAATTTTTAATCTAATGAATGTAGTAAAAATCCCTACCGGGTACTCTGGTGATTTTATACATATCTGTATTTAGTTAGGTGTATGAGCACACAAAAAGGTTTCATTTTCATGAAAGATTTAGTATTCAAATGTGCAGAAAAAGTTTCATTTCTTCCGCTTTTGCACTTTTTGTATTTACATTTGTTGGCTTAGATAAATAAAACTACTTAAGCAGATGTGAATGTAGTCATCATAACACAAAACAAACCCTCACGCGCACTCGTAAAGTTAAAAAAATTTAACGTTTTTGACTATAAGGTGAAAGTTGGATTTTATTTCCTTTTTAGTATTTTTTATCGTGTAGTCGAAATGGGCTCTCAAGTCGACAAATAGATGCTGAGTGTAGAAAATTTTACGGAATAATTACAACGACAGCCAGTTCCACCGCAACGAAACTGATCCAAATTTTATACTACCTAAGCCGCTATTTTGGTGATATAACCCTATAACTTATCGGCATTAGCTATTTCAGGTGCAAATCTCTGTTGGTAAAGCTAAGTAAGCATTCTTATTCTTCACTTGTTCGAGTTTCCTTAATTTTGAAAACGCATTTTCTATTGCTAAAAGAAGATTCCCACAATTAATTGAAGTCTTAATCACACCATAATTCTTTAACTGGGTACATGGGGTCATACGTAGTAAAGAGAAACATTTGCGCTTAAAAAATTCTTGAAAAGGAGGCATGTTCTTTGCTCAAATAAGTTTGAAATAAATCTAAAAAATAAAGGTGTAATTTGAATGACCTTTATCATGGACAATGTCAGTACTAGGACTTCGCTTCAAGTATGATCGCAGAACGTTCCATTGATCGTATGGCAATTTTTTAGATGATCGCACTGCCAATCGTGTGCATTTTTCTGTGACATAGTTGAAAGGGATAGTTCAATATGGTAATGCTAAATATCGAACCGTAGAAAACAACCGTTATTCCTTTCAAAAGGCCAAGATCTCTTCCGCGTTTGAGGCCCCTAACACTCGGTGGCAGGGAGTTGGAGTTGTCTAAAGATTTCAAATCCCTTGGCCTCACATTAGAACCTTAGAGTAGGCATATGGATTTAACATTGTCCAAAGCCGACGTCTAGCAGATTCTGGTTATGCAAGCTAGGTATCATAAGATAGCTTTACACCAAGACCGTAAGGACATAGTCATTTATGGAGCGGTTGCTTTGGCATCTAAGGCAACACCGTCTGCAAGAGGCCTTTGACTATCGAAGCTGCAAAGGCTCGTCTAGTACTAAGATAAGGAACTATTCAGTGGTACATCGCTTATCAGTGTGCAACTGGGTACACCTTATCTGGGTGGCGTGGCACAAAAGAAGGTAGCTGAAAATGAGCTAACCAACGAACCAACTAACCAGCTCACCTCCTCGCCGCACTCTATAGAGATATATAGTCTCATGCACAAACTGCCGCTTCTACGGAACAGGAAGCTTTAGCACACTTAATTCTGGATTGTCCAGCAATTTGAAGAAGCAAGCTCAAGGTGCTAGGTTCCATCTACGTGGAAAGGGATGACTCCACCTCAGTTGCGCCCAGCAGGCTATCGGAATGGTTCAGGATGCTGGAAAGGTCCAGGTCCGGTAACCATATTTGATATGTGGAGGGCACAACAGACCATAGGTCACAATACAAGGCCTCATTTTTCGTATCTATCTATGTATCTGTTTCTTAGTTGCTGTACTGAAAAATAGTACACACTCAATTTGTGCAAATCATATGAAGAAGCATTAGCTCCTTTCCTCGCGCTGAAATATAGTATGTGTATACTCTTCACAAATTTAATTAATAAAACAAATATAAGCAGATGTTTCTCAATTTGGTAATATGTATATGACCTCATAACTTTAATAGAGATAGCTAATTGTACACTACTATAATATATCCCAGTGACCTTACCTACATTCTGAAGAATTCGTAAGCCTTGAAGGAAAGTGGCAACATCATGTACCTGAAAATGTAAGCATATCAAAGAATCCTTACAAATTCGAAATTTATATTATGTGTGCATTACATACTCATTTGTTTCGCGTACTTAACACACATAAACAGTATATGAAAGGGAACCCAGTCAGTCACTCATTCCTACAAGTAGAGCGTTGTTAAAAAGCCAGGTGGAATGTGCTCAGCTCAGCTTGCACCCCACAAAAAAGCGCGCCTCGTTACCGCTACCAACGACTATCAGCAGGGACCATACCACCACACAAGCGGTCATCGCCTGGGTGTGACGACTGTGCGCCTAAAAGTAGATAATACAAGAAGATGGCATAATTTCGTGATGCTTTCATCTCATTATACGGCAACTGTATATGTGTTTTGTCTTTGTACGCCACGCCACGCCACACGGCGTCATCAATGAGTGGCAACCGAAAGAGCTTGAAATGCATTCATTCGTCTTTCACTTTGTGATTCTGTGAGGGGGAAAATACTTCTACTGCTGATAAAGTAAAGAGAATGAAAACAAAGAAAGCAACAAAAAGTTAAGTGAGTGAAAGAATATGTTTTCATATTTTCGACGCGCACAAAGACAACACAAACCGATACATATATACGTACAGTACTGTTGGTCGCCAATTCTGGTGTATTTATGTAAGTATGTACAATTCTGCTTATGCTTTAAGCGCGTTGCATATGAAATATGAATTCACTTACGGGTCCTAGTGGCACCCATGGCCATTAAGCGCCGAACTTTCGCTTTAGCTGAAAGGTTGCTGCTTTGAAACCTTGCACACATGCATAAATTGCGGGATATGAGTGAGTGTGTGTTTGAATTGTGCTGGGGTTTTAAGTGTTAAGGCGAAGGATTTTCCATAAGCCTGTGTGAGAGGAGATTTCAAAAATATTATGGCTTTTAACAGAAACAAACAGCAAAAACAAAAAAGAAAATCACAAATGCTTGGGGCAACTGGGATGCACTGTAATAAAGAAAATTATTGGAAATACAGCGTAAGTCGCAGAGTGCATATGACACAGGCACAGCAAAAGAACTCACATATTCATATTCACAAGCATTAAAATGCCACTTAAAGGGTCACTTTTTTAGGTGTGAGTGGAAATATGCTGAGCTTGGCAATCTCTGCAAGCCTGTATTTTCATAGTGTTGGGTTATGTTGTGAGCAGGGTTTCGGAATATCAGAACACGCAGACTTTTCTATATTAGACTATGTTTCATACAGATTTTAAATAATCACGAATTTACAAAAATTATGTCCGACTAACTTCATCTACTCTTACCAAAGCCCTCATTCTCTATTTACTACTATCTCCGTGGATGAAAACATGAATCAATACCGAGCAAACTTTTTTAAAATATAGAGTGTTAATATAATAACACTTCAACCGAGTCTATGTTACCGGAATGGATCTGGATTTTTTTATTTGGTGAAAAACTTTCAACTCTGAAACACTGAACAAAATTTGGACTGCCCAAAATTTGGAGAAAGCTTTCTGGCGCTACAACATCAAATGCAGCAGATCTTTTATAAGTTTTAATTCAAATCGGTTGTCAGGAAAAAATTTTTTATTCATCTCAGAAGCTAGGTACCTTAAAAACAAAAGACTTTAAATAATCCTAAATATATTACACTTATAATTAATAATCTCTACAAACAGCAAAAATTAATTTTCTTCCAAGAAATTTGTTTTAAAATTTTTACTTCGGTTAAAGTTCTAGAAACACCTTCTAGATTATAGCCCAAAAGCAATATTTAGGAACTAATTTGAAAATATTTCCATATGAAATCAAAGGAGGGCTGAATGGTGCAACATGATGCAAGACGATCTGGTTAGATTAGGCAGCAGTGGTTGTTTCCAAATGACCTGTATACATTGAACACACGGAAATTTTAATTAAATTCAATTTCCCAGGATAAAAAATATCTCAAAAAATAATTGCCAAGTGTCAAATATGAGCGAGATCTGTCGACTAGTATGTTTACAGAAGCTGCTTAAGTCGATGCACCCGCTTTGCGATTTTAACAATGGCTAAAAATATTGAAGGTAGAATTTCTCTCAAATTTTGTATTTCTAACCAAATTTCGTCGTAAAAGGCATACGGTGACTCAGTTTTACCAAAAACACAAGCCTACGAGTAGTACAAAGCTTCCAAAAATGGTCGAGAGATCGTTGAACACATGCCTCGTTCTGGACGACTTTTGACCTCTTCAACTGATGACAATGTTAAAAAAGTTAAGAATATGGTGCTTCAAAAACGTCAGACAAGTAAGATTAAAGAGCTGACAAAAAAGCTCGACAATGATTTTAGTGGATATTTTGAGTATGAAATGCGACTCGTCCCGAAAAAGCAAAATTTTTTTCAAAAATTCACATTCATGGAGAGTATTATAACTGTAGATGAGTGATGAGTTTATGAGTTTAATGTGCAGACAAGTCAACAATTATCGGAATGGAACCCGTTTTCAGTCGATCGAAGAAATAAAACAAAATACGGTGAGGGAGGTTGTGGGCTCCAAAAGTGTTTCGCGTACTGGAAAAGTGGTTGGCATAAGTGTATTACATAAGTTGAAGATTACTTTGAAGGCGACAAGTTAATAATTGATGAATAGGTGATAGTTATTGTAAGAGTGTACATATGATATGAAAACCTGGAAAAATAATAAAGTCTTGCGAATTTTGAAAGGGTCAGAGGTCAGATCAGAACATCTAATTTTTGTGCGTTCCCGAATTAAATATAGTTTTTGTCAGCATCAATACAAGCTTGCAATGCTTTAAATAACTAAATTGGGAAGTAAAATCTGCTCCCTCTTGTTCCTGCGGTTGAAAATAACCAGTAGTGGTGAATTGCTGGAAAACCATGTTTATTTTCCAGAAGGACCATTTTAAAAAAATATTATTTTTCCACTTGATCATTTTTGAGTTTCACGAATTTTAGCTCTGTCGCTTCTGTTAGTTATTATTTATTCTGAACATCTTTTCCATGCTTTCCTACTCCTTTCGTAGCCGATCTAAAATTGGTAGCATTTCCAAGTATTTTGCATGGTTTACCCACACTTCGCTTTTATTTCGCATTTTCGTGTGACTCTTTTAACATTTTCCATCGCCAGGGTCATTCGTTAGTACCCGGTGGGTTCGAACATTTTTAGCTTAGTCTGACAGACAACATTTTTTCCTTTCTACACATTTGACTTTTTGTGGCATATTCTTCTTGGTATTTGTTTGTTGTTGCTTTAAAGTCAATGTTGCAACTTTCGTGCTTACAACAGAATCTTGTCTCGTGTTTCGTTTTACTTTTTTGCTGCATTCGTTGAGTAATCCCTTATTGACGATATCCTGCGGCATTTACCGAATATGATTTTGGCTGCCAATGTTAACGACAACATTCACTGCACAGGGATTACTCTGTTCGGTTTGCGTCGTTGTAGCGAGGCACTGAAGAGGTGGAGCGTGAAAAGTTTAGGGAATAAGCGCACCGGAAATGGCTAAATCTATTTGACAACTGACATTGCTCGAAAGTTTTTACTTATCCGCTCTTTCATTCTCGTTTCCTCTGTCGTATTATAAGGAAGAGCTCTTTAAATGGAAATGTTCAACATTTTGTGGTGATTGTTTTGCAATTTATAAAAAATAAAAAGAAACCATTTGAAATAAATTGTGTTATCTCTTGATTCCAAGCTTATACAATGGAAACTCATTAAGAATTTTATGATTTGAAATAATTCTATTTACCCAATTTATTAGGTCATATTAGTCAATCTCCAATATTTTGTGTGCATTAATAAATACATCCATCAATGCTGCCCAAATTGCACATTCTCTGTTTTACTATTTCTTTAATAGGATTTTTCAAGTAAATGTTAGGCAAATAAAAATTCAGTAGTCATTAATTGGTTAATACAATTTTGTCGGTTAAAAGTTTCGTTGTTAAGTATCACTTGAAACAAGGCAAGTTCAAGTATTTCGCACCTGTCCGAGAATTTAGAGGGTTCTTTACACACTCTGGCAATTCTGGCAATTCTGGCATGCTCTTGTCTTTCAGTCCATTTCCATGTATTTTCTTCACTGTGTGAGACATATAACTGCAATTCAGCGACAATCCTTCCCTGATCATAATAGATCTGTTTGCCAAAAAAGGTTCCCTTAGCTCCCATACACCCAATAACCCGATTTTCAAACTTCCGGTAGGCTTTGTACCGCATATATTAGCCAACATATGAGTTATTTCAATGAAAATGAGAGGACGTGTTTTACTCATAACAGTGTATCTTTGTGTCTAAAATGAATAAAATTATTTAAAAATTTGACCTAGCCCCTTTGTAACTGATGTCAAGATTTTCGAACATCCGGCTGAATCTACTTTATATGATTGGTTTTTTGGTAAGTTGCATGTTGATGGTATGTGGTATGCAAAACTTAGAGAGACACATATTACATCATTTCCTGTATATCCTAAAGTACCTGTATCGAGATAATGGAGATTTCGGGTTTTTAAGTAACTAGTTGTTATACTTTAAACGAGCTGAGCCGATAAAGTCATGTCCAACTGTCCATGTGTATATATGCGAAAACGTTTTCAGTTTTAAAGGCATCGACCAGAAACTTTTCACACACCCTCTTCTCACCAAGACGGTCAGAATCGCCGATATCGGGTCACTTTTGTGTATGGCAACCATATGAACTAAACAATCGGTTTTAAGTGTTTATACGGAAATATTTCTCATTTGATAAAATATCTTCAAGAACTTTAATGCAATATCTGAAGAAGCTATTCAGATCAGATCGGACCCCTATAGCATATAGCTGTCATACAAGCTAATCTATCAAAATCAAGATAAACATCTTTTTATTCTCCTATTTGCAAAAAAATATATAAGTGAAGGTTATTATAGTTTCAGTGCAACCAAATTGAACGTTTTTTAAGCTTTTGGTGTCCTTAATATCAAATTAAGCCATTCGATTATCCACAGTTCAACTTGATGGTTGCTTACGGAGTTTGAGAACAGTAATAAAAAGGTGGTGAGTTTTTCAAAGAACATCCTTAACCTTAGCAGAAGTCCATTGGAGCTAGTTTTTACTGGTTAAGATGTGTCCCCTCACTTAGGTCCACTTGGATTTGTGTGGTTATGTTTATGCGAACATAACGTACTATAAATTTTTTAGGAAAGCTAAATAAAATAAAAGTAAAAAAAAATAAGAAAACTTCTTTTTCAATAAAGCGATGATACCTTTAATAGGTGAATTTATTTTGGAATAAAACAGTATAAAAGGGTCTGTTCCTTTTTGTTAGATCGATCTGAGCACTGTGCTGATAGTAGTGTTGGCTTCATTAAAATTTTTCAAGATATCTTGGCAAATAAAAAAGTTTTTCGTACAAGGACTTGATTTTGCTCTACCCGTTTGTATGACAGTATATAAAGTGACCGATCCAAAAAAGCAAAAAAAAAAAAAAATTAGTTTAAGCTTTAGAACTATTTTCTTACCTCTATATTTCAACGTAATATTTTTGCCAATTGCACATTGAAAATTATAGATGAAGTCAGAGTAGTTTTATTAGGATTTAATTCATCAAAAAAATTAAAGACTAAACTGAACTTGCAAACAAAGTTGTTATTATAAATACATACACACATATGTGATATGTACGAGTGTATGTGCGCTCATGCAATTTTAATGAATACATTTGTGTTATCTTTTCATTTTCCATTTCTTGATTAGATTTATTATGCTATTGTCAGTGCTGTACTCCTGTCTTGACTACAATAGTAATACTTTGCATTCATAATACACCATAAGAGCTACACAGAGATAATGCTCACAGAAAGATCTTCTAAAAAATTTACATTATTTCGTAGGAGTCATTAAAATAATGCACACATAACGGTGAAGAGTTGCAAGAACATCGCATTTTAAGTTAAGTTAAATAAAAAGTACAGAGAATCTGTATGCTTTGTCTAATGAAACGAAAGTATTTGAGCAGCACATGAGATAAGTGCAGTGAGCACATATTCATTTCACATCAACAGCGAATATCGCACATACATATACCTGTATTAGTACCTTAAGCTCACCAACAGCGGCAACAGCGTCATTATTGCCGCACGACTAACATCATTATTAGCTGCTGGCTATTGCTGTAATTTTATTCCCGAATTCGCCAAATTGTCTTTGTTCTTAGCAGCGACCTTAATAACATCTCCGTATTATGCTGGCAACAGTCCGTGTGAAAGAGCTGATGCTGTAGCGCCACTTTGCGCTGATGATTTTGTCGTTTCTATCCGTTTCATGGTGACTTTCTGCAGTTCCAGCTCGGCTGTGAACCTTTCAACACTCAGCTCAAATATTTGTATGTCTATAACATGTGTGTGTGTGTCTGTGAGTTCCATGACACTCCTTTGCATTGTCCGTTATGCGCCGATTGCATGGTTGTCCCACCAGTTTGCGATTCTTCTACTTCGCTTCGGTTGGCGCATTATGTTGGCATTCCCGTTTGAACGGCTCTGTTAATTTAATCCGCGCTGTGGACACTAGATGGCGTTGGCGTTGTCTTACAGTTACTTAATGTATGTATGTATAAATATTGCTGTAGTCTAACTGAATTTGCTAGTGAATCAGATTTTCGCTTTCGCCTTTGTCCTTCTGTTAAAATTCGTTGTTATTGCTGCAGGGTAGCGAATGATTATCAAGCAGGAATCAAGGCAGAACCATGAGTATTTAAAATATTTTCACACTTATGTATATTGACTGAATCGTTAACATTAGGTTGGAAAGTATCTCCCTTCCGCCTTTTTGGCTTTTGAGTTTCGCGGCTATGTATAAAGCACTACAGAGCTCATCTCTGGCAATACTATACATCTTTCAACGGTTTTGACGTAACCTACAAAACAAATTGGATGTTGCGTTCAACAGTTATAGACGTGTAAACACGGAGTTCACCTTCGTTAAAGGCAAATCCACTAGAGGGGGGCATTATGAAGTTTTCGTCTAGATCAAAACAGATTATCGAACGAAACGTCGCGTATTTTAACTTAATCCGACCACTGTAACACTTTTTAGAAAGCAAATAATAAAAAGCAAAAAGGCGGAAGTGAGATATTTTCCAACCTAATATACAACTAGAATCATGTATCTTTTTTTTATTACCATTAGTTATTCTAATTATATAAATTAGTTATTATTGGTCCATGAACTAAAACATATATTCCATATTGACTTCCCGTCTCATAAATAAATTAAGTGAAATTACTCTATAAAGGACAATTTCACAGTATTGTCACCCGATCCAAAGGCAACTAGTGTTGTAACCTTTGTTAGCCGAAATCGATGCGTAATAAAACGCAGTCTTTGTTTTGTTCCAACTCATGGAGAGAATTAAAAGAGATCAGAAAAATCAGATCTAGCGTGATTACAACATTTAGAAATAACCCTCCTTTAACGATTCAATAAAAAATATACACCTTTATAAACTAATATAACATTTTATACATAAATGATCCAACATAAAAATGATAAGTTTGAAATGTTGGTAGATATTTTTTCGACATATTTTTTATAAATTAATCTTTCAATCTCTAGTCGATCAAGGTCATACCAGAAAAAATGGACTTCGTATTCACTTTGCATACTGAAATCATGCTTTTGGACTTTTGTGAAGCAACCGTTACCTAAGTAAGCTAAAGGTCAACGAAGAGGATGTGAAAGATGGACTCTTTGAAATACAATTTTTGCTACTTTCAGGATTGTTTAGGGGATTTCACTATGTGAGAGAAAACTCGCCAACGAATATATTCTTTATACAAGGTGCATTCCAAAGTAAACACTTTTTGAATCTAGCGTCCCCTGATGGCGCCATCTATTTACTTATTGGTGCGATAGAATCTGCTATCTCTATCGATTGTCCAGTGAGAATTTCATGACATTTCATTAATTGGAAGTGAAGTTATTGCGTTTTAAGTGTCAGTATGTTTGTGTTATCGGTGCAAAAATGACCTTCGAACAAAGAGCCAACATTAAACTTTGTTTTGAAATTGATAAAACTTTTGCCGAAACATTTCAATTGATAAAACAAGTTTATGACAATGATTGGCTATCCCGTAGCAGAGTGCACGAGTGGTTTCAACGTTTTTAAAGTGGTCGTGAGGACATAAGTGACGATCAACTTGTGGGCCAATAAAAATCCGTGATCACCGCAAATTCCATCGAAAAAGTACGTGAATTCATCAAAAATCAGCCGAAATGATCATTGAAATTCATGAAAATGGAATTGAACATCTCCAAAACATCAATTTATTGCATTTTGACCTAACATTTGGGCTTAGGAAAGGTGTATGCACGGTTTGTTCCGCACAAATGGACTGACGACCAAAAACTGCTCAGAATCCTACATTCGAAGAGATTTTAACCATTAACCACTCCCCGTTTTCACCTGATATGTCCCGTGCGACTTCTTCCTTTTCGGAAAAATGTATTTTCTCATGAAAGGAAAGTGTTATGCAGACGCAGAGACCATTCAAAAGGCTTGCATCTGCATACTAGCGGCCAAACCGGCCAATGAGCTAAAACACTCGTTCGACATGCTTTTGGACCGCGCAAAAAAATGTATTGAAGCAGAAGAAGACTATTTTGAATAAAAAAGTGTGTTTTTGTTTTTAAGTCCTGTTTACTTTGGAAAGCTCTTTGTATACCACTTTCGGTCGGTGACGAGCACGATTAGTTTGTTAATTAGTTTAGACTGGTGTTGCCCTATCAGGGAAAGTTAAATGAGTACAGCCTATGTAGTTTTGCATCGAAGAAATAATAAGCGCTTCTAGAGTCATAATCAAATCATAAATGGAATTGGTAAGTGTGTCAACTCATGTTTTGAGGGTAATTTGTGGATGTGCTCAAAACCGTAAGGGAAGTGAGAAAAACTTAAGCTTTGGCGGCACAGAAAATTCCAATGCGGGTCTGAGAATCAAGCAAAAATATGCGGAAACGCAAAAATGCCAATCAACAATAATAAAACGGGAATGAAAAGTTCGATAAACAGCACCTAAGATGCACACAACATTCCGCAAGACATCTCTAGTACGGCTTAGATCTATTCAGACACTTGAAAATGTTGAGCCAATAGCTGCGTGCAACTATCGCCGCATTTTTGAACTTGCCGCCTTTCGATGTTGCAACACAGTATGCCATATTAACTAGGCGGAAGAAGGAGAGAGGCGCACAACAATCCTAGGCGGACTAGCACTCCATACATAACTGTTCCTGAGTGCGTGAGTGTGTGAGAAATCCACAGTTGAAATGTTGCAAAGTGGTATGCGCTTGAAAAGCGTGCAAATACGTAAAGCTGCTTAAGATCCAATCGCCGAATAGCCGCGTCGCCGAAGCAAGCTGCACACACGCCTTAATGGCCGCGATTTCCGCGCGTCAAGCGGCGAGCAATGCGGCGCATACACGATTTCGAAGTACACTCTACCGAAAGACTTGCGGAACAAGCAACAACAAGATAAGTGTATTCATCGCAATGCGTACAGCAATAGAGGAAGAAGCAGCCGGAATAGAAGAAAAAGCAGCGAATTTTTTCGCGATTTATTTTCTGAATACACTTGTGGCTGCCTTAGTGCGGATTTAGAGTTTTGAGGATATTCTTTAAATATCGTTTGATACGCAATCCTTTCCATGCTTGACAATGGAGATTTTTCGCTTTGAATTTTCGGCAATCGAGCTGTGGTCTCGAGCTTCTCCATGCATTTTCTAGCTTTACGGCTTCACTTTGTTATTGTTTTTTTCTTTTTTTGCTCTTCTTCGCGCTGATATTCGATGCGTTGGTTGGTTCTGGAACCGAAACAATCAGCGATGCGAGTTGCACTGCAACCACTGTGACATTCGGGGATTTTCACTGCTTGACAGTTGGCTTGAAATTGCAACTGTCAATTGCATTTAATTCGTTTGCTGCTTTAAATGTTTGGCGGTTGTGACCTTCAAATTATTTGCCACAGTAGTGGCAGTAACAAGGAGAGCAGACATTTTAGTTAATATATTTGACGTGAAACAAAATAGCGAATCGCCGAAGGAATGTGCGTGGCAGCAAATTAAAGATTGAAACAAAAGAAGTTTTGAAAAGACTGAAGTAACAGATTGTTTTTGCGATTTTAAAAGAGAGTGGGGCATTGGTAGAGAGTGTCAGTAGTACATATTTTCCATTGCATTTAACTATGCAATCAGAGGAGTCGAATTCGTATTTTTGGTTTGACCGCTTGTGGAAACTTGGCTTACACTTATTAATAAACGCATCCAAGAGACCTCTTTCCTACAGTATATGATGCTATTTAGTCGCAATCTGAATGAGTGTGCGTGAGTGTGTGCATCGTGGTCGTTGGCGAAACATGGATGTAGTGGTGCACCAAAGAGACTAAGAAAGGGCACAAAATATGCAATTACTTAGAAGGAAGCGAACTCTGTCTTATCGGCTAGAAAAGAACTCTTTTCAGATGGTGGTGGAGGGTAAATTTTTCAATGTTGCTTTTTTGTTGCTGTTTTTTGGTTTTCGACGGAACTTACCAGTTAATCCCCGCACCACTATCGCCGATAAGATTAAGTGAGGTGTAAAACAGACATTCTGATGACTGCTTAAATTACACGTTTGGTCATCACAAAAATCAGTGAAAATAGCTTTAAAGCAGAAATTGTTAGAGGTGATGCAATAGGTTCTCCACTTAAAAAAAAAATGAAGACTATATGTTGGCTCTCACGTCACAGTCTTTTGACTGTCAGAACTTTGGAGTCATAGATAATTGCGTCTATCTTGGAACCAGTATAAACACTAACAACAACGTCAGCCTTGAAATCCAACGCAGAATAACTTTTGCTAACAGGTGTTACTTCGGACTGAATCGGCAATTGAGAAGTAAAGTCCTTTCTCCACGAACAAACACCAAATTCTGAAAGTAACTCATGATCCCCGTCCTGCTATATGGTGCAGAGACTTGGACGAGTCGAGGTTGCGAGTTTTCGAGAGAAATATATGTGAGTTATGCGACGTCATTGACATAGTTCAGCGAATTAAAAGACAGCGGCTACGCTGGCTAGGTCATGTTGATCGAATGGATGAGAACACCCAATCTCTGAAAATAATCGCAGTTCCTGCCGAGGGAAGCAGAGGAAGAGGAAGACCTCTACTTCGTTGGAAGAACCAGGGGGAAAAGGACCTACCTTCGCTTGGAATATCAAATTTGTTGTTAACTCAGCTATAATAGCGTTAACGGTGTATACGCCAGTAAAGAAGAAAAAGATTCTCACAGGTAAAAGTCTAAGGGTGTGATATCACATGATCTCCGTGGCAAATCTATCTGCTCAACGAAGTGTTCTCTCAATAAATCTTTTGATTGATGTGATATGTGGAAAGTGGCGCCGTATTGTTGATACCAAACCGATGTATCCACCGGATACGGAACCACACCGAAACATTGTTTTTTGGACGACACGACAGCTGACAGAGTCTTCAGGTTGTTCTTCATCACAAATGAGGCAATTTTAGTTGTTTACATACCCATTGAGCCAGAAGAAGGCCTCATCGTTCAACACAATTTAGCTCGAAAATGTCAGATTCGTCTTTTTAAGAGCCCAAGTGCGAAGCGATGTCGCTTGGGAATGTCAGGTGGCTTCAGTTTTTGCACAAGCTGTATTTTATACGCTTTCAATTTAAGATCTCGACGTAAAACGTGCTCATTTCAAGTAATCGATTCGACGCCGTCTTCGTTTACACTCTCAGCTACGGCTGCTCTATTTCCTCGCTGTGTGATGGACGTTCTCTAATCGCCCGAATATTGTCCAACAGTGAATGCTGGGTCTCAAGATGGGTGATTGTATAGCGAATAGAACGCTCAGTAGACCAATTATATTGACCATAAGTTGAGCGAAGCGCGCGAAACGCATTCTACACAGAACGTGAATTTTCTTAATGAAGTTGAATGATTTGTAAACGTTGTTCAGGCGTAAGTCTTTCTATGATAAAATGCTAAATAATACTGAATAAGAGTAATATGACAGCTTGACGCGAGTCATGCGTGATCTATCAAAAACAAGATAAAAAGTACCTTTCCTTGGATCACCTGTTAGATATGGTTTTATTGCCACGAATTTCAATGGTACCGTAATAATCTACAAATCTGCAATCTACAGCGTTGTTATTTGTACACCGATCAGTTCTAAATATAGTTTATTAGAAAAAATTTCTCAAGAACGTTCAATCGAATTAAAGTGTTCCATTTCTGTGTTTAAATGCTGACAATTTCATTGAATTCCAACTTCTTGCTGACCAGTTGCCAATTTCATTTCAACTATATATATCACACAAATTTTGCCCAAAAAGACATACAAAAGTGACACACGCTCGCAATGAATTTCTAAAAATAAAATATTGTACTTTGAAAAGTTTGTTTCTTAAAATTTGTTACCTCAAACTCACGCTGTGTCCAACATAATTATCCATGTTCTACGTGAGCGCAATTTTTTTCTTAACTAAAAACAAAGAAAGAAGCAGCAAGCAACACATATTTTCATACAGAACCCAAGAAATAATTTCGTCGGCGCATTGCCATTGCCGACATAAGGGAAACAACACCGGCATGCAGACAGCGCCACAACTTGTGCGAGAAACATCAACAATAACAAATTTGAAACATTTAGCAAGTTAGCAGCGTGTCTGTTTGCCTGCCGTCAAATAGAGCGAATTGACAGCGAAACATGCCGCCAAGCGCTGCGCCGCCGAAGAAAGCATACACGCCAAGGTAGTGACGGTTTTTAGCTGTTGCTTGTGCTCCCCATATTTCGGTGCACTTAATTGAGCGTATAATTGATTGGACTTTTCTGCTCTGTCTTGTTATTGTTGTTTTACTTATTGTTCAGTGCCACCATTGAGGGTATGTTTTTCTCGAATTCCTAACATCGTTTGTCTTTAAATTTTTTTCCACGAATTTTCCTTTGTTTTGTTGCTGTTCTGCTTCTGTGTTGTTGTTGGTATCATGTTTTATATGTTTCTTTCATTTTGTTGTATTTTTCCATTTTTGCTTATATTGATTTGTAGTACTATGCTTCGCATTTGTTGTGGCATATATAATTTCTCTTCGTACTTTTTGTTATTTTTGTTGTTGTAATACAATTTTTGCCTTGCTTGTGCTGGAATTTCGTGCTTCATTCTTTTGGCAAATATTTCATGCGCCTTTTGATTATTTTCTTCTATCTACGACTGCCGTTGGAGGCACTTAATTAATTATATTTATCACAGTTTACGGCTGTCAGCTCTCGGTCACTCCCCTGAAAGTATTTCTGCCGCACTGCCGTAGAATTTTCAAACGCCTACATGAAGCTTTTCTATATACTTATTTGCTTTTGCGTTGATGTTGTTTTTGCTTGTATGTGTATGTTAATAGGTTGTTTGACATTAATTGATTTATTTGCCTTTTAATAAATTAAGCGTGTTTATTTTTCATATGAATTCGAGTGCACTTCGAGGCGGAGAAGAGTTTACTGAATTAGCAGTTTGCTTGAAAGTGTGGGTTACGTGAGTAATTAGTTGTTGAACTTGTTGCACTCGCTCCACTAATAGTTATTTTGTTGGTGTAAGGTCTTGATAGGATAAGCTGTTCAACTGAAAATATAATGTTTGACTGTCTAAGAAATAGTTTTTTCTAAAATACCTTCATTGAAGTGTATTGAGTATTTTCTAAAATCAATTTATACGAAAATTGCTACCATTCTACAGCAGAAACTGTTTCTACCATCACAAAGAGTATAAACCATATTTCCCTTACCGCCATTGCGTATACGTAACTTAATTATTTCATTTTCGTGTTATTAGCAATGAAGTATGTTGCATCCAAAAGCTTAAACGATGTGATGCGGGATGTGCTTACATACATGTATGCATTTATGTGAGTTGTTAAAATTTTGACAGCGCAACACGTAGCGCAAATTACAGCTGTCAAAATGTCGATTACACGATCAATTCGATTGTATGCAATTATTAACTTGCTTGTAAAGATTAGCCATGGCTTTGCATGTTTAGGCTTGGCATTAGAGGGAGAGAAAGAGTGCGATTAAATTTAATTGAAATACCAACTGATGGGAAAGCTACTGCTAAAACTATGTAAGCTTGTTTTGCAATACCGCAGCAACGGATAATGGCATTTTGTCTAGTAAAAGGGATGGATTTCGTAAGAATTGCTTATGCATATAAATAATAAAGAAAATTTTTAAACCATGAAGGCAGTATGAATGTTCGTTTCTACATATTCAAACTAGTCGCTTAGTCTTTATTAGATATCGTTCTGAAATTTTGCAATCGTTTCCTTTTCTCTCCAAGAAGCTGCTCATTTGTTTGAACCGTCGATGGTATATAGCTGTCATACAAACTGAACGACCAATATGAAGTTCCTGCATGAAAAAGTATTTTATTCGACAAGACATCTACGAAATTCGGCATAGATTATTGTTTAACTCAAAGCTATAATGCCTGAATAAGTATTTCAGTCCTGGCTTGGCCACTATTTGAGGCGATTCACCGGCCTTCAACCAAGACTCTTTCCGCTTATATTATCGTATGTGATCAATTTTTCGTCACCAGTCACCATCAGCTTCAAAAATGGGTCGAGTTCCTTCCGTTTCAACAGCATATCGCAGGCGTTGATTTGGTTTCTTTTGCGTCAAATCATGCGGCACCCAAACATCAAACTTTTTTGTATATCAAGCCTTCTGGTTTAGTGACTAACTACCATCTTCTGGGCGATATCATGAGATTCCACAGACCGGTCTAACTCAAAATCCATGACTTCATCAGTATTCGTCGTCACAGGTCTTTCGCCGGCTGGTTTATCCATGGTGTCGTTTTCACCCGCTCGAAACCATTCCTCCGCAGTTCGAAGTGATAGGGTACCATCCCCCGAAACACCATTATTCTCACGGAACGTGTCTTTAGCGGATTTGCCTTTAACGAGGAAAACTTTAAAATAGGGAGAATTTCGGCGTTAGTGAACTTCTTGTTTACATGTTGAATGCAATATCGAAATTAATTATGCATAGCGTCGTTTTAAAGGTTATATCAAGACCTTTCAAGATGTATAGTATTGCCAGATACGAGCTCTGTAGCGCTTTATACATAACCGCGGAATGCAAAAGAGAAAATGGCGGAAGGGAGATATTTGGCAACCTAATATGTATGTATATAATCACATTCTTGGCAGACATAAAGATCACAGGAGAGCAGTATTTATTGTTTTCCATAGCAGCACTTATTAAGTGTTCTAAAGCCAAACTGATGATTCGGAATAAGCTGTTTGTCTTCCAATATAGAAAAGAGTCTGCGTAAAAATATTCCTACGAATACTTTTGAGATAATTATCATTAGACAGTAGTCGATGAGAATTAACTAAATGTTCAGGTCTACCATGTTTAGGAACTAAAATAACTTCAGCACATTTTTTTTGCTTTAGGAAATAACAAAGCCTGAGATTTCCGGTAAAAAACGTGAAAATCAAGTGCAAATGAATTTATCGTGGTACAACTTTGCCCGTATAGGGTGCTTAAGACCCTTCTTATGACCAAAAAGTGTCAAAATCTGACTAAAATTGTTCAAGCCCTAGAACCATCCGATCAAAAGCCTTGAAATCGAAATATGAAACAAAACACCTTTTATCGAAAAATAATTAAAATTTTAACAAATCTTCTTATAAGCATACTCCCGAAAAGCTAAGCTTTCTTAATAAAAAAATAATATATTTATTTAATTTCTAAAGTAGAATACATACGATATTTTTCCTTGTTATAGCGAATCACACCACAGAATTTTAGAAAGCTTTTTCATAGCATTGGAAACAATTCCGAAAATAATAATTTTTTTCTTAATTTATTAAATCGATTTCTCTTAATAAAAAATCTCAAATCCTTTTCGAATTCTTTTTTTGTTTAATAAATATGTAATATGTACTACCTTCACAGCACTTACGTGTGGTTCTGGTAGCTATGCTACAAAGTTGACATTGAGTAAAAAAAATTTCTCTTGCTTAACTGTAGTTTTTGTTATTATAACATGAATTTTTTAAGCTCCACTTGTTGCTGCTGCCAGAATTCGACCAGTGCCTTCTCTTTTCTCTTCAACTTCGTGTCCTCAAAGTATGTTTGTTTATTTACATAGAGAAAACAACTTGCGTGCCTTTGCTGCTATCGAAATTATGCTCATTTCCGGCCACAAATTTGTGTGTTACAATTTATCGTCGGCACAAGGAAGCTATAGCAATATATCCCTAACAGCGTACCATATCTAATAGACAACGGTGCGATATGAAGGCAAATATATGGTATACAGCCGGCTGGCGTTTGTGTCGGAGCAGAGCCAATCGTCACAGACACTTTGTCGAACTAATAAATTCATTCAAATTGATATAAGAAAATTGCATCTGAAAGTTTTATGAGGCAATAAAAAGTGCAATGCACGAGCACTACAATCGCGCATGTATGCGTGTGTGTGTGAGTGTGTGAATTTCGACTGCAGTGTACAAACAAAGGAAACTGGTGATGAAAAATATGCAAAAATACATAATATAAAACAACGTACTTACCAGGAATGCAGGCACACGGATGGGCAGGCGGGTACGCGGAAAGGTATGCAACTGGCAAGCAAATAAACATACAAGAAAATGAGTTGTTATGAAAGACATAGCGGCACTGTACCAGTCGGTTGGTAGGTGCGAGCATATGGGTGTGTGTGTGTGCGCCTGCACTTGGCTGGGGATATTGGCATCCACAGCTGCTTTTGCAGTTGCATACTTCAGTCATTCGAACAACATCAACAACAGCAACAACAACACAATAAGTCAATTTGAATATTGGCTGCATTTGTTTTTCGGTTCATTGCCGCTTGTTATACGCGTGTACTTGGCGTATACGTAACATTCGGAGCGAACCTTCTCATGTACACTTATGAATGCATATGAATGTGTGTATGTGGACGTGGCACGATTTTGCATTTACAAATTTCGCTGCTACAAAAGGAATGCGTGTCTGCCTTTTTCCATAATCTACTAGCGGCAGCTGGATGCTACTCGCAATTGCACTATCTTCGCCACACGCCCGGCATATGAGCAATCAGTTGCATTGGCATAGCGGTACATGGGCCGAGATATGTCACCGGGTATGCGTGTGCAACAATGCGACAAATTCAATTGCGAATTATGAACGTTGCAATGTGGCTAATGGTGGCTGTTGCATATCGATGGCATTCTCCGCCGACGCTGTGCTGGGGATTATTGCTGCGAAAATTCCATTATTCTTCCTTTCCTAAATGGCCAGTCGTGCGTTCGGCAGTTCGAATGCTTCAATCCAAAACACTCGCATGACATATCTAATCTTCAACCAAACATTGGCTTTTATCACTTTTGCCTTAGTGTGGTTGGTTGTGCCTCTTACATTCCGTTGAATTGTCATTGCAATGCGCTCACACAACTGCTGACATTTTTGCGTCTCTATAGAGTTGAGATCTTTCGCTGTTGTTATTGATACTAAAAATTTTAGTATTATAGAGAGGATCTTACTTGCGGGAAAATCCTTAGGTGTTTGTGACATCGACTAATCAATTTATAGGAAATAGTATGTCAAATTATGAAACGTGATCGTTAATCCATAAAGTCACATGGTTTAAATACAAATGAATCCTTTGTGAAGGCGAAATATGTGAAAGATACTCATCTCTTGCGTATTGACAAATCGTCTGGAGCATACCACAAATCTGTTAAAACAATTGATTTTGATTATAAGTAGCTCAACTGACTGAGGGTTGAAGAGCTATGATACCTTAATACTAATCTGGCAAAGACAGGAAAACCATGAAGGCCGAAGAGATTTTAGCAAATACATTCTTTACAACGTGAGGAATCGGTATCGGGTCTCTAGTCTTCCAATATGAGTGTCGATCGGATAGTAGGAGGTTTCAACGTCTATAGTCAGGGAAATAAAAATATTGTTGAGGGTAAGGTGCAAACCTCTTGCGATTAGCCATGACTATAGATGCCTCTGCAAAAGCGGATCTATTGTCATTGTTACAGCGGTCGTCAGGTATATGTTAGCTCTAATTCTCCACCATTTATCCGCAGGACGACAAAGAACAGTATATTTATTATGAAATTTTCTTTCCGTGCAAGTTCACCGTCTTTATAAATTCCATCAATTCTGTGACCAGGCTTCCTTACATTTGTAGTATTTTGTTGCAACTGATGTTAGGATTAACTCTTCCTTAACAAATGTCATGTTAATGGACAATGAAGCCACTGAGTCTGTGAAAAAAGTTAGAATCCGTACCGTAAACGTTTTAAAAAAATATTCTAAGTATAAATTTGTAGTGGACTGGATATAAAATATCCTATCAATAATCTTCACTGAGCTGGAAAGCATTAATAAAGAAGCTTACTGTTCCAGCGGCTCAAATGTCTTCCATATGTCTGCTGCGGTTTGATGGCGGACAGGGTAGCGACAAGAATGGACTTAGTTGTTGCTGCTGTTGCTTACTAGCGTAGACAACGCTTGCGCGGTTAACAACATCGCGCCAGTCGTTTCTTATTTACGAAATTTCGCGCCCATGCGAGTTACCATGGAGGATAGTATTATATGTGGAAGTTCACGCAAGTGCGTCATTTTCTTGGAAATGGTAAAAAACTATTCTATATGGGTCAAACAGCGCACGACTACTGGTCTTAGATCAAGTATTCTCTGGGAGCAAAAAAAAACATCCGTTTGAAGGCGAGCTAAAGTGAGAAGGCAAACATAAAGCCCCCCTCTCAAGGTTGTGTGCTGCGTTTGGGACCCGCCACTTAAAAAGCACTATCAATGAATCAACGAATAGTGCTATGAAATCTTAGTAATGAAAGATTATATAGTATATTTACTATGAAATTTTACTTAATCGAACAACTTGTTGAACCACGTTAATGCTCACTACCTTTCTTAATAGACGTACGTGATTCGGCAAGTAGTCCGTCAATTGGACAAATGTGACTATTTCCACTTTCCGAAAATAGATAGATCCATATGGTAATTTTCTCGCTGAGTACAGAAGAATTAATTTTTTAAGTTCTTTTTTTAAACCCTGAACACGGTTATTAAGTTTGCCACTACGTTTGTAATACCCAGAAAGAAACGTTGAAGACCCTATACAATATATGTATAGTATATATATTTATGTTTAGGATGACGAGTTGAGTCGATGTGGTCATGTCAGCTTGCCGGTTATAGCAGTGTCTTTATGTAATCAAAGATTTGAACTATCTCCGAATGGATTTTGAACATACTATATATAAATCGATAAAATCTATAAATTTTAAATCTTTCTAGTGATAGAAAATCGAATGAGTATTGGCTGAGTTCATGATATTTATCTGTAACAACCTTTTGTTTCTGTGTTAGTAGGACTTGGGGTTAAATATCATATACTAGTTCACAGCAGTTGTTTGCAATATCGAAATAGTTTATGCATTGTCGGCAGACCTAGCCCGTGTACTCGTAGACAAGAGTAAGTATGTAAAGCCTGCCCTTTGGTTTTCTGATGTATTTTGTTAACACAAAATTTTGATTGACCGAGGATTACTTTTATAATGTTTTCGAAAAGTCTGCCTCTGAAATCTACTTCATAAATTCATGTAATTTTTTACCAAAATCAAATGGTGTTTAGGTTTTTTCCAACCACATTCGTATACTTATAAGATTGGCTCAGTTTATTTGTTGCAGATTTTGTTTGCGCTCCTAAGCTTCTCCCTGTTTGATCAATATGATTTAAAGTTGCCTGTGAAGCACTATTCTCCTAGCAAAATAATTTTTACATTTGATCCATTGTTCGAGCGACATGAACCAAGAACTCTCCAGAGGGCTATTACGCTGCTGCAACTGTCGTCAGTAACCTTGACTGTGCTACTTAAAATAACCACAACTGTTTAAAATAATTTCCCATGAACCCCCAACCAAAACCAAGCTTTACTTACGCCCCTTTTTTAAGTTAGAAACTAATGACCTATTAAACTTTGAAGCTAATTGAATGCACCGCTAGTGGGCAGTTCGAAATGAGATTGCTGATTGGAAAACTGTATAAAAATATGCAAATGTTAATGGCTTCATTTAGCAATCAAGCTGCTCTAAAAGGCCAAAACCATTGCTCGTTGTTGCTATTTTCAATATCGTATGCTCACTAAGTTCATATAGAGGTCATTTGAAAGTTTCCTATAATGTGAAATGCGATTGCCTATTAGTGTGGTTATTTACATTATTTTCACATTAACATTTGACGATTGTATTGTACCCAAACATAGAAGTACTTATTGATACAGTACATATTACATAGATGTTGTGGGATATTTTTGAAAATTGTTCCGGCTTATGAAATCGCAGAAATTCTTTAGCACCGAAGTAATGGGTTCTTTTATGTTACTCCTTTATTTTCTAAGGTAGTTATGTGTACTAATATGCAGAAATGCTGCCAAACAAGAAAAAAATAAAGACTAAGAATTGAAAAATTGGAAAGAAAGGCCAAATAGACAGCTGATAATAAATTCGGTAGAACCAATATAGCTATACTGAGGGTAATCTTGAAACTGTTGAGTAGCAAGAATTAAACAATATGACTGAAAGCTGAAACCTAAAAATAAAATATTCAAAGAAAATAGTAAAGTTATGATAATATAGAGGAAGCCATACAGCTGGAAGTGACATAAGGGGGCCTTTAAAATAATAGTCAAATTTCAGAAATTTTACGATGAAGGGGTATTCACTATCTAAGCAAATTATTTTCTTCATATTTCTAATGATCATATATTAAATGATGTTTGATATAGCTGATATAAAGAGAAATATTATAACAGAATTTTATTTTGTGTATTATGAGAATGTATGTAGCAAAATTATAATATGTAATGAAAGCAAATGTTTAAATTGGAAAAGCATTTCCTATGGTATAAGCTTGAAAAATGGGTCGTACCACCCACATTCATATTCATTTGGGTTCATATGCAGATGTTTAGTGTCATCAACGAATAATAGAAAAAAATAATTCTACAAATACCCCCTGTACTCAATTGAAAATTTACAGCATGCCTACTGTCCAAGTTATAGCACAGTTTATTTTTTTGTTTAATGGAGTTTGGCAGATCCTATTTTCCTCATCTGAAATACAAGGAGTACCCACATACACGTGTAACAAGATTCATCAAGACATCTCTAATTTATATTTGTACGGAGGATGAATAACCAGACATACCGAATTCGACTCTTTTCGTCGTTCTGATCGCTTTGGTATATACAATTCTATATCTTTCTCGAGTAATTTTAGTTGTTAAACATAATTGTTAAGTAAAGAAAGCGATTATATACATGTACAGTATACCTAGGAACAAAAAAATCAAATGTAAATAAAACTATAAACCCAGAAGTTAGGCAACATGCAGATGACTAATTTCAACACTCAATACAAGAGGCGCTGCGCATTAAAAGTGTTGAAACCGTAAGGGCTAACGGGGAATGCCTGCGTGTGGTTAGACCGTGAATATATTGTCAAAAGGAAAAAAATACACCAAACGCAAATAAATCATCGCTGCATTTACCGCATTTTTTGATTAAAAGCGGACACTTACGGCAAACATATGACGGTCATATGAGTGAAATAACGGTAAACATTAAATTAAATACAGCTGTACAAACGCATATTCCTGGGGTCTTGATACACGGCTATGTCCGCATGCGTGTCTCATATTTAAATTGCGAGCCTGCGTGTGTCTTTGCATTGCGGTCACTTTTATAAGGATTACCTTGTGCTTTTCTCCTCCTGCTGGTTAATCATAGTGCGAGTGAAAAACCAACAAAAACAAGAAGGCATGAAAAAAGTGATTAAAAACCGTAAAATGTACGGACAAGGCAACACTCGGCTGTAATATTATTTGCTCATATCTCCTCCTTTGTCACTTGACGTTGAATTATTGCTTGAAGTCGCTCAAAACTCACACGCTTGACGTTTGCGTTCTTGCGTGCTTTCGTGCGTGTGGCCGACTGTCCTCTTTTATAACACATACGTACGTACAAATGTGTATGTGTAGCGTAAACGCATTTCCGTTTTGCCGTACTTGCCAATGGTAAGTGCGGTATTCTCAGTTTCAAGTGGCTTAGCACAGCTGGAAATACCAACAATGTTACGGAAGTGGTAAATGGTTATTTACATATATTTTCTGGTATGAAATCAAATGTTATATTCATACAACTACGTCATTAGAAATTGCAGAAAAGTTTATTCCAAAGAAGGAAACAAATTATCTGCATAATACTTCCCAATCCGTTAGTCTTATAACGCAACTCCGTTTATTTGTTATTTTCTTACGACAACTCATAATATAAACCTAGTACTTAAAGATGGTCTCGATTGCGATTATACCAAATATCGAGGAAATGAAAGAATTTTTAGAAGCTGATGGTTGAAGCACTCATGATATTATAGTTTTCCTCTTCTTTATTGGCGTAGACACCGCCTACGGTCAGCCACTTGGTGCCAATCGCCAGGTCCTTCTCCAGCTATAGTTCATCGCTTCACCGACTGTAGTATTCACCATTCCCAATGCGCAAAGCATGTAAATATTCCACAGAACCTTTTTCTCGAAAAATTGTAACGCAGGGGATGATAAGTAATATTTTATCTTTCTCATTCATGTCTAGACTTATGAGCTTCGTTTCTGCTGTTATAGCAAAAAATATCGATGTCATCGGCTTACGCCAACAGTTGTACACTCTTTTAGAATATGATATCTTCTTTATTCAGTTCTGCAGCCCGAATTATTTTCTCCAGCAGTGGAGTGAAAAAGTCGCACGATAGAGAGCTCCCTTGTTTAAAAACTCGCTTGGTATCGAACGGCTCGGAGAGCTCCTTTTCGATCATAACGGGACTTTTGGTATTGCTTATCGTCAGTTTACGCAGCTGTTGGCTTTGCGGGGGATACCAAGTTCAGGCAGTTCCTTTTCGAGCTGTCGAGGGTGGTTTTCAAATTGACGGAGGTGGTGTTTGTCGACCCTCTTTTCACAGGTCTTTTTCAAGATTTAGCGCGTAATGAAATCCTATCTATCGTTTATAGATTTTTTAAGGCGATAGCCTGATAAATTCCAATCAGTATGTTGACGGTGGGTTTCTGTCTTTCAAATTTTATAAGTACATTTGATAGAGCTTTATATGCGATGTTGAGAGGGCTCATCCCACAGTAGTTGGCTCACAGATCGTGGCGGTCGCACGTCTAAAACACTGGAGAATCAGTCAGACAACTCTTGAAAATTGGGTGAAATCATAGCTATTCACATGTGCTTTTACAAGAGTTAGTCTTCGCTTTCGTCTTATTTCTTATATAAAAATCGAGCATCACGAGTAATTGCTCTTATTTGTTTCCAGGTTTCTAAATTGAAAATTTCCTTTTATGTAGACATTTTATTTTTTTTATTTTCTTGCAACCAGTTGCACAGAGGTTCATAATTTTGTTCACCTAATGGTTCTACGTATGACGAGTGAAGTTGAAATTCGGTTGACTCTCTGTCCATCCCTCCGTTCGTGCAAGCTGTAACTTAAGTAAAAATTGAGATATCTTGATATAGCTTGGTATATGGGTTCCTTATTACAAAAAAATTTCTAGTTCGGACCACTCCTACGACCAAAAATCGCCTTAAACAAAAACATACAGTACAATGCTGTAATTTAATACAGGGGATCACAGTTGCAAGGAGCACCTGTGGGCAAAATGTTTTGAAAAGTGGGCGTGGTCCTGCATTCTAACAAGTTTAATGTAAAAATTTCAATAGAATTTCTATCAACAGTGCGAAAATAGATGAAATCGGAGAATAACCCCCTCTTTCCCTTATAAAGATATTGTTTAAAACTACTAATAGCGCAATAAATTAAATTTTACTACCAAAATGGTATAAGAAAGTTTTATAGGACCTGGTGTTAAAATTAAACGATGGGCGTGGCACCGCCCACTTTCTGGCTAAATCCCATATCTCGGGACCCGATCAGACCATTTCGACAAAGTTTGCTACGTGGCGTTCTTCTTACATTCTTATGGCAAAGTGTGAAAATAGATGAAAGCGGACAACAAACACCGCCTACTTCCCCTATAGCACAATTTTAAATTCCATTTGGTTCGTTCAGCCTACATTACGCAAATCAAGAAGCAATTAATATAACGTGATAAAACTGTGCACGAATAATCTCTTTAGTATGTGCCACCTTATGAGCCAAAATTGTTTAAATCCAATAAAAACTGTTCAAACCCCCATTTACCGAATTTATAGACCTCGGTACCTATAGTTGACTTTTGGTCGAAAATGTCGGTCAATGTGCGATACATGAAACTGAAATTAAGGGTAATCCTTCTATTATAATGATATGTGTATATAATAAAAATGGGTTAAATCGGACCAATACTTCCCTTAGCCTTCATATACTTAATATAAAGATTTTCGAATTTCCGGGTGGCTTTGTACCGCATATATCGGCCAATATGTGAGTTAACCCAATGAAAATATAATATATTCGGCTGACTTTACTCCACATGATTGGTTTTACATATTTAAGTATTTCCTTTGCTGGGATTCTTGCAAACTCCAAGAATATAAATTCTTCGGTTGCACCCAAACTTAGCCCTTCCTTACTTGTTAGTAAATAATTTTGTGACACTAAAAATCTTAAATTTCGCTCTTTCCATATATGTATTTAGTAGCCAAAAAGTTAAATGAAAACGAAACAAGCAGAGAATCTCGTTATTGCAATTACGCACCGGATATGAAACAATAAAGGTAAATTTTGTTATTGTCATTAGTGCAGTAAGCGTCGGTATAACTATTATTGACAAGATTTGCTCTTGGCTTATTAGTCCAAAGTCTGTGTGTTTTGTCTTTAATATGAAAAAAAGACTGCAGAAGCGTGGGTAGTAGTTGAGAGTAGTTTTCATGTGACATCTTGTGAACAATCCCATAACATACCTTGTCACCAAATCAACAGGATTAGGAATTCAAGTCTGCTAAACGACTATCCCCGAATAAAGGAGTACTTACTGGACAATGTCTCATACACATGCATACGGTAGGACTTGAAATCTTGCCGGACGCTAGTTCTCAAAGTTGTGTGGAGAAGTGTGAGATGAAAACATCGAGGAACTTTCTTTTCCATTGTCACAAGAATATCGTTAAGCAATTATTTTCAATAAAAATATTATAAAAATTCAATAATTATACTTATTTTCTTTTGATTTCTAGAGATATTCGATAATGATTTTATTTTATGAAAATATTTATTTAATTAATAAAAATTCACTAGTCATACTAGTCTAAATATATCAATTATAATATTTATAATTAAACATTAGAATATTAAAGTTAAGATGTTCGTAAAATGCCTACTTATTCTTACGATTTAACGTAACGAAATCGAGGTGGAAGCGAAGCATGGCCTAAGCGCTTCGCGTTTAAAGCATGCAAGGATATTTTACGCTCCATATAAATTGATATTTTTTTAATTACGGTTAGTTGGAGCATAAGCCCGTAGCATTTGCTACTCTTGCTACGTGGCTAATCCGGCACTAGGTAGAGGTTAAAAAAATTTAATACTTCGAGCTCATCTTACGACGATTAAGATCTCTAGATGAACGTATCAAAATTATAAAATTTCTGCGTACACCACAGCTTCCTCGAAAGGATTCACCTCAATAGAACATTTGAATGTATTTGTGGTATTGTTCGCATAATTGTATGTATGTATGTATGTATCTAGCTGAATACAAATGTTCGTCACACATACAAGAATTCGTAATTTGGCGAAACACAGAAACGACATTTGCACTTTCGGTGGTAAGAATTTACTACAGCAAAGCATAACACTACCCTTTATTTATCAGCACAGACTTTACTGCGTGTCATCTGCTTTGCTTGCCTTTGTTTTTGTATGTTGCCTCTTGCGCTTGTTGCTTACTGCTCGCTCCTTTTACGCTACGCTGCACCCACACACACACGGTGACACATACAGCGCCCAACCGAATAGTGTATTTCATCGAAATTCTAATTTGTTGAGTTCTTGCGGTTGACCGCAATTGTCCTCCTCGGCCAAAACAACGGACTGTGTCCCAAGGTAACTGTTTGTGCGAGTCTTTAATTGTGGCGCTGTCACATTGGCAATGATGTGCTCGCTATTGCTAATGTCCTTATTATGCAAGTGTGTGTATGTGAAAATTCTGTGAGTGTGTCGGTGTGTTTCTGTGAGTGTGTGTGTGTGCGTAATTGTTGCTGTCCTTTGTTGTCTTCTGCACTGCTGCTCCGTATCATTTGCTTAATTTTCTGTTTGTGCGTGGTTGTTGTTGTTGTTGGTGTTTTGGTTTTTTGCTTTGTCTGTTGACACAAAAAAATTTTCACACAGAATGTGCACGAGCAGGACACGCCCTTTAATAAACTCAAGTAATGTGCACATTAACCAAATTCATTTGCCGCCCGGCTCCTCTCCCCCTTTGCGTTGCTTTTGTTACCGTATCTTCGCTGCTGCGAAATTAATGTGCCTGTGTGCGTGTGTAGATTATGTGCAGCTGTATGTGTATGTATGTATGGGTGTCCTCGTAGACAAATGAGCAGGCGTTTGAAGGGCGTTTGCGGTTGGCTATTGCAGATATTTGACCTAAAGCATATTTCCTGTCTTCCAGCAGCGCTCTAATTTAGCTTGCTTCCACTGCCATTGCCAAGTGCTCTTGTTTTGTTTTCCTTAATACCATTTATTTTTTATGTGCAACTCCCCTCTATTTCACTTTCGCATAGTTTAACTTTTGTTTGTTATTTAGAAATTTCATCTCTCGTTTTCCCTCATTTCGAATGAAAATTGTTTATTGAGCAATTTGGATTTTGTCTGTTGCATTCTTTGGTTATTTGTTTTCATTTTCCGGCTTCATTTCGCTTATGCAGTTGTGCTTTGTTTGTGTTTTTGTTCGAGTGTTCGTTTTATTTTGTGTCACTGACAGCTGCTAACGGTATTAGCGGTTGTTACCCAGTGAATCAAAGTGTTTGAGTTTTTTGTTTTTTTCTTGTGTTTTTAGTTTTTGTTTTAGTTTCTGCAAAGGATATCAAAGAATTAAATAAAAGCTTAATATTTTCGTTTATACTGGCAGTTGGTTTATTTTAATTTTGGAAGTTTTTGTCGAATTGTTTGAGTTTATCTATAATAATTAGAAAGAAAATTAGAATATTTGAAGAATTCTTCGAAGGAATCTAAAAACTACTTAATTTGAATCTGGAATATATGAAAATAGTTTTCCGTGGTTTTGAGCACCTGAAGCCACTTCAAAGTTTGAACACTCGAATAGAATGCTCTACTAAATAGTTCATATATAATTCAAAGTAAATATCGACCAATTTTAAGAAGCACGTAATTATTTTATATGCCAAAAGCTTTAGTTCTCCAACTATTCAGATTTTATAAAGCAATAATATGCCGATTCACACCTTCACTTCAGATATTGGATTCTGGCATTAGTACAGGAAAACAATAAATCAATACATACATAGTAGTGTGAGCAAAAAATGAGTAAGACTTTTTAATTTAAATTACGCGCGAAAACTTATTCGTCGAAATATTTTTTCCTAGGTTGGTAGGATAGTCAGTGACATCTGTACCAAATTACAAATCAAAATAATCATTTGTATTTAGTATACGCTTGTCTTTCTGAAGTACATGAAGTACATTCGGCGACTTTTATGAAGAGTGAAATTATTCAACAAAGAAGTTACCTTAAATTTTGGGTGAGGAATAAAATCCTGGTGCCCAAACGCTTAGAAAGTCTTTAGTGATAATAATTTTTCGCTGGCAAGTGTTTTTGAATGGCACAAATTATTCGAAGAGGTTCAAGAGCTACGTCCAGGACGACAATCAACATCAACTGATGATCAACACGTCAATAAAATTTGAGAATTCGTGCTGGAGAATTGACGATTAATAATTAAGTAACTTACTGGCAACGTTGGAATATCAGAAGGATCAGTGAAAACCATTTTGAAAGTTATTACGGTTCTAAGAAAAGTGAAATCATGATTGATTCCAAGACCACTAAATTTTTTCGAAAAACAGAGTCTCAATAACGTATGTGAAACAATGCTTGTCGAATACCATAATGTCATAAAACGTATCACTACTGGTGATCGGTCAAGGATCTATGCTTATGACCCGGGAACAGGCGACCAACCGGCTAAATATCGTGGTAAAGTTGATCCGAAACCGAAAAACCACGTCAACGCAGATCAAAAATCAAGATTATTTTGACAGTTTTCTTTGATTTTCGAGGTGTGGTGCACTCCGAATTCCTTCCGACCAGCTAAACTTTTTTTGTGTTTTGAGTCGTTTTCGCGTACTCGTAAAAGAGGCCGGATTATGGGCCGACAACTTTTGGTTTTGCACCAACATAATGCACCGTCGAATATCTGATTTTTCGCCAAATTTTCAACTGTTATCGTGCCGCAACCCCCGTATTTAACTGATTTGCTCCGACTTATGGTTATTCAGCGAACTTTATAGACCGCTCCGGGGAAACCATTTTTGGTCAACTGTAAACATTAAACGTGCATAGCACCTATATTGAAGACTTGTCCGGTAATTGACTTTAACAACTGTTTCGAGTATTGTAAAAAATATGTACCTGCAAATGCTTTGTTCCTTGTTGACCGTAATCAAAGTTTTATGAATTCAATTTTAAATAGCGTCGCAGCTGCATTTCTCAAATCTGTCCTCCAGCCATATATGTTCATATGTATGTATCCTGTTCCTCAATATATTACATGTTTTTTTGCTGTTTTCTTTCGAATCACTTGCCGAAGTTTTAGGACGAGCTGTGCGACCCAGCGCAAAAATCATTTAAGCATATAAATCACATTTACTATTTATGACCTGGTTTTAATGAAGCGATGAGTTTGGGTTAAGTGAAATAGGTAGAAGTGTCACTATATTAAGGTGTCTCGCTATTTATGGAAGGTCAGTTAGAAAACGGAAGTCGTTTTTCGAGATGTTTTGTCTATTATCAAGGTAGTAAATTTATACCTTTATTGCTAATCAAAAATTTCGGAGAAGTTATATTTAATTGTAAGGATTATTAGCACTATACACACACTAATTGTTAAGGCAATTCTAGTGAATATAACACCATTCAAATAGTCTCCACAACTTCTTTGCAGGAACGAATTCAATGATCCCAATTTTTCAGTACTTTTTCTCCTAAATCAGTTCCTATGTCGTGAATAGCACCTTCAGTATATATAAAAATTGAAGAGAGTCGGGTTAATTGCTAAAGATCGATGCCTTCAAATAACTCCGTTAAAATTAGCCTATTGAAGTTAAATCATAACTTCGTGAAGGCCATCCAATGTCACAATGTTTCAAAATAATCAAATCTTCATACTTTTCTCGCAATATTTCGGTTCTTACAAATGCTGTGTGGCAAGGAGTCCCGTCTTGTTGGCACCAGATATTGTCAAGATGAACTTCTTACTATCGACCAATATCGCGCTCCATCGATAATAACGGTGTCGGCAGCTTCATTTCGAAAGAAGTACGGACCTGTGATTCGACATTTTTGTTTATTTACTGAACCACTCATTTGAAAATTAGCCATGTTGAAAAACATGATTTTCTTAAAAAAATCGTTATATCGTTTTTAAGTTATTCCAAGTCAAATCAGCAACGGTGTTTCAATGGCTGCAGTTCTTGAGTGAGAATCTGTTTCTCAAAATCCGCCAGATTGTGGTTCGAGACAGTTCCAATTCTGGAGAATTCCTTAAAATCGAGAAATTGCGGTCTTCAATAACACTTGCATGAATGAAAGCAATATTTTCAATACTAAACAAATTAAAAGAAAAAAAAAAATTGTTATTACCTTCATAATTTTCCAAAACTATCGAAATTCTTGTGTAATAGTGGCAGCTTCTTTTCAAACTAAAATTCTTGAATTTCGAAAAACACAGTGTATACTGTATACATCCTTTACTTTCTACATTTTTACATTGACATTTTTTTTTTCTTGTACAACATTTTTTCGCATTTTTCGAAAAGCAAGTCATCATTTATATGTAAGTGTGTGCGCGCACATAAGTACATATATTCATTTCACTGTAATGTAAATTGTAAATGTTTCATAGCTTTCTTTCATTACCCATTTTCTTATTTGTTTTAATTTCTAGAATGGAAAATTGCCCACAAACATTCCGCTACTCGAAATATTGTTACGCAACAACAATTGGGGTGAAATGCTGTCAGCGCCAACGGACGACGGTGTTGGCGGTGACGTAGACGAAGCGAGCAACGAGCCAACTGAGGTGAAAAGTGAGTATGCCATGTAAATTTATGTGCACCTTAAGTAGGGTTATAAGTACACACGGTTCCACTGAAAATTGTAAATATACCAGCGCATACATACATACACACAAAAACATTACAATTTATATACATGTGTACATTTGTTCGAGCGCTGCTTGTTCTGGTGGTTGATACGGATGGGAGCGGAGGTATTTTTTTAAGAGCAATATTTGTGTGTAAAACATGGGAAATTTGTATTTACGTTGGTTTTTAATGAGTGCGCTGTAAGTATGTTAGTGTGTGTTAGTATAGTAAGAGCACAGCATTCTACTACGGTGTAGAGTGATTGGATGAAGGGGTTTTAATATTACATTATGTTACCCTAGTGGGCATCACAGATGGGTGGTTGGTGGTTTGGAAAAGGGTTTCAACCATCTATATGGATGGCATCATTATCTATGGGTGTCTGTTTCGCGCACAGTTATAGAAATTTGTAGATAGAAATATATGTCATGAGCGCTATAAATTAAATAAGTAGCTTATGCATTCTTCTAATAATAAAAATATTACGTTAGTGATTGCATGTTTGCATAGGGTATTTAAGACGTTTTATTTGCGGCTTTTGTTTTTATACGAGTATATCAGGCGCGATAATTAGCAATGCCGAAGATCAATTTTTAGCTAGAAATGTTTGAGACCTGTTAAGATTTTTACCGGGACGGTGATTTTGCATTATTGAGACTGCTTCTTACTTGACGCGGTCAACGGGGTTTGATCTGACTTAATCATTCCAAATTTCTTCTCCCAATTTCAACCGGTTTTTCATAAAAGTGAAGAGGTTTAACGCGTTTATAGCATTTTGAACGTTTTAAAATCTCCACGTCAAGAAAAGTAGAAAGAAGCCTACCGAGCACTATAAAACATTTATCAAAGACAACTGCCGACCAGAGGGAAGGCATTTAGCATCAATGTGATCCCTTGTGTTTAAAGAGATAAAAAAGCAACAATTCGGCTGAAACATCTTGGATCAAATGACATATTATACTTGCTTACCAAAGTAAACAGGACTTTTTGAATTTAGCGTCCCCTGGTGGCACCATCTATATGCCGACTGGTGCGTCTGCTGTCATTATCAGTTGTCCATGGAGAATTTCATAATATTTCATTGATTGGAAGTGAAGTTATTGCATTTTAAATGTCAGTATGTTTGTGTTAAACTCTATTTAAAAAATTTGGGATAACTTTTACCGAAACGTTTCAATTGATGAAACAATTTTATGACGATAATTGTCTGTCCCGTAGCAGAGTGCACGAGAGGTTTCAACGTTTTCAAAGTGGTTGTGAGGACATAAATGAAGATTAGCATGTGGGCAAATCAAAATCCGTGATCACCGGAAATTCCATCGAAACTGTGCGTGAATTCATCAAAAATCAGCCGAAATCATCATTGAAACTCATAGAAATGGAATTGAAAATCTCCAAAACATCGATTTATCGCATTTGACCGAACATTTGGCTTACGAAAGGTGTATGAACGGTTTGTTCTGCACAAATTGACTGACGACCAAAAATTGCTCAGAATCCAATAGCCGAAGGACGATTATTCGACCAAAAATCACGTTTTAACCATTAACCACTCCCTGTATTCACCTGACACCGTGTAACTTCTTCGTTTTCGGGAAAACCCATGCCCATGAAAGGAAAGCGTTATGCAGGCTTGCATTCAAAAGGCTTGCACTAGTATACTGGCGGCCATGCCGGCCAAAGAGCTAAAAAACTCGTTCGACATGCTTTTGGACCGTGCAAAAAGATGTATTAAAGCAGAAGGAGACTATTTTGAGTAACATAAAATTTATTTTTCCGAAAAAACCACTTGTTCTGTTTTCTTTTTTTTTATGTCCTGCTTACTTTGGAACGCTCCTTCGGACAAAAAAAACTAGTTTTATAAATAGATAATCCTGGGCCTGATCGAAGGAATTTTTTTTTTTAAATTTCATTACAATCTACTGTGCGATTTTCGAGTTACAGTTGTCACTAGTTCAAAAAACATAGTTTTGAGAAACACACGTTTAAAGTTTACCTTTTTTCGTTGAAATGCCCGAGCTCTCTTTGTTATTTGTCGAATAACTCAAAAACTAATTATCGGATCAACGTGAAGTTTTCAGAGAATATTTTTAGGATAATAGACATAACGAAAATGAAAAAAAAAATTATTATTTTTTAATTTTTTGAAAATTCTGACTACCCCTAACCCCTTAAAATCTGTTTTCCGACATTCTGGTGTTGCCTTCCGAAATTCGCGTAACCCTGTCCAAATGTTGGGCCAAATATTCGACTAACCTAAACTCAAAGTTACGGTGACTCGATTGTAACACAGAAAATATATTTCGATTCCATAAAGAACACATGTTTTTCTGTAATTTAATACCTTGAATAAGGTATATTAAAAGTGTTTATATAAATGAAGAACGTGACTAGCTGAGTTGATTAAACCATATCCGGCTGCTTGCCCGTCGAGTCCATTAGTTTTTGAAATATCCATCTGAAAATTTTTCGTCCTTTCTTTTCTTCCCTAGAAGCTGCTTATATTTCGGATTGGCCGATATCACATATAGTTGCCATACAAACTGACTTCAAACTCAAGTCCGTATATGGAAAACTTGGCCAATGTTAAAATTTGCGAAACTGTCAAAATGTTTAATAAAGTGCCCGAGGAAATAACCCATACTAAATATCTTTGAACACCTTGTCAAATAAAAGCTTAGATTCACCAAAATAACATATAGTTGCTATATAAGCCGACCGATCAAAATCAAAAACAGAATTTTTTAAGCCTTGTGTGTTAATAAAAATGCATCTGTGAGAGGTAGCGAAGCTTCCATGTAAACGAAGTTGACCTTTTTTCAAATTTAACTATCACTAGCTCATGAAATTGAGTAATTTTCTTGCTAAAATAATTGACTTTGCAATGAAATATTACAACAATTTATTTCGCTCGTCGATATTAGCATATCGAATCAATTCTGATAAATCAATTGCTAAATAACGTCAATGTTTCAAAATGCTTGCATAAATACTGCATTCGACTTACAAAATATCACAACAAATAAAACCGGAAATAACGTGTGCATACAATTAGTAGCCAGGACTGAAACTCCAAAAGTGGCTTTAGATGAAAACGAAAGGAAATGAAAAGGAAATTTCATGGTTGCATGTGGCCGTTCAACTCACTTACACTTACACATGTATACTTGCTTATATTTATAAAAAAAAAAAGTTTGATTGCAAACTTTCACCAGAGACGTTTTTTCCTACACAAATCTCGGCATCCGCGCGAGCTGCGACGACCAGTCGGTAAGCAGAAGCGTGAATGACATAATTCGTGATTTATTTGCATTTTGCTGTCATCTTCTGCACTAAACAGAGCGCTGCACTTACATTAATAGCAATATTCCAAATGCGCACAGACATACAAACACAGACATTTACATGTGCCATTTACTTTTTTACGAATACGCGAAAACTTTTTTGCTAAAAAAGCAGAAAAACGGAAACCGAGCAAAATGCTAAACGACGAAACTTTGTTAAATCCATGACCAGTCGCAAATATAAGGCTATTATGGTAGTTTGTTTGTATTATTGTTGCAGCTTTATTCTGCTGCTATTACCCACTCTCTCTCTCTCCCTCTTGCTGTTGTTTTTGCTGTTGCGGTTGTTGTCGCCGTTGTCCGACAATCAAAACTGTCACTAAAGAAATCTGAACAATTTTTCACAGCGTCGACATTTCATACGCAGCTGTAACAATTTCGTAACAGCTGGCAATTTAGAGACACCTCCACTATCACTCGCACTCGCAGGAGTCTAGTTACATACTCATGCTTCTGCATATAATACAAGTAGCATATATGTACATATGTTTGTGTAATGGAACTAGTTCGGACATTTTAACAAAGTGTGCTTATACTTATGTAGTATGCATATTGATTGTGTGTCTAATTGCTAGGGATCGGATAAGAGATAAGAGGGAGATACTGAAAACTCAACTTGTATGCGTGGTTTGATTATAGGGTTACATGGGTTTAGAGGATTCAAAAAATCTAACGTTATTTTTTTATTATTTATTCTTCTATTAAATTCTACAGCGTCTCTAGAATATTGTCCTCAATTTTCAAGTTGATCCGAGAAATTGTTTCGGAGATATCACCTTGAAGACTTGTGCGCTCGAGGCTAGCTCAACTAAGTGCGTTCTCCTTAAACGCGTTTTTCTCGAAACTGTGTTTTGAAGTCGGTTGGCAAGATTTCTGGAGAACTACTCAACTGATTTTCATAAAATTTTGCACAGGTCTATGAGGTGAAATCCTTAAAGACTTAGATGAAATTTTGCGAAATTTTGACAGAGATTTTCATTTTTGTTTTTTTAAAAATGTTTATTAAAAATTCAATTTTAGTTTTTTTCCTTCTGAAGGTATGTGCTTCCAAGTGTTTCAGTCTTGACCTCCCAAACCCGTTACAGTCAAGAAGGAATTGTTAAGTCGTTTCTGCCTCATCTTCTTTCCCTACCTTACAGCATGGAAACCAATAGGGCAAAGGCTTGTAAACTTGAGAGAGGCTAGCCTTACTGAGGGCAAAAAGATCACTAAATCAGTTTTGATAGATTTTGGGTCACGAGCCTTTTGCGACAGCGCATGTACTTATGGTAGACCAGCGCTAGCCAAGCTTCCGCCAAGCCCAGCTATCAAGAAGTAAGACACAAGAGGATAAGAGAACACCGACCTGCTCCCATTCTACCGATAGCGGTTCTAGGATGCCTTTCCTTGCTAGCTTGTAAGTTTTCAGCTTCCTGCGTTTCCGCTACGGCCCGGCACCCATACCTGTTTTATCAACAAAATCAGCCTTTAATCGGCTAATCAATCGTTGACGAGGTGACGGAACCTTAGCTATCCTCTCGTCCTTGTCTGCTCTATTGACCAGCTTTTGCAAGGCTATCCACTTAATAGCGGCGGCGTTCATAACAAAAATGGCGATGTAAAAAAATTAATCTCAATATCTGATTTAACATGCCATTTGAAGAATCCCCTGATTACCATAGCAAAAAGTTTACACATAAGCTTAGTAAAACTCGTTTTTTTATTCAATATAATTTCCTTCAAGGATGATACGCTATAATAGCGACCCGCCAAGTTTTCGATACCATTTTTGTGGTGCGATTTGCAAAAAAGAATTGAATTTCGGAGATAACATCTTTATTTGACGAAAATTTCATTCCAATTCAACCCAATTTATGGATTTTCGCCATCGTTTTTACTGACTTGAGACACCGTTCATTGAAAAAGCTCTTTCTTTTTCTTCAAATGTAGACTTTTTTGGCGGTTTATTCTCTCAGGTTGTTCCATGATGCTCTGGAATACCGTTTTATCACTACAAATGTTTCATGCATTGTCACATATTAATGCAAAATTCGAGCTTATTAAGCTTTAACATCTCCAAATCGTCAACACGTCGTGTTTTTTTTTATACCCAAATATTCATAAATGATATAATCCTCACTATCAGTTGATATCGTTAGAGTGTCTGTTATCACGAATAACTTTACTTTACGATCAGCCAAAATTATTTTGTGGACTTCTATAATGTTTTTGTCGGCAACAAGCTCTTTGGGCGTCCACTACAGTCACTTCGATGCTCATTTCACCATGTCTAAATTTATCATACTAATCCTTGATGGTTGATTTTCCAGTGCATTTTCCATTTCCAGTGGTAGTGTCCGGAAACTCATCTTCTAGCCAAGTTCTTGCTTCAACTGTATTTTGTCCTTATTAAAAGGTTTTATCAATTTTTTTTTTTTTATCATAAGTTACTTTCCTCAAAATAATATCATTCACAAAGTGATGATCCGACAGCCGTTAAGTTTATAAACGCCACTTTTGAAGGTTAGGGCTAATTAAAAATTCGTATGGTTTAATTCTAGTAGCTCCACCTATGTGTTATGCTGAACTTGGCAAACGAATCCCATATTTGTATCGACATATGTATATTGATGTTCCCTTCAATAACCGTTTCACTTTCACAATGCATTTTTTATGAAGCAAGTCAAAAGCTTTTGATTTATGCAACAACTAAGAAGTCTTATGATAATGTAAAAAGAATATAAGTACATATAGGTATATAGAAAGTACACATACACACATCCTCCGGTAAAAATCTGCCAGTGGTTGTGTCTGCGTCGTTTGCATTCCACTTGCGTGCTGCCTCAGCTGAATGGCATTACTGTGCTTGCATTCACAAGACATGCGTGCAATATTGCGGCCACATGCACTTGCCACTTGTCCCATGCAGAGCGATGCACACAAACAGTCCTTAACTGCGCCGGTAGAATAAGCAGGGCAGGCCAATAAAGACATATCAAGTAAAAAGTGGAGTCAGAAGTAAGATGTGGTAATGCATTTTTTCATTCCTTATAATGCAACAAGCTGTTTGCAGGCACAACTATGCGTGCAGCCGCTCTTTTACGGACTCATTTCTTACTTCTGTACACATTCCAATACTTATAAATATGCATATGAATGTTTGTTTCAACCACATATTAATTTTTATTAGCCAAAGTGAATAGGAGCGAACATATTTTCCTATTATTGAGCCTGTGAATTTTTTGTTATTGTTATACTATATAAAAAATCTGTTAATATGCATATATGGTATATGAGCGTATATCATCATAAGCGCTTTCTGCTAAATAATCCATAAGTCAATATATAATAAATTTTTATTTTTCTATTTTATCACAAACTTATTTCCTTAAAAACATATAAAATTGTAAAATGTGTAATAAACGCTCACATCTATCTTATGGATACTGTATCTGCTACTTATAGTACTTTGTCCTGCACCTTTCGTCTTAATTACATTGCGGTCTCTTACTGCGCGCTTTCGGCGATCAATTTTCAGTGCTCGCCTCGTCTTTTATCACATTTCATTACACTCGCCATTGTTTGTGGTTTCATTGAGACTTGCGAATCGGATTTCTTTTGTTTTCCCGCCGTTGCAGTTCCTCTTCACTTAACTGAAGACTTGCAACCGCATCTCTTACACACACTTTGACAAAAGTCTAACAGAAAATTGACTTGCTTAAGTGGCAAATTAGATGGCAGTTAAGTGCGATGAAAACAAAAGTGTTACATAAGGCGTTCAAGTGGATTATTGGCTTTGTGGTCGATTTAATGGGATATTTAATTGATCAAAAAGTTATTGAAAGTATTGAAAGCAAATGTGTCGGTTACCACATTTTAAATTTTAATAATGTCGGTCACTAAATATATGGCAGATAACTGCATTTAAAAATAAGGTAGAGCTAAAAACGCTCATTTCGAATTTTAGATATTTTAAAAGAATTTACATAAATAGTTTCGAATTTTATAAATTATATTTTGCTATTTTACACATTTTTAAGAAAAATATTTTTTCGGAGTATTGGAAAATGTCAACTTTCCATATCGCATACTACAGTGTTTCCCAATAAGAGTGGTATGATTTCTTTAAAAACAAAAACACTAATTGTTAAGAAAATTCAATGGTTTTTAATTGTTGCGAGGCCAAATAGATACATATAAGCTCTAAAAATAACATCATTCAAGTTGCTTCCGTATTTGTTGCCGAGTATTTTTTCCACCAAAGTGAGCCGTAAATATGTTATTAAGTCAATATTGACTTCGAAAGTGTGAAGACTAGGGTGATTCCAAAAACAATTTTTTTTTTTCGATTGGTACCCGAAAAAATCGGTTCCTAGACACCTCTAAAAAAGCCTCTTCAAATACATCTGAGTTTTTAATTGTAACGGGAAGGTCCTCCTACATACATTCATAATATTTTCTCATTGAGTTATAAAATCCATAAAAATAAAAAATTTTCCCGAAAATAATCAAACTTTAACTATTAATATCTTTTAAATGGTTGGGTTTACGAAAAAAGCATAGGAGATAGGGCATTAAATTTTCTACAAAATCTAAGGATATTTTTTCAAGTAGTTGGAAGAAAGATATAAATTTTTCTATCTGATAACAAAAAAATATATAAAATTTTTGAATCACCCTAGCGAAGACAGTATAGTGTATTGCTAGAAACCAATAACTACAACTAACCTCCAAAGAAGTAGTGAAATGCTGTTAAATCAAAACTTCTTTGAGGCAATAATTCGGTTATTGCAAGTGCTGTGTGGCACGTAGCCCCGTTATAGAACCAAATATTACCAAGGTCAACTTCTTCCAATTGCGGCCATAAAAAGTTGGTTTTCATATATGTACATATGTATATACATCACTTTCCATGGACAGTAATGGTGTCACCAACATCATTTTAAAAGCAGTATGATTTCACCAGACCATCAATGCGTGATGAAAATAGTTTTCTAAAAAAATCGTTACGATTCCATGTTGTCCCAAGGCAAAATCAACAAATTCACAAAGTTTACGGTAGCTTCTGCTCTTGAGTGAGAACAACTTTATACGTATGCAAGCTCAAATCCTTTCTCAAAATTCTAATTTTGGAGAACGTCAAAGATCCAACAAATTACGGTCCTCAGCAATACTTGCCTGAAGACCAGTAATATTTTCATTACTTCGAGCGGTTTTTGACATAGTAGTACTTTGTTATTATTTAAGGTAAATGTGCGCTCGAAGCTTTCGAAACAGGTAGAGGATTATTACGACTAAAAAATCAAAAAAGCTTGAAAAGTTACAATTAGAAAATAATTATTTTAATAATGAAATTGAATAACGAAAACTGGATTTTTCGAATTTTTTACATAAATTTTGACATTAACCCGACGTCATTGTGGCTACTAAATAGAACTTGTCCGTTGTGGCCGGGTGTATTCTAAACGTGGACATTGCTAAACACTGAATCAATCCTATTTCAATACCAGTATGCTACATTAAATAATTGGCTAATAATACACATTACTTATAATAATTAAAAATTTAATGATTAAAAAATCAACAATACAATCAAACAAATAAAAAAAAAAAAAATTTATTTTGAGATCAATCAATTTTAAAATCGCTCGGGTATCAGATACCCGGCAACAATGACGACGGGTTAAGTGAAGAAAGTCTGTAAAAACCATCATTTATTATTATTTATTAAAACACTATCATATAACTGTTTTATAGTACTCGTAGTTTTGCTGAAAACGAGATAAGCGATTTAAATCGTAGATATTCAACCCACCTCTTCTTTCATCTTCCTGATCTCAGATCGCCTATAAATATGTAAGTTTTCCCTTAATATTTGTCTTTTTACTCGTTAGGCCTATTGTCACTTATGAACCAACGCAGTCTTTGGTAGATAGACCTACTGACCTAAGCTGCAAAGACTGACTTGGGTCTGCGCTTCAGCGGCAATACGGACATGCCCAACCGCAGCATTTGAAATCATGCTGAAGGCATTGAAGGCTGCTCATAACAGCGAAGGAACATGGTAAAAGAAGGATAACCACCATGATTTTTTTGTTTTCAAAAATTATCTGCACTGGTCTATTTCAAGCAAATGCCTTAGAAATAGGCCTATATGGTTTGGAAAGTGCTCGATAAAGCGTTAATGCAAAAATTTATTTCATTCCTTCAAATATTTTATTTTTGATCCCAGGATGTGCTCCAAATTGAAAACTAGGTACACTACAATCAGTTTTTTGTTGAAACCAATGTAAAAGTATTTACTTAGTAGAATTATATACTTTTTACTGGAATCTTGAGAATATAAATCCTTTGCACAATTTAATGACGAAACTGTTTTACCTGAGTTTAAAAAATAATTTTTCATGTACAGCGTCAATTAGCGCTCTTGTGTATTTACAGAGGACTTATGTCATATTTTACCAGTGTGTTCAGCAGCTTGTAGTTTCACATGGTAACGTTTCATAATGATACAAAGCTTGGAAATTGTATAATATTATTTCATTGGCTTCATGTCTTCGTCAGGAAACAGATTTTTCACTATTGAAGTGAGTCTAATCCTACACATTACTTTCTCCGGGAGGTTTACGCCAATTAAAATTAATCAACAACGCCTGAGGAGTCCGAAGGCAAAATTCAGTGCGCTCTTAACGAAATGCGGCACCTGGACATTGAAAAGTGGCGTAATTCGGTGAAGATATGCAAATGGAGTTGTGGTGGTCCTTTGGCCGACACTTTATTCTAATCATAAATGGCATAAAATTTTTTGCTAACAAACAAAGAAAATATAACTTTTTTTCATCAAATTTGAGTGTTTTACTTCATTTTAAAATCATGTCGTTTTATTGCTGGACCCTATGTTCTGATGTAATGATATTATTGCCTTTCACTGCCTTTTCTATGTTAGAGCATTCGGGAGTTAAATTCTAAACAAAAAATTAAAATTTGGTTATCATTTTATAAATTGATATTTATAATATCATATATTCGAATTAATGATGCAGCTGTAACCAGATTTGTTATATAGTCAGTTCCACACGTGTCCGTTTTATTGAATATTTATTCATTAGCATTTAGATATAAATTTTAAACATGGTACAACCGATGTCTGTTTTCCTTAGGTCCATAAAGTAAAGTTTGATTTTTTCGAATTTCGAAATAACAATGCACATCTTCGACTATAAATACTCTTTACGTGCTTAATTCGAACTATTTTCGACAACTATCCTGCCATAACGCTTTATAACAGTTAAGACTTTCCTATTCGAAAAACTCTAGCAGCGCTAAAAAGAAATGTACCGTTATTAGTTAGGTTACGAACCAGCTGTAAATTCGAAATAATATACTCATAATCGAAAACCGAGTCCAAGCTACAATTCAACACAACGATAGCGGCAGTACTCGCAACCAATACGAAACTTAAGTTCACAGCGGCTAATGTACACAGGCACTCGGCTGCAAAGAATCGTGTGGCACAAACTAAAATATGCGAAACATTGAAGGAACGCTTTCAATATTCGGAACAAGCGATTGCGCTTGCTTGAACACGCGTTTTCGAAGAGCATAATATTGGGAGAGCAGAGTAGAAATGGAGAGACCAACTTATAGTCGAAAGCAATGCATATTCAAATTGCATGGTATTCGTATCAGCATTTTGAACTGCCAATATCAAACGCTCCCCATATTAACGGCGAATCTAAGCGAATGAGTATTGCTTGAAATGATGACGAGCCTTTTAGCGACGTCGCTGCCAACGACATTGCATGCGACTCGTACACGCCACGCTCGTCAGCCGCGTACAAGGATTATGCCGCCAACAAATGATGGCCACTACGATGGCGAATGTGCCGCCGCCGCTACTAAAACGAAATTTGAAATTCGAAAACGATGTGTTGCATGCTGCCGACAGCTACGTTGACAGCGGCCGACCAGCAGTTGGCAGCGTCAACGCTTTGTCCTCGCGATTTTGAGTATTTGTGAAGGCGACTTCCGAACTTCGCATTCAGTTTGAATTGTGTCCTCGTAAAGAAAGGATATTCGTTACATTGTCGTTAAGTTGTTATTATAATTTTTGAGAAGAAGCAGCAATTGAAGCAAAGTCTCATCAAAACCAAATCTATACAGTTAGCCCCAGCAAGCATTAAAAGAGCCAAAGCACAACACAAAAAAAAAAAAAAAATAAATTCAATTGAAAAAAAGCGAAAAGAAAGGAAATCAAACGACGAAATAAAAGTCCCCCCTTTTTTGACATAAAAATAAAAATTAAAAAATTAATTTGCTTAAAAAATCAAAGCGCTTTAATAATATATAATAAAATCACACGAGCGTTGTTGAAAATTACCAAAGTGTACTCGTTTATATACATAGGGAATTTTGCTGAAACGCGACACTTTGCCACAAATCAAAAAATTGCACGAAACAAAAACCCAAAAAATCGTTTCAAATTATTTTGAACATTGTTTCGAGAAAAGTGTAAGTTTGCGTGCTGAAAAAAAAATAATCTGATATAATTTATGCTTTAGAAGCAATAACTGCTAGTTCAGAAATTTTTGCTGTATTTTACTATTTATAAATTTATAAGTATCTGTGCTTTGAAGTGGTTGGAGGAAAGTGAAAGACTTTTAAAGAACAAGACTAAGTTCTAAGTAAGCCAATATATTCTATTGTTAGAAGCTATGTATTCAGATATGTTTGTGTAGTTGTGTATTTTTAGTGTTATGTAAACTTTGAATTGCCTTAATATATAAACAATGAATATGTGCAGTGTCTGGAGTGAGTATGAAGTACGTAAATATAAGTGAGAGATTGCAGTTAATCAGGAAGTATAGAAGTTAAGACATTTGCTAATAACGATTAAATATTTAGGGTAATTTATGAAAAATTAGGTACGGTAATAGATTGATGTGAGTTTATTTTTAGTAGTTATTAAATATATTTAATTTTTTTTAGAATTAAATTAAGCGTATACATATTTTTTTCTTGAAATTTTTGTTAAAAATGTTAACAGTGAAATTGTATAAATTAATATTGTAAACTTTATAAATATTATTTTAAACAATTTTTTTTAACTTATTGAGTCTATTTAAAGGGTCTTAAGAAATTTATACAACGCAAAACAAAAAAAAAAATAAACTGAACGAAAACAATGAAATAATAGTTTCAGTATAATTTAATAATTACTTTAAAAGTTTGAGCTCCTACTGATATTAAATTTATTAAAAAAAAATAAAAGTAAAAAAAAAAGTATAAAAAAATTCACTTTTAATTAATTGAAGTTAAGAAGAAAGTAATTTTAACTAAATAAAAATTAAAAAAAAATTTAATTAATTCAGAAAATTAATTAAATTAATTTTAGATTAGATTAATTTAGATTAGATCATTTTAGATTAATTTAATTATCTAAAAAAAAATTAAAATTTATTAACTAAAATTAAAAATAAAAATTTATCACTTCAAATTTAACTTTTATATTAATTAAATTAATTTTCTAAATTAATTAAATTATTTTTTAAATTTTTATTTAATTAAAATTAATTAATTTAATTTAAAAACTTTGTTTGAAAATTAAAGTTTTTTAATTAATTAAAATTAAAAAAAAATAAAAATTTTTTAAAGCAATTGAAGTTCCAACTTAAACATTTATTTTAATTAAATAAAATTTGAAAAATTGATTAGTTTTAATTAAATAAATTTAAAAAATTATTTAATTTTAGGCAGTATTTATTCAATAAAATTTAAGAAATTTTATTTTTTGCAAAAATATTCGCTGTGATATTATGTTGTTTGATTAAATACATTTGTATGTTATAGCTCATAACTGTAAAGATGTTATTCCTACAAGATTTAAATTTATTTAGAAATAAATAATAGTAATAAATAAACAATAACTGAAAATTAAAAAAGGAGGCAAAATTAATTAACATTTTAAAAATAAATTCAAATTTATGAATTATTAAAGATTTAATTTATTTTCGTCAAACTTGTAATAAATTTTGCAAAAACAAAAATTAACTTATTAATTAAAAATATTCATCCGCACATATACGTACA